>JBBGZY010000545.1:8155000-8755000 GCA_037952925.1 Lithobates clamitans
AGTGCACTCCCCCGTTTAGTGCAGACACCTCCCTACAGTGCAGTCTCCCCTTCAGTGCAGACAACCCCTTCAGTGTAGTCACCCCCTTCAGTGTAGCCCCCATTCAGTGCAGACACCCCCCTTCAGTGTAGCCCCCTGTTCAGTGCAGACACCCCCCTTTAGTGTAGCCCCCTGTTCAGTGCAGACACCCCCCTTTAGTGTAGTCCCCTGTTCAGTGTAGACACCCCCCTTTAGTGTAGTCCCCTGTTCAGTGTAGACACCCCCCTTCAGTGTAGCCCCCTGTTCAGTGCAGACACCCCCCTTCAGTGTAGCCCCCCTTCAGTGCAGACACCCCCCTTTAGTGCAGTCCCCCATTTAGTGCAGACACCCCCCTTTAGTGCAATCCCCGCTTCAGTGCAGACAACCCCCTTCAGTGTAGTCACCCCCCTTCAGTGTAGCCCCCCGTTCAGTGCAGACACCCCCCTTCAGTGTAGCCCCTTCTCTAGGTTGAGGACCCAAGGACCCAACCTAGGTATTCCAGGTAGTTGACTGTGGTGACCAAGCTTTGGTCTAAGCGGCTACCGTCCGGTCTATTAAGAGTAGGTCGTCTAGGTACGCTATAAACGTTATACCCTGGGCCCTTAACCTGGCCAGAGGAGCCAGGACCTTTGTGAACACCCAAGGTGCAGTAGCTAGACTGAAAGGCAGAGCTACAAACTGAAAATTACGTTTTTCCACTTCGAAACGCATATATTTCTGATGAGCGGGGAAAATAGGTACATACAGGTATGCATCCTTGATGTCTATTGATGCCAGAAGTTCTTTTCCTTGTAGGATGGAGACTACTGATCTGATTGATTCCATGCAAAAAGATCAAATTTTTAGGAACCGGTTTAGATTCTTGAGACCTAGGATGGGTCTGACATCTCAATTTGGCTTTGGCAACGTAAAAAGGTTTGAATAGAACCTTTTTACCAACCTGCTCTTGCATGGGAACCACCATGATTACTTTTTGCGACAAAAGTCGCTCCGAAGCTTGAAAGAGAGACTTCTTTTTCTCTGGGTCTTTGGGAACATTTGATCTGAAGAAACAAGGAGACGGGAATTCTCGGAACTCCTGTTTTGTTTGTAACCTAGAGTTATTGTGGAGACACCCATCTGTCCTAAAAATCCTCCTGCCAGACCCTTGAAAACTGTAGCAGTCTACCCCCCACTCAAACGAGCGGGGGCACCCCTTCATAAAGAGGCTTTAGAGTTCTGTCTTGTAGATTTCCTCCCCCAGGACTTCTTTTGTCCCTGGGGTTGACTCTGAGTTTTACCTCTTGAACCTGACGGTGGAAGCCGTCGCAACTGCCTGGAGGCTGATGCCCCCGGCAAACGCAGTGTAGACCCCCCTTCAGTGTAGCCCCCCCTTCAGTGCAGACACCCCCCTTCAGTGTAGCCCCACCTTCAATGTAGCCCCCCCGTTCAGTGTAGACACCCCCTGTTCAGTGTAGACACCCCCTTCAGTGTAGCCCCCCTTCAGTACAGACACCCCCCTTCAGTGCAGTCCCCCGTTTAGTGCAGACACCCCCCTTCAGTGTAGCCCCCCCTTCAGTGTAGCCCCCCTTCAGTGTAGACACCCCCCGTTCAGTGTAGACACCCCCCTTCAGTGTAGCCCCCCCGTTCAGTGTAGACACCCCCCGTTCAGTGTAGACACCCCCCTTCAGTGCAGTCCCCCTGTTCAGTGCAGATACCCACCTTTAGTGTAGTCCCCCCTTCAGTGTAGCCCCCGTTTAGTGTAGCCCCCCCTTCAGTGTAGCCCCCCCTTCAGTGTAGCCCCACCCCGTTCAGTGTAGCCCTCGTTCAGTGCAGTGTGCAGCCCCCCATTCAGTACCTCAGATCAGCGCGGCGGCACATGCACAGCAGATCCCCTCCCCCTGTTTACACATAAACAGAGAGGAGGGGGAGGCGGCTTCACTGTGCCTGGGACATCCGGGATCGCACAGACAGCCCGCAGCCACGTGAGGAGGGGATGTTAGGTGCAGCGGTGTCACCCTGCACCCCCCCACACACCCCACCCCCTTCAGTGTTGCCCCCTGTTCAGTGCAGACACCCCCCTTCAGTGTAGCCCCCCGTTCAGTGTAGACCCCCCCTTCAGTGTATCCCCCTCTTCAGTGCAGACACCCCCCTTCAGTGCAGTCCCCCGTTCAGTGCAGACACCCCCCTTCAGTGTAGCCCCCCGTTCAGTGCAGACACCCCCCTTCAGTGTAGCCCCCCGTTCAGTGCAGACACCTCCCTTCAGTGTAGTCCCCCGTTCAGTGCAGACACCCTCCTTCAGTGTAGCCCCCCATTCAGTGCAGACAACCCCTTCAGTGTAGCCCCCCCTTCAGTGCAGACACCCCCCTTCAGTGCAGTCCCCCGTTTAGTGCAGACACCCCCCTTCAGTGCAGTCCCCCTTCAATTAAGACAACCCCCTTCAGTGTAGTCACCCACCTTCAGTGTAGCCCCCGTTCAGTGCAGACACCAGCCTTCAGTGTAGCCCCCTGTTCAGTGCAAACACCCCCCTTTAGTGTAGCCCCCTGTTCAGTGCAGACACCCCCTTTAGTGTAGTCCCCTGTTCAGTGTAGACACCCCCCTTCAGTGTAGACACCCCCCTTCAGTGTAGCCCCCCATTCAGTGCAGACACCCCCCTTCAGTGTAGCCCTTTGTTCAGTGTAGACAGCCCCCTTCAGTGTAGCCCCCCGGTTCAGTGCAAACACCCTCCTTTAGTGTAGCCCCCATTTAATGTAGACACCCGCCTTCAGTGTAGCCCCCCTTCAGTGCAGACACCCCCCTTCAGTGTAGCCCCCCTTCAGTGCAGACACCCCCCTTCAGTGTAGCCCCCATTCAGTGCAGACTCCCCTCTTCAGTGTAGCCCCCCTTTAGTGCAGACACCCCCCTTCAGTGCAGTCCCCCATTTAGTGCAGACACCCCCCTTCAGTGCAGACAACCCCCTTCAGTGTAGTCACCCCCCTTCAGTGTAGCCCCCCGTTCAGTGCAGACACCCCCTTCAGTGTAGCCCCCTGTTCAGTGCAGACACCTCCCTTTAGTGTAGCCCCCTGTTCAGTGCAGCCACCCCCCTTTAGTGTAGTCCCCCATTCAGTGTAGACACCCCCCTTCAGTGTAGCCCCCCCTTCAGTGCAGACACCCTCCTTCAGTTTAGCCCCCCCTTCAGTGTAGCCCCCCCGTTCAGTGTAGACACCCCCTTCAGTGTAGCCCCCCCTTCAGTACAGACACCCCCCTTCAGTGCAGTCCCCCGTTTAGTGAAGACACCCCCCTTCAGTGTAGCACCCCTTCAGTGCAGACATCCCCCTTCAGTGCAGTCCCCTGTTTAGTGCAGACACCCCCCTTCAGTGTAGCCCCCCTTCAGTGCAAACACCCCCCTTCAGTGCAGTCCCCCGTTTAGTGCAGACACCCCCCTTCAGTGTAGCCCCCCGTTCAATGTAGACACCCCCCGTTAAGTGTAGACACCCCCCTTCAGTGTAGCCCCCCCATTTAGTGTAGACACGCCCCGTTCAGTGTAGACACCCCCCCTTCAGTGTAGCCCCCCCTTCAGTGCAGACACCCCCCTTCAGTGCAGTCCCCCTGTTCAGAGCAGATACCCCCTTTAGTGTAGTCCCCCCTTCAGTGTAGCCCCCCGTTCAGTGTAGCCACCGTTCAGTGTAGCCCCCCATTCAGTGTAGCCCCCCGTTCAGTGTAGCCCCCCCGTTCAGTGTAGCCCCCCGTTCAGTGTAGCCCCACCCCGTTCAGTGTAGCCCTCGTTCAATGCAGTGTGCAGCCCCCCATTCAGTACCTCAGATCAGCGCGGCGGCACATGCTCAGCAGATTCCCTCCCCCTGTTTACACATAAACAGAGAGGAGGGGGAGGCGGCTTCACTCGGCTGTGCCTGGGACATCCGGGATCGCACAGACAGCCCGCAGCCACGTGAGGAGGGGATGTTAGGTGCAGCGGTGTCACCCTACACCCCCCCTCACACACTCCACCCCCCCTTGCTTTACAATGTAGATCGCCTCTCCCTGCCTGTGCCTGTCAATGTACCGCTGCCTAAATCCGCAGCACTGCCACCGCTTCAGTCCCGGAGGGGGGGGCGGCCTGACACCCCCCCAGTGTGTGGTACCTGGGGCGGCCCTCCCCCCACTTAGTACGCCTCTGCACAGTTTTGCAAGCAGGCGCAGCTCTGCAGTGTGGTAGTCACTTGTTGCCCACAAAGTTTAAGAACACACTGCTTGCCAGCACTGCACCCCTTCTTACAATAAATTGGCTGTGGCGGAGGAGAGAGGAGGGACAGTGGATAAAGAGCCGCCGTAATGGCGGTGAGAGGCGGTGCGGCATACCGCCGACTGCCCTATGGCCTGCCTGGAAGAGAAGCTGTGGGGGGACATTCCGAAGAAAAAAAACCCCTTCCCACATCCTACCTGGAGCATGGGCTCGGAGGAGTGTGCAGCTTGTACACTGAGATGAGACTGACAAGTAGGGATGAGCTTCGAGTTCGAGTCGAACTCATGTTCTACTCGAACATTGGCTGTTCGCAAGTTCGCCGAACAGCGAACAATTTGGGGTGTTCGCGGCAAATTCGAATGCCGCGGAACACCCTTTAAAAGTCTATGGGAGAAATCAAAAGTGCAAATTTTAAAGGCTTATATGCAAGTTATTGTCATAAAAAGTGTTTGGGGACCCGGGTCCTGCCCCAGGGGACATGCATCAATGCAAAAAAAAGTTTTAAAAACGGAGTTTTTTCAGGAGCAGTGATTTTAATAATGCTTAAAGTCAAACAATAAAAGTGTAATATCCCTTTAAATTTTGTACCTGGGGGGTGTCTATAGTATGCCTGTAAAGGGGCGCATGTTTCCTGTGTTTAGAACAGTCTGACAGCAAAATGACATTTTGAAGAAAAAAACACATTTAAATCTACCAGCGGCTATTGCATTGCCGACAATACACATAGAAGTTCATTGATAAAAACGGCATGGGAATTCCCCACAGGGCAACCCCGAACCAAAATAAAAAAAAAAAAATGATGTGGGGGTCCCCCTAAATTCCATACAAGGCCCTTCAGGTCTGGTATGGATATTAAGGGGAACCCCAGCCAAAATTTTTTAAAAAATGACGTGGGGTTCCCCCTAAATTCCATACCAGACCCTTCAGGTCTGGTATGGATTTTAAGGGGAACCCCGCGCCAAAAAAAAAAAAAACGGCGTGGGGTCCCCCCAAAAATCCATACCAGACCCTTATCCGAGCACGCAACCTGGCAGGCCGCAGGAAAAGAGGGGGGGACGAGAGTGCGGCTCCCTCCTAAACCGTACCAGGCCACATGCCCTCAACATTGGGAGGGTGCTTTGGGGTAGCCCCCCAAAACACCTTGTCCCCATGTTGATGAAGACAAGGGCCTCATCCCCACAACCCTGGCCGGTGGTTGTGGGGGTCTGCGGGTGGGGGGCTTATCGGAATCTGGAAGCCCCCTTTAACAAGGGGACCCCCAGATCCCGGCCCCCTCCCTGTGTGAAATGGTAAGGGGGTACTTACCCCTACCATTTCACTAAAAAACTGTCAAAAATGTTAAAAATGACAAGAGACAGTTTTTGACAATTCCTTTATTTAAATGCTTCTTCTTTCTTCCTTCATCTTCTTCTGGTTCTTTTGGCTCTTCTGGTTCTTCCTCCGGCGTTCTCGTCCAGCATCTCCTCCGCGGCGTCTTCTATCTTCTTCTCCTCGGGCCGCTCCGCACCCATGGCATGGGGGGGAGGCTCCCGCTCTTCTCTTCATCTTCTTCTTCTTCTTCATCTCTTCTTCCTTCTTCTCTTCTTCTCTTCTTCATTTCTTCTCCGGGCCGCTCCGCAGCCATGCTGGCATGGAGGGAGGCTCCCGCTGTGTGACGGCGTCTCTTCGTCTGACGGTTCTTAAATAACGGGGGGCGGGGCCATCCGGTGACCCCGCCCCCCTCTGACGCACGGTGACTTGACGGGACTTCCCTGTGACGTCACGGGGAATGCCACAGGGAAGTCCCGTCATGTCCCGTGCGTCAGAGGGGGGCGGGGTCACCGGGTGGCCCGCCCCCCGTTATTTAAGAACCGTCAGACGAAGAGACGCCGTCACACAGTGGGAGCCTCCCACCATGCCAGCATGGCTGCGGAGCGGCCCGGAGAAGAAATGAAGAAGAGAAGAAGGAAGAAGAGATGAAGAAGAAGAAGAAGAAGAAGAAGAAGAAGAAGAAGAAGAAGATGAAGAAGATGAAGAGAAGAGCGGGAGCCTCCCCCCCATGCCATGGGTGTGGAGCGGCCCGAGGAGAAGAAGATAGAAGACGCCGCGGAGGAGATGCTGGACGAGAACGCCGGAGGAAGAACCAAAAGAGCCAGAAGAACCAGAAGAAGATGAAGGAAGAAAGAAGAAGCATTTAAATAAAGGAATTGTCAAAAACTGTCTCTTGTCATTTTTAACATTTTTGACAGTTTTTTAGTGAAATAGTAGGGGTAAGTACCCCCTTACCATTTCACACAGGGGGGGCCGGGATCTGGGGGTCCCCTTGTTAAAGGGGGCTTCCAGATTCCGATAAGCCCCCCGCCCACAGACCCCCACAACCACCGGCCAGGGTTGTGGGGATGAGGCCCTTGTCTTCATCAACATGGGGACAAGGTTATTTGGGGGGCTACCCCAAAGCACCCTCCCAATGTTGAGGGCATGTGGCCTGGTACGGTTCAGGAGGGGGGGCCGCACTCTCGTCCCCCCTCTTTTCCTGCGGCCTGCCAGGTTGCGTGCTCGTATAAGGGTCTGGTATGGATTTTTGGGGGGACCCCACGCCGTTTTTTTTTTTTTTTGGCGCGGGGTTCCCCTTAAAATCCATACCAGACCTGAAGGGTCTGGTATGGAATTTAGGGGGAACCCCACGTCATTTTTTAAAAAATTTTGGCTGGGGTTCCCCTTAATATCCATACCAGACCTGAAGGGCCTTGTATGGAATTTAGGGGGACTCCCACATCATTTTTTTTTTTTAAATTTTGGTTCGGGGTTGCCCTGTGGGGAATTCCCATGCCGTTTTTATCAATGAACTTCTATGTGTATTGTCGGCAATGCAATAGCCGTGGTAGTTTTAAATGTGTTTTTTCCTTCAAAATGTCATTTTGCTGTCAGACTGTTCTAAACACGGGAAACATGCGCCCCTTTACAGGCATACTATAGACACAACCCAGGTACGAAATTTAAAGGGATATTACACTTTTATTGTTTGACTTTAAGCATTATTAAAATCACTGCTCCTGAAAAAACGGCCGTTTTTAAAACTTTTTTTGCATTGATTCATGTCCCCTGGGGCAGGACCCAGGTCCCCAAACACTTTTAATGACAATAACTTGCATATAAGCCTTTAAAATTAGCACTTTTGATTATTCATGTTCGTGTCCCATAGACTTTAACGGTGTTTGCGTGTTCGAACGAATTTTTTTCCTGTTCGCATGTTCTGGTGCGAACCGAACAGGGGGGTGTTCGGCTCATCCCTACTGACAAGCATGGAAAGGTACGTGCTCTTGACAGCCACCGGTGGTGACTTTAGGCATAGCAACATTTTACTTAAAGGAGAAAAACCCACAAGAATTAGAAAAATTCCTTAGGAATCTCCCTTACCTTATCCAGCCACAGGGTTCTGTGGTAACAGACCCAATCTTCACCTGTCATGGTGGACACTGTTTAGAAAAACTTCAGGGACTGGGGCCCCCTTTTTTTAAAATGAGTGATCCACAGCCCTGGGCCTGTAAAGCACCCCACCAGGAATATGGCTGAAAAAAACAATATGGATCCAGCTCTCTAAACAGAGAAGCGTTACAAGCAAAACCTCATTTCTTCGAGCAGGAGGCCTGGTTACCATTCAATTTGGCCTGGAAAAGGCACTTTGAATGGATCCGGTGGCATGGCTTGCCCAAGTAAGGAAAATTCCAGCGGAGCTCAGCACAGCACGTCTTTACCCGTGACCAACACCTAAGACACTGGCAAAAAAACTGAGGTACTCCCAGTAAGGGGAGGGGTTATATAGGGGGCTAAACTTCCTGTCTAGGGTGTGCCAGTGTCCATCACCTAGTGGTGCATATATAACCCATCAGTAAATACTGTGGCTCTGTGTCCCGTGATGTACAAAAAAGAAATCGCTTTATTTCCTGACAGGAAATTACTCAACTTAAGGCAGATCTATCTAGGTTGCCATAACAACATGGTGGGACTTTCCTCCATCGCCGCCCGTGGGTACGGCAACTTGATAAACAATTGGCGATATGGCCGCCGGAGTATCACGCATACGTGAGATCGAGATATGTTATCCAGGAGGAGGTTGCAAGTGGGCTTCATATGCCCACACTCATCATGGCAACAGCCAAAAGAGGATCAGATAAATTGTATGTAAAAAAAAAAAAAAAGATTACTATCCACTAGCATATACACATATAGTTTATATGTATTATTAAAGCAGTGGGAGGGGATGCCTAGTAAAAAGAAAAAAATTTCAGTGGCTGGAACTCCGCTTTAAGTAAGGGAATCAGGAAGTAAAGCCTTGCGGCTTCACAGCCTGGTTTCCTACTGCTCATGCATGAGTCGTGCAGCAAGTTCTGAGTGGTCCCTACTGTCTTCTGGGATCTGTGTGTCTCCCAGAAGACAGCGGGGGGGGGTAGGAGGAGCAGCCGCAGATACTGCAGAGATCTTTTGCTGGAAGTGGGAGCAAATACATGTATTAGACAGGTATCTGCTCCTCCCTCCCCCCCTGAAAGATGTCAAATGTGACACCGGGAGGGGGGAGTAATCCGGACAGCGGAAGTTCTATTTTTGGGTGGAACTCTGCTTTAAGGAAGGATCCAGTTCGACCTGTCGCTTTGTATAGCACATAAGCAGAGCCAATTGAAATAAGTATACAGACACTTTTTTATACCAGCGTCTGGCCCTACGGGCAATTAAGTATGGCACCATCAACTGGTCGTTGAGGTCCACCTCTCCCATATTAAGGTTGTATTCGTGGACACAGAGTTGTTTCTCCACAACACCAGTCGCCGTCGTATCTGTGTGAAGGGAGGACAGAACAAAAACATCATGATTATCCCCCCACTTCACTGCAAGCAAATTATTACACTTCAGGCAGGCTCTCTTCCCCCATCTAAGTTGGGATTCTACAAGCCGTTGGGGGAAGCCCCGGTGATTAGATTGCACGGTGCCACATGCGCCAATACTATGATCAAACCAATGACTAAAAAGTGTCACGCTCGTGTAATAATTGTCCACATACAAGTGGTACCCCTTTCCGAATAAGGGTAACACCAAGTCCCAAACAATCTTTCCAGCGCACCCTATGTAGTCTGGGCAGTTCTCGGGCTCCTCGTGGCGCTGATCTCTTGCCTCATGAGCCATAAAACTATGTGTATAGCCTGTTGCCCTGTCACAGAGCTTATACAACTTGACCCCATATCTGGTACGCTTGCTGGGGAGATACTGTTTGATAGTCAATCGGCCAGAAAATTTAATCAGGGACTCATCAATGAAGACCACTTGATCGGGAATAAATGAGGCTGCAAACTGTTGGTTGAAGTGGTTTATGAGGGGCCAAATTTTGTCTAGCTAATCGTATCCAGGGTCACCCCGAGGACGACAGAGCTCATCGTCATTAAATTGCATGAACCGCAAGATCTGCTCGTATCTAGCCCTGGTCATGGAAGCAGAGAACATGGTCATATGGTGAATTGGGTCAGTGGACCAATATGACTGCAACTCACTTTTTTTTTAGTTATGCCCATGAATAGGGATAGGCCCAGATAGGTCTTAAATTCAGAAAATAGGTTTCCAGTCTCTGGCAAGGGTAAACTGGGGATTAGCAGCGATAAATTGACTAGCTTACAAATTGCTTTGGTCCACAATAGATCTATAGAAATCTTCTGTGAAAAACAGTGAATAAAAATCCTAAGTGACATAAAATCAACTGTTTCCACCTGAATTCCGGGTTAGCCGGTGAATGGGGGAAGTACGGATGCTGCAGAAGTGGTGGGCTCCCAATCAGGGTTGGCATATTCGGCACGAAGGGCACTATGGGCTTGACAGGCCTGTCTTTGTCTTCTTGGTGGCTGCAGGACACTACTTGTGGTAGCCACCGCACCAGCTTGAAGTACACTTAGTCACAGGCAGAGGAGGCATTTCATTGGTCAGAACCGATCAGTAGGTCCAGGCCAGAAATCATTGAGGACTGATCAGTTCTGCAATGAATCCGATCGCTGCAGGCATGGCGGGGGCACGCGAGCGACGTACGGGTACGTTGTTTTGCGCAGCAGTGCCATTCTGCCGACATATATCATCGTGAGCCAATTTGGACATTTTCACTTGGGGGTGTACTCTTGTTGCCAGTGGTTTAAACATTAATGGCTGTGTGTTGAGTTATTTTGAGGGTACAGCAAATTTACACTGTTACACAAACTGTTCACTCACTACTTTACATTGTAGAAAAGTGTAATTTCTTCAGTATAGATACATGAAAAGATATAATAAAATATTTACAAAAATGTGAGGGATGTACTTACTTTAGTAAAATACTGTATATATACATACAGTATCTCACAAAAGTGAGTACACCCCTCACATTTTTGAAAATATTTTATTATATCTTTTCATGTGACAACATTGAAGAAATTACATTTTACTACAATGTAGTGAGTGAGTGTACAGCTTGTATAACAGTGTAACAGTGTAAATATGCTGACCCCTCAAAATAACTCAACACACAGCCATTAATGTCTAAACCGCTGGCAACAAAAGTGAGTACACCCCTTAGTGAAAATGTCCAAATTGGACCCAAAGTGTTAATATTTTGTGTGGCCACCATTATTTTCCAGCACTACCTTAATCTTGGGCATGGAGTTCACCAGAGCTTGACCCCATATCTGGTACGCTTGCTGGGGAGATACTGTTTGATAGTCAATCGGCCAGAAAATTTAATCAGGGACTCATCAATGAAGACCACTTGATCGGGAATAAATGAGGCTGCAAACTGTTGGTTGAAGTGGTTTATGAGGGGCCAAATTTTGTCTAGCTAATCGTATCCAGGTCACCCCGAGGACGACAGAGCTCATCGTCATTAAATTGCATGACCCCTCAAAATAACTCAACACACAGCCATTAATGTCTAAACCGCTGGCAACAAAAGTGAGTACACCCCTAAGTGAAAATGTCCAAATTGGACCCAAAGTGTTAATATTTTGTGTGGCCACCATTATTTTCCAGCACTACCTTAATCTTGGGCATGGAGTTCACCAGAGCTTGACCCCATATCTGGTACGCTTGCTGGGGAGATACTGTTTGATAGTCAATCGGCCAGAAAATTTAATCAGGGACTCATCAATGAAGACCACTTGATCGGGAATAAATGAGGCTGCAAACTGTTGGTTGAAGTGGTTTATGAGGGGCCAAATTTTGTCTAGCTAATCGTATCCAGGGTCACCCCGAGGACGACAGAGCTCATCGTCATTAAATTGCATGAACCGCAAGATCTGCTCGTATCTAGCCCTGGTCATGGAAGCAGAGAACATGGTCATATGGTGAATTGGGTCAGTGGACCAATATGACTGCAACTATTTTGTGTGGCCACCATTATTTTCCAGCACTACCTTAATCTTGGGCATGGAGTTCACCAGAGCTTCACAGGTTGCCATGACAACATCACAGAGCTGGTGGATGTTAGAGACCTTGTGCTCCTCCACCTTCCATTTTAGGATGCCCCACAGATACTCAATAGGGTTTAGGTCTGGAAACATGCTTGGCCAGTCCATCACCTTTACCCTCAGCTTCTTTAGCAGGGCAGTGGTCCTCTTTGAGGTGTGTTTGGTGTCATTATCATGTTGGAAAACTGCCCTGTGGCCCAGTCTCCGAAGGGAGGGGATCATGCTTTGCTTCAGTATGTCACAGTACATGTTGGCATTCATGGTTCCCTCAATGAACTGTAGCTCCCCAGTACCAGCAGCACTCATGCAGCCCCAGACCATGACACTCCCACCACCATGCTTGACTGTAGGCAAGACACACTTGTCTTTGTACTCCTCCCTAGGGATGAGCATTCTGTTCAGGTCGAACATGAGTTCGACTCGAACATTGGCTGTTCACTCCGTTCATCGGAAACCAAACATTATGAGCCGTTTGCGCCAAATTTGAGCGGCACGTAATGGCCCATAATGCACTGCGGCATTGCTGTTTGATGATTGGCCAAAGCATGCACCATGACCTGCATGCTTTGGCCAATCCCAGCGCCCTCAGCTAAGAGAGCCATATTTGGCCAAAGGCAAGGTGTCTTTTGCCAATCATGGCTCAGGGGGACTAAGTCCATGCCCCACACTATATAAGGCTGCCTGCACATCGGCCCTGTGTAGTGTGTTGTTGGCGTGGAGGGAAAGAGAGTGTTGTTTAGATTGAGCAGGCAGGCAGGTTATTCAGTTAGCTGCAGTGTATTTAATATATACACAGACAGTCTCGTATATACAGTGGGGATGGAAAGTATTCAGACCCCCTTAAATTTTTCACTCTTTGTTATATTGCAGCCATTTGCTAAAATCATTTAAGTTAATTTTTTTCCTCATTAATGTACACACAGCACCCCATATTGACAGAAATACACAGAATTGTTGACATTTTTGCAGATTTATTGAAAAAGAAAAACTGAAATATCACATGGTCATAAGTATTCAGACCCTTTGCTGTGACACTCATATATTTAACACAGGTGCTGTCCATTTCTTCTGATCATCCTTGAGATGATTCTACTCCTTCATTTGAGTCCAGCTGTATTTGATTATACTGATTGGACTTGATTAGGAAAGCCACACACCTGTCTATATAAGACCTCACAGTTCACAGTGCATGTCAGAGCAAATGAGAATCATGAGGTCAAAGGAACTGCCTGAAGAGCTCAGAGGCAGAATTGTGGCAAGGCACAGATCTGGCCAAGGTTACAAAAAAATTTCTGCTGCACTTAAGGTTCCTAAGAGCACAGTGGCCTCCATAATCCTTAAATGGAAGACGTTTGGGACGACCAGAACCCTTCCTAGAGCTGGCCGTCCGGCCAAACTGAGCTATCGGGGGAGAATAGACTTGGTGAGAGAGGTAAAGAAGAACCCAAAGATCACTGTGACTGAGCTCCAGAGATGCAGTTGGGAGATGGGAGAAAGTTGCAGAAAGTCAACCATCACTGCAGCCCTCCACCAGTTGGGGCTTTATGGCAGAGTGGCCCGATGGAAGCCACTCCTCAGTGCATAACACATGAAAGCCCGCATGGAATTTGCTAAAAAAACACCTGAAGGACTCCAAGATGGTGAGAAATAAGATTCTTTGGTCTGATGAGACCAAGATAGAACTTTTTGGTCTTAATTCTAAGCGGTATGTGTGGAGAAAACCAGGCACTGCTCATCACCTGTCCAATACAGTCCCAACAGTGAAGCATGGTGGTGGCAGCATCATGCTGTGGGAGTGTTTTTCAGCTGCAGGGACAGGACGACTGGTTGCAATCGGGGAAAGATGAATGTGGCCAAGTACAGGGATATCCTGGACAAAAACCTTCTCCAGAGTGCTCAGGACCTCAGACTGGGCCGAAGGTTTACCTTCCAACCTTCCAACCTGACAATGACCCTAAGGACACAGCTAAAATAATGAAGGAGTGGCTTCACAACAACTCCATGACTGTTCTTGAATGGCCCAGCCAGAGCCCTGACTTAAACCCAATTGAGCATCTCTGGAGAGACCTAAAAATGGCTGTCCACCAAAGTTTACCATCCAACCTGACAGAACTAGAGAGGATCTGCAAGGAGGAATGGCAGAGGATCCCCAAATCCAGCTGTGAAAAACTTGTTGCACCTTTCCCAAAAAGACTCATGGCTGTAATAGATCAAAAGGGTGCTTCTACTAAATACTGAGCAAAGGGTCTGAATACTTAGGACCATGTAATATTTCAGTTTTTCTTTTTTAACCACTAGCCGTCCGTGCTATAGCCGAAAGACGGCTACAGTGCAGACTCCAATTGCTGGAAGGGTGTCCCTGGATGTCCTCCTGTTTACTTCCGGGATGCGCGCATCAGCAGCCGCGCATCAAGGAAATTCTGTGTTGGCCGTGTCCCTTGGACACAGCCAATCACAGATCGTGCTAAATGGCCAATCACAGCGGCCATTTAGCACTCGATCTGAGTGTCCAATGAGAGATGATCTCATATGTAAACATATGAGATCATCTCTCATCACCGGCTCGCTCTCCTCACACAGAGACAGTGTGTCAGGAGGGAGAGTGAACGGTTGCACCGTGAGTGAAAAAAAAATTGAAAATACAGTTCCCACAGTACCAGTCAGTGCCATCTGTCAGTGCCATCTGTCCCCAGTGCCATCTGTATCCAGTGTCACCTGTCAGTGCCATCTGTCCCCAGTGCCACCTGTCAGTGCCACCTGTCCCCAGTGCCACCTGTCAGTGCCATCTGTCCCCAGTGCCATCTGTCATCAGTGCCACATCAGTGTCACGTGTCATCAGTGCCACCTATCAGTGCCATAGGTCATCAGTGCCACGTATTAGTGCCATCTGTCATCAGTGTCACGTGTCATCAGTGCCACATATTAGTGCCATCTGTCATCAGTGTCACGTGTCATCAGTGCCATGTATCAGTGCATCTGTCATCAGTACCACCTGTCAGTGTCACGTGCCATCTTTAATCAGTGTCACGTGTCATCAGTGTCACGTATCAGTGCCATCTGTCATCAGTGCCACGTGTCATCAGTGCCACGTATTAGTGCCATCTGTCATCAATGCCACGTATTACTGCCATCTGTCATCAGTGCCACGTATTAATGCCATCTGTCATCAGTGCCACATATTAGTGCCATCTGTCATCAGTGCCATGTATTAGTGCCATCTGTCATCAGTGCCACATATTAGTGCCATCTGTCATCAGTGTCCCGTGTCATCAGTGCCACGTATTAGTGCCATCTGTTATCAGTGCCACATCAGTGTCATGTGCCATCAGTGCCACGTGTCAGTGCCATCTGTCATCAGTGCCACATCAGTGTCACATGCCATCAGTGGAGATCAGCTTCGCCGGGCGCAGAGCTCTGGTCACCAGGGCAGGGAAGGGGATCGGACAGAGTACGGGGAAGGCTGCAGTGATAGCGGTGAGCTGAACTCTACAGGACCTGGAGAGTCTGGCCAGGGAGGGGAGCGATCTTCACCATCTGAATACGGCTCCTATTGTGGTCATCAGCAAGCTTAAAGGCCTAGGCTGGGCTAAAGTCACCTGCCCTTTAAAGCTTGCCGTCCGGTAAGCTTAATCTACAGCTACGGTGGTCAGGCACTTTGTATTGTATATTTTTAAAGAACACTCATTTGTTTTGATGTCAACTGTTTTGGATTTTATTTTTAGCGCAGCTTTTTCCAGTCCACGTGCCATCAGTGCCACGTATCCGTGCCATCTGTCATCAGTGCCACGTATCCGTGCCATCTGTCATCAGTGCCACATCAGTGTCACATGTCATTGTTCTAATGCTCCAGGGCCTTCAAAAGTGTAATAGGTAGTCAACAAGTTAGATGTGTCATTTATGCTCCTAGAACACCTGATGGCGCTCCCTGCATGTTGGGCCTCTCTAAGTGGCTAGGCTGTGAAAAAGTCCCGCACATGTGGTATCGTAATACTCAGGAGGAGTAGCAGAATGTATTTTGGGGTGCCATTTGTGGTATACACATGTCATGTGAGAGAAATAACCTATTACAATGACAATTTTGTGGAACAAAAAAAATCTTTATTTTCCAAAGAATTGTGGGAAAAAAATGACAACATCAAAAACCTCACCATGCATCTAAATACCTTGGAATGTCTAGTTTCAAAAAAGGGGTCATTTGAGGGGAGGGTTGTACTTTCCTGGCTTGTTAGGGTCGCAAGAAATGAGATGGCCTTCAGTACATGAGGTGTGATCAATTTTTTATGATTTGCACCACAACTTGTAGACTCCACTAATTTGGGTTATTTTTACTAAAATGTAGCAGTATAAATTGTGGCCAAAATTTATGAAGAAAAATTAATAATTTGCAAAATTTTATCACAGAAGCTAAGAAAAATGTGTTTTTTTTTCAAAATTTTTGGTCTCTTTTCATTTATAGCCCAAAAACTAAAAAACCCAGAGGTGATCACATACCACCAAAAGAAAGCTCTAGTTGTATGAAAAAAGGACAAAAAATTCAATTGGGTACAGTATTACATGACTGATTAATTGTCATTCAAAGTGTGAAAGCACAGAAAGCTGAAAATTGGTCTGGTCACGAGGGGGGTTTAAGTGCCCAGTTGTTAAGTGGTTAATAAATCTGCAAAAATGTCAACAATTCTGTGTTTTTCTGTCAATATGGGGTGCTGTGTGTACATTAATGAGGAAAAAAATGAACTTAAATGATTTTAGCAAATGGCTGCAATATAACAAAGAGTGAAAAATTTAAGGGAGTCTGAATACTTTCCGTCTCCACTGTATATATATCCACTGTATCCAGTTTAGCTATATTTGACTGCAGGCCTTTCCTTGTGTACTTTTTCTAATATACTTCAGGCGGAGTACACAGTACACAGCACAGTGCACCCCTAATGCAGTTGCTACTACTTTTCTGGTGATGTACACAACACAGGAAGGCCCATATTTGTAATTACACTTCTGTTGGTGCATGGTACACAGTACCGTGCACCCCTAGTGCAGTTGCCACTACTTTTCTGGTGGTGTACACAGTACACAATACATACAGTGCACCCATAGTTGCTATTAGACTTCTGGTGGTGTACACAATACCGTTCACCCCTAGTGCAGTTGCTACTACTATTCTGGTGGTGTACACAATACAGTGCACCCATAGTTGTTATTACACTTCTGTTGGTGTACACAGTGCCGTGCACCCCTAGTCCAGTTGCTACTACTTTTCTGGTGGTATACACAGTACACAATACATACAGTGCACCCATAGTTGTTGTTAAACATCTGTTGGTGTACACAGTACCGTGCACCCCCTAGTGCAGTTGCTACTACTTTCCTGGTGGTGTACATAATACATACAGTGCACCCATAGTTGTTATTACACTTCTGTTGGTATACACAGTACCGTGCACCCGTAGTTCAGTTGCTAGTGCTACTACTTTACACAGTACACAATACATACAGTTCACCCATAGTTGTTAGTAAACTTCTGTTGGTGTACACAGTACCGTGCACGCCTAGTGCAGTTGCTACTACTTTTCTGGTGGTGTACAGCATATACAATACATACAGTGCACCTATAGTTGTTGATAAACTTCTGTTGGTGTACACAGTACCATGCACCCCTAGTGCAGTTGCTACTACTTTCCTGGTGGTGTACACATACAGTACATACAGTGCACCCATAGTTGCTATTAAACTTCTGGTGATGTACACAATACCATTCACCCCTAGTGCAGTTGCTACTACTTTTCTGGTGGTGTACACAGTACACAATACATACAGTGCACCCATTATTAGACTTCTGGTGGTGCACACAATACCGTTCACCCCTAATGCAGTTGCTACTACTTTTCTAGTGGTGTAAACAATACAATACACCCATAGTTATTATTACACTTCTGTTAGTGTACACTGTACCGTGCACCCCTAGTGCAGTTGCTACTACTTTACTGGTGGTGTACACAATACAGTACACCCATAGTTGTTATTGTACTTCTGTTAGTGTATACTGTACTGAGCACCCCTAGTGCAGTTGCTACTACTTTTCTGGTGGTGTACACAATACAGTACACCCATAGTTGGTATTACACTTCTGTTGGTGTACACAGTGCCGTGCTCCCCTAGTGCAGTTGCTACTACTTTTCTGGTGGTGTACACAGTACACAATACATACAGTATTACGTACGTACGATTATAGTAGTTGTTATTACACAGTACACAATACATACAGTTCACCCATAGTTGTTATTAAACTTCTGTTGGTGTACACAGTACCGTGCACCCCTAGTGCAGTTGCTACTACTTTCCTGGTGGTGTACATAATACATACAGTGCACCCATAGTTGTTGTAAAACTTCTGTTGGTGTACACAGTACCATGCACCCCTAGTGCAGTTGCTACTACTTTCCTGGTGGTGTACACAGTACACAATACAGTGTAGTATGGTTTTGCTAAACAAAATTTACAGCATATCCAGAAGGCCACCAAGGAGAGGCAGACGCTCACAGGCCACTAAAAGAGGGCAAGCAGGCTCTGTGTCTACAGTCGACAGTGCTGGTCATGGACAAAGTGCATCCTCAGCACATGGCCGTGGGGCACACTTGTCCTTTTTTCTGCAGCTGGCCGTGTTATTGAGTCACAACATGCAGAAGAGTTGGTGGAATGGATAACAAAGCCCTCCTCATCCTCCTCATCCTCTGTCACCCAGGCTCAGAGAAGTTTGCCTGCCAATGCAGCTGCCAAAGTGGCCTATTCCATTGGCTCCATGTCAGCAGTCACTTCTTCCCTTGCCCCACCATCATGCACGAAGGAGTCCCCCGAACTATTCGACCACAGTGTCGGGTACATGCTGCAGGAGGATGCGCAGCGATTTGAAGGCTCTGATGATGGTACTCAGGTTGAGGAAGGGAGTAACATGAGCCTAGAGAGCGGGGGTGCCCAAGAAGGTCAAGAAACTGGAAGTCATGTTACCCGAGCTGCAGATACTGCCAAGTTTGCTCCAGTGACGAGGAGGGAGGGGATGATGAGGTCACTGTCTCTACTTGGGTGCCTGATAGAAAAGAGGAGGCACATCTCCAACGAGGCAGGATGCCCTCCAGGGGGCAGCTTAAGGACAGCCACCCTATTGCATCACACTGCAGAGCTAAGCAGGTGCAGGGCGCTGCTGACTCCTGACATATTTTGAAAAGTTCTTTGGTGTGGGCCTTTTTTGACACGTGTGCAGCAGATTGCACTGTTGCTGTTTGCAACATATATCTGAAGCGTATCAAGCGTAGCCAAAACAACAGCACCTGCTTGGGCACCACATGCTTAACCAGACATATGACGACCTCCCATGCAGTCCGTTGGCAACAGAACTTAAAAGACCCACATCAAAGAACAAGGCAGACCTCTCCTTGCTCCTCATCTGCTGGGATCTCCAACCCCACTATACCTCCAGTCCTCTCAGAAGCCTGCACTGAGAGGAATAAAGGTATAGAAATAGGTGTCCCAAGTACTTGTGGCCAATCTGCTAGCAGTATACCAACATAAGATTTTAGCAGGCAAATTTCCCTACCCCAGTTGCTAAATCAATAAAAGAAATTCAGTCCCAGTCATCCACATGCTCAGCATCTGAATGCTAGCTTGGCCAAATTGCTAGCACTGCAACTGCTGCCTTTTCAGCTGGTAGACTCTGCCCCCTTTTGTGGATTTGTGGAATGTGTGGTACCTCAGTGGCAGGTTCCCAAACGCCATTTCTTTTCTCGGAAGGCCATTCCTGCTCTCTACCAGCATGTGGAAGGCAATGTCTTGGCTTCGTTGGACAGGACGGTCAGCAGTAAGGTGCATATTACTGCTGACTCATGGTCCAGCAGGCATGGACAGGGATGTTACCTTTCTTTCACGGCGCAGTGGGTAACTCTGCTGGCAGCTAGGAAGGATGCAGGACAGGGTTCAATATTGTTGGAGCTTGTTCCACCACCACACCTCCAAAATGCTAGTGGTGATTCTGCAACAGCTCTCTCCTCCACCCCCTCCTCTTCTTCTTCCTCTATGGACTCTTTCTCTGCAGATTTCTCCTCTGAATCATCGGTGCTCTGTAGGCGTTCAAGGAGCTATGCAAGAACTCAGGCAAAAAGATGCCATGCGGTGCTTGAGTTGGTCTGCTTAGGTGACAGGAGCCACACTGGGGCAGAGATTCTGTCAGCTTTGCAGGGGCAGGCTCAGAGGTGGTTGACGCCACGCTAGCTTCAGCCAGGAATGGTTGTATGCAACAATGGCACCAACCTGCTCTCCACCCTCCGACAGGGACATTTGACCCATGTTCCTTGTTTGGCTCCCATCCTGAATTTGGTGGTGCAGCGGTTCTTGAGCAGGTACCCTGGCTTAAAGGAACTCCTGAAGCAGGCCAGGAAAGTCTGTAGTCATTTCCGCAAGTCATATAATGCCAGTGCTCGGCTGGCTGACATTCAAAGAGAATGCAACCTCCCCAAGAACCGCCTCATTTGTGACATGCTCACAAGGTGTAACTCAACATTGGCAATGCTGCAGTGGCTGCACACACAGCAGAGGGCCATCAATGAGTACCTGTGTGAGTATGGCACCAGGACCTGGTCAGGGAGCTTGGCTTTTTTTTGCCACGCCAGTGGCTACTGATAAAGGATGCATGCACTGTCCTGTCACCATTTGAGGAGGCCATGAGGATGGTGAGCAGTGACAGTGCATGCATCAGTCATACTGTCCCTCTTGTCTTCCTGTTGGAGCACACACTTTGTGGAATAATGCCCCCTTTATTCAGATAATAGTATTCCTGCAGGCCCGCCGATCACACAGGAAGTAAAAGAGAAGGAGGAGGAGGATTGTGTCAGCATGGAGGTGGAGGAATTCACTCAGCATTAGCAGCAGTCTTCAAGGGATCGTTTGCAGTCCCCAGGAACCCATGGAGTTGTACTTGACTGGGAGGAGGTGGTTGAGGATCATGTGATCCTTAGTGACCCAGAGGACTCGGGATTGAATGCCTCTGTAAACTTACACTGCATGGCCTCCTTGATCCTGCAAAGCCTGCGAAAGGACCCTAGGATTCATGGTATCAAGGAAAGGGATCATTACTGGCTGGCAACCCTTCTTGATCCACGTTACAAGGGTAAGGTTGCAGAACTTATCCAGCCTTCGCAGAGGGAGCAGAGGATAAAACATCTTCGGGAGGCCTTGCAGAAAGGTTTGTACAATGCGTTTCCAGAGCCTGGGAGGTTACAATTTCCTGGTGCTGGACAGTGTGTTGCTGAGGCTTCGTTCAGTCACAGAAAAAGCAGTGAAGAAGGTGG
Organism: Lithobates clamitans; assembly: GCA_037952925.1. Classification (NCBI taxonomy): domain Eukaryota; kingdom Metazoa; phylum Chordata; class Amphibia; order Anura; family Ranidae; genus Lithobates; species Lithobates clamitans. The sequence continues at coordinate 8,176,006 of JBBGZY010000545.1, forward strand.
CCAGCTGACCAATGCCTTCAGACAATTCTTCAGTCCTCAGCGCCCAGGTCTGATTGGTTCCAGCAACCATCGCCAGCATCTGAATTGCATGGTGCAGGAATATCTAGGGGCAATATCAGACTTGGAGACCTTTTCACCAGAATATCCACTGGTTTACTGGGTCTTAAGGATGGACCACTGGCCAGAGCTTGCTCAATATGCAATTGAGCTACTGGCCTGTCCTGCATCCAGCATTCTTTCTGAATGCACATTTCACAGTAGGGCCTGTTCCTGTGCTCAACAAAAGTATCTGTGAAGCTTTACAGTGTTGTGCCACCACCACCACCACCGCCTAAGGCCCAATTTTTCTGCCCCTGTTTAACAGGGGCACGTAATTAGAATTTTTGATCTAATATTTCACAGCAGGGCCTGGTCTTGCACTCAACAAAAGTATCTGTGAGGCTTTACAGTGTTGTGCCACCACCACCACCACCGCCTAAGGCCCAATTTTTATGACCTTGTTTAACAGGAGCACGTAATTACAATTCTTGATATAATATTTCACAGCAGGGCCCGTTCCAGTGCCCACCAAGAGTAACTGTGAGGGCTTACAGTGTTCTGGTACCACCAACACCTAAGGCCAAATTTTCCACAGAGTATATAGGGCAGGCCATATGGTATATACAGGCAGTTACTTTTTTTCAAACATCCCACTTACAAACAACTCCTACTTACAAACGGAGGGAGACAACAGGAAGTGAAAGGAAATCTACCCCTAGGAAGGAAATTCTTTCCTGTAAGAGTTAATATGGGAAAAAGGTGTCTCCCCACTGATGCTTTATCACCAATCCTTGTTTCCCTAAAAAACGTACATTTTCTAAATCCAATTGTCATTGGGACAGAAAGTGAGGTGAAATCTTCTGAACAGGGGCACAGACAGCAAAACAAATGAGCCGCAAGCAGTTTTAAATGACTTTTATTCCTTTAGAAATGTCATTTTGCTGCAGGGACTGTTCTAAACATGGGAAAAATGTGCCACTTTACAGACATAATATAGTCACCCCCCAGGCATGATATTTAAAGGAATATTTCACTTTTACTATTTCACTTTAAGCATTATTAAAATCACTGCTCCCAAAAAAACTGCAGTTTTTAGAACTTTTTTTGCATTGATACATGTCTCCTAGGGCAGGACCCGGGTCCCCAAACACTTTTTATGACAATAACTTGCATATTAGCCTTTAAAATTAGCACTTTATATTTTGCACGTTCGAATCCCGTAGACTTTAACAGTGTTCGCGTGTTCGCACAAATTTTTTGCCTGTTCGCATGTTCTGCTGCGAACCGAACCGGGGGTGTTCGGCTCATCCCTACTCTTCACCTGTTTGCCGCCACACACGCTTGACACCATCTGAACCAAATACGTTTATCTTGGTCTCATCAGACCAGAGGACATGGTTCCGGTAATCCATGTTCTTTGTCTGCTTGTCTTCAGCAAACGATTTGCGGGCTTTTTTTAGAAGAGGCTTTCTTCTGGGACTACAGCCATGCAGACCAATTTTATGCAGTGTATGGCGTATGGTCAAAGCACTGACAGGCTGACCCCTCACCCCTTCAACCTCTACAGCAATGCTGGCAGCACTCATTTGTCTATTTTCCAAAGACAACCTCTGAATATGAAGCTGAGCACGTGAACTCAACTTCTTTGGTCGACCATGGCGAGGCCTGTTCTGAACTTGTCCTGTTAATCCACTGTATGGTCTTGGCCAAAGTGCTGCAGCACAGTTTCAGTGTCTTGCCAATCTTCTTATAGCCTAGGCCATCTTTATGTAGGGCAACAATTCTTTTTTTTCAGATCCTCAGAGGAGTTCTTTGCCATGAGGTGCCATCTTGAACTTCCAGTGACAGTGACTAGTATAAGAGAGTGAGAGCGATAACACCAAATTTAACACACCTGCTCCCCATTTCACACCTGAGACCTTGTAACACTAATGAGTCACATGACATTGGGGAGGGAAAATGGCTAATTGGGCCTAATTTGGGTATTTTCCCTTAGGGGTGTACTCACTTTTGTTGCCAGGGGTTTAGACATTAATGGCTTTGTGTAACAGGAACAATCCGCGATAACCCCAAAATGTACAAACCAAATGATATACAAATGTGAATAATAGAAGTGAAGGTGCTGCAACCTAAAAAAAACCTGAATATATGGTTCAATAAGATATGTATATAAAATTAAGTGCCCAACCTATGCCATACAAACATAATTGTATAAAATCAATAAAAATACCTAGTGAAAAAATAAAGTAATGCTCAACCTTAAGTGTCAAAACTTAACTACAAGCTGAAAAAAATATTGTGACTGGAAAATGAATATTGATAATAGAAAAGTCATTTCTATATATGTATTGTACATCAGGGGGCTTGATAGCGTCCTTAGCGGGTAACACCCAGAGATATAAGTGAAACTTCACTAAAAAAAGGTCCTTCTGTCAAGAGGGGATGTTGTCTTCCTCATATATACCAGGCAAAGATGTACAAAAAGGCTGCTTACCAGACATGTAGGACCCCTATTACAGAAATCATATAGGCTCAAGTATGCCGGATCACCTAGGCAGGGACAGCTGATTCAAACATCCAACAGGATTCGTTCCTCATCAGGTGCTTTGGAACACTGTGATGTTGGCTCAGCGGACTACAATGTTCCCCTTGTACTCCTTATCCAGGTAGGATCACTCGTGGGATATAAATTATTAACAGAGGAAAGAAAGGCGCTTCATGGCGCAGCAAGGTAAAAAAATCCCTTTCATTCCATATTGATGGACAGCTGATATCTTAAAAGCATTTGGCAAAAACAAATTCAAATGAATAGCACACAGCCGCGGCAGAAGCCAGTCAGATGGAACATGGTGACGTCAGGTCCACCCTGCGAAACGCAGCGTCAGGTGGAGCTGTAGGACCTGACGTTCCTAGCATCTAATAATTTCCTACTCATACTGTATTGTGTTCCCACACACAGGGCCCTTTTGACCTTAATAATAAGGGGGTGAATTTGCTCTGGACCCACCAACTTAAAGGGTCCAGTTCTGGATTACAGGGGTAAAACCTGATATGCTACTTTTGCTATCCATCACCATAATCGGCACAGTAGGACCCTTTGTATTAAACTCCACCTATTGACTATTGATATGCTCAAGGTTTGATCTAAACATAAGTTCATGCTGAACCTTGGCTGTACGGGTGTTCGTTGGAAAAAATAGACTTTTAGCCTCTTCCCCAGAATTTATACCACTACTACATACTGTGCCTTGAAAAAGTATTCATACCCCTTGAAATTTTCCACATTTTGTCATGTTACAACCAAAAAAGTAAATCTATTTTATTGGTATTTTATGTGATAGACCAACACAAAGTGGTACATAATTGTAAGGTTGAAGGAAAATGATACATAGTTTTCTAATTTTTCTCCAAATAAATATGTGAAAAGTGCGGCATGCATTTGTATTCAGCTCCCTTTACTCTGATACCCCTAACTAAAATATAGTAGAACCAATTGCCTTCCGAAGTCGCTTAATTAGTAAATAGAGTCCACCTGTGTGTAATTTAATCTCAGTATAAATGCAGCTGTTCAGTGAAACCCTCAGAGGTTTGTTAGAGAACCTTAGTGAACAAACAGCATCATGAAGGCCAAGGAACACACCAGACAGGTCAGGGATAAAGCGGTGGAGAAGTTTAAAGCAGGGTTAGGTTATAAAAGAATATCAATCTTAAAACAAAAATAAGTGCAGCGCAAAATGTGTAAAATAATAAATGCATGCAGAGTCCAATGGTTATGGAACAATATTATAATCTGAAGTCCATAAAATCCAATCTGCAAACACACTTCTTCTGGGAACATACAGATAAAGCTCTTTCCACTTGATGTATAAAGAGAAGCAAATCAATGTATGTGATTGGGCTTACCAGCTTCGGTGGACCCCTTAATTACAGGGGGTCAGAGACAGCATGAATGAACCCAAGGAGGAACAGCTGGGCTGGTAGTCATCTGCTGGGGATACTCATCCAAAGGGCGGAGAATTCCGTCAGACAAAGGGAGATCCATATGTAAACTAGCAGGATGCTCAGCGGTGGTTTCACGAGGAGAAAATGAAAGTAAAAAGAATCTAAGAGCGATCCATCAATGAGTACTTCCAAACTGTATTAAAAGTTAATGCTGGGGTATGTAATAATAGTTAAAAGGCGTTTCACAGTGCCAAGTGATAAAACAAAAGATCGAGCCCGCTAAGGCAGGAGACAGGCTGTTCGCGCCTTTTAACTATTATTAAACAGCAATTGCACCATGCATATGAGGTATCACCGCGAAGGTCAGATCGAGGGCGGTAATTTTAGCAGTACATCTCCTCTGTAAATCTAAAGTGGTAACCCGTAAAGGCTTTTAAAGGATTTTAAAAATGTATATAGTTTGTCGCCGCTGCACGTTTGTGCGCAATTTAAAAGCATGCCGTGTTTGGTATCCATGTACTCGGCCTAAGATCTTCTTTTTTATTTTACCAAACATTTGGACAATATAGTGTGTTTTAGTGCATTGGAATTTAAAAAGTGTGTTTTTTCCAAAAAAAAATGTGTTTGAAAAATCGCTTGGCAAATATTGTGTGAAAAAAAAACCACCCACCATTTTAATCTGTAGGGCCTTTGCTTTAAAAAAATATATAATGTTTGGGGGTTCAAAGTAATTTTCTTGCAAAAAAAAATATTTTTTCATGTAAACAAAAAGTGTCATAAATTGCTTTGTCTTCAAGTGGTTAGAAGAGTGGGTGATGTGCTTCTAAATGTTGTGCGTAAAATGCCAGGACAGTTCAAACCCCCCCCCCAAATGACCCCATTTTGGAAAGTAGACATCCCAAACTATTTGCTTAGAGTCATGTCAAGTCCGTGGAATATTTTATATTTTGACGCAAATTGCCACTAAATGATATATTGCTCAAACATGCCGTGGGCATATGTGGAATTACACCCTAAAATACATTCTGCTGCTTCTCCTGAGTACAGAGATACCACATGTGTGAGACTTTTTGGGAGCCTAGCCGCACACGGGACCCCAAAAACCAATCACCGCCTTCAGGCTTTCTAAGGGTGTAATTTTTTTATTTTACTCCTCACTGCCTATCACAGTTTCGGAGGCCATGGAATGCCCAGATGCCACAACCCCCCCCCCCTAAATGACCCCATTTTGGAAAGTAGACACCCCAAGCTATTTGCTGAGAGGTATGGTGAGTATTTTTCAGATCTCACTTTTTGTCACAAAGTTTTGAAAATTGAAAAAAGAAAAAAAAAAAAAATTTTCTTTTCTTTCTTCATTTTCAAAAACAAATGAGAGCTGCAAAATACTCACTATGCCTCTCAGCAAATAGCTTGGGGTATCTAATTTCCAAAATGGGGTCATTTGGGGGGGGGGGGGCTGTGCTATCTTGGAATTTTATGACCTTCGAAACTGTGATAGGTAGTGAGGAGTGAAATCAAAAATTTACGCCCTTAGAAATCCTAAAGGCGGTGATTGGTTTTCAGGGCCCCGTACGCGGTTAGGCTCCCAAAAAGTCCCACATATGTGGTATCCCCATACTTAGGAGAAGCAGCAAGATGACTAAAATTGAGTTTATTGGATTTTTCTTATAACAAAAAGTAGAAAATATCATTTTTTTCAAAATTTTCGGTCTTTTTCCGTTTATATCACAAGAAATAAAAATTGCAGAGGCAATCAAACACAATAAAAAGAAAGCTCTGTTTGTGGGAAAAAAAGGACGCAAATTTTGTTTGGGTACAACATTGCATGACCGCGCAATTACCAGTTAAAGCGACGCAGTGCCAAATTGTAAAAAGTGCTCTGGTCTTTAGGCAGCCAAATGGTCCGGGGCTGAAGTGGTTAATAAAGAAACATCATTTTGGATGTCATCCTGAGTGTGACCAACCCTTTTCTTTATAGAGATACAATGTTACTATGTTACTGGTGACAAGGACCAGATATCAGTAAATTTCAGTAATTCAATGACTGCAAATTTCCTTGGGGGTTAGCATCATGTGCATCTGTCTGTTACTGCAGAAGCAATGCCACTTGTCACTCCATGCCTGTGCACATACTGCAGCCCTGGCACAACATAACCTTGATTTAACACTTCATTAGAGTGCTCAGTCAGTAAGTTCCCATTACAGTACTGGAGTCTTCTTATTGGTCCCAGTGTACATATCTACTCAATCCCGGATGTTTGAAAGATATATTTTTAGCAATCTTTACAAATTGTATTATAGAATCTATAACAGATGGTTCCTCGACAAATAAAAGATTCCCTTTGAAAGCTACAGACTTTATTTTTAATATGTTTCTCAAAATAATTCATGTGCTTTTACATTCATAGCTGCTTTATTTCTGCATCGTTGGATTTCCAGCAATATATTTGCAGGCTTTCTTTTTCATTTTGTGATATGATTGCCAATATTTTGATGTTTTGTCAGTCGCGAGTTGTTAACATGTTATACCAATATGATAACAGGATCACAACATGGCTGACTTTCTTCAGATGAAAAGTTTTATGTTTCTGCTTTTTTTTTTTCCCTTTGAGCCCGGGTTAACACCTATGCGAATTAGATGTGCGTTTCTGCACATCTAATTCGCATAGCAGGAGAATGTGACTGGCTCCCTATGGAGCCAGTTCACATATCTCCGGTGCGGCTGCGGAGCGCACTGTACAAAAACGCTGTGCGTCTTTGGCTCCGTTTCAGGGCCGAATTCAGGCATAGAATCGGCCCTGATTCGTCCCTGAAACGGGGAACAGGGACGCACAGCGCTACTGTGCGATCCGCAGCCCGTTGTAGTGTGAACCCGGGCTAAAGCATATTTAAATCCAAGAACAAACATGTGACGCCAAACCAAAACAGAAGCATCGCTCCATGTGTCAACACTAGGCTCCTGGTGACTCCTGGCTTGGCTGCAATGGCTCACTTGACCCACAGAAACAAACTGATGGAAAGTATGAAAAGCCACACCCCAATATTCACACCAATATTCAGCCCAGTTAGAATCTATATGGCCTCCATGACTAAGCAGGTCAAACACGTTAGAGGGACGTGGCTTCTGGAGAAAACAAGTTGAAGCCATTTTCTTATAGATTCTAACTAAGCTGAATATTGGTGTGTGTCTTTCCATACTTTTTGCCAACATGTTACATCTTTCAGCTTAGCAGTTCATAGATATTGTGGCTGTATTTGTGTTTAATTTTTTTCAGGCTTTCTATATATATTTTTATTTGGTGATCCTGCCAGTAACACACTTCCTGTCCTGCTGTGAAAATGCTCACTGGCTGCACTGTATCTAAGGAGGAGCAGGGTTGCACCCCTTAGTCAGCTCTCATTACTTTGACTGCAAAAAACCACCCTCATCTCCTCATCTCCACAACAAATAAGGAGGTGTTCTGTAGTTTAATGAAGGAAAACAGTGAGAGCTGATAACATTATTTGATATTTCAGCTCTCCCTGAAAATCACAAATGTGGCCAACACATCCATAAACTGGTAATCTACAATATATAATTTTTTTTTGTTCTTGGGTTTAGATCTGTTTTAAAGTGGTTGTAAACCCGGGTACCAAAAAAAAAAAACCCTGCAAGATAAAGGTATAATGAGCTAGCATACATAGCATACTAACTCATTATGAATTACTTACCCAAGAACGAAGCCCCCGCAGCCGTCCTCGTCTCCCCCTACGGCCGGCGACATCTCTCCTGGAGGTTACTTCCGGGTATCGCGGCTCCGGCACTGTGATTGGCCGGAGCCACGATGACGTCACTCCCGTGCATGCGAGAGGGAGCCGCTGGGAATAGCACAGTACAACTGAAGCAACAGCACGTACGTGTCATTGCTTCAGTTGGCTTAAGTGCGCATGTGCCGATGACGTTGGCACATGCGAATACAGGGATATGACCTAAACCGTGTAGGTTTAGGAGATATTCAGTGCAGCTACAGGTAAGCCTAATTATAAGCTTGCCTGTAGTTTAAAGTGGTTGTAAAGGGTTTACAACCACTTTAACTATAAGGCTCCATGCACACTGGCATAAAAATGTTGCTTCTATAGGAATTTTGTGTTCTGCCTGTTGAAGCAGCTCAATGTTACCCTATGTGTCCATGTACATTAGGATGTTTAGAGGCATATTTTAAATTCAACGTTTAGAGGCAGGAAAAAAAAAGCTTCTGCTTTGCATTTCTGATTGGAGCTTACTGGTAGAAAAAAATGCAAAACTCTTCTAAACTCGTCTAGACTTTGTACAAAAAATGCTCTATATGAGCGTTTTTTACTCCAAAGAGAACAGACATTTTTTTAAGCTCAGCGTGCATGGAGTCTGAAAGAGCAGAGTGACTTATACAGACAGGAAGCTTTCAAAAAGACAAACTAGTTAATGCAACTGCAATGATCAGTCACTTTCCAGCTGTCATGTTTTAATGGAGATTAGAAGATAAAAGCAATAATCTTGTTTTGTGGGTTGCAATAGGATTTTCCTGTGATTTATTGTTTACACAAAACAAGGCCAAAAAGCACCACATTTTCTTTGTTCTTTTTTAAGTATATAGTAAAAAAAAATATCGAATTCCAAGTATAACACCTAGGTTTAAGAAATTCTGTTGCCAGACCATTCATTTGCACATTAACACCAACTCCCATTCAGGCCAAGTTTACACTGGTGCAACACGACAGCTGTCCTACTTTGGATCCAACTTTGCCTTGCGACTTGAAGCCAACATACGTCCGACTTTCAATGAACAGGGATCCAACAATACCAGGCACTTTGTTTGGTATGAATCTTGAGGGGGAACTCCACGCCAAATTTTAAATAAAAAACCGGCATGGGTTCCCCCTCCAGGGGCATACCAGGCCCTTCGGTCCGGTCTGGATTTTAAGGAGAACCCGCTACGCCAAAAAAACAGCGTGGGGTTCCCCAAAATCCATACCAGACCCTTATATGAGCACGCAGCCCGGCCGGTCAGGAAGAGGGGTGGGGACAAGCGAGCGCCCCCCCTCCTGCGGCCCCCCCACCCCAAAAGCACCTTATCCCCATGTTGATGAGGACAAGGGCCTCTTCCCAACAACCCTGGCCATTGGTTGTCGGGGTCTGCGGGCGGGGGGCTTATCGGAATTCGGGAGCCCCCTTTAATAAGGGGGCCCCAGATCCCAGCCCCCCGCCCTATGTGAATGAATATGGGGTACATCATACCCCTACCCATTCACCTGGGGGAAAAAAGTGCCAATTAAAGAAAACACACTAGACAGATTTTTAAAGTAATTTATTAGGCAGCTTCGGGGGTCTTCTTCTGACTTCGGGGGTCTCTTCCGACTTCTCCGTGCTCTCCGGCCTCTTCTCCCGGTCTCCAGTTCTTCTCCCACTCTCCGGTGTCTTCTGTCGAGCTCCTCCGCTATCTTCTTTTGCCCACTCTTTTGCTAGCGTTGGCCCGGTCTTCTCTGCCGTCTTCGTCCCTCTGGTCTTCTTCCAATGTTGACACAACGCTCTCTCCCACTGTAATGTCATGTGCGCGGTGTGCAATGACTTATATAGGCATGGGGCGTGGTCACCGGGGATTGTCATCCCATCATGCCCCGGGCCGTGACGTAATTAGGGGCACGACATCTGCCGGTGACCCCGCCCCATGCCTATATAAGTCATTGCACACCGCGCACATGGCAATACAGCAGGAGAGAGCGTCGTGTCAACATTGGAAGAAGAGAAGAGGGAAGAAGACGACGGAGAAGACCGGGCCACCGCTAGCAAAAGAGCGGGCAAAAGAGCAGAAGATAGAACCGGAGAGTGCGGAGAAGAGGCCGAAGGGCATGGAGAAGTCGGAAGAGACCCCCTAAGTTGGAAGAAGACCCCCGGAGCTGCCTAATAAATTACTTTAAAAATCTGTCTAGTGTGTTTTTTTATTGACACTTTTTTCCTAGGTGAATGGGAAGGGGTACGATGTACCCCATACTCATTCACATAGGGTGGGGGGCCAGGATCTGGGGGCCCCCTTATTAAAGGGGGCTCCTGAATTCTGATAAGCCCCCCACCCGCAGACCCCGACAACTAATGGCCAGGGTTGTCAGGAAGATGCCCTTGTCCTCATCAACATGGGGACAAGGTGCTTTGGGGTGGGGGGGCTGCAGGGCCCCCCCGCCCCAAAGCACCCACCCCCAATGTTGAGGGCATGCGGCCTGGTACAGTTCAGGAGGGGGGGTGCTCGCTCACCCCCACCCCTTTTCCTGACCGGCCGGGCTGCGTGCTTGGATAAGGGTCTGATATGGATCTTGGGGGGACACCCACACCGTTTTTTCGGCGTAGGGGGTTCCCCTTAAAATCCATATCAGACCGAAGGGCCTGGTATGCTCTTGGAGGGGGAACCCATGCCGGCTTTGTATTTAAAATTTGGCGTTGAGTTCCCCCTCAAGATCATCAGAGCACAGTCAGGTCATGCAACATGGCAATCCGACATTAATACGACTTCAATGATAGTCAATGGGCTGAAGTAGGATCAAAGTCAGACCAAAGTAGTACAGGGAGCATTTTCAAAGTCGGACCGACTTGTGTCAGACCAGTTAAGACGGCTCCCATAGGGCAACATTGATTTTCTCACATCATGTGACATGAGCTCCCAATGTCGGAGCGTTTGTCACACCAGTGTAAACCCGGCCTCAAACTACAGAATACTGGGAAGCCAAACAGAAGTTTAATATCTGGGTGTTGGAAGTTGGAGATGTGGTCAGGGAAATTAGGGAAGAGTCTCTTTTATACAAAACAAGCCTAAAAAGTACCACATTTTTTTTGTTCCTGTTTAGGTATATAGTAAAAAAAATTCCAAGTACAACGCCTAGGTTAAAGAGATCCTGTTGCCAGACCATTCATTTCCATGACAATTGTCACAAAAGATTAAATGTGCATAAAATGTATTTTTAGGCATATTATTTTTAGGCATGTTAAGCAAAAAGCCTTCCTTGTGTAGACATCCAAAAACCCTGAGACTGCTGCTAGAAATTACGGAAGAGTCTCTTTTACACAAAACAAGCCCAAAAAGTACCACACTTTCTTTGATCCTGTTTAAGTATACAATAAAAAAAATATGACATTCCAAGTACAATGCCTAGTTTAAAGAGACCCTGTTGGCAGACCATTCATTTCCACGACAATCGTCACATAAGGTTATATGTGCATTGAAATAAATGCTCAAATAAATATTATCCGGGTGGATATAGATATTCCACCTACCGTATATACTCGAGTATAAGTCGTTCTGAGTATAAGTCGAGGCCCTAATTTACCACAAAAAAATAGGAAAAACGTATTGACCCGAGTATAAGACGAGGGTGAGAAATGCACAGCTACTGTAAGTGGAAAAGAGGGTCAACAATGGCCATTTGCAGCCTCACTGTGTCCATTTGCATGCCTCACTGTGCCCATTTGCAGCCATAGGTCCCCCGAACTTCAAACTCGGTAGTTAACCCTCTTTCTTTTATTTCCAATTCCTTCTTCCCTCTATTTATTTTATTTATTTATTTTCTTTTCAGTTGTTTTTAGTTAGATATTATGCGATTCAGATACATTTGTGTAGTTATCTATGTACAAACACATGACTACTGTATATTAGCCAGACGAGACCAGCGACTGCCGTTCCTGATTTGATAACGCTATATTAGCTTTACATTCACTATCTATCGTAGCATTTATATATCTAAGTCATCCCTCTTTTGTTGTGCATTTCCCGCTGGCCACCGCATTGACTGTTTTTATGGGTGCCCGGGGCACTTACTGGCTCACATGTCAATCAATCATGGGACCAGTCTGCTTGCCCCCTTTTTTAGGTTGTGCCATTGACTGCACGGTTCGTTCTAGCGTTGTTCCTCCACGTGCCATTGGGCATCAGCATCTGCCCCCTATTTTACACAGGTTTTGCCTCCTTCTGCACTACTAGCAGAACGAGGGCAAAGGACTTCCCTTAATGGCCGTGCTAGCCTCATGGCGCTGGTGCATCTATAGGACGCGCGCGGCCAACGATCTTTGACGCATGTGCGGCGGCACTATCGAACACATCCATGATTCGACAGTGACGTCAGACGCCGCCGAGTTGGTGAACCGCTACTTAATGGCAGTAACTTTGCCTCCACTGTCTGCCAGAGATCCCAGCTCCAGGGATGAATGCATATCCCTCCTGGATCTCCCAAAAACCTTCCCTCAATATGTTCGGTAAGTTGCTCTTCCCATTATGACCTTACTACTCTGATATCTCTATTTTGGTTATCCTATTAATTTTACACCTATACTACTTAATTAGGTCCTTCCTGTCCTGGGATGTCCGGTATTTCTCTAAAACTTCCTGGCTTCTGTGACTTCCGGCACAGAGGGGATTACTGTTAGCCTTTGACTACTATCAAGACCAGATTAGCCTTTATTTATTCTATTTTTTCCACTACATCAAGGTAACTCGTTTTGGCTCAGGGTACGGTACTTCCAAATACAGTCATGGCCGTAATTGTTGGAACCCCAGAAATTTTTCCAGAAAATCAAGTATTTCTCACAGAAAAGTATTGCAGTAACACATGTTTTGCTATACACATGTTTATTCCCTTTGTGTGTATTGGAACAAAACAAAAAAAGTGAGGAAAAAAAGCAAATTGGACATAATGTCACACAAAACTCCAAAAATGGGTTGGTCAAAATTCTTGGCACCCTTAACTTAATATTTGTTTGCACACCCTTTGGAAAAAATAACTGAAATCAGTCGCTTCCTATAACCATCAATAAGCTTCTTACACCTATCACCCGGAATTTTGGACCACTCTTCCTTTGCAAACTGCTCCAGGTCTCTCTTATTGGAAGGGCGCCTTTTCCCAACAGCAATTTTAAGATCTCTCCACAGGTGTTCAATGGGATTTAGATCTAGACTCATTGCTGGCCACTTTAGAACTCTCCAGCGCTTTGTTGCCATCCATTTCTGGGTGCTTTTTGACGTATGTTTGGGGTCATTGTCCTGCTCGAAGACCCAAGATCTCGGACACAAACCCAGCTTTCTGACACTGGGCTCTACAATGTGACCCAAAATCCTTTGGTAATCCTCAGATTTCATGATGCCTTGCACACATTCAAGGCACCCAGTGCCAGAGGCAGCAAAACAACCCCAAAACATCATTGAACCTCCACCATATTTCACTGTAGGTACTGTGTTCTTTTCTTTGTAGGCCTCATTCTGTTTTCGGTAAACAGTAGAATGATGTGCTTTACCAAAAAGCTCTATCTTGGCCTCATCTGTCCACAAGACATTTTTACAGAAGGATTTTGGCTTACTCAAGTACATTTTAGCAAACTGTAGTCTTGCTTTTTTATGTCTCTGTGTCAGCAGTGGGGTCCTCCTGGGTCTCCTGTCATAGCGTTTCATTTCATTTAAATGTCGACGGATAGTTTGCGCTGACACTGATGCTCCCTGAGCCTGCAGGACAGTTTGAATTTCTTTGGAATTTGTTTGGGGCTGCTTATCCACCATCCGGACTATCCTGCGTTGCAACCTTTCATCAATTTTTCTCTTCCGTCCACAGCCAGAGAGATTAGCTACAGTGCCATGGGTTGCAAACTTCTTGATAATATTGCACACTGTGGACAAAGGCAAATCTAGATCTCTGAAGATGAACTTGTAACCTTGAGATTGTTGATATTTTTTCACAATTTTGGTTCTCAAGTCCTCAGACAGTTCTCTTCTCTTTCTGTTGTCCATGCTTAGTGTGGTACACACAGACACACAATGCAAAGACTAAGTGAACTTCTCTCCTTTTTATCTGCTTTTAGGTGTGATTTTATATTGCCCACACCTGTTACTTGCCCCAGGTAAGTTTAAAGGAGCATCACATGCTTGAAACAATCTTATTTATCCACAATTTTGAAAGGGTGCCAAGAATTTTGACCAATTTGCCCATTTTTGGAATTTTGTGTGACGTTATGTCCAATTTGCTTTTTTTCCTCCCTTTTTTTGTTTTGTTCCAATACACACAAAGGGAATAAACATGTGTATAGCAAAACATGTGTTACTGCAAAACTTTTCTGTGAGAAATACTTGATTTTCTGAAAACATTTCTGGGGTGCCAACAATTTCGGCCATGACTATACCTTATGCACTGGCCAACCTTTACCCTTTTTACTGAGTCGTTGTTTTATATATTTCTTCCCAGAAATATTACTCGGTTAGCGCTTCTCTGCAAAGGTTTAAGGTACCCCAGCGGAACAGTAGAGATGATATATGTATTGATTTTATTGCTACATCCACACCATTAATTGATCAGAAGCAGTCCTGGTAAGCCTGGTTCATTTCTGTGCTCATGTGTTTTTGATGCCTTTTTGATGTCCTTTTTGATTTAGTATTTCAAATAATTTATGCATAGACCATTATATGCTAAATTTGTATGTCTGCAATTTATTGATGTATTTTTGAATAAATTCTTGAGAAACTTATCTATGCTTCTTTGATTCTCAGTAAATAACAAATGTCACACCATCAATCTCCTGAAGAAACTCTATCAAGTGAAACATGTCTAGAGTGGTAGTGCGTTGCTTGTTATAAGCTTCACAAATTCAATATTTTTCTTGTGATATGGATGTAATTTTCTTTCTCATGTTTTTTATCTTTCTATCAAAATAAAATTATTTAAATTTTATGCAACCTTGATCTTTTGACTTTAACACCCTAAAAGTCCCGAGGTTTGCTACCTCTTTGGCCTCCCCTTTTTTCAAATTTTGAAAACTGTTTCATTGGGATGAGGTGTTTTTCTGTTTGAATGTCTCCATCTTGCCTTTTTTTCAATTTTTGCATAGATAAATGTGAGAGCTTCCTATACAAATTTTGAGTCTAACAACACATATAAACCTGAAACAATGACAAAACCGCAAAATTCCATTCCTGTGCCTGGATTTCAGAGACCATGCCCAGGGTATACCATGCACCTCTACCTATTGTTAGGTTCAAGGAACACCCTAGTTCCATGACTAACGTTACATCAGTATCCTTTAGGACAAAGAAACAAATTTGTTCCAAATAATACCCAGGTGCTTCCTTCCCAGCAATGATCTCTCTATCCAGAACCCAGAGTGAAATATCTTCCCAACAATTCTCGCTCACCACTGTGTATTGATCTGCAATACAAAGGACATCATGGTCTTGCCCCTGACAGAAGGAAATATCAACCTGCCTTCAGCTTCCATCCTCTCTGATCACATGTGGGTAATATAGCCTCAAATGCAACAAGGTAGAATCCAGAGTCAGTAAGCCCATTGATGCCACCCAATATATACACTGAGTCTGCACTTCTGTATATGGGATCAATGAGGCAGCATAACACCTTTCACAATCCAAACTAGCACAGCCCTTCCAGGCATTCGACCACCACTTTGGATTAGCGTAAGCGACGTGTTTTGGCAAAGTTTTACTGAGCTGTGATGCTAACTCATAAGGCCACTGCCCCTCATACAGAGACTGTACAATGAGCTTGAAGTTGGTTGATACCTTCGCCTGCCCTTGCGTGCACGCCAGAGCCCTCGACAGATTTCTGTCCTGTACCATCATACTCTCTACCAACCTCTCAACATGGTTGACAAAATCCGGAGCCACTTTAACCTGGGTATTTATGTGACTTTGTTGAATGTTATCAAGAATGCCGCCAATCTCTCTCTGAGTAACAAAGCCCCGCTTACTGTCTGAAGCTTTGGCTGAGAGTTTGTCCCTCAGGAGACCGATGTCCACTCCATTAACAACACCCATCCCAGCTCTTATTCCCCCAAATATAGTGCTGAATACATCCTTCCTCTTTCAGTTATTTCTCAGAAATAAGCGTCCTGAATGATTCTCATTCTGCGTCGCAAATCTCTGAGAGCGAGCCACTGGTACAATGACCGCACTTGATTCAGTGTATACTCAGCACATATAGGGTAATAGGTTTTTATCAACCGTTGTGAGACGTTGAAATGCCATGTGGTGAAGGCATACTGTACCCTGGTAGCCAGTGTTGGTTCCCCTTCCTCTAAGGGAACATAGCTGTCACTAATCGTACTCACCGAGGCCGAGATGCCGAGAGCGGTTTTGCCCTTGCGACTAAGCGCAGCTCGCCCCCTGGAGTTGGTAAAGGGAGAGAACGGCACGAAGAGGCACAGGCTCCCCAATAGACTGCGGAAGACTTGCTTGTGGAGCCTTGACAGAGAAGAGCCGCTGTGCAGGTACTTAGTAGGTAAGGTGCAGCTGAAGACCACAGGTGGGAAGTCCAGAACCAGGCTGGGGCTCAAACACCGGGGTGGTGCTATGGCACTGCAGGATCTGCAAGGTAGGGAGACAAGAGAAGAGAGTCCAGGTACAAGCAATAGCATCAGGCTAGGAGACAGGAGACAGTCCAGGTAGCAGGCCGAGGGTCAAACACAGGAGATAGGTGGGAATCCAATAAACAGGCCGAGGTCAAGTCCAGGAGAGAGGCAAGAGAAGTCCAAGGGCAAATCCGGGTCGCAACGGGTAATCAAGCAGAGATACAGGACACAAGTTCAGGTAACACAGGAAGCTGAGACAAATCAGCAACTTGTGTGATTCTCTGAGTGCCTTTTATAGGCCGCCCAGGGAATCACGTTGGGTGTGCACCAATGCGCGTGCGCGAGCGCCATAGCGCCGAGCCTCGAACGCGCATGCGCCGGAACGTCGTTCCGCAGGGAATACGTGAGAAACGACCGGACCGGAACGAGGGCTTCTTCTGACAATAGCTGGCTGTCCATAGCAGAGTAACACGCTCATGCACCATGAGATTAGGATAAAGAATTATTATTTGATACATTCTGCTGGAGCTTGTGAAAAACAAGAGACTTATTAGCTAGATCACCAGATGAAAAGAGAAGAAAAGAAAGGTTAAAAAAAGAAACGAATACAGCCATCACTGATTGGCAGAATTGGTCGTGTACTGAGAATATGGATTCCTGGCTACAGCGGGTGAATCTATCGTTCCTTGTCATTCATCAATCAGCTCCTAGCATGATATAGAGCCTGGTTACCATTGTGAGTCGGTAAGCGCAATCCACAGCCACGGTGGTGGGTTATCACTCCCCCTTTTTCTTGTGTGCACACCAGGGTGTTGGTATGTCTATGTGTCCATAGAAACATCTGATCATATTACACTATAGTCAGTTACTTTTGTTACTTTTTTTCTCCTGTATTCACTGAGGGAATTACATCCTGAATCCGGACGGAGCAGATTGGTTTCCACCCCAAAGGCCCTGGCTGGGTTTAAGCCATCCGTCTATTATAATTGATATTCTGGTAAGGGCAACCTACTCTTATAATCCTTGGACTGTGATCTATACATGTTGTAGGACTCTGGTGATCTGGAGATTGATCCCATCTCAGGAGATATTTGGACTTTCTTTTTATTTATCATTTTTTTGAATTTTTGTTTTTCAATTTTCAATTAGCAATTTTCTGTGTGACATTCATATTTCCACAATATCAACCTTCTGGTTTATCTTATTACTTTGTGCTGTTTAATAATATTTTTTATTTCTATTTAGTGTTGTCACACTGTTTACTGCTGCTTATGTTATATAGTTTCTTCTAGCGTGGAATTTTTTTACCATCTAAGGGAACATGCTTCTGTGCGTAGTCACTGGCATTACCTGTGCAAGGTTCCAACCTCTCAGGTGAGACATTAACCATGCTTATCTCCCCCATATCCAGCTCTGGTGTCCCACGTGTCCAGTAACCGAGAACCTCTCTGTAGGACTGCTAAGATTGAGACACCACCCCCACAAGGACATTTTCACCCCATTGATGTGTCACCTGGCACCCTCTAGTCTGGCCAACAGACACCTTAGTATGCATAAGTTCCAGCCTTCTTGGTACCTGCACCATATTAATTCAGTTATGTCAACATATGTCCTGCATTAAAAACATTTCCTTCTTTCAATTCCTCCCTACAAAAAAAAATCAAAACATATTTTACATTTCTTGTTCTGAAGGATTGAATAGGTTTTATTCCTTCCCTAACCTCCAACCCATTGCACATGTATTAATAGTACGTTTGCATTCATAAATGACAGGAGAGCAAAATGTTTCACAAGTCTCGTTGCTGGGCAAAGTCTTTCAGATGCAGCATTAGCACCAAATTGTCCATAAAAAAAGAAACCTTATATTGCAAGTATTAATCTGAATATTTTCATTTGTCCCTTCTCTCCTGAATGTTTATCGGAACAAATTTGTGGTGTGGTATGGCACAGAAAAACTGCCAACCAGATGAACACCTTTCATCTCTGTTCCAGAGACCTCTCCATTCTCGCTCCACTATGACTCTGGAAGTGAAAAACAAGAGCAGAATCAAATTCTTATCCACAATATCTACTTGCTTACCATGCTTACTTATAGTTCCCTCCTTGGAACCCAGGAACCTAGTATTCCTGGCTTCTACAACTCTGAACAAATTATCAAAACAACCATGATTTCTTTAGGATGAACCCACTCTAAAATGGATCCCCGTGGTAAGAACGAAAACAAAAAAAAAATGAATGTGAATGTTGCTTCTCACAAATTCTCATTTTAAACGCTAAAAAACAATGCTGTTACTTAAAGCGGAGTTCCAACAAAAAAAAAACAAGTCAACAGCTACAAATACTGCAGGTGCTGACTTTTAATAATTGGACACTTACCTGTCCCAGGATCCAGCGATGCGGGGGAAATGAAGCCCCGCTTGTCTCTCCCTTCTCTCTGCAGCACCGGCATTGTCACCGAGCTGCTCTGCGCACTGGGCGTGCTGACGTGCTGACGTGCTGCATCTACCGTCTGCAGGACGGGTGTTCGTTTTTCGCCGGCCGGCTCTTTATGCTTATGTGCATCCAACACATTGTAAGTGAGATTTTAATTTCCTTTAATAAATACTCAACCAGGATTATGCTATGTTGCTCTCCCTTTTTTTCTTGGGGCACTTCCTGTGAGAATAACTCCTAGCTAGGAGTTTATTATCCCCACATTATAGGGATTGTCTGTACGTGGTGGACAGCGGGCTTACCTTAAGGTTTATGAAGTGGTATTTTGGTGTCTCCATCCCATGAAAGGCCCCGACCGGGTTAAGGTCGCAAGCTCTCCTATGCTTGCCGGTTGGTAAGCGCGCATTTTTATTATTATCACAGTGTTGCAGTGAAGGATTCATCCACTCCATACTTACATTCCTGCCTTAGACGGGGACCCCTGCCTATGTCTCTTCACCTCACCTCACTTATCTGGATTTTGATCACGGATTAGGACTGCTATCAAAATATATATGATTTGATTATGAACTTTTGTTAATATATATCTTAATTATTTATTCATTGTATCATATTGGTTCACTTATACCTATATTGGCTCAATTTTTAAGCTTATAACACTCACAGCGCTGCTCCTTATATTGATTGTCTCTCGTGTGTGTATCTCACCTTTTAGCGGCTGCTTCTGCTATTTAAATTTATTGATTTGTCACTTTATTATTTCAAAATATTTTCTCGATTGTGTCAATTTCCTGCATATATATAGCGCGGTGGTCTTTTCCCTTCCATTTACTAAAGGAAAATATTACAGAGCATATAACAAAAGAACATCAAAGATACTTAATGCAAGGTTGTCCCCTAGATATTGTCTCATCAACTGGGCTCAAGTTGGTAACCGAGAAAGCTCTCCCTCTCAGTCAGCACTTTTTAAACTTTATCCATACACCGTCCAGACCTAACCCCATTGCCAGCCCATCTAGGTTTTTTACGAATCAAAGTATTTCTGTCCATCCTGCTGTATTGGCCTCTAGACATCAACATCTGTCCATGTACCATTGCTATATGACCTGGGTCATCTTCAGTGTTAGCTGGCCTTTTGATCTTCTGTAGCTCAACTTCATCAATCATCTCTTTTTGAAGCTTGCTTTCAGAGTGCCAATCAAGGATTTCCATCTTATCACACCAGTTGGTCAGGAGCCAAGCTTTTGTTCTACAAAGCTTTGATGTGCAACTTGTTACATTTCAACTTAGGCCACATCAGTGCCACTATTTCTGGAAATATCTCCTAACCCTTTTAGGTTTGGGAGATATTTCTTGCACCTACAGGTAAGCCTTAATCTAGGCTTACCTGTAGGTTAAAGTGGTTGTAATGGGTTTACAACCACTTTAAAGACATTAACACCAACTCCTATTAAAACTACAGAATACTGAGATGCCAAACAGAAGTTTAATCTCTGGGTGTTGGAAATTGTGGATGTGACCAGGGAAGTTAGGAAAGAGTCTCTTTTAGGATAGGTAACTGTAATTACTGAGGAGTTGTGTCCTAATGACAACAACTATACAGCCACATTGATTGAAAGTAGTTTGAGGATCAGCCCTGAGGAGTTGCTCCTGGGATGAGAGGGGCTCAAGAGAATAAGTAAAATCTTTGGTGAAAGATTTGCTAAGCCCAAACAAGCACATAGGGGACCATATAAAAAAAAGTACAGACTTATTTTCTGTTCCGAATAAAAGAGGCATTCACAATATCATCTTTTCTGTTGCTCCATTGGATGTAAGGTTGGTAGAGATGGGCTGAACACCCTCCCTGGTTCGGTTTGTGCCACAACTTTAAACATTGCAAAAGTTTGGACCCGAACTCCGAACCCTATTAAAGTCTATGGGACCCAAGCTTGAAAAATCAAACGTGCCCAATTTGAAGGTTTATATGCAAGTTGTTGGCCAAAAAAAGGTATGGGGGCCTGGGTACTGCCCTGGGGGACATGTATCAATGCAAAAACATTTTTTTTAAAAGATCATTTTTACAGGAGCAGTAATTTTAATCATGCTTAAAGTGAAACAATAAAAATGAAAAATTCCTTTAAATATAATGTCTGGGGGATCCCCTTAGTCTGTCTGTAAAGTGGCGCATCTGTACCGTGTATAGAACTTACTGCAGCAAAAATGTATAAAGAAAAAAATTACATTTAAATTGCCGGCAATACACGGCCATTGCCGGAAATAGAAAAATGTTGAAAGACAAGCGAGCACCCCCCTCCTGAACCATACCCGGCCACATGCCCTTAACATAGGGGGGGTGCTTTTTAGGGCAAAGATAAAGAATGATGTGGTCCAAGGCACCAAAAGTAATTGGCCTCCATCCCAAATTTTAGACAAAGAAAAGGAAAAGTGGTCAGCGGGACTTTAAATGAGGCCAATCACTATATAAAGTAAACATGTGGGATATGAAACAGTGTTGCTTTTATGGGTTCCAACAAAAAGGGGGAGTTTTTGAATGAGAGATGTATACCAAAAAGCAGTCTTGGCAAAGAACATTTTATTACACAGTGTGAGATCATGTATAACATACTGAATAACACAAAAATGCATACACAGAATCACATACACACAGGGCATGCTGAAAACCACATATAAATATTGACACCATGGTACTTGGCATATCATAAAGTAAAAACAAGTCCTGCACAACATGGGCCACTGGAAGGGCTGAATGATGTTGGAAAGTCTAAAGTAAAACACACCCACATTTGCACATTTACTCTGGTGAATCTACAGTGCTCCCTGCTTGTCCACGTGTCTCTACCTCAGCTCCCATGCCAGACCTTTTTAACGGCTCTGATCCTCTGTTCACATCTATGCAGTTGACGTGAATAACTATAGGGATGTCCATCCTGTCATTTATACATTATTTATTCCTAATATTCAGTTACAATATTATACCATATGGTTATGTTTCTTTATGGATCACCATTGCATTCGCCCCTGAAGAGTTGGTATACCCCAACGAAACACGTCGGGCTTACATAGATGCATGATGTCCATACAGATGATTTTATGTTTCTTATTTTGTTTTACTCTAGAATTTCCAACATCATTCAGCCCTTCCAGTGGCCCATGTTGTGCAGGACTTGTTTTTACTTTATGCTATGCCAAGTACCATGGCGTCAATATTTATATGTGGTTTTCAGCATGTCCTGCATGAATGCAATTCTGTGTATGCATTTTCATGTTATTAAGTACATTATACATGATCTCACACGGTATAATAAAATGTTCTTTGCCAAGAGTGCTTTTTTTTTTTTACTTTATATAGTGATTGGCCTCATTTAGTCCCGCTGACCACTTTCCCTTTTCTTTTTTTGGCAGAGGACCTCACCCACCCCAAAGCACCTTGTCCCCCTCTATATGGTGTGCAGTGCACTGTGCTGCACTCTGCGGGATGTTTGCCCAAACAGGCGAACAGGCGATGTTCGGGCAGAACTTTGACTTAACTCTAATGGCTGGCTTCTCCATCTCAGATGTCTAAAATGATCACAGATAAAGTATCAGCAGCCTCAACTCTGGTCAATGATGTTTTAAGGAGAAACTCTGGTTGATGATACCCTAATAATAGCATAAATGTCTATTTAGTCACTTTAACAAATGAGAAGCTGTTGTCAGTTCAGACTTTTGAGGTAAGGGGAAAGGGGGCAGCTATGGGACTTATCTTGACTCCATATATATTGAACATACACTTCCGCCATTCAAAGTGCATACTGGTAAGGCTTTCTATACCATTTATTATTATGTGGTGATATGCTATCTAAAAAGAACTAATTGGGAGCCAGCTTTGATGGGCCTTTGCTCGCATCAGATGAGTTTCGCATTTCCATACAGTTCTATGGAAATACAAAACCCATTTGAAGCAGGGCACATGCAGGTCATAAAGAGGTCAAATGCAGCTGTCATTGAATTCTGAATAATTCCATAAGCATCACAAACTGATGCTAATCTGATGCCATTACCACAAGCCTAAAGCCCATTGGCACAAGCCCTATAATCCTTTGGAAATATTCCTCAGTTAAGCTCTTCAAAGTCTGTACCGATCCCATTGCACACATAGTCCAATTGTTACATGGTGGTAGAAAAATCCACATGAAAAGCTACCTCTCCAAAAGTACAGTATGCATGCACAGCTCTCTCCATAATTAGTAAGATGCCAAACAGAACCCCCCCCCCCAACACTCCCCAAAAACTGCTACAGAATACATTTATTAAAATACTTTTCATATCTATGCTAGGAATGGATAAGCTGTAGACTGGCATATCATTTTACAACAAACACCCATATGTTTCCCCTGACTACTAAGGAAAAGACAGAGCACATTGAGCTACCAAGCGAAAGAAGATTCTAATCTGAATGCCTTTGTGATGCATACCAGGCAGTAAATAGACTCAGGGATGTTAACAGAAAATATCTCTATCAGGGGATTCTCAGCAAAGCAGCAATAATAAAGAAGAGAAATGGTGTGTTCACATGCACGGCAGCCTCAGACACTGCGTGTGTTTATACATAGAAAGCGCCTCTGGCTATTAGATACACAATATAAAACTCAATATTTTACAGCAGTGAAAAACATACCCTCATAACTAGCATCTTAGTAAAGTTGTAAAAACAGTCTATCATGATTTTTCCTTTTTTTGTAATTTTTATACCATGGTTTTTAAACATCTGATGATATATTGTTGTCCATTTTTATAGCTAACACTTTATTAGGTGCTAGGTTTGTGGCTCCTTTTTAAAGTTTTAGCTGCTGAAAATCCTTGCCATGAATTCCAATTACAGAAGTCTGTATGCCAGGGCCATTTATTGAATTCACACTGTCCATTTTATCATAAAAAGGTAAATGGAAGTAGTAATATAATAGCTTTTTGCTTACAGCATATGCTCAAGCTTGGTATTAACAAAGAATTCCAGGCAAATATAAAATATCACTTCATGCAGAGATATTTATTTGAAATAAATATTGCTGTATTGTTATATTTTTAAATGTGACTGTCATGAATCTGCAGTAATGTTTCATGCCCTGTCTGTCTGCTTACCTCTCTGGTCTGTGTATCAGGTTAAGGACCACGCTCTCACACCTGCATGTTTAAGTAACCTTCTCTCAGCATGGCTCCACCCCAGCCTCTAACAAGAAACACTACTTAACTCTGTGCACTGCAAGCCAGCCTTTCCCTAGCAATAGTGTGTTAAGGCTTCCCTGTGTGTTTCTTGCTCTATGTTTGATTCTGTGTACAACTTTGGCTTGTTATCCTGACTATCCCTGTCAGCTTTTAGCCCTGACCTTTGGTGTGTTCTCCTGAGCATCTCTGTATGCTTGTTGCCCTGACCCTTGGCTTGTCCTCCTGACTATTCCTTGTTGCCCTGGATTGCTGTTTCCTCTTCATCCACCAGAGCCAGCGTAAGCTTGAGCTGGGACACCCTGGGGGGGCCGGGACCTGGAGTCAGCTGCAGCAAAGTCCATCCTCTCCATCAGAGGCTCTGGCAAAAACCTGCTGGCTCTTAGACTCCACGCCCTGGGTAACCTTATGCGCTAGCTCCCAGCGTGAATCGTGACGGTGCTCAGCTGGAGCTGCTTTCTGGAACCACCCAGAGCTCCATCCGCAGCAGTCAGCCGAAGGGTCCACAACCGTAGCAGTGCGCTCCCAACCCCATCGGTGTGCACCTGTCCTCTGGCCTCAGGTGACCTGACAGTGACTGATCTACGCAACTCTTTGTCTTGATATTAGCTTCCTGTAATGCCCTGCACAGCAGGAAACAGACTGAACTAGTCAGGTTTTTCTGTAGGGCAATGAACTTGCTGATAGGGGGAGATAGAATTGTGAGCAATGTGATGATTTCATTAGTGGGCTGCTTCTTCATTTGCCAATTAGCATGCTGGGGGTTGTGTTCTTACTGCTGCTACAATAGAGGTCATACAGTTTGAATATCAATACTAGCCAGTGGCCAAACAGAATTACAAATCATTTCAAGAGTAAAACAGCCCCCACAAATGTTTTGTGACTGTGTATTTATCTGCCACCAATTGCATTCAGATTTAGGCTTAAAGGCACATTTTACCCAAACATTACATGCTCTATTTACAGTATTGACCATGAAACGTTATTACCAATGAATACTGTCCTATATTTTACCTCTACTACCCATCCCTTTTGCTCCATAGTGTACCCCTTATTATTGCTACTACAAATAGTCTGACACCAAAGGTTGGGATAAAACTATCCGTTTACGGCCCCTTTATTAAAATAAAATAATTAACAGTATAAACCAAAAACAAAGCATAAACTTTTTGGTTGCCGATCCTTGGAGGCACTACGTATCCAACTCTTTACCTTATATCTGCTTAACCATTTATGGTCCCTGTCACATTGCACTGACTCGGGGACGAACCACCTTCAGCAGATAACCATAAACTCCCAGTTAACCACATAACTGGCATTCACCGGGGACCCATACCTCAGATGTGTCCCAAACCTTTAATTCCATCATTTTACTTCCAAATGCCTCCAAAGACCCAACCGCCACAGCGCAAAGTGTGAAGCCTCACACCTTTGTGCCCCGCCAACAACAACCTGCTCGCAGGGTCATACCCACCTTAAGGTGAACTCCATCCCCACGGAGGTATCTCCATGTCTCGAACTCAAGCTCCTTATGCCTGACTACCAGACCCCCATTCCTTGCAAGAAGCCTCCCAACCTCTTTATTGGCTTAACTCGGCCCTATTGACCTTTGCCACGACCAGGTAAGACGCCAGGTGGTGCGGGTCACCATCTCCGACCATACCACTATTGAGTAAGGGAATGCCGCTTGCAGTCGCAGCACCTCAAATTGAATGTCCCTTATAAGGTGCCTTGTGGATCTAACCCCCAGGTCATTACCCCTGCATGTATGACCAATACATCCGGTGGCCTGTCCCATCTGGAGATCCTGTTAACCTCCGGTACCACCCTGCTCCATAACATCCTCGGAATTCCAATCCACCGGATGCTGACTTCTGCTCTTGGGAAACCCAACTGTCAGTCATTAGGCCTGACCTCAGCCCTCTTTCCCCCCCAATGAACAAAAGAATGGCCCAGGATCCAAACGAGGCAAGTATGATCTGAAATAAAAAGTGAAACAAAGAAGACACACACCCATTACCATCTTACCACTACTACTACTCAACAGATCATAGAAATAAACACAAAACAAA
Organism: Lithobates clamitans; assembly: GCA_037952925.1. NCBI lineage: Eukaryota > Metazoa > Chordata > Amphibia > Anura > Ranidae > Lithobates > Lithobates clamitans. The sequence continues at coordinate 8,202,037 of JBBGZY010000545.1, forward strand.
AAGACACAGGACGCCCCACCTCTTTTTTTTTTAACCAACCAACTCATACTAAATCAAATGGGGGCGAACGTAAATTTTGAATCTGTCAGAGTCCCACCTGCTAATAGGCTTAACTACCGCACTGTCCAGACCCCACCGGGCCCCCTCAGTGGCTTCTCCAATCCTAAACGAATGCAATGAAAAATTACTGGCCTCGACACCGGCAGCTGAAAGGCAGTGCTGCAGTATCGGTATAAATTGAAACTTAGATAAAGCCAAACCATCCGAATGAACCAGAAAAGAACCAGCCACTGCTGGGCAAATCCTTAAGTAAGCCATTACCATCTTCACAGGGCATGTGAAAGAACCCTGTATTTGGCGCAACTCAATGTGAGCCCCCCTGCCAGCTTGATTCATCTTTGAACGCGGATGAAAAGCCTTACCACCGAGTCGTCACAGCGGACACCGTCCGCCGCCAAGCCCCCGTGTGCCATCTTGGAAGGGCTGACCAGTTCCCCCACCCTGGAGGCTCCATAAAATGCCAATGCACATGCCGCCCGGAATAACAACGTCTCAAACTCAGATGAACAAATTGCGGCTGTCTGTAAGAACAAAAAATGCAAAATATCAAAAATAATAGGTCGTGGCCATCCGGCCGCCGAGAGCCCTTTCGATAACCTCTCAATGCCTGTTTTATCAAAAAGTCTTTGATAAAATCGGGGATGCCTCGCATTTTGAACCAAAAAGCCAGGCCAGCCAATTTTCTTTGCATGGCTGAAATGGATATCCCTTCCACAAAATACATGCATATAAAATAGATAATTAACTGGCTAATCTCCCCACTATCACCCCCAGAGCCTGACTGCGGAGTTAAAGCCTCCCATTCCCTCCAGACCTTAGAATAGAATGACCATGTCGACTCACTCAAGGGGTTTCGAATCAGACTGGAGACGATTCCAATGCGACCCGCCATAGATAAGGAGGACAAGGGGTTCCGTGCTGCTTCGCCCCCGGCGCCAACTCCCGGAACCTGTCCAACTGAAAACGGGAAAGAGCGTCAGCCACCGTATTCTCCACTAGGGGAATATGCACAGCATATAAGAAAACGTTTTGCTGTAGACAACACAAAACCAAGTATTGCAACAATTGTATGACCGGAGGGGAGGATACTGACAGCGAGTTAAGAACCTGCACTACCCACAGGTTGTCACAATGCAGCCATACCTTTTTGTTGCATAGGACTTCCCCCCCAGAGCGCAAAGGCAACCAACACTGGAAAAAGTTCCAGCAGCACCAAATTCTTTAAGTATCCCGCATCCTGCCATTCTTTGGGCCAACGCTACGCACTCCACCGACCCCCCAAAAATGCCCCATACCCGGTAGAACCAGCTGCATCCGTAAAGAGTTTCAAGTCATAATTGCTGACCGGCCCCTCTATTCAGATGGACTGCCCGTTGAACTTGTCCAGAAATGCCCGCCAAACCTGCAGGTCATCCCTGTGCTCCCTATTCAGTCTGATGAAATGCCTGGGTGAAGTGACCCCAGCCGTGGCGGCCGACAGCCGTCGACAAAAAAAATCTCTCCCCTTGGGCATAATAAATGCAAAATTGAGCTTGCCAAGTAGAGACTGCAGGTCCCGTGGTTGGATCCTGCGTTTCCCTGCAACTAAGCGAACCTCTTCCTGTAATGCATGCGACTTATCATCAGGCAGACGACATTCCATTGCCCTAGAATCAATTTCAATCCCCAGAAATTTAATCACCTCTAACCGTCTTAACAGGATCAAGGGGTACAACAAAGTGCTACGCTATGTGCTCCACTGTAGCCAGCAGTACTCCACATAACCTAGAAGATGGGGGGCCTACGCAGAGAAAGTCATCTGGGTAATGAATGACTGAATTGACACCTGCCACATCCCATACTACCCACTCCAAAAAGGAACTAAAAGTCTCAAAGAATGCGCATGAGATGGAACAACCCATAGGCAGGCATAGATCCATGTAATAGGCCCCCAACCATTTACATCCTAGGAGATGAAAACTGCGCGGGTGAATGGGGAGTAAGCGAAAGTTTTGGCCATAAGGGCCCCCTTTCCATATCGATGAACCCAACACACGGCAGCATCGAACGAAGTATACGATACTGCACATGCCTCGGGGTTGATGGCATCGTTAACAGAACCACACTTTGGAAACGATAGGTGGTGTATCAATCGGAACTTATTGGGCTCCATCTTCGGAACCATGCCCAACTGTGACACTACTAAATTCTTCAAAGGGGGAAGCAGAAAGGGGCTGCCCATGTGGCCCAAGGACACTTCCTTAGCAAGCTTCTCAGAAGCCACTTCAGAGTGTTCCTTAGCAGATCTGAGGTTGTCTTCCATAGGGGGAATCTGTGTAAGGGAGCACGGAATCACAAAACCCTCCATGAAACCCTCTCTTAGTAACCAAGCCGTCTGCCGGTCTGGATATTTATTTAGAAAAGAGGACATCCTGTCCGCCCTCACCAGCGTCCGGCCTCTTACCCACAGCATCACCGGTACGGGATTTCCCGGCCTTAAAACAATGGGACAAGGGGTGAGCCCCTTCCGCAGTGTGAGCATTCATGTTTGTATCGGGAGTTGGCGCCGAACCTACAAGAACAATCGTTGAATTGTCAGCACTGACCCCGTTTTTTTGCGGCCGGCTGTCCAGGGGTGTTTGGACTCCCGGCCCCCGCTGGAAAAAACACCATACAGGCTCGTGGAGAGGACATAGGTTTCATCCACAAACTGATGTCCTTATGGTCCCATTGCAGGGAAGGGCGTATTGCTTTGCTCTGATGAAATTGTTCGTCATATCGCAGCCAAGCCACACCACCGTAAATCCTCTGGGCCTCGCCAGTGGAGCCCAGATAGCAAAACAATGGCAAGCAATTCTCTAATGCTTTTTCACCAATGACACTAGCCAAAATGGCGAATGCCTGCAATCAATTACTAAACGTTTGCGGAATCAACCGATACCACGGCTTTTCCTCATCGTTCCTTTTTTGATTCCTCCGGCTTAACCCTGTCCAGGTTAAATTTTTCCAGAGGGAGCAATGTGAAGATCTCCACATACTCCCCTTTCCAAATCTTTTCCCGTACTTCCACAGAGGGCCCTCAAAGCAGATGTACACTTTGCACTTGGCCAAATCGGCCATCCGAACCAGCTCTGTATTCTTTCTTCCACTTTGCGGGAACCACAGGGCAGGGGCGCTCGATTCCTGAACCACCGAATCCCCCGTTGACACCACCGCTTTTGACCCCTGCACTGTCCCCTGTTCCTGACCTGTATCTGGGATCCTGCCAGCGCGCCCGCATCAAAACGCTGCACCAGTGACCATAGGTCTTGCATGGCCGTGGCTTCCCCAGATGTGGCTGGCCCCACACCTGTAGACCGAGGGGGGTGGCAAGATAACCCACTCCCTGATGCTGAAGGGACATTTACCCCTGGGGCCCTCCTACCTCTGGGACTGGACACAGGGACAGGAGAAGACTGAAAAGAAGAATCAACATTAGGCATGGACTTACTGGGCTGACCAGGAGATGGTCCCACAGCCATCAATCCGGAATCCACCACAGCCGACCTCCTCGGGGCAACTACCTCCTCCTCGCTGGACAGTTCCCCTTCCAATCAGGATGAATCTTGGAGACTGCCTTATTGCACTGGCGAGGATGTGCTGGCTGCGGAAGGCCCTGGCAGCTCGTCATCTGTTCTGCGCCTTTGGCCCGCAGGACTGCTGGTCCCAGCCACAGCAGTATGGGACCTCTTCACCCCCCTGGAGGTGGGAGGGGCCTTGGTTCTCCTTTTCCTGGTGGATGGGCCCGACCCAGTGCGACTCCTCCCCCGCTGAGCTGCCATCTCTGGGGAAACATCCAGCAGGAGGCCGGGGGGTGGTGAGGTGTTGCGCCGCCATCCCATCAGGCCCTGCCCCCACCGCGGCATCCTCCCGGCCAATGGCGGCAGAGCCGGCGGTGTCTGAGGGTGGTAAACCGAACCCCCCAAGCTGTGCTGAGCTCGAGGGGACCCAGATGGGCTGTAGTGCTCCGCCGAGCACGCCGCATCTGTGACCCGCTGGGGACCACAGCGGCCGTCCCCTGCATGGCTGCGAGCTGGCTCTGCAGCCAAGCCGTGCCCATAGTCTCTGCCATTACCCTCAGTTGCTCAGCCATCCTTCCAGCTTGAGCCATCGATCCGCAGAGGAGAGCAGGGGCAGACACGTCAGCACACTAGCTTTTCCTATCCTCATGTGCTGACAGGAAGTCTGCACCTCTGACCTTCTCTCTGCACTGCCTCCCCCTCACACCACTCTGACCAATCTCCTGTGAGCTCAAGTTAACTTTAGGAATAATTTAACCCTCATTGACCCAGCCTACAGGGTCTCATTTTATGTAGCCCTGCGCTTATTTCTTCTTTTCTTTTGCTGCGGGCTGTTCTGTATACACTGTTCTAAATGGGGCAAAATCTAACATGGGTGTCAGGAACTTAGCAGTGCTCTGTTTGGTGTCTCTACCAGTTACATTTGCTGCTGTTCCTTCTGTCCTGTCTTAATTCCGCTACCTTCCTGCATTTGTGTTTGTTCCCTTTGCTGCAATCATATTAGACTTCAGTCTAGGTCTCTTTCCCTGTGTTCTGGTTCAAGTGATCCTGCCCCATTTATCTGTTCTTCTAGGCTGTGTACAGTACATGCACAGGTGTAAATAAGGGCATACCATCTGCTTGCTCTGTACTCCTTTAAAAGGACACAGCCATTAACAGTATGCCCCAGTTAAAGCAATTAGCTACGGTGAGTGTCTCTGTATCTATCTGTTTTGTCACCCTGTCCCAGTAGTGTTCCTAGTTCCAGTGCACAAACAAACCACCACCAGGCGCTCGTGCAATAGTGCACCCAAATATAAACTATGAAATATAAACGTATAAAATTTATGCATGGCACTAATGTTTATATAATTATATACTGTTTTTTGGATTATTATTGTTTGCTTGTATGTTGCATTCCAGTGGATGTCAAAACCCGTGTTTCAGCAGAAGGGGTGCCGTTTCTTTTTCAACATGCCTTTTTTAACTTTTTTTTTTTTAACAAGTCTTCTATTAACATGCCTATATAATGACCCCATTGGTTCCCTAGCCAGGATTTGACAAAGGGGCGTGCCCCTGAAACGTGTAGTCCTGGCAACTGGCTTCAATTTCTGTTGGTTCAGCTTCCTGTCGGTGGGTCAGCTGATCCCCGTGTTCCAGCTACGACACTTCCGGTCACTCGTGCTTCCCTACTGCCTTGCCGCGGTGGGTGGCTTTCTCATACAGGATCTGCCCTGCATCCAGATCTCCTGGTTCACACAGGTTTTCCCTTGTCACCAGGGCACACCTCTCTTGCTGCAGGTCGGGTTTACATCCTCTGGTAATGCTGTTCCACATTCAGCTTTGGCTTCTTGCTGCTTTTATTGTTGGAATAAACTGTGTTTTTATCAAACTTCCAGCTAGTAATGCTACTGGACTCTGGATTTTCTTTTATTATTATAGCCCTACACATATGGCTCATTAACAGTTTACATTTGGGTGCATTATTGCATGAATGCCTGGAAGTGGTTTGTTTGTGCATATTTTTCTCCTCATCATCTTTGGGGACACTTTGTGGCTGCCCTGCCTTTTGTGCCAATTACTAACTCTTGTGCTTCAGCGGTCATCATGACACTATGACAGGGAGACATTCATTTAGTGCCTGATCTGCTTGTGTTGTGTAGCAGTTCTAGTTCCAGTACCTGTACTCTTTGTCCTCTGCTTTGTTTTCACTTCTGATTCCTGTCTAGTTATACTCCCTGTTAGCTGGAATTTGCCCACCTGTGTATCCTGACCTAGCAAGATGGCCTTCTGCCTTGTCTTTGGCTTTGAAAATAACTGTGTCCTTCATGTGGCCCCCCACAACTACCTTGGCTACCCAACTCGACTATTGTAGACAGTCCTTAGCTCATCTTTGTCAGAAACTATGAAATCAGGCTGAGACAGAAGTACAGGTAAATCACACTTGTTTAATAATAAAAGTAAAAAGAACAAACGTAGTCAAAACATAGCCAGAGTTCAGTAACCGGAATGGAAATTCAGCCAAGCCAGAAGTCAGGGATCAATGTAGTGGAACAGCATGCAGGATCTGGAGCCAGAAGGGATGTCAGCAAAGCAAGTCTTGAACAGGATCACAGGAGATGTTTCTGTGATGTTGACCAAGGTGAAGGCAGAGCTCCTCTGGACTGGACGGCTTAAGTAGGCAGGACTGACTAGCAGGATATCATCAACAGCTGAGTAACTGTGGATAGATAGAAGCTGGCAATTAGCCGACAGCTGAGCGGCCAGCTCAGAGAAGGAAGGGCTGAGCCCAGCCCTGACAATCTTATTTTGAAAAGGTCTGATAATTCAGTACTTCCAATTATGGCGCTTAAGTCCTCTGGGGATTCAAATACCAGCGGCGCACAGTGGTTGCCAAAGGTCAAGCATGCCACACTTGTGGTCACCAGATCCTTACTGTAAAAGAGAATAGGCCCTTACAATGGGAAATTGCTTGTCAGGGTGTTTAATGTTTCAGAATATGGCCTCTCTCATACTGTATATTATAGCTCTTCCTACATATGGGAGCATAAGTGGGAGGTTTCATATGATAGTAAATAATGGGTTTATGGCTGCAGCTAGATGTGAAGACTGCAGTTGTACCTGCAGTCTCCACATCTATTCTCCTGAACCCTTTGTCATTAGCCTTAATATTTTATGTTTTTGCATTTTTTCAAAGAAAGAAAAAATAGACTGAAAAAACGTAAAATAAAATGTTAAAGTATATAAATAATGAACAAATACACACAAAAAAGTAAAAAAAAATAAATTAAGAATACTGAGTGCTGAATTGAGTTGGGTGAACAGAGCAAAAGTTTGGCCCAAACATTGGCTGTTCGCCTGTTCAGCAAACACCCAAATTGGCAGGGCATTCAACCGTCTTAGTTTGACCAGCCGAATGCCCCACAATGCACTGCACGCCGCACAGTTCATTCTAAGCCCTGATTGGCTGAAGCAATGAAGGCTTTGGCCATTTGGGGGACAGAGCCCTGTCAAAGCCATGATTGGAGAAAGTCATGATAACTTAGCCCAACCATGGCTCATTGCTCATAGACCCACCCAACACTATAAAAGGTTCCTTCCCAGAGGAGCCATTTTCAGTGTGATATTGGAGTGGCGATAGATAAAACAGGGCTCTGTTCATTGCTACTAGGGATGGGCTATCTGTTCGAGTCGAACATGGGTTCAACTCGAACATTGGCTGTTCACCCGTTCACCGAACAGCGAACAATTCAGGGTGTTCACAGCAAATTTGAAAAGCCACGGAACACCCTTTAAAATTCTATGGGAGAAATCTAAAGTGCTAATTTTAAAGGTTAATATGCAAGTTATTGTCATAAAAAGTGTTTGGGGACCTGGGTCCTGCCCGAGGTTTTTAAAAAACTTGGGGCAAAAGTTTTAAAAATGGCCGTTTTTTCGGGAGCAGTGATTTTAATAATGTTTGAAGTGAAACAATAAAAATGGAAAATTGTATCATACTTACCGTAATTTTCCTTTCCTGGTGCCTATCCATGGCAGCATACTAGTGATAGAGCTCCTCCCTCAGGACCAGTGAATAGCATAAATTAAAGACGTAGTCCCTCCCCCAACATTCTCCGTAAAATAGAATACCGAGGGTGGGAGCGTATGCTGCCATGGATAGGCACCAGGAAAGGAAAATTACGGTAAGTATGATACAATTTTCCGTTTTCCTGGTGCCTCCATGGCAGCATACTAGTGATAAATAACTAGCTGACACGGGTGGGATAATGCTTAACAATAAATGTTTAATTAGAATGAGACATCGCAGCCTGAACTGCCCTTCTCCCGAACTCAACCGTTGTGAGAGCTCCTGGGTCGATACGGTAGTGTCTGAGGAAAGTATTGCGAGAAGACCAGGTGGCGGCCCTGCACACCGTCTCTAATGACACGTTAGCCCTTGCTGCCCAGGAGGTTGAGACTGCCCTTGTGGAATGAGCACTCACTCGGGATGGAGGTTCCATATTCTTTATCCTGTAGGCCTTCTGGATTAGCTTTACCACCCAAGATGTCAGAGTTCTGATGGAAGCTTCTTTGCCCCTGTATTTGCCGAATGGAACAATGAAGAGTCTTTCCGAGTTCCTGAAGGATCTAGTGGCCTCTAGGTAGGCTCTGAGCACTCTGGATATGTCCAGCTCGTGACATGATCCTGAATCTGCTTCAGCAAATACCGGTAGTGCCCAGGGCTCCAAAAGGTGGCTTGGAGTAGTGACCTTAGGTGTGAACCCCCGAAGGGGACGAAGTTCTACTCTATCGTGATAAAAAGAGATGTGGTCATCACCTATTCCCAACGAGTGGAGTTCTGAGATCCTTCTACCAGATGTAATGGCTAACAGAAAAAACGTTTTCAGTGTTATGTTCCATATTGTCAGTTGTTCCACTGGGGTAAATGGATGGTCAGAGAGGACTTCAAGGACCAGGGATAAATCCCACTTGGGAAAAGACCGTCTGGCAGGTGGCCGGATCTTCAGCACTCCTCTGAGGAAAGTGACTACTAAGGGCTCTTCCGCCCATCTTTTATTTGTTGCAGCAGAAATTGCTGCTACTTGTACTTTGAGAGAACTTAGGCCAAGACCCAGATCAAGTCCTGATTGGAGGAAGCCGAGAACACCTGATGTAGAAGGAGAGATTGGATTAAACTCATTTGAGGCAGCAAATGACAAGAACTTGTCCCATATTCTAGAATATATAGCATTGGTTGCTGGTTTCCTGGCTCCCAGGAGGGTTGTTATGACCCCTGGGGAGCATCCTAGGGACTCGAACCTTCGCCTCTCAACCTCCAGATTCGAAGGTTCAGCTTCTGAGGGTCTGGATGAATTAAACTGCCCTGCATCAGAAGTTGAGGGAAAGGATGGATCCTGATTGGAGAGCTCACACTGAGACGCATAGCTAGAGGAAACCAAGGTCTCTTCGGCCAATATGGGAGTACTGCCAGTACCTGGACTGTTTCTCTGAGAAGTCTCAGGAGGAACTTGAATATTAATGGCCGGGGAGGGAAGGCATATGCGGTGGTGAACCTCCAGGGGCATGACAGGGCATCTACTTCCTCCGCTTGCGTATACGGAAGGCGAGAGAAGAACCTGGTCAGTTTTGTATTCCCCGGGGTGGCAAATAGGTCTACTTGAGGGGGATCCCAGAGGCTGGCAATCTGATGGAAGACCTGGGGATGAAGAGCCCACTCGTTGTTGTTCAAGAATTTCCTCGACAACGTGTCTGCTTCCGTGTTCAACCTTCCCGGGAGATACATCGCCCTGAGGTCTAGGACGTTCTTCTCTGCCCAGAGCATAATCGGCTCCACTTCCCTGAGGAGTGATGTGCTGCGAGTGCCCCCCTGCCTCTGCAGGTATGCGACAGCTGCCCTGTTGTCCAGGCGTAGAAGTACTCTCTGGCCCCTGACCTGAGAAGCCAATGAAGTTAGTGCCAAGAATGCTGCTCTCATCTCCAGTATGTTGGATACTACTCCCTGGGTGGAGCAGGACCATCTCCCCTGTATCCTGGTATCCCCGCAATGGGCTCCCCAGCCCTGTCCACTTGCGTCGGACGTAACTGTGATCCAGAAGAGGGAACCCAGATAGCGAGGTTTTGAGAGGTTTTCCGGCAGAGTCCACCAATGAAGGCTCCTGCGCATTGCTCCCGTCAGCAGAATTGTCTGAGAGAGTTGCTGTTTCTTCCACTGCGCCAAGAAACCCGTCTGAAAATACCTCAAATGCCAATGGGCCCAAGGAATCATCGGTATACAGGCAGACATTGTGCCAATGAGGCTCAGGCATTGCGACGCCGTAAGATACCGGCTTGCAATGGTTTTGACCATCTTCTGGATAATAATCCTCATCTTCAGGGATGGTAATGACACTGTCCCCTCCCGGGTGTTGAACATCGCACCTAGATAGATCATCCGCTGTGTAGGTGCCAGCTGACTCTTCTCTGAGTTTATCAACCATCCTAGTTCTCTCAGAGACTGGAGAAGGATGTCTCGGTGATACACCAACTGACCCGGACTGCTTGCTAGGAGGAGGATGTCGTCCAAATAGTGGTATATCCTCAAACCCCTCTCCCGCAGGGGAACCAAAGCGGATATTAGAATTTTGGTGAACACCCTGGGGGAGGTGCACAGCCCAAAGGGCAGGGCTTGGAACTGCAGGTGGATCCGACCTACTGCAAATCTGAGATACTTCTGAAAGGCAGGTAGAATTGGCACGTGTAAGTACGCATCCTGCAGATCGATTGATATCATCCAATCTGTTGGCTGTACTGCCTGAATAATTGTTTGTAGAGACTCCATCTTGAAGCTTTCTGGGTGTATGTGCCTGTTGAGTCTTTTTAGATCGATCACAGGCCTCCATCCACCCGTTCTCTTTGGAACCAGAAATAGAGTGGAATAGAAGCCTGCGAAGCGCTCCGCCAAAGGAACCGGCACAGCTGCTCCCTGAAGTTGGAGTGACGATACGAATTGTCTTAGGGCTTGAGCCTTCAGCAGAGAGGATGGAATTTCCATTCGTGTGAACGAATTTTGAGGTGGAAGATGAGAGAAACTCCAAAAATGTCCCCATTGGATTGTTGAGAGAACCCAGGGATCCTGGCATTTGCTGGCCCAGACTGGAAGAAAGAATTTTAGTCTGGCTCCCACCGGGAGTGTCTGGGCTAATCTGGCGTCAAAAGGCCTGCTTCTGCTCATGTGGAGTCTGAGGGGCCTTCGACTTTCTGCCCAAGAAAGATGCCTGAGTGCCCCTCCAGGGTCTTCTGCCGTCTCTGAACTGCCTTGCTTGTCTGAAATCTCTAGGGTTTGACTGGAGGAACCTGGAAGAACCCCCTCTGGATCTTCGCATCCTTCTGTCTTGGGGGAGCATACCTGACTTTCCTCCTGACAGCCTAGATATGGCTTTATCCATTTTGTCTCCGAATAATGCCTTCCCGTCGAACGGGATTTTGCACCAACTTTGTTTGGACGCCAAATCCGCCGTCCATGGTTTTAACCACAAGGCCCTTTTTGCCATTACTGAGTGCAGCATAGATCTTGCTGAACACCTAATTGTGTCAATAGCTGCTACTCCAACGAAGTCTGCTGACAATCTAATTTCTTCCAGAGCTTTAATTATGTCTTCCTTGGGGACATCCTGGCGTAGAGCTGTTTCAATGTTATCCGTCCAAGCTCTAATGGCATTAGATACGGAGGTGAGGGCGATCGCTGGCTTACATGCCGCTCCTGCAGCTAAATAGCTCCTCTTGAGATCTAGATCGATTCTTCTGTCAAGAGGATCCTTGAAAGAAGCGGAATCTTCCATAGGCAGGGTAATATTCTTTGCGAGTCGCACCACTGATGCGTCTACCACTGGCATGGAGTTCAGTGACTGTGTTCCCGACTCTGGTAGGGGATACAATTTATTGAAACGGCCCAATGACAGTTTTTTATCAGTTCTTGACCATTCGTTTTGAATGATTTGCGTAATTTCTCCCATCAAAGGGAAGAAAGCCTGTTTCCTTCTGAGGAATGGGAAGTATTTTTGCTTCCTAGGGAGGTTCTTCAGTATCCTCCCAAGCTATTGCGGCTCTTACTGCCTGGATGAATGGCTTTACCAATGAATGGCTGAAGCCGGAAGGATCTGACTCATCTGACGAATCGCCCGAAAGGTCTTCAGGTGGGGAATCTCTGGCCAGTCGGCCTGATGGAGGTAGAGGCGTACTGGCTGCGGAGGGACCAGGAAGAACAAGCTCAACATCCTGCGCCTGGGACCTCTGCGGGACTGGCTGGGCAGGAACCAAGGCCGCAAGCTCAGAGAAGGAGTCCTTCATAGTTCTTTTGAGCAGGTCCACCACCTGTTGGTTTTCTAACTCGCGGCTGGACGCATAGTCCGCGAAACAATCCTTGCAGACTACTTTATTCGGTAGCGGACTAGCCCCACAGGTCCAGCACTTCTTCTTTTTGTAGGATCTAGGAGAGGAGGACCGGTCCCGTCTTCTGGATCTTGATCTATGTCGCGAAGAATGGGACTCACGTCTTGATGAGCGGGACCGGTGGCGTGAAGAACGAGATCTGCGACTTGGGCTGTCGTCATCGCGGTGCCTTGAGGATTTTTCGGTCCTCTTGGAGTGGGCAGGGCTATGATTTTAAGAAAAAATCATGTCAGGCCAGTGAGCGCACTTTTTTTTTTTTTTTTTTTTTATACTCACGTATAGGTGGTCCCATACCTAACGGAAGTGTGAGGATCTTTGTTGCGAGATGAATGGCTCATTGCGGAGTTGGGCATAAGGATCAGCTGCGGAAAATAGCAAGAAAAGGTAAGGAAAGAAAAAGCAGTTTTTTTTTTTTTTTTTAAATACTTACCACAGAGCAGCCTTTAGAGAAACCTAGCAGGGCACAGCTGAGGCGACTCTGACTGATAGCTCTCAAAGCTGACCTTAAATACCCTAGGGGTGGGTGGGGCAGTCCCATAAACCCCCAGTCTCTCTCTCTTTTCGTTTTTTTTTTATTTTATTTTTTGAAAGAAAAGGGCAAAACTGGCCCTTTTTCCAGAGACCACGATGGCTGCCGGAGTGCCGAGAGACCGCACATGCGCCCGCGCATGCGCAGTAGAGCCGAGGACGTAAAGCCGAGAGAAAACACCTGACCAATGACGGCTGTAAGTTCCCCGGATCGCGCATGCGCAGTACGGCGGAGGGGACGCCGGACCGCGCTGCCGAAGGGAAAACAGAACACAAGGCCCCCCACAGCAGCAGGGCGACGGATGTCGATCCTAAAGGCCACAGCATGACAGAAACATAACAGGTATCTAAACAAAAGGAACTTCTTGCACCCTCTTCAGTGTATAATCTCTTTTCATTAAGGGAAGAAAGGGGAGGACAGAAAAAGGGAAGAGGGGAGGGAAAGACATATGCATCTTCCTTTTCTTCTTTTTTTTTTTTTTTTTTAAATGAGAAATGGAAAAAAATGAAAAATCACAAGCCTGAAAGGATGGGAGCTGATCCTTTTGCGACTCCTTTTGCCTTCATCATAGGATATGGTGGCAGACTACGTTCCTGTGAGGAAACTCTGCAAGAAGACCCCAACAGATCCACAGAGGGGTTCCCAGTCTTATCAGCGCTGTGAGCGGCCCAAGAACAGGGACTGCGCACGGGAAAGGCTAAACCCGGCGGACGCTGCCGACTGCAGAGGTTTGGACATACTGCTACTCTTCACCAGCACAAGAGGTATGAGGAAAAAAAGGAGAATGTTGGGGGAGGAACTACGTCTTTAATTTATGCTATTCACTGGTCCTGAGGGAGGAGTCGAGGCGGAGCTCTATCACTAGTATGCTGCCATGGAGGCACCAGGAAAGTGAATTATTCCTTTAAATTTCATACCTGGGGGGGTGTCTATAGCAGTGTTTCTCAACTCCAGTCCTCAAGGCGCACCAACAGGTCATGTTTTCAGGATTTCCCTCAAATGGAAGGGCTGTGGTATTTACTAAGGCAGTAAAACTGATCAAATCACCTGTGCATAATTAGTGGAAATCCTGAAAACATGACCTGTTGGTGCGCCTTGAGGACTGGAGTTGAGAAACACTGGTCTATAGTATACCTATAAAGTAGCGCATGTTTCCCGTGTTTATAACAGTCCGAGAGCAAAAGTCATTTAAAAGTGCTAGCCCTAGTGCCGGCTATTAATGAATTGTCGGCCCCGACAATACACATAAAAGTCATTGAAAAATTTAAAAAAAATGTGTGGGGGTCCCCCAAAATTCCATTACCAGGCCCTTCAGGTCTGGTATGGATATTAAGGGGAACTCTGCGCCAAAATTAAAAAAAATGGTGTGGGGTTCCCCCAAAAATCCACACCAGACCCTTATCTGAGCACGCAAACTTGAAGGCCGCAGGAAAAGAGGGGGGGACGAGAGAGTGCCCCCTCCTCCTGAACTGTACCAGGCCACATGCCCTCAACATGGGGAGGATGGGGACAAGGGCCTCATCCCCACAACACTTGCCCGGTGGTTGTGGGAGTCTGCGGGTGGGGGGCTTATCGGAATCTGGAAGCCCCCTTTAACAAAGGGGACACCCAGATCCTGCCCCCCCATGTGAATTGGTAAGGGGTAAATTGTACCCCTACCATTTCAGAAAAAGAAAGTGTCAAAATGTTAAAAAACCACAGGAGAAGGCTTGGGACAAGTCATTTATTAAAAATAAATAAATAAAAAATAAAAAAGAGATTCAGCGATGTAATCCCTTAAATCCATGCTCCTACTCCAGCGATGGAATCCAATTCTCGATCTCCAGGGATGGATGATCTCAAGCGGCTCCAGCGAGGAACACGCACAGGATCCTGCCTCCACCGGAGGCACCCAGCCAATGATGCAGCGCTAGCTTGACAGCTCTTATGTAGCTGAGGGTGGGGCCACCTGTCACGTAACCCCGTCCCCTCTGTTGTAGAATCTCAAATTAGCCAATGTATTTCATATTGTTCATATTGATTTGCATATATTTTATTGATAATTATTATCATTATTATTATTATTATTATTATTATTATTATTATTATATGGTAGTGGTTTTATCAATATTATTCAATAAGTAAAGCAACAATTATTAATCTTTAATAATGTATACTGTGTTTTCCAGATTTAGAAAGTCTTCATTTTTAAGTGTTGAACTTTAAATGACCTCTGCTTTATGACAAGTACTTGTACACAGGTGTTCTCGAAAATGTATTAAGATAGTTTACTGGGTGAAAGTTCATTAGGATAGATTCAAGTAATATAGAATTGTCTCAAGTCTGAAATGCATATAAATCAGACAGATAAAGATATGAAAACAGGTGGTTTAGAAATAATTAAAGTTATGTACAGTACATTAAATTAAGTTTGACAAGGTCAAACAAAGGTCTGCTTGTGCCCTCATTAAAACTGTTAAAATACATACATATAGTGAGACATATAACACATCTGGTGGGGTTATTGAAAGTTCATTGTCTCATAGTCGTAAATCTGAAACTCCTTGAAGCTAGTATCAAGATAAGAAGAGCTTGATAAGACAGCTAGGTGCCAGACTGTCTCTACACAGCTGTTTTTAATTGGACAAACCCAGTTATAAAACACTTTAATGAACATATAGGAATTTTGGGAATAATTAAGTTTGTCTGGTTGTAGAACAAGTGTCAGATTTATGGTTAGTTACTTTGACGTAGATCTTAGCGACCAATCACATGTAAGAGAGATAGTTGAGATAAGACTTGTGAAATGGTATATAAATGCAAGCTCTGCAATTGTTAGACAGACAAGTCAGATAGGTGCTCATAAGGCTGAACTCTATGTATGCTGCCCTATTGCACGGGTCATAGAGGTCAGAACCAATGGGCAAGTATCTGTCCTAACTTGTCCCCTCGGACAAGTCAGATAGGAGCTCATAAGGCTGAACTCTATGTATGCTGCCCTATTGCACGGGTCATAGAAGTCAGAACCAATAGGCAAGTATCTGTCCATAAATTGTCTCCTCGTACGAGTCAGAGAAGACTTCTTAATTTGTTCCAGAATGTGGTCTCAGGTGAATTTCCCTCAAGAACTTGGTCGAGCTGGAACCCAGAACTCTGTGAGGGGACCAGACCACCGGCAGATCGGCTGGTCCCTATCAGGTGAGAGGTTCCCAAGAATTGGCAGTAAAGACCCATTCTGGTTCAAGGTGAGAACAATTCACAATTGTTTAAATTTGGTTAGAGGATAAGAATATTTATATCTAATATGCTTGCATTGTAAGAAACTGTATAAATTAGACCTGTATATTGTAATATTTTGAACATAAACCTGTATGTTATCAGCTGTTAATAAACCTGCATTGCTGAAGTTCTGCCTGGTTCGATACTTTACTATTCTACTTCACCTCTGACAAGGGGAAATGCCGGGGTTTCCCAATGACGTGTATGGGTGACCCCGCCCCCCTCTGATGCAACGCAGGATTCCTGGGCAAGGGTTGTGGGGATGAGGCCCTTGTCCCCATCAACATGGGGACATCCTCCCTATGTTGAGGGCATGTGGCCTGGTATGGTTTAGGAGGGGGGCACTCTCTCATCCCCCCCTCTTTTCCTGTGGCCTGCCAGGTTGCATGCTCGGATAAGGGTCTGGTGTGGATTTTTGGGGGAACCCCACGCCATTTTTTAAAATTTTGGCGCAGAGTTCCCCTTAAAATCCATACCAGACCTGAAGGGCCTGGTAATGGAATTTTGGGGGATCACCACGCATTTTTTTAAAAAATTTTCAATGACTTTCAATGACTTTTATGTGTATTGTCGGGACCAACAATTCATTAATAGCCGACACTAGCGCTAGCACTTTTTAAAGTGCGTTAGGGCAGTTAGTAGTAGACCCAGGTAGGTCTAGGGTACTCCCCATTAACCCCATAATAAAGGTTTAATCCCTTGATTCCCCCAGTTAACCCTTTCCCTCCCTGTCACCAGTGTCACTGGTATAGTGCACAGATCTATATTCTGATCGACGTATTAGTGTCACGGGTGACGCTAGTTAGTTGGTTAGTTTCACCGTCAGTGTTTTATAGCGTCAGGGTACCCTCATATATTACCTAATAAAGGTTTTAACCCCTTGGTCGCCCCAGTTAACCCTTTCACCCCCTGACACCAGTGTCACTAGTATAGTGTACACATAATTTTTTCTGATCACTGTATTAGTGTCACGGGTGACGCTAGTTAATTTGTTTTTTATAGCGTCAGGGTACCCGCCATATATTAACTAATAAGGGTTTAACCCCCTGATCGCCCCCCAGTACAGGTTTTAATGTCATTTAATGTCAGTGTCAATCCCAGGCAGCGTCAGATTAGTGCCAGTAGTGCTAACACCCACGCACACACCATACACCTCCCTCACTAATATAGCGTCTGAACGGATCAATATCTTTGATCTGATCAGATCTATACTAGCGTCCCCAGTAATTTAATGTTCCCAAAAACGCTGCGTTAGCAGGATAACCCCAGACACCTGCTAGCACCTGCGTTTAGCCCCTCCGCCCAGCCCAGCCCAGCCCACCCAAGTGCAGTATCAACTGATTGCTGTCACTTACAAAACACAACACACATAACTGCAGTGTTCGCAGAGTCAAGCCTGATCCCTGCGAACGCTAACATTTTTTTGGTAGCGATTGAAGCAGGCTCTGACAATCAGGTGCTGTTTTGCCTGTTGGTCACACTAGTTGTACCTTTGACTTTAGAGGCCAAAATGTCCAAACAGAGGTACACTAGGGAAGAGGCCTACACGTTGCTGAGCATGACAGATGAGAGCGAAGGGGAAGCCGCCTCACTGTCAGATTCAGGCACAGTATATGAATGAGTAGAGAGCAGCGGCACTATGACAGATAGCTCTGATGATAAAGTAGTGGTCCCTGCTATGGTGTCAGGGCTGGGCTCAGCCCTTCCTTCTCTGAGCTGGCCGCTCAGCTGTCGGCTAATTGCCAGCTCCCATCTCTCTTCACAGTTACCCAGCTGTTGTTGATTCCGCTCGTCAGTCCTGCCTACTTAAAGCCGTCGAGCTAACTTGATCTCTGCCTTCGCCTTGGTCACATCACAAGAAACCATCTCCCGCATTCCTGTTTAAAGACTGGCTTTACTGACATCCCTTCTGGCTCCTTATCCTGCTTGCTGTTCCTCTACTTGGATCCCTGACTTCTGGCCTGGCTGATTACCCGATCTGGTTACTGAACTCTGGCTTGGCTGATTACCCGAACTGGTTACAGAACTCTGGCTTGGCTGACTACTCGATCTGGTTACTGGACTATGGTTATGCTTTGACTACGCTTACTCTATTTACCTTTTTAGGTAGTGTGATTTTACTTTACATCTGTCTCGGTATGGTTCATGGTTTCTGACAGTAGGCGAAGGCCATGAATTCAGAAGATACAGTCAATCCACTTGTTGGTAATATTTTTTCCAGAATGGATGAGCAAGATCACCGCATGGATCAGTTTGCCCTGGCGTTACAAACGCTCCTGAGTCGCACAGCTCACCTGGAATCCCCCATTGTGGCTGCTCCGGTACAACCTGAGTTGCAGGCCGTCCCTGCTGCTGCGCCAGTCTCTGTGCAGGCACCCGCCTTGAGTATTACCTCTATAAGATGTATATCTGGTTCTGCCCCGCTTCCCCAGTGATTTGGGGGTGATCCAGTTCAATGGAGAGGGTTTTTCAATCATGTTGAGATATACTTTGAGATGCTGCCCCAAGCGTCTCCCACGGACAGAAGCAAAGCAGGGTTAATGATATCTTTGCTTTCTGAGAGAGCCTTGGCCTGGGCTAACCCTCTATGGGAGACGCAAAAACCTGTTGCCTTGAGTTACCCTGAGTTTGTGGCCTCCTTTAAAAGGGTATTTGACGTTCCCGCATGCTCCGCTTCTGCAGCCAAGTGCCTCATGTCCATCAAACAGAGTACAAGAACTGTTGCCGACTACGCCATTGAGTTCCGTATTCTGGCAGCAGAGGTTGCTTGGAACAATGAGGCCCTAGTGGCTGCTTTTTCTCATGGTCTCTTGTATTCCATGAAGGATGAGATAGCAGCCCGAGATATACCCACTGAGCTGGAGAGCTTGATCTCGTTTGCCATCCTCATTGACTCCTAACTCAAAGAAAGAATCTCTTTTAAGGAGCACTTGCGGAAGCCTCCTGTACATTTGCCTCCAAGCTTTGCAGTCTCACCCGTGCCTCATTCACCTCCCATGCCTCCTGGTACCGAGTCGGTCAGTGAAGATGAACCCATGCACTTGGGCTTCACGCGTCTCTGTGTGGATGAGAGAGCCTTTAGGAGGAGGGAGAAATTGTGCCTTTATTGTGGCCAGGCAGGTCACTTTTTGAAGTCTTGTCCTACCCGTCCTGGGAAAAAACGATCCTCGAGGTCTTGTCATGGACAGACCTTAGGTGGCGTTGTGTCGTCCCCAGTTGTCCAGAAGGATAAGCCCCTGGTTTCGGTCACCCTTTCTTGTGCTGAGTCGTCTATCGATATACAGGCTCTAATTGACTCTGGGGCTGCAGGCCTGTTCATTGATGCTGCCTTTGTAACAAAGCACTCAATTCCACTGCAGCTGCGTGACACTCCACTTGCCATTGAGGCTCTTGAGGGGAGACCTCTACAGCCTGCCCATGTGACTCATGAGACGGTTCCGTTGTCCATGGCCGTAGGGGCTCTTCACCATGAGATAATGCAGTTCCAAGTGATTTCCTCTCCTAAGTTTCCATTGGTTATTGGTTATCCTTAGTTACAGAGGCACAACCCCTCTTTTGATTGGCTCCATGCTGAGGTTTTCTCCTGGTCACCACAATGCAGTGAAACATGCTTCCGGAAGGTAGCCAAGGTCCTGTGTACCACTTCACTCTCCTCCCTGCCAGAGGAGTACCGTGATTTTAGCGATGTCTTTGATAAAGGTCAAGTTGGTAGTTTGCCTCCACACCAGCCATATGATTGCGTAATTGACCTTCAACCTGGTGCCACTCCCCCTCTTGGCCACCGCTAATCCCCAATTGACCCTTGCCAGAGATTGGAAACCTATTATGGTTTCTGAATTTAACCACTTCAGCCCCGGAAGTTTTTACCCCCTTCCTGACCAGAGCACTTTTTACAATTTGGCACTGCGTCACTTTAACTGCTAATTACGCGGTCATGCAATGTTGTACCCAAACAAAATTTGCGTCCTTTTCTTCCCACAAATAGAGCTTTCTTTTGATGGTATTTGATCACCTCTGCTGTTTTTATTTTTTTGCGCTATAAACGGAAAAAGACCGAATATTTTGAAAAAAAATGACATTTTCTAATTTTTGTTATAACAAAAATCCAATAAACCCAATTTTAGTCATACTTTTAGGCCAAAATGTATTCAGCCACATGTCTTTGGTAAAAAAAGTCAATAAGCATATATTTATAGGTTTGCGCAAAAATTATAGCATCTACAAACTAGGGTACATTTTCTGGAATTTACACAGCTTTTAGTTTATGACTGCCTATCTCATTTCTTGAGGTGCTAAAATGGCAGGGCAGTACAAACCCCCTCCAAAATGACCCCATTTTGGAAAGTAGACACCCAAAGGAAATTGCTGAGAGGCATGTTGAGCCCATTGAATATTTTATTTTTTTGTCCCAAGTGATTGAATAATGACAAAAAAAAATATTTTACAAAAAGTTGTCAATAAATTATATATTGCTCACACATGCCATGGTTATATGCAGAATTGCACTCCAAAATACATTTTGCTGCTTCTCCTGAGTATGGGGATACCACATGTGTGGGACTTTTTGGGAGCCTAGCCGCATACCGGGCCCCCGAAAACCAATCACCGCCTTCAGGATTTCTAAGGGCGTATATTTTTGATTTCACTCCTAACTACCTATCACAGTTTTGAAGGCCATAAAATGTCAAGATGGCACAAAACCCCCCAAATGACCCCATTTTGGAAAGTAGACACCCCAAGCTATTTGCTGAGAGGCATGTTGAGTCCATGGAATATTTTATATTTTGCCACAAGTTGCGGGAAAATGACAAACTTTTTTTTTTTTTTGCACAAAGTTGTCACTAAATGATATATTGCTCAAACATGCCATGGACATATGTGGAATTGCACCCCAAAATACATTCTGCTGCATCTCCTGAGTACGGGGATACCACATGTGTGGGACTTCTTGGGAGCCAAGCCGTGTACGGGGCCCCGAAAACCAAGCACCCCCTTCAGGATTTCTAAGGGCGTAAATTTTTGATTTCACTCCTCACTACCTATCACAGTTTTGAAGGCCATAAAATGCCAAGATGGCAGAAGACCCCCCCCCCCAAATGACCCCATTTTGGAAAGTAGACACCCCAAGCTATTTGCTGAGAGGCATGTTGAGTCCATTGAATATTTTATATTTTGCCACAAGTTGCGGGAAAATTACAAACTTTTTTTTTTTTTTTGCACAAAGTTGTCACTAAATGATATATTGCTCAAACATGCCATGGGCATATGTGGAATTGCACCCCAAAATACATTCTGCTGCTTCTCCTGAGTACGGGGATACCACATGTGTGGGACTTTTTGGGAGCCTAGCCGCGTACGGTGCCCCGAAAACCAAGCACCGCCTTCAGGATTTCTAAGGGCGTAAATTTTTTATTTCGCTCCTCACTACCTATCACAGTTTTGAAGGCCATAAAATGCCAAGATGGCACAACCCCCCCCCCCCCAAATGACCCCATTTTGGAAAGTAGACACCCCAAGCTATTTGCTGAGAGGCATGGTGAGTATTTTGCAGCTCTCATTTGTTTTTGAAAATGAAGAAAGAAAAGAAAAATGTATTTTTTTTTTTCTTTTTCCAATTTTCAAAACTGCAAAATACTCCCCATACCTCTCAGCAAATAGCTTGGGGTGTCTACTTTCCAAAATGGGGTCATTTGGGGGGGGGTTGTGCCATCTGGGCATTCCATTGCCTGTGATAGGCAGTGAGGAGTGAAATCAAAAAATTACACCCTTAGAAACCCTGAAGATGGTGCTTGGTTTTTGGGGTCCCGTACGCGGCTAGGCTCCCAAAAAGTCTCGCACATGTGGTATCCCTGTACTCAACAGAAGAAAAAGAATGTATTTTGGGGTGTAATTTCACATATGCCCATGGCATGTTTGAGCAATATATAATTTAGTGACAACTTTGTGCAAAAAAAAAAAAATGTGTCTTTTTCCCGCAACTTGTGTCACAATATAAAATATTCCATGGACTCGACATGCCTCTCAGCAAATAGCTTGGGGTGTCTACTTTCCAAAATGGGGTCATTTGGGGGGAGGTTTTAAACTGTCCTGGCATTTTATGCACAACATTTAGAAGCTTATATCACACATCACCCACTCTTCTAACCACTTGAAGACAAAGCCCTTTCTGACACTTTACATGAAAAATATTTTTTTTTGCAAGAAAATTACTTTGAACCCCCAAACATTATATATTTTTTAAAGCAAAGGCCCTACAGATTAAAATGGTGGGTGTTTCATTTTTTTTTTTCACAGTATTTGCACAGCGATTTTTCAAACGCTTTTTTTGGGGAAAAAACACCCTTTTTTCAATTTAATTTATTATTTTTTTTAATTTTCATGCACTAAAACACACTATATTGCCCAAATGTTTGATAAAATAAAAAAGATGATCTTAGGCCAAGTACATGGATACCAAACACGACATGCTTTAAAATTGCACACAAATGTGCAGTGCCGACAAACTACATATATTTTTAAAAACCTTTAAAAGCCTTTACAGGTTACCACTTTAGATTTACAGAGGAGGTCTAGTGCTAAAATTACTTCCCTCGATCTGACCTACGCGGTGATACCTCACATGCATGGTGCAATTGCTGTTTACATTTGACGCCAGACCGACGCTTGCGTTCGCCTTTTTTTTTTTTTTTTTTTTTTTGCTTTTTTATTTTATTTTTACACTGTTCCTTTAACTTTTTTTAATCATTTTTATTGTTATCTCAGGGAATGTAAATATCCCCTATGATAGCAATAGGTAGTGACAGGTGATCTCTCCTCTGCCCTCAAAAGCATCTGATCACACCAATATCGGTGTGATAAAATGCTTTCCTAATTTCCCAATGGTGCTATTTACATCCAGCGAAATCTAAGTTATGAAATGCTCGTAGCTTCCAGTTTCTTAGGCCATAGAGATGATTGGAGCCATTCTGGTCTCTAATCAGCTCTATGGTCAGCTGACCGAATCACCAGCTGCATTCTTGGGTTCCCTGTTGGGACAGGAGAGCCAGAGAAAACCATGGAAGACGGTGGGGGGCATTCCCTCCCGCTGCTTGTAAAAGCAGTCTAGAGGATCATTAGCCACTAGAATTGCTTTTACATGAAAGCCGACTGCTGGCTGAAAAGAATGATACCAAGATGACACCTAAACCTGCAGGCATCATTCTGGTATAAACACTCAAAGTCCAGCAACATACCAGTACGTAGCTGGTCCTTGTTGGGCATATATTGTAATCTTTTTTTTCATGCAGTCTGTGGGCTGAACGAAAAAAAGAGATTGATCAGTGGGTATGCCCACCATTACAATACCTCCCTTCATCCACCCTCTTCTAATGATGGGCACACATGCACCATTTATATATGCCAAAGCATTGGGGCATCCGCCCCAAAAGTTAGGAGCAAATCGTTCCTCCGCCCCTGCTGCCCCCATGCTTCGGCATATATGCTCTTTTTTTTAACTGTGGTGGTAAAATCACCTCCAACAGCGCTGGAGTCACGGCTTTATGTATCGTTGGAGCCAACGCTGTTGCTGTCAAGATAAATAAATCCACGCTGCAACTGAATGGCGTACCTGCTAAGCAAATTATGGTTAACAATAAAACAAAGTAACATTACAGTATAACAGTAAGACATACCATACCTGCAAAGCAAATACAAAAAAAATAGTAAAAAATAAAACATTTTTTAACTCAAAATGTGCCTAAAATATATATATGCCAAAGCATGGGGGCATCCACCTGCAAAAGGTAGGAGTAAATCGCTCCTCCGCCCCTGCTTCCCCCATGCTTCGGCATATATGCTCTTTTTTGGTGGAATCACCTCTGACAGCGCTGGAGTCACGGCTTTATGTATCGTGGGAGCAAACGCTGTTGCTGTCAAGATAAGTGTTAAGGCTAGCCAGAGGCTAGCCTGTATTTGTGGGAGGAGTCTGAGAGGGCTATTTAAGCCTCCTCCTCTCACAGGCCAGGGATCGTCGGCGTTTCTGGGTTGGTTGCACGTCACTTCCGGCCTCCTTACAGAGCGGCAGTCGGCCGCAGCCATGATGTCTCTGCCTCTCTTACAACACCGCCAGGGGACCGCCCGCCTGTCCCCCCTGCCTTCCCTGGGTTCCACCAGCATCAGGGGGGCCACCCCGCCTGTCCTCTCCTTCAGCCCATGTTCCACCCAGCATCAGAGGGGGGCCGCCCGCTTCTCCCGGCGCTCATTTTGGGGGAGAGACCGTCCCCCTTCCTTCCTCCACCCACTTTCTCCACCGCTCCATCTGGCCAGGCTCCACGGCTTCTCCCGGTGCTCATGGGGGCGGGAGGAGCATCCATCCATCCCTTCAGCTCAGATCACCCTGCCGCCTGCTTCTCTCCCTTATCACTGTGTTCCTGCCAGTGCCGTGGGAGCCGCCCGCCCGCTTCTCCCGGCGTTCTTGCCGGGGGTTGGGGAGCGGTGGGGGCGTTCGTCCATCCCTCCTCCAGCCACCCACGGCTCCATCTGGCCAGGATGCCCCGCCCGCTTCTCCTGGCGTTCATGCGGCGGGGGGGGGGGGGCTGTCCGTCCGTCCTTCTATCCTTCCATCACCTCAGCCTGGCTCAATGGTGGGGGTGGGGCCGCCCACTTCTCCCTTTCATCAGCGTTTCCTGCCAGCATCGTGGGAGCCGACTGCATGCTTCTCCCGGCGCTCTTTGAGAGGGGGGGGAATAATGTCCATTCATCCGTCACTTGCCACTCACCCGCCACTTCACCTCCCTGGAACTATGCCAAGCATGAACAGGACGCCCGCACGCCTCACAGCTCTCATGGGGGAGGGGATGCTCACCTGCCTGCTCATCTCCCGATACTCATGTGGGGCATCATGGGGGGGGGGATCCCCGCACGCCTCCCGGGCATCCACTACTTCAGTCACATGTTCATATCATGCGTTTCTGCCCCAGGAGTTCTGTCCTTGTGTTTTTCTGCCCCAGCGTTTCTGTCCTAGCGTTTTCTGCCCCAGCGTTTCTGTCCTAGCGTTTTCTGCCCCGGTATTTCTGTCCTAGCGTTTTCTGCCCCAGCGTTTTGTCATAGCATTTTCTGCCCCAGGATTTCTGTCATAGCGGTTTCTGCCATAGCGTTCTGCCCCGGCATTTCTGTCACAGCATTTTCTGCCCCAGGATTTCTGTCATAGCGGTTTCTCCCATAGCGTTCTGCCCCGGCATTTCTGTCATAGCATTTTCTGCCCCAGGATTTCTGTCATAGCGGTTTCTGCCATAGCATTCTGCCCCGGCATTTCTGTCATAGCATTTTCTGCCTCAGCATTTCTGTCATAGCGGTTCTGCCCCAGTTCTGTCATAGCATTTCTGCCCCAAGGTGTTCTGTCATAGCAGTTTTTCTGACCCAGCTTTCTGTCTCAGCATTTATGTCTACTGCGTTCAGTCTCTGCATTGATGTTCACTGCGTTCAGCCCCGGCATTTATCAGTGCGTTTCTGCCCCAGCTTTTTTGTCATAGCGTTCTGCCCCACGATTTCTGTCATAGCATTTTCTGCCCCAGGGTTTCTGGCAGTTTTTCTGCCCCAGCATTTCTGTCTCAGCGGTTCTGCCCCAGGGTTTCTGTCATAGCGTTTCTGCCCCAGTTCTGTCATAGCGTTTTTCTGCCCCAGGGTTTCTGTTGTAGCGCTCAGCCCCTGCATTTCCATTGTAGCGTTCGGCACCAGCTTTCCATCATAGCTTTCTGTCACAGCGTACTGCCCCAGCATTTCTGTCTCTGCATTTTTGTCATAGCGTTTCTGCCCCAGGGTTTTTCACAGCATTTCTGTCATAGTGTTTCTGTCCCAGGAATTCTGTCATGGCGTTTTTCTGTCATGGTCTTCTGCCCCAGTATTTCCGTCTCGGCGTTCAGTCTCAGCATTTCTTTCATGGCACTTCTGCTCCAGGAGTTCTGTTATTGCATTTCTGTCTCAGCAATCTGTCGTTGTGTTTCTGCCCCAGGATTTCTGTAATGGCTTTCTGCCTCAGCGTTTAAGTCTCAGCGTTTCTGTCATAACGTTTCTGCCCCAAGGATTTCTGTCATTTCGTTTCTGCCTCAGTGTTCAGTTTCAGCATTTTCTGTCTTAGCGTTGCTGTCCTTGTGTTTCTGCACCAGGATTTCTGTCTTAGCTTTACTGTCCTTGCTTTTCTGCACTAGCATTTCTGTCATGGCATTTCTGTCTCAGCGTTTCTGCACCAGGATTTCCGTCTTAGCGTTGCTGTCCTTGCGTTTCTGCACCAGGATTTCTGTCATGGCATTTCTGCCTCAGCGTTTCTGCCCCGGATTTCTGTCATGGCTTTTCTGCCTCAGCATTTTTGCACCAGGATTTCTGTCTTAGCGTTGCTGTCCAGGCGTTTCTGCACCAGGATTTCTGTCATGGCATTTCTGCCTCAGCGTTTCTGCCCCGGATTTCTGTCATGGCATTTCTGCCTCAGCGTTTCTGCACCAGGATTTCTGTCTTACCGTTACTGACCTTGCGTTTCTGCACCAGGATTTCAGTCATGGCATTTCTGCCTCAGCGTTTCTGCACCAGGATTTCTGTCTTGGGGTTGCTGTCCTTGCATTTCTGCACCAGGATTTCTGTCATGGCATTTCTGCCTCAGCGTTTCTGCCCCGGATTTCTGTCATGGCATTTCTGCCTCAGCGTTTCTGCAGCAGGATTTCTGTCTTACCATTGCTGTCCTTGCGTTTCTGCACCAGGATTTCAGTCATGGCATTTCTGCCTCAGCGTTTCTGCACCAGGATTTCTGTCTTAGCGTTGCTGTCCTTGCATTTCTGCACCAGGATTTCTGTCATGACATTTCTGCCTCAGCGTTTCTGCCCCGGATTTCTGTCATGGCATGTCGGCTTCAGCCTTTAAGTCTCAGCGTTTTTGTCCTTGCGTTTCTGCCCCAGGATTTCTGTCATTGCATTTCTGCCTCAGCGCTCTGTCATTGCGTTTCTGCCCCAGGAATTTTGTAATGGCTTTTTGGCTTAGCGTTTAAGTCTCAGCGTTTCCGTTATAGCGTTTCTGCCCCAGGATTTCTCTCATTTCAAATTCTGCCTCAGCGTCAGTTTCAGCATTGCTGTCATAGCATTGCTGTCCGGGCGTTTTCTGCCCCAGGTTTTCTGTCAGAGTTTCTGCTTCAGCGTTCAGTCTCAGCATTTCTGTCCGTAAGCGTTTTCTGTCATACCGTCACTGTCCTTGCGTTTCTGCCCCAGGATTTCTGTCATAACGTTTCTGCCGCAGCGTCCAGTCTCAGCATTTCTGTCATCATCATTTCAGGCTCGGGGTTTCAGTCATCATCGTTTCAGGCTCGGGGTTTCAGCCATCATCGTTTCTCAGAGGGGCGTTGTTGTTCAGTTACGTCATACTCCAGTAGCTGTTCTCATCTTCGTCGTTTGTCATGTCTCATCGTATCTCAGGATCTGTCACGTCTACAGATCCATACGGGCTGAGGTTTCGTTTGTTAATGATTGTTGACCACAATCTTCTCGCCCGTATACCATACATCATACGATGCACGTTCATTCACCACACCTGTACAATCACCCACCACGGTCTGTGGGTACACCAGCCCTGAGTTTTCAGTTTAATTACCTGTCTCTGCGCTGCAGGTTACTCAGGCTCACTTACCACTTACACGAGGGGGGGGATCCGTCAGCAGGTTCATTCACGCGCAGTGGTCTTGACATTTTTGTTCCTGTTCTCATACTTAGGTAGGCACAGAGGGGCGTTGTTGTTCTCATGTCTTGTCTGTTATTTCTCTTGTTCGTGTTCTCAGGTTGGGCTGCGTTGGCATCCATCATCCCCTTGTTGGTCCTTAAGTGGTAGGTTGGGCAACGTCGACCTGATTCTGGATTCCATTCTCTGCTTTGATCTCTGGGCTAGGATGTGGCCTGGAAGACTGCAGGGGCGGTCAGTCCAGTCATTTTTTCCGGTCTCCAGCCAGTTCCAGGTAGGGGGGTTTCAGTCACTTTGGGTATGACTGTTTCATGCCATGGGACTCATTTCCCCGGGGTAGAGTCTGGTCCTTCTTCCTCGGTTCAGGATTCAGACTCTGTTGCCAGGTCAAAGGCTGAAGCACGACCGGATCAAATCCGGTGGGACCAGTATTCGGTGTCTGGCTTGGTTTCGCCATGTTGACAATGCTCATTGCCATAGTGCATGGGCCTCATCCAACTACTCCATCACATCCTTCAGGTATTTAGCATTTTGAACTCCTGCCAGTTGTCTTTTGGCACTCACCCTTGCACTTTCCCATACCAGTATGGGTAGGTCAGGGCTTGGGGGGGGGAGGGGTTCACTGAGCACTTCTCTGGTGTCCGGTCGAAGTTTCGATCTTCTCGGCTATCATTTTGCAGGGGCTCCTCAGGACAGCCATTCCCCTTCTTCCACGTATCCTCTCATTCACAAGCAGTTCATTCTCAAGTCTGGGTCGTCTCAGGCTTGATCCAATCGTTCACGGGACGTTTAGTTGGGTTCTGGGCAGCTTCACACGTTCTATAGGGGGTTCGGTCTCATAACCAAGTCAGGAGTCGGGAAGTTTCTCCTGTCATAGTGGATACTTATCGGATATATACTGTTGCCATCCGGGCGCGCGCTTCTCCACTTGATGGATTCTCACCTTCCCTTATTCACCTAAATTTGTGTCTTTTTGCCCTCTTTTCAGGCATACTGACCAATCAGGCCAAGGCACACCTCAGGCCTTGGTGCTTAGGAGTATCACTTTCTCACTCAAAGACTCTGACTACAAGTGTTAAGGCTAGCCAGAGGCTAGCCTGTATTTGTGGGAGGAGTCTGAGAGGGCTATTTAAGCCTCCTCCTCTCACAGGCCAGGGATCGTCGGCGTTTCTGGGTTCCCACCCACCCGTTTCCCCCAAATTTTCATGCATGCTCATAATACTTTTCTTACATTCAGGGTATGCCCTCTTTTCAGGCATACTGACCAATCAGGCCAAGGCACACCTCAGGCCTTGGTGCTTAGGAGTATCACTTTCTCACTCGAAGACTCTGACTACAAATAAATCTGCGCTGCAACTGAATGGCGTACCTGCTAAGCAAATGATGGTTAACAATAAAACAAAGTAACATTACAGTATAACAGTAATGCCCCGTACACACGGTCGGACATTGATCGGATATTCTGACAACAAAATCCTAGGATTTTTTCCGACGGATGTTGGCTCAAACTTGTCTTGCATACACACGGTCACACAAAGTTGTCGGAAAATCTGATCATTCTGAACGTGGTGACGTAAAACACGTACGTCGGGACTATAAACGGGGCAGTAGCCAATAGCTTTCTTCTCTTTATTTATTCTGAGCATGCGTGGCACTTTGTGCGTCGGATTTGTGTACACACGATCGGAAACTCCGACAACGGATTTTGTTGTCGGAAAAATTTTATAGCCTGCTCTCAAACATTGTGTGTCGGAAAATCCGATGGAAAAAGTCCGATGGAGCCCCCACATGGTCGGAATTTCCGACAACATGCTCCGATCGCACATTTTCCATCGGGCATAAGACTTACCATACCTGCAAAGCAAATACAAAAAAAACATAGTAAAATATAAAACATTTTTTAACGCAACCTGTGCCTAAAATTTATATATATATATATATATATATATATATATATATATATATATATATATACCGTAAGCTATATAAGCATGGGGGCATCCACCCGCAAAAGGTAGGAGCAAAACGCTCCTTCACCCCTGCTGCCCCCATGCTTCGGCATATATGCTCTTTTTTTTTAACTGTGGAGGTGAAATCACCTCCGACAGCGCTGGAGTCATGGCTTTATGTATCGTGGGAGCAAACGCTGTTGCTGTCAAGATAAATAAATCCGCGCTGCAGCTGAATGGCGTACCTGAAAACAAAAAAATGATTAACAATAAAACACAGTAAACAGTAAAGTATAAAAAAAATTACATACCTGAAAAGCAAACATGATAAAACATAATAACAATAAAACATTGCAGAATAGAATACAGTAAAAAAGAGCAGAACAATAGAGAGAGAATAGAGAGAGAGAGAACAATAAAACGACAACTATTTTTGTTTTTTAATTTTATATTATTCTTGTGCTTTTTTTTTTTTTTTTACATTTTTTTTATAACTAACTTTTGTAACTGTAACCGGTTCCAGGTTCGGGTCTCTGAAAATGCGATGGCATCTTGGGAGACCCTGTGAAAGTGCCTAGTCTGTGCAATGCTGTACCCTACACTAAAACTCAACTAGTGTATGGTAGCGCTCAAAACATTCACCAATGCAAAGACCAGGATTGTCAGGATAGGAGGGACAATAATAGAGGGTGTCATGCCTATACCAGCGCTTTCTACAGACACAACATTTTCTTTGGAGGGCTCATTGGGTAGGGGTACTCGGGAGGACATAAGGAAAATGCCTCTCATGCAGCCGGCTTACTGCATTTGGTTGGGGAAGGTGAGGTGGAGCACCGTCTGGAAACAGAAGGGCTCTGACGATCTGTTCCTGGAATTTAAGGAAGGATCCAGTCTGTCCTGAAGCTCTGTATAGCACATGAGCGTTCAGCAAAGCCAATTGAAATAAGTATACAGACACTTTTTTTATACCAGCGTCTGGCCTTACGGGCAACTAGGTACGGCTCCAACAACTGGTCGTTGAGGTCCACCCCCCCCATATTTTGGTTATATTCGTAGACACAGAGGGGTTTCTCCACAACACCAGTCGCTGTTGGACAGTCGTGTCTGCATGAAGGGAGGTAAGAACGAAAACTTTCTTATTATCCCTCCACTTCATAGCGAGCAAGTTATTACACTTCAAGCAGGCTCTCTCCCCCAGCCCAAGACGGGAATCTACAAGCCACTGGGGAAAGCCCTGGCGATTAGATCGCATGGTGCCACATGCTCCAATCTGATGAACAAAAAGGTGACAAAAAAGTGGCACGCTCGTGTAATAATTGTCCACATACAAATGTACCCCTTTCCGAATAAGGGTGACATCTTGCCAGCGCTTCCTATGTAGTCAGGGCAGTTTGTCGGCTCTACGTGACTATCTCTTCCCTCGTAAACCATAAAACTACATGTATAGACTGTGGCCCTGTCACAGAGCTTATACATATTGACCCCGTATCTGGCACGCTTACTATTTGAATGACAAGCAACCAGAAAATGTAATCAGGGACTCATCAACGCAGACAACTTGATGGGGAGTAAACAAGTCTGCAAAACGTTGGTTGAAGTGGTTTACGAGGGGCCGAATTTTGTAGAGCCGATCGTATCCAGGGTCTCCACGAGGAAGACAGAGTTCATTGTTGTTGAAGTGCATGAACCGCAAAATCTGCTCGTATCATGCCCTGGCCATGGAAGCAGAGAACACGGGCATATGGTGAATTGGGTCAGTGGACCAATATGACCGCAACTCACTGTTTTTGGTTATGTCCATGAGGAGGGAAAGGCCCAGAAAGATCTTAAATTCGGAAACCATAATTGGTTTCCAATCTCTGGCAAGGGAGGACTGGGGAATAGTGGGGATGTGTTGACCAGCGTACAAATTGCTTTGGTCCACAATAGATCTATAGAGATCTTCGATGAAAAACAGCGAATAAAAATCAAGTGATGTAAAATCAACTGTTTCCACATGAATACCGGGTTGGCCAGTGAATGAGGGATGCAGAAGTGGTGGGTTCCCAATTAAGATTGGCGAATGCAGCAGGAAGGACACTATGGGCACGACGGACCTGTGTTCGTCTTCTTGGTGGCAGCGGGACACTACTTGAACTACACCAGCTTGAACCACACTTAGGGGACTGACCACGTCACCAAATCTTTCTGCAGTGCTGGATGTATGACCAGGGTGTACTGGGCCGCTGGTGCTTGCCAGTTCACCAGAAGGAATAGCAGCGCTAGTTCTTCTCTGCTCCATACGAGAGCCCTGCGGTTCTTGCACCTCAACAGCAGAAGAAGAAGATTGGGGTCTGGTACACCTGACCTTGGCAGGGACCACAACTCCGTCGTCAGAGCTATCTGTCATGGAGCCACTGCTGTCTACAGGTTCGTATTCTGACCCTGAATCTGACAGATGAGGGACTTCCTCTTCACTATCTGTCATGCTCAGAAACGTGTAGGCCTCTTCACTAGTGTACCTTCAATTTGCCATTTTGGGCCCTAAATTTAGTGGTACACTAGTGAGACTCACAGGCAAAAAAGCTCTTGACTGTTAGCGACTGTATCAAAAGGCTACCAAAAATCTGTTAGCGATCGCAGGGATCAGGCCTGACTCTGCGAACGCTGCAGTTATGTGTGTTTAGTGTTTTGTAAGTGACAGTGATCGATCGATACTGCACTTGGGTGGGCTGGGCTGGGCGGAGGGGCAAAACGCAGGTGCTAGCAGGTATCTGGGCTGATCCCACTAACACTGCGTTTTTGGGAAACCTAAACTGCTGGGGATGCTAGTATAGATCTGATCGGATCAGGTATTGATCCGTTCAGCTACTATACCACTAAGGGAGGTGTATAGTGCGTACGTGGGTGTTAGCGGTACTGGCACTAACCTGACGCTGCCTGGGGTGACGCAGACCCTATCTGACCCTAAAACCTAACTCATATCACCCGCCGGGCGATTAGGGGGTTAAACCTTTAGTAGTTAATAAACGGCGGGTGCCCTGACACTATAAAAAATGAACTAACTAACCAGCGTCACCTGTAACAGTTATACGGTGATCACTGGTGAATGGGTTAACCAGTGGGCAATCAGGGGGTTAAAACCTTTACTAGGTAGTATATGGGGGTCCCTGACGCTATAAAATGCTGACAGTGAACCTAAATACTTACCTCCCTAACTAACGTCACCTGTGACACTAATACAGCGATCAGAAAAACGATTGCTTAGTGACACTGGTGATGGGGGGTGATCAAGGGGTTAAAACTTTATTAGGGGGGTTAGGGGGGTACCCTAGACCTAAAGGGGCCTAACACTAACTGCCCTACCACTTATAACTGCCACAAATGACACCAATGCAATAATCTGAAAAAAAAACTGCTATTGGTGTCACTGTGACAGGGGGTACAGGGGGGTGATCGGGGGGTGATTGGCGGGTGAAAAGTGTGCCTGCGTGTTCTGCTCTACGTGTAGTGTTGGTGCAAACTTACTTGATGTCTTCTCTCCTCGGAAGTCAGAACGAAAAGGCTTCACGAGGAGAGATTACTTTACTTCCTCTGCCGCTGTTTACATTACAGCAGCAGAGGAAGCATTCCATTCACCAGGAGCAATCGTGAGGGGGCGGCCATGAATCAGTGGCCTCCCCCTCACCTTAGATCGCTCCTGATGATAATCCGACTGCACCGGGGGAGTCCGATAGGATCCCCCCGCCCACGGGCAGGCAGGGATGTGCAGGTAAGCCCTTATGCCTGCCCGTGCTATTGTGCCGATGTACATCAGCGTGCAGCGATCAGCAACTGGTTAGACCTTTTTGGGCCTATCCCTCCTCATGGGCATAACTAAAAAAGTGAGTTGCAGTCATATTGGTCCACTGACCCAATTTACCATATGCCTGTGTTCTCTGCTTCTATGACAGGGCTAGATACAAGCAGATCTTGCGGTTTATGTACTTCAACAACAATGAACTCTGTTGTCCTCAGGGTCACCCTGGATTTGATCGGCTCCACAAAATTCGGCCCCTCATAAACCACTTCAACCAACAGTTTGCAGCCTTGTTTATTCCCGATCAAGTTGTCTGCGTTGATGAGTCCCTAATTAAGTTTTCTGGACGCTTTCAAACAGTATCTCCCCAGCAAGCGTGCCAGATATGAGGTCAAGTTGTATAAGCTCTATGACAGGGCAACAGGCTACACATATAGTTTTATGGTTTACGAGGGAAAAGATAGTCATGTGGAGCCCCCCATCTGCCCAGACTACATAGGGAGCACTGGCAAGATTGTTTGGGACTTGGTGTCACCCTTATTTGGAAAGGGGTACCAAACAATAATTACACAAGCGTGCCATTTTTTAGTCGCCTTTTTGATTGTGGATTGGCGCATGTGGCACGGTGTGATCTAATCGCTGGGGCTTCCACCAACGGCTTGTAGATTCCCGACTTAGACAGGGGGAGAAAGTCTGCTTGAGATGTAATAATTAGCTCGCAGTGAAGTGGAGGGATAATCGTAATGTTTTCGTTCTGTCCTCCATTTACGCAGATACGACAGTCGAAATTTCAACGTTCTCTCTCTATTGTTCTGCTCTGTTTTACTGTATTTTATGCTTAACTGCGATGTTTTATTGTTACTATGTTTTATCACGTTTGCTTTGCAGATATGTAATTATTTTATACCTTACTGTTTACTGTGTTTTATTGTTAACCATTATTTTCTTTGCAGGTACGACATTCAGCTGCAGCACTGATTTATTTATCTTGACAGCAACAGCATTTGCTCCCACCATATGTAAATCAGCTACTCCAGCACTGTAGGAGGTGATTTCACCACCACAGTTAAAAAAAAGAGCATATATGTCGAAGCAAGAGGGAAGGGGTGGAGAGGAAATTTACCCCTAACATTATGGGGAGGATTGCCCCCATGCTTCGGCATACAATAATTTTTCGGTAATAAAAAAAAGTTGTTTTGGGGGGCGTGGCCTGCTGCGGACCAGGATGGCTGCCTGAGTTCCGAGCTCTGCTCCACGGCCTGGAGAACGGCAACCCGCAGCTACTTTCCTCCTCCAGCTCACTCCATCGGAGCCGAATCCCCGCCGCCTGACAGATTACTATCCGGCGGCCGCCGCTATGCACAGAATCCAAGATGGCGCCGATGCCAGCACTAACAACAGCGCCCATAACGGCCCTGCTCGCCTGTCTTCTACATCCACAGAGATGCATTGCCAGGGAGACCCAGCCACAGCCACAAAAGAGTGTATGGACACCCACCCTCCTCCAGAGGAGCCCCTGGGAGGACTGCACCAGGATAGAGGTAAGAGGCTGGCTATCTCCCCTGCACACTCCCCAAACAAGGAGCCACATGCTAAAAAGCAGCTATGGTCCCAGATTGTTGCAGGGCCGCAGGGATCACAAACTGCTCCCTCCCTAGCTGCTATCCCTGCCACAGATAGCACAGTTTCTGAAGCAAAATTGAAATCTATGCTTCTTACACTGCAGCAAGATTTACATAGGGAGCTCCAATTATCAATGTCCCAAATGCATGACAGGATAGACTGCATAGAAGAGCGTACAGATGCTCTGGAAGAAAATCTGCAAGATTTTTCTAAAGCGCACAACGAATTACTAGATGCACATGAGCACCACACGGAAGAAATACACCACATTAAATTGAAATTAGCGGATTTAGAAGACCGCTCAAGACGAAATAATATCAAATTCAGAGGCATCCCTGAGTCGGTCAAACCAAATGAAATAACACCGTACCTGCAGCAACTTATCTCCGCCTTACTCCCAAATCTCAACGCCCGCGACACTTTAATTGACTGGGCCCACAGAATAGCTAAGCCACCACACCTCTCAGATGACATCCCTAGGGATGTCTTGGCGCGCATACATTTCTTCCATGTTAAGGAACAAATCCTCTCCGCTGCCAGATCCTCGAAACCCCTACCGGCCCCACTAACGTCAAGCTATTCACGGATTTGTCCCCTGCCACTATGGAAATGCGCACAGCTTTTGCCCCTGTTACATCTATGCTGCAGCAAAAAAAAATAGTGTATAGATGGGGCTTTCCAACGAAACTCCTGGTTACTCACCAACAAAAAACCATCCCTATTCTCACTCCGAAAGATGGCTACAAGAAACTTACCAACTGGGGTTTCCTCCCCATTGCTCCGAGAGACAGGGAACAAGCTACCTCTACTAACAAGCCATCGGATCCTAAGAGCGTCGCAGCCAAAGCGCCCAACAAAATATGACCTAAGGTTATGCCCTGGTCCCCAGCCTTTCTTTATCTCCAGCCTGGGCGAAACACCCTTTTTTATTTCCCACCACCCCTCAGGTTTAAAATTGTGCTAAGCACATGGTTACTTGAAGTTTGATCACATTGCAGATTACTCAACAATTGTTTATTTCTTTTTTCAGGATTATATACTGCTTATATTTCTATTTAAGTAGCTGATTAAGCCTTTGTTCATTTGCCTATAGCACTTACAGCATTGATTTGTTTCTTTGTGTAATTCACAACTAGGGATGAGCTTCGTGTTCGAGTCGAACCCATGTTCGACTCGAACATCGGCTGTTCGGTCGTTCGCCGAATTGCAAACGATATGGGCCGTTCGCGCCAAATTCGTGTGGCGCGTCACGGCCCATAATTCACTGCGGCATCGCAGTGCATTGCTTGCTGATGATTGGCCAAGCATGCACTATGACCCGCATGCTTGGCCAATCACAGCGCCGCCTGAACAGAGAGCCGTAATTGGCCAAAGCCAAGGAGGCTTTGGCCAATTATGGCTCAGGGGATTTAGTACACGCCCCACACTATATAAGGCGGCCCTGTGTAGTGTGTGTTCCGGCGTTGAAATAGATAGACAGAGAGACAGTGTCATTTGATTTGAGTTAGATAGATTAGGCAGAACAGTCAGTCAGTTAGCTGCACTTACAGTGTATTGTGTATATATATGCATCCCAGGTGTTGCATATATATATATATACACTGTATTCAGTTTAGCTAGATCAGTTCCTGTTATCTTCTAGACTATTTACATTTAGTGCAGTGCGTCCTGCTCACAGTGTTCAGCTAGATCCGTTCCTGTTATCTTCTAGACTATTTACATTTAGTGCAGTGCGTCCTGCTCACAGTGTTCAGCTAGATCCGTTCCTGTTAAATTCTAGACTATTTACATTTAGTGCAGTGCGTCCTGCTCAGAGTGTTCAGCTAGATCTGTTCCTGTTATCTTCTAGACTATTTACATTTAGTGCAGTGCGTCCTGCTCACAGTGTTCAGCTAGATCCGTTCCTGTTATCTTCTAGACTATTTACATTTAGTGCAGTGCGTCCTGCTCACAGTGTTCAGCTAGATCCGTTCCTGTTATCTTCCTACTGACAGGCAGGCTTGTCTTGTTACAGTATTAACAGCTACCTAAAGAAAATTACTGGTGTTCTTTTGATCCTATTAGTACCACGGTCAGGCAGCTAGACTATTTACATTTAGTAAAGTGCGTCCTGCTCACAGTGTTCAGCTAGATCCGTTCCTGTTATCTTCCTACTGACAGGCAGGCTTGTCTTGTTACAGTATATAAAGCTACCTGAAGAAAATTACTGGTGTTCTTTTGATCCTATTAGTACCACGGTCAGGCAGCTAGACTATTTACATTTAGTGCAGTGCGTCCTGCTCACAGTGTTCAGCTAGATCCGTTCCTGTAATCTTTCTACTGACAGGCAGGCTTGTCTTGTTACAGTATTAACAGCTACCTAAAGAAAATTACTGGTGTTCTTTTGATCCTGTTAGTACCACGGTCAGGCAGCTAGACTATTTACATTTAGTAAAGTGTGTCCTGCTCACAGTGTTCAGCTAGATCCGTTCCTGTTATATTCCTACTGACAGGCAGGCTTGTCTTGTTACAGTATATAAAGCTACCTGAAGAAAATTACTGGTGTTCTTTTGATCCTATTAGTACCACGGTCAGGCAGCTAGACTATTTACAGTTAGTGCAGTGCGTCCTGCTCACAGTGTTCAGCTAGATCCATTCCTGTTATCTTCCTACTGACAGGCAGGCTTGTCTTGTTACAGTATTAACAGCTACCTAAAGAAAATTACTGGTGTTCTTTTGATCCTATTAGTACCACGGTCAGGCAGCTAGACTATTTACATTTAGTAAAGTGCGTCCTGCTCACAGTGTTCAGCTAGATCCGTTCCTGTTATCTTCCTACTGACAGGCAGGCTTGTCTTGTTACAGTATATAAAGCTACCTGAAGAAAATTACTGGTGTTCTTTTGATCCTATTAGTACCACGGTCAGGCAGCTAGACTATTTACAGTTAGTGCAGTGCGTCCTGCTCACAGTGTTCAGCTAGATCCGTTCCTGTTATCTTCCTACTGACAGGCAGGCTTGTCTTGTTACAGTATTAACAGCTACCTAAAGAAAATTACTGGTGTTCTTTTGATCCTATTAGTACCACGGTCAGGCAGCTAGACTATTTACATTTAGTAAAGTGCGTCCTGCTCACAGTGTTCAGCTAGATCCGTTCCTGTTATCTTCCTACTGACAGGCAGGCTTGTCTTGTTACAGTATATAAAGCTACCTGAAGAAAATTACTGGTGTTCTTTTGATCGTATTAGTACCACGGTCAGGCAGCTAGACTATTTACATTTAGTGCAGTGCGTCCTGCTCACAGTGTTCAGCTAGATCCGTTCCTGTTATCTTCCTACTGACAGGCAGGCTTGTCTTGTTACAGTATTAACAGCTACCTAAAGAAAATTACTGGTGTTCTTTTGATCCTATTAGTACCACGGTCAGGCAGCTAGACTATTTACATTTAGTAAAGTGCGTCCTGCTCACAGTGTTCAGCTAGATCCGTTCCTGTTATCTTCCTACTGACAGGCAGGCTTGTCTTGTTACAGTATATAAAGCTACCTGAAGAAAATTACTGGTGTTCTTTTGATCCTATTAGTACCACGGTCAGGCAGCTAGACTATTTACAGTTAGTGCAGTGCGTCCTGCTCACAGTGTTCAGGTAGATCCGTTCCTGTTATCTTCCTACTGACAGGCAGGCTTGTCTTGTTACAGTATATAAAGCTACCTGAAGAAAATTACTGGTGTTCTTTTGATCCTATTAGTACCACGGTCAGGCAGCTAGACTATTTACATTTAGTGCAGTGCGTCCTGCTCACAGTGTTCAGCTAAACCTACAAATTAGTGGGGTGCGTCCACCTCACAGTGTTCAGCTAAAGCTACCTGTAGAAGGTTGGTGGTGTTCTCATACTACAGGCAGGCAGTTGATTTTGCTAGCTGCAGTATATATATATATATATATATATATATATATATATATATCCCAGCTTAGTGCAGCTACAGGCCATTAGTATGTCTGGAAGGCCAAGAAGGAGAGGCAGACAGTCACAAGCCAATAAGAGAGGGCAAGCAGGCTCTGTGTCTAGTGCTGGTCGTGGAGACGGTGCATCCTCATCAGCACGTGGCCATGGGACACGCTTGGCCTTTTTTTCGGCAGCTGGCCGTGTTGAGCCGCAACATGCGGAAGACTTGGTCGAGTGGATGACCAAGCCGTCCTCATCCTCCTCATCCTCTCTCACCCATGCCCAGGGTGCTTTGTCTGGCAAAGCAGCGGCCTCTTCCCTCGGCTCAATGTCATCAGTGACTCCTTCCCTAGCTCCACCATGTCCTCCTGAGGAGTCCCTCGAACTGTTTGACCACAGTGTTGGGTTCATGCTCCAGGAGGATGCCCAGCGTTTGGAAGGCTCTGATGATGATACTGAGCTCGATGAAGGCAGTAACATGAGCACGGACAGAGGGGGTGCCCAAGAAGGACAGCAATCTGGCAGTCATGCTCCCCCTGCTGCAGCATACTGCCAGGTTTGCTCCAGTGATGAGGAGGGAGGGGATGATGAGGTCACTGACACAACGTGGGTGCCTGATAGGAGAGAGGAGGAGGAGGAGGAGGAGGAGGCGGCACATCACCAACGAGGCAGGATGCCCTCCAGGGGCCAGCCTAAGGGCAGCACATTGACTGCATCACATGTGCAGGGCGCTGCAGTCTCTGCGCGTTATTTAAAAAGTTCTTTGGTGTGGGCCTTTTTTGAGACGAGTGCATCAGATCGCACCGCTGCTATTTGCAACATATGTCTCAAGCGTATCTCACGTGGCCAAAACATCTCCCGCTTGGGTACCACATGCTTGACCAGACATATGTTGACCTGCCATGCAGTTCGTTGGCAAGCGCATCTAAAAGACCCACACTAAAGAACAAAGAGGACCTCTCCTTGCTCCTCATCAGCTGAGATTTCCAACCCCACTAGACCTTCCGTCCTCTCTAAGACCTGCACTGAGAGGAATGAAGGTGTAGAATTAGGTGTGTCACAGCCAAGTACTTGTGGGCAATCTGCTTTTGGTACACCGACGTCAGATTGTACCAGGCAAATTTCCCTGCCCCAGCTGCTGCACCGCCGAAAGAAGTTTGCTCCCAGCCATCCACATGCCCAGCGGTTGAATGCTAGCTTGGAAAAATTGCTGGCACTTCAACTGCTGCCTTTTCAGTTGGTAGACTCTGCCCCCTTCCATGAGTTTGTGGAATGTGCGGTTCCTCAGTGGCAGGTACCCAAATGCCACTTTTTCTCACGGAAGGCGATTCCAGCTCTCTACCGGCATGTGGAAGGCAATGTCCATGCCTCGCTGGACAGGGCGGTCAGCGGTAAGGTGCATATTACCGCTGACTCATGGTCCAGCAGGCATGGACAGGGACGTTACCTAAGTTTCACGGCGCATTGGGTGACTCTGCTGGCAGCTGGGAAGGATGCAGGACAAGGTGCAGTAGTGTTGGAGGTTGTTCCGCCACCACGCCTCCAAAATGCTAATGATTGTGACACACCTCTCTCATCCACCCCCTCCTCTTCTTCTTCCTCCATGGCCTGTTCCTCGGAACCAGCGGTGCTCCGTAGTCGTTCAAGGGGCTACGCAAGTACGCAGGCCAAAAGATGCCATGCGGTGCTTGAGCTGGTGTGCTTGGGGGACAGGAGCCACACTGGGGCAGAGGTTCTGTCAGCTCTGCAGGGGCAGGTTCAGAGGTGGTTGACGCCACGCCAACTTAAGGCAGGAATGGTGGTTTGCGACAATGGCACCAACCTCCTCTCTGCCCTCCGACAGGGACAAATGACCCATGTGCCCTGTTTGGCTCATGTCCTTAACTTGGTGGTGCAGCGGTTCACCCGGGTACCCGGGCTTACAGGATGTCCTGAGGCAGGCCAGGAAAGTCTGTGTGCATTTCCACGGTCATATAATGCCAGTGCTCGGCTGACGGACCTCCAAAAGGAGTTTAACCTGCCCAAGAACCGCCTAATCTGTGACATGCCCACCAGGTGGAACTCAATGTTGGCCATGCTGCAGCAGCTGCACACGCAGCAGAGGGCCATCAATGAGTACCTGTGCGACTATGGCACCAGGACAGGGTCAGGGGAGCTTGGTTTTTTTTCCCCACGCCAGTGGGCCATGATCAGGGATGCATGCACTGTCCTGTCACCATTTGAGGAGGCCACGAGGATGGTGAGCAGTGACAGTGCATGCATCAGTGACACTGTCCCCCTTGTCCACCTGTTGGAGCACACGCTGCGTGGAATAATGGACAGGGCACTTGAGGCAGAACAGAGGCAGGAAGAGGAGGACTTCCTTAGCTCTCAAGGCCCCCTTTATCCAGACAGTGTTCCTGCGTGCCCGCCGATCACACAGGAAGAGGAGGAGGAGGAGGAGGAGGAGGAGGAGGAGGAGGAGGAAGATTGTGTCAGTATGGAGGTGGAGCCTGGCACTCAGCATCAGCAGCAGTCTTTAAGGGATCAGTCCCAAGAAACACATGGACTTGTACGTGGCTGGGAGGAGGTGGCTGCGGACCATGTCGTCCTTAGTGACCCAGAGGACTTTGGACCGAATGCCTCAGCAAACCTACGCTGCATGGCCTCCCTGATCCTGCAAAGCCTGCGTAAGGATCCTCGTATTCGTGGTATCAAGGAGAAGGACCAATACTGGCTGGCAACCCTCCTTGATCCACGTTACAAGGGTAAGGTTGCGGACCTTATCTTGCCATCGCAGAGGGAGCAGAGGATGAAACATCTTTGGGAGGCCTTGCAGAAAGGTCTGTGCAACGCGTTCCCAGAGACTGGGAGGTTACAAACTCCTGTTTCTGGACAACGTGTTGCTGAGGCTTCGGTCAGTTCAAGAAGGAGCGGTGAAGAAGGTGGCCGTCTGACCGATGCGTTCAGACAATTTTTTGGTCCGCAGCCCCAAGGTATGATCGGTTCCAGCAACCATCGCCAGCGTCTGTTTTACATGGTGCAGGAATACCTAGGGGCAAGATCAGACTTGGACACCTTTCCCACAGAAAATCCTCTGGGTTACTGGGTCTTGAGGATGGATCACTGGCCAGAGCTTGCACAGTATGCAATTGAGCTACTGGCCTGTCCTGCATCCAGCGTTCTTTCGGAACGCACATTCAGTGCTGCTGGAGGCGTGGTAACCGATCACAGGGTGCGTCTGTCCACCGACTCGGTCAATCGACTGACCTTCATAAAAATGAATCAGTCTTGGATCACCACCAGCTACCAAGCACCTGATGCTGATGTAACCGTATAATTTTTTTTTGAAATCTCAGATCCCTTCAAAGACTGCCTATGCTGATGCTGAGTGACTATCCCTGAGTAATTATCCTCTTCCTCCTCAATCATCACGCTGATAGCTTGTAAGAACATTTTTGGTTCTGGGCGCCACCACCAGTGCCTAAGGCACAATTTTTCAGCCCCTGTTTAACAGGGGCGTGTAATTACAATTTTTGATGTAATACTTTGCAGCAGGGCTCATTCCTGCATTCCAACTAGAGTGTCTGTGAGGGGTTGCAGTGTTGTTGCACCAGCACCAGTGCCCAAGGCCCAATTTTTCTTCTCCTGTCTAACAGGGGCGTGTAATTACAATTTTTGATGCAATACTTTGCAGCAGGGCTCGTTCCTGCATTCCAACTAGAGTGTCTGTGAGGGGTTGCAGTGTTGTGGCACCAGCACCAGTGCCCAAGGCCCAATTTTTCTTCTCCTGTCTAACAGGGGCGTGTAATTACAATTTTTGATGCAATACTTTGCAGCAGGGCTCGTTCCTGCATTCCAACTAGAGTGT
Source organism: Lithobates clamitans (assembly GCA_037952925.1). Lineage (NCBI taxonomy): Eukaryota > Metazoa > Chordata > Amphibia > Anura > Ranidae > Lithobates > Lithobates clamitans. The sequence goes on from JBBGZY010000545.1 coordinate 8,244,642, forward strand.
CTGTGAGGGGTTGCAGTGTTGTGGCACCAGCACCAGTGCCCAAGGCCCAATTTTTCTTCTCCTGTCTAACAGGGGCGTGTAATTACAATTTTTGATGCAATACTTTGCAGCAGGGCTCGTTCCTGCGTTCCAACTAGAGTGTCTGTGAGGGGTTGCAGTGTTGTGGCACCAGCACCAGTGCCTAAGGCCCAATTTTTCTGCCCCTGTCTAACAGGGGCATGTAATTACAATTTTTGATGCAATACTTTGCATCAGGGCTCATTCCTGCATTCCAACTAGAGTGTCTGTGAGGGGTTGCAGTGTTGTGGCACCAGCACCAGTGCCCAAGGCCCAATTTTTCTGCTCCTGTCTAACAGGGGCGTGTAATTACAATTTTTGATGCAATACTTTGCAGCAGGGCTTGTTCCTGCGTTCCAACTAGAGTGTTTGTAAGGGGTTGCAGTGTTGTGGCACCAGCACCAGTGCCTAAGGCCTAATTTTTCAGCTCCTGTTCAACAGGGGCATGTAATTACAATTCTTGATCTAATATTTCACAGCAGGGCCCTGTGAGGGCTTACAGTGTTGTGGCCACAGCAACACCTAAGGCCCAAATTTCTGCTGAGTATATAGGGCAGGACCCTACTTTCAAACATCTAACTTACAAACGACTCTTACTTGCAAACGGAAGGAGACAACAGGAAGTGAGATGAAATCTACCCCTAGGAAGGGAAATTCTCTCCTGTAAGAGTTAATATGGGAAAAAAAAATTTTCCTTTCCACTGATGCTTTCCAATCCTTGTTCCACAAAAAAAAACAAATTTTCAAAAAACATTTTTCATTGGGACAAAAAGTGAGGTGAAATCTTCTGAAGAGGAGGAAAGACAGCAAAACAAATGTCACAGGGGTGATAACCCTTCCCTATGTTTTCCAAAAAGCTTAAAAAAGATTTTTTGGCTGGAGCTAAACACGTTAAAAATGTACCCGTTCAAAGAGATTCTACTTAACAACAAACCTACAGTCCCTGTCTTGTTTGCACCGCCTGTATACTGCTGTTCAGAGTATATAGGGCCTGGTGGCCCCACACCTTTCCTTATTTTAATTTGGGTGCGGGGTTCCCCTTAATATCCATACAAGACCCAAAGGGCCTGGTAATGGACTGGGGGGTACCCATGCCGTTTGTCTCACTGATTTTCATCCATATTGCCATGACCCGACATTACATTAAACCCGCAAGCAGTTTTAAATGAGATTTTTTCCTTTAAAAATGACATTTGGTGCAGGGACTGTTCTAAACACGGGAAACACGCCTCACTTTACAGGCATACTATAGACACCCCCCAGGTACGATATTTAAAGGAATATTTCACTTTTTTTTTTACTTTAAGCATCATTAAAATCACTGCTCCCGAAAAAACGGCCGTTTTTAAAAGTTTTTTTTGCATTGATACATGTCCCCTGGGGTAGGACCCGGGTCCCCAAACCCTTTTTAGGACAATACCATGCAAATTAGCCTTTAAAATGAGCACTTTTGATTTCAAACGTTCGAGTCCCATAGACGTCAATGGGGTTCTAACGTTCGTGCGAACTTTCGGTCCGTTCTCAGGTTCTGGTGCGAACCGAACCGGGGGGTGTTCGGCTCATCCCTATTCACAACTATCAGCGGTAGGTGAAGTCCCTCTCCCTCTGCCCAGGCCCTCATAACTGCTGTACAACCATGTCACTCTCAATCACCTCCCTTAACGTGAAAGGTCTAAATTCGCCATTTAAACGCAACCTTCTATGGAAAGAAGCATTACAACAGCATGCAGATGTAATCTGTGTTCAAGAAACACATTTCTCCAAACTTAAACAACCCCAATGCAGCCACAAAAAATACCCACATTGCTTCTTTGCGAACGCTTCGAAAAAAAAAGAGAAGAGTGATGATTGCCATCAACGCAGCAATAGATTTCAAATTACACCATTGTGAAAGTGATGACGACAGCAGATTTTTAATCCTATCAGCCTCGTTTGACAATCGCCCTCTCACTATAGTCAACATTTATGCCCCCAGCACAGGCCAAAAAAAAATTTTATGCCAACCTCTTTACCAAACTGACTCCGTTTAGATCTTCACCCTTAATTATTTGTGGAGATTTTAATGAAGTACTTGACCCTTTACTGGACACATGCAACCCTTCACGTTCTAGGCCCTCAGCAATATCTAATATTCTTAAACAAGAGGACTTATACGACTCCTGGAGGTGCATGCACGATATGGAGAGAGACTACACCTACTTCTCCCCACCACATCAATCTTATTCCCGAATTGACATGTTTATAACGGATAAGCATCTACTACAGTCTATCATCGCTTCCCACATAGGAACTATATCGTGGTCTGACCGCGCGCCAATCACAATAAAGCTAGCATCCCCTTCACAAATCACCAGACATACGGTTTGGAGACTAAATACCTCCCTCCTTAACAACCCCACTTTTGAGTCTCAGGTGCAGTCGGAGATTGACAATTACTTTCAACAAAATGTAGACTCGGTAACAGATCACGCTATTCTTTGGAATGCCCACAAGGCTTGCCTAAGAGGTCTTTTCATAAAACTCGGGGCCCAAGTGAAAAAGCAACATTCCCATACTACTGAGTCCCTCCTAAAACATATCCGATCCCTTGAACTTACGAACAAAAGATCCCCCTCTAGTAATATCTCCATAGAACTTAAAAATCTCAGATTACAGCTCAGCGACCACCTTCGCAAAAATTTTGACTATTACATAAAATGATTACGACTACAGTCAGGTCCATAAATATTGGGACATCGACACAATTCTAGTCTTTTTGGCTCTATACACCACCACAATGGATTTGGAAGGAAACGGACAAGATGTGCTTTAACTGCAGACTTTCAGCTTTAATGTGAGGGTATTTACATCCAAATCAGGTGAATGGTGTAGGAATTACAACAGTTTGTATATGTGCCTCCCACTTTTTAAAGGACCAAAAGTAATGGGACAATTGGCTGCTCAGCTGTTCCATGGCCAGGTGTGTGATATTCCCTCGTTATCCCATTTACAAGGAGTAGATAAAAGGTCCAGAGTTCATTTCAAGTGTGCTATTTGCATTTGGAATCTGTTGCTGTCAACTCTCAATATGAGGTCCAAAGAGCTGTCACTATCAGTGAAGCAAGCCATCATTAGGCTGAAAAAACAAAACAAACCCATCAGAGAGATAGCAAAAACATTAGATGTGGCCAAATCAACTGTTTGGAACTTCCTTAAAAAGAAAGAATGCACCGGTGAGCTCAGCAACACCAAAAGACCCGGAAGACCACGGAAAACAACTGTGGTGGATGACCGAAGAATTCTTTCCCTGGTGAAGAAAACACCCTTCACAACAGTTGGCCAGATCAAGAACACTCTCCAGGAGGTAGGTGTATGTTTGTCAATGTCAACAATCAAGAGTAGACTTCAGCAGAGTGAATACAGAGCGTTCACCACAAGATGTAAACCATTGGTGAGCCTCAAAAAACAGGAAGGCCAGATTAGAGTTTGCCAAACAACATCTAAAAAAGCCTTCACAGTTCTGGAACAACATCCTATGGACAGATGAGACCAAGATCAACTTGTACCAGAGTGATGGGAAGAGAAGAGTATGGAGAAGGAAAGGAACTGCTCATGATCCAAAGCATACCACCTCATCAGTGAAGCATGGTGGTGGTAGTGTCATGGCGCGGGCATGTATGGCTGCCAATGGAACTAGTTCTCTTGTATTTATTGATGATGTGGCTGCTGAAAAAGGCAGCAGGATGAATTCTGAAGTGTTTCGGGCAATATTATCTGCTCATATTCAGCAAAATGCTTCAGAACTTGGACGGCTCTTCACAGTGCAGGTGGACAATGATCCAAAGCATACTATGAAAGCAACCAAAGAGTTTTTAAGGGAAAGAAGTGGAATGTTATGCAATGGCCAAGTCAATCACCTGACCTGAATCCGATTGAGCATGCATTTCACTTGCTAACGACAAAACTGAAGGGAAAATGCCCCGAGAACAAGCAGAAACTGAACATAGTTGCAGTAGAGGCCTGGCAGAGCATCACCAAGGATGAAACCCAGCGTCTGGTGATGTCTATGCGTTCCAGACTTCAGGTTGTATTTGTCTGCAAAGGATTTGCAACCAAGTATTAAAAAGTGAAAGTTTGATGGATGATTGTTAATCTGTCCCATTACTTTTGGTCCCTTAAAAAGTGGGAGGCACATATACAAACTGTTATAATTCCTACACCGTTCACCTGATTTGGATGTAAATACCCTCAAATTAAAGCTAAAAGTCTGCAGTTAAAGCACATCCTGTTTGTTTCATTTCAAATCCATTGTGGTGGTGTACAGAGCCAAAAAGATTAGAATTGTGTCAATGTCCCAATATTTATGGGCCTGACTGTATATACCTACTCATCAGCCAATAAACCGGGGAAATTTATGGCCAAGCAATTTAAAAAACAAATCTCTAAGCAGAGAATAGCCTTTCTCACTGGCTCTAAAGGACAGCGTCTGAATAACTCACTAGATATTGCCAATGAATTTGGCAATTTCTACACGAAACTCTACAATCTCACGGAAGTAGATCCCCAATCTGCTCCCTCCCAAGAGGACATAACAAAATTTCTATCCTACATTTCCCTCCAATCTATTTCTTCAGAACAACTTGACCTTTTAGCAGCTCCCTTTTCACAGAACGAATTACAAAAATTAATAAAAAACTTACCACTACATAAAGCACCAGGACCTGATGGACTACCCAATGAGTACTATAAACGCTTTACCCAACTCTTAGTCCCCCATCTATGTAACATGTACAACCAATTTGCTACCACAGGTTCGATCCCTAGGGAATCCCTTGATGCCTTAGTAGTTACCATTCCCAAACCGGGAAAGACTCCAGACAACCCCGCTAACTACCGCCCAATATCACTCCTCAACACAGATACTAAGCTCTATGCCAAACTCCTTGCACAATGCCTCTCCACCATCATCCCCCAGATTATTCACCCTGACCAAGTGGGATTTGTGCCCGGCAGACAGGCCTCAGATGGAACAAGACGTTTTATTGACCTTATCCAATGGACGGAGCATACCCGAACGCCTTCTCTCTTCCTATCTTTGGATGCAGAGAAGGCGTTCGATAGGGTTTATTGGCCATACATGGAGGCAGTACTCCGTAAGTTTGGACTTTCGGGCACCTTTCTTACTGCCATATTAGGTTTATACACCCATCCATCTGCACGCATTTGGACTTCGGGTGTCGTTTCCAACCCCTTCCACATCACAAATGGCACCAGACAGGGGTGCCCGTTGTCCCCTCTAATATTTGCCATGATAATGGAACCCCTAGCACAACTCATTAGAGCTGAACCATCGATCTCAGGGATAAAAATTGGAGAAGTTGACCACAAAATTGGCCTATACGCAGATGACATGATTATAGCCCTAACCAATCCCCTGGTGTCCCTCCCTGCAGTCCAAAGAGCCCTTGAACTTTTCAGTACCGTATCTATGTATAAGCTGAATCACAGTAAATCCCTAATGCTTAACCTTGGCCTGGATCCTCAGACTGTAAAATCCATTAACTCTACCACACCATTTGCTTGGGCCCCCAACTCTTTTCTCCCATATTTGGGAATCCATTTAACATTCCCCAGCCAATTAATATTGAGAACCAACCTAGAAGACCTCGTGGGCAAGCTTACACGGCTAGTAAATGAACTAAGTAAGGTTCCAGCCTCCTGGGCTGGTAGGGTAGCCCAAGCAAAAATGTATTTACTTCCCCATGTTTTATATTTTTTTCGTACAATACCCCTACCTATAGCACAAAACCAGATCAAGAGACTCCAAGGGATCATTAATAGCTTCATTTGGCAAGGAAAGCGTCCCAGAGTGAAAAAAGCTATTCTTGTAACCCCAGTCCAACAAGGAGGATTGGGTGCACCAGACATTCAAGCATATCACTGAGCAACTATTTTAGAACAACTAAAATCTTGGTGGTCAGATAAACACCACACAAACTGGAAACAAATTGAAGCCACCATACTGCCTATAGACACTAAAATCTTCCTTGCTGCATTATGGCTTAACTTTCATCCCAAGCAATACCCACTAGATACCATCACGTCCTCTATGAGAGTCTGGTCCGCACTATTACAACTCAATAGAGGGATCTCAATAGCCACCTTATCAACACTACCCATTGAGGCACTACACCTTATCTCCCCAGACTCCCCTTGGACAAAAACCGGAATCACCAGCTTTGATATGCTTTTCTTACCTTCAGGTTTACATACCTTTGAACATCTATCACAGCAGTTTGGATTATCCAAACACACGTTCTTTCTATACTTGAGGATCAGACCCAGCCTGTCAAGGCTGTGCTGGTCACCCTCGGACTGTGCCTTGCTCCCCCTGGTCAAGTTCTACAATTTGGAGACATCCAAGACCAAAGGAATCTCTCTAATATATAAACTTCTCACCAAGCCAGTTTCCGACCTGCTATCTTCCTCCATACAGTACTGGTCATCTTTGTCGGATCACCCACCTTCAGCTCTACAATGGCAAAAAGCCCTCACACTGCCTCTAGGCCTATCTCACTGTATTACTCACTGGGAATCATTACAGAAGCTTTTTCATAAATGGTACTTTACCCCAGAAAGGCTAGCGAGGATATATCCGAATACCTCGCCCAAATGCTGGAGAGGCTGTGATAAAACCGGATCTCTCACACACATATGGTGGGAGTGTCACCTCATCAAAAATTTCTGGGGGAAAATACAGAAACTGATTGGATCTCTGTGTGGCTCATCCCCATCTATGTCTCCACTGGACCTGCTCCTGGGACTTTCAATTCCCAAATGGCCGAAACATTTGCAAACGCTGGTCACACATATTCTAATAGCAGCAAGACTTACGATTGCGAAAAAATGGAAAGCAACAGATCCTCCCTTACTAAAAGATACCATTCGAATACTCAACCTGCACTTTCAGATGGAGTTTTCCTTTGCCAAGGCCAACTTGTGCGTCAATAGATTCACTAATACCTGGAAACCCTGGATCTCTGACCCAAGAAGTTCACCACTGTCCTAGCAATTATTAACTTTTCCTTCCATTATTAACTTTTCCTCTAGGGATTCCCGCATCTGGCACATCTCCCATCACACAACCTTACAAAACCTTGTTACGATAATCAATGCAGTTCCCTTATGTTTATCCCAACACCATTATTGCCCTTAGGAGTTCCCCTCCTTACTAGGCCAACAGATTGATATAATGTTAAGATATACCTGTCTCTGTTCTTGTTGTACACATGCTTATCTAAGGTTAAATCTAAGGCTAAACTTTCAATCTTGATCTACCTGGATAGCAGCTACACATAAGCAATCTCTTATCAGTTTTTTTTGCTGTTTGTTTATATTTGCATAATAGCGCCAGGGTATGCCCAATTGGCGATGTTCTGTACCCATTTTCTTTCTTGAAATAAAATAAAAACCTTAAATCAAAAAAAAAAAAGTTGTTTTATTAAGTTAATGTTTTATTGTTACCATTGTTTGCTTTTCAAGTACACCATTCAGCTGCAGCATGGATTTATTTATTTTGATAGCAACAAGGTTTTCTCTCATGATACATAAATCAGCGACTCCAGTGCTGTAGGTGGTGATTTAACCACAACAGTTAAAAAATAATAAGTGCATGTATGCCTATCATTAGAAGTGGATGGATGCAGGGCAGTATTCTAATGGTGGGCATACCCACCGATCAATCTCTTTTTTCGTTCAGCCCACAGGCTGCATGAAAAAAGAACAATACAATATATGCCCAAAAAGGACCAGCAACATACTGGTATGTTGCTGGACTTTGAGTGATTATACCAGAATGATGCCTGCAGATTTAGGTATCATCTGGGTATCATTCTTTTCAGCCAGCAGTAAATGTATGTAAATGTCATGTAAAAGCAATCCTAGGGGCTAATTAGCCACTAGACTGCTTTTACAAGCAGCGGTAGGGGCAGTGGGAGCCCCCTCCTGCCGTCCTCCATGGTTTTCTCGGGCTCTCCTGTCCCACCGGGGAACCTGAGAATGCATCCAGTGGTTCCGCCAGCTGACCATAGAGCTAATCAGAGACCAGAATGGCTCCAATCATCTCTATGGCCTAAGAAACTGGAAGCTACGAGTATTTCATTACTTCAGTTTCGCTGGCTATAAACAGTGCCATTGGGAAATTTGGAAAGCATCTTTTCATACCGATCTTGGTGTGGCCAGATGCTTTAAGGGCAGAGGAGAGATCTAGAGTCTAATAGACCCCATTTTTTTCAAAAAAGAGGATATTTACATTCCAGTGAAAACAATAAAAATGATAAAAAAAGTTAAAGGAACAGTGTAAAAATAAAATAAAAAAGCAAAATAAATAAGAAAAAAAAAATAAAAAAAAGCCCCCCTTGTGTTTGCATGCAAAGGCGAATGCAAACATCGGTCTTGTGTTGTATGTAAACAGCAATTGCACCATGCATGTGAGGTATCACCGCGAACATCAGATCAAAGGCACTAATTTTAGCAATAGACCTTCTTTGTAAATCTAAAGTGGTAACCTGTAAAAGCTTTTAAAGGCTTTTAAAAATATAGGTAGTTTGTCACCGCTGCACGGTTCTGTGCATTTTTAAAGCATGTTGTGTTTGGTATCTACAGTATCTCACAAAAGTGAGTACACCCCTCACATTTTTGTAAATATTTTATTCTATCTTTTCATGTAACACTGAAGAAATGACACTTTGCTACAATGTAAAGTAGTGGGTGTACAGCTTGTATAACAGTGTAAATTTGCTGTCCCCTCAAAATAACTCAACACACAGCCATTAATGTCTAAACTGCTAGCAACATAAGTGAGTACACCCGTAAGTGAAAATTTCAAAATTGGACCCAATTAGCCATTTTCCCTCCCAGGTGTCATCTGACTCGTTAGTGTCACAAGGTCTCAGGTGTGAATGGAGAGCAGGTGTGTTAAATTTGGTGGTATCGATCTCACTCTCTCATACTGGTCAATGGAAGTTCAACATGGCACCCCCATGGCAAAGAACTCTCTGAGGATCTGAAAAAAAGAATTGTTGCTCTACATAAAGATGACGTAGGATATAAGAAGATTGCCAAGATCCTGAAACTGAGCTGCAGCATAATGGCCAAGACCGCACAGCGGTTTAACAGGACAAGTTCCACTCAGAACAGGCCTTGTCATGGTCCACCAAAGCAGTTGAGTGCATCTGCTCAGCGTCATATCCAGAGGTTGTCTTTGGGAAATAGATGTATGAGTGCTGCCAGCATTGCTGCACAGGTTGAAGAGGTGGGGGGTCAGCCTGTCAGTGCTCAGACCATACGCCGTACACTGCATCAAATTGGTCTGCATGTCTGTCGTCCCAGAAGGAAGCCTTTTCTAAAGATGATGCACAAGAAAGCCCACAAACAGTTTGCTGAAGACAAGCAAGCTAAGGACATGGATTACTGGAACCATGTCCTGTGGTCTGATGAGACCAAGATAAACTTATTTGGTTCAGATGGCATCAAGCATGTGTGGCAGCAACCAGATGAGGAGTACAAAAACAAATGTGTCTTGCCTACAGTGAAGCATGGTGGTGGGAGTGTCATGGTCTGGGGCTGCATGAGTGCTGCCAGCACTGGGAGCTACAGTTCATTGAGGGAACTATGAATGCAAACATGTACTGTGACATACTGAAGCCGAGTATGATCCCCTCCCTTCCAAGCCTGGGCCACAGGGCAGTATTCCAACATGAGAATGACCCCAAACACACCTTCAAGATGACCACTGCCTTGCTAAAGAAGCTGTGGGTAAAAGTCATGGACTGGCCAAGCATGTCTCCAGGCCTAAATCCTATTGAGCATCTGTGGGGCATCCTCAAACAGAAGGTGGAGGAGGGCAAGATCTCTAACATCCCCCAGCTCCGTGTTGTCTACATGGAGGAATGGAAGAGGACTCCAGTGGCAACCTGTGAAGCTCTGGTGAACTCCATGCCCAAGAGAGTTAGGGCAGTGCTGGAAAATAATGGTGGCCACACAAAATATTGACACTTTGGGCCCAATTTGGACATTTTAACTTAGGGGTGTACTCACTTTTGTTGCCAGAGGTTTAGACATTAATTGCTGTGTGTTGAGTTATTTTGAGGGGACAGCAAATTTACACTGTTATACAAGCTGTACACTCACAACTTTACATTGTAGCAAAGTGTCATTTCTTCAGTGTTGTCACATGAAAAGATAGAATAAAATATTTACAAAAATGTGAGGGGTGTGATCACTTTTGTGAGATACTGTATATACTCGGAATAAGATCATCTTTTATATTTTACCAAACATCTGGGCAATAGTTTTAGGGCATTAAAATTCATAAAAGTGTTCTTTTCCCAAAAAATTGTGTTTGAAAAATCGCTGCGCAAATACTGTGTGGGAAAAAAATGCAACACCCACCATTTTAATCTGTAGGGCCTTTGCTTAAAAAAATATATATAATGTTTGGGGGTTTAAAGTAATTTTCTAGCAAAAAAAAATTTTATCATGTAAACAAGAAGTGTCAGAAAGGACTTTGTCTTCAAGTGGTTAGAAGAGAGTGGGTGTTGAAGAAATTTTTTGGTAAAGGTTTATGGGCACAATTAACACCCAAGGATCAATTATTTTACACCTGTTTGACAGGTGCATATCATTTAAATTTTTGACAGCAAGGCCAATTCTTGCTTTCATCAAGAGTACCTCTATAGGGTTAGTGTGTGAAGGCAACACCAACACCCAAATTCCAATTTTTCTGCACCAGTTACTTCTATTCAAAGTCTGTGAAACAGAATCCAGAATTTATCAAAAAAATCTCTAATCCTGTTTCATGTGCACTAAATTGTGACCTCATCATACAGACCTGCTCAGCAAGCCGTTATTTACAAAATAAAGAAAGCTTGCAGGGAAAATGTAATGTAACCTGCTGCAGCAGGTTCTATACACAGTACAGATGAGCCGCTTTACAGGCAGACTAAGGGGACCCCCCTAGGCACTATATTTAAAGTAATTTTTCATTTTTATTGTTTCACTTTAAGTCACTTTAAGTCATTAAATCGATGCTCATTTAAAAATAGTATTTTTTTTAAACTTTTTTCATTGATAAATGTCCCACAGGGCAGTACCCGGACCCCATACCCTTTATATGCCAAATAACTTGCATATAAGCATTTTCTGTATTTTGGAATGCATCCAGCTCTTTTTTGAAAACAATCTATTGAGCTGGCCAGAACTAATTCCTGAGGGACCCCACATTTTACATTTTCACAGATCTTACTGTGAAAAAGCCTAAATTATAAACACTTTGATAAATTTCTAACCCTGTGGGAGCCAGTAGCCGATACGTTGCACTGAAAACTTGGAGCCAATCAGAGTGGTATTTGATTGTGTAATCACTATGTCAACTCTAACATAGTGATCACAGTAAAAAAACGAAAGCCTTCCACATGCAGAAGAACCCTGTTACCTTTAGAGTAGCAATAAACAATTATAAAGAAAGTTCAGAGGGTGAGGTGCACATCGGTCGTAATAACATGTGCAAGCAATCAAACCTTCCCAAGGGCTTATAACATAGAAAAAAATCAAGAGGGATTGCTGCACAAAAATGTTTTAATGAAAAGTTTAAAACATCCAAAATTTACAGACAGTCAGGTCTTCTCTTCTAGACCTGCTACTAATGATACCAGCTCACTAGAGCTGTCTATTTCTAATTTACAGCTAAAAAGCAAAAGTCATTTTGTGTAACCTACCTCTTGTGCAGTAGCTGAGTTATTTATTATAAGGGTAGAGGAGGACATGATTTATTTTTACGAAACCATTCAATGAGGGATCATATACCAAATAATCTTAGTCGGGAGGAAGCTACAGCTCTTACTGCCTTATCTGCTCGCAGGTAAATCGCTATCAAGCCTGCCGATAAGGGTGGCTCGATAGTGATAATGGATACAGATCAATATGAGAGGGAGATCTACAGACAATTGGCAGATTCCAATGTATACACCAGCCTGCAGACTAATCCCACATACCGTGTGTTAAACAGAATAAAAACCATTTTAGCACAGGCAGTACAACAAAATATTATTGATGTTAATACACAGTCATATTTAATTTCTGAACATCCTGTTAAAACTGCTAATTGTCCATACCCACTCGTATATACAAGATACTCAAGATTTTCTGAACAAAATTCAAAACATTACATTACCTCCTGGCTCGGTACTCGTCACATGGGATCTGGCTAATTTATACACGGCCATTCCACACACTCTTGGCCTAGAAGCGTGCAAACGTTTATAGACAGGTCCAAAACATACACTCCTGCACAAATTTCTTCCCTTATGGATTTGCTGAATATAATTTTGGAGGAGAATTTCTTTCAATTTAAGGATACCTATTATTTGCAGCTCGCTGGAGCAGCCATGGGTTCAAATGTGGCACCTCCATGCATGTTAGAGCAGGCATTTATTTGCAATTGTACACTTTTCAATGACAATTGTACAGTATGGTACAGGTTCATTGATGATGCCTTCGCCATCTGGATGGGCGATCTTGAATCTTTATCTCTGTTCAATATGTATTTAAATTTTCTGATTCCAGGCCTGAAATGTAACATGTCGGTTAACCAGGAGGAAACTCCATTCTTATGTCCCGTACACACGGTCGGATTTTCCGACAGAAAATGTGTGATAGGACCTTGTTGTCGGAAATTCTGACCGTGTGTAGGCTCCATCACACATTTTCCATCGGATTTTCCGACACACAAAGTTTGAGAGCAGGATATAAAATTTTACGACAACAAAATCCGTTGTCGGAAATTCCGATCGTGTGTACACAAATCCGATGGACAAAGTGCCACGCATGCTCAGAATAAATAAAGAGATGAAAGCTATTGGCCACTGCCCCATTTATAGTCCCGTCGTACGTGTTTTACGTCACCACGTTCAGATTCCGACAACTTTGTGTGACCGTGTGTATGCAAGACAAGTTTGAACCAACATCCATCGGAAAAAATCCTAGGATTTTGTTGTCGGAATGTCCGAACAAAGTCCGACCGTGTGTACTGGGCATTAGACACATTATTATCCATCAAAGCAGGACATATTGTTAGTGACCTACTAAATGCAATCAGTTATTAAAATTCTGCAGCTTTCATCCTCCAGGAGTTTTTAAGTCCATCCCCCTGGAGTCAATTTAAACGAGTAGACAGGATTACGAGTAATCCCAATACTTGAGAGATTCGACTAGGAGAGATGGAGGACAAACTGTGACAACGGGGATACCCTGGAGACATAGTTTGTAAAGAACTTATGGGTTTATATGACAATGCTAAAACCCCAATGTCTGGTCACAGAATGCCTTTCATCTCTCAATTCCACCCATTTTCAACTAAAATAAACAACATCATAAAAAAACATTGATCCATTTTGAACAACAGTTATCCTTCTATCCCAGAGTTTTACCACCCCCTGCTACCGTCGTATCGCCGGGGCAAGAGTATCTATGATAGAGTGGTAAAATCTGATCAGTATTCTGCCCTTACCCCTCGTGTGACCTTCTTGGGCCCCAAAAATAAGGGATCTTTTCCCTGCCTTTCTTGCATACAATGTACCGGTATGATGAAAGGCAAGTGCTTTTCTCACCATCAAAAGGGTTATGATATACCCATTAAAGATTACTATACCTGTCAGTCTACCTATGTCATCTACATTATCAAATGTCCATGTGGTCTCCTCTATGTGGGGGAGACCACACAGAAAATAAAGGGCCGCATAGCGAGACATAAGTACTCCATCAGTTGGAAAATTTCCCACTAGTAAGACACTTTATGGAAAAGGGTCACACAGTCTCCCAACTCAGATTTATGGTGATTGATGGGGTACCAAGGAACAGACGGGGTGGCAATAGAGAATTAGAGTTGAAAAAGAGAGAAGTTAATTAGATATACCGGCTTGATACCCTTTAGCCAAAAGGGTTAAACTCATATTTTGATTTGTATTTATTTCTTTAACTTTTTGGTAACATATTTACTGTTATTTTATTTTTATTACATCTTATATTATGTATAATTTTTCCATAATTTTCTATATAATATACTTTATTATGTATGTGTATATTTAGGCATGTACATACACATATATACATCTATATTCTATTTTTATTTTTTACTTTATTATTTAGGATTTCCGATCGATTGACACAATCTGTGAAGTGTGGGAATGCTGTTACACCTGTTGATCTCTTGTTCTGGGCTTATTTTATGTTATACTATATTATGTATTTCACTATAATGTTTTGGCTGGTTGATTATCTAATAGAATGCAGATGAGTTTTCTCTATATAAATTGTACCGTGTACTGTCATTCATAGGCATGAAGTTTTGAAGAAGGGCGTGATCTGTACTAGCCCTTATATACAGTATATGCATATTGATGTAGCAAGTGATTGTATTAAAAATTTGTATTTTTGAAAAACTTGCATAGAAAAAGACCTTTAGTACTGTAGCCTCTTCCACTGTTTCAGTGTTCTACATATTTGTGATGTTAGACACATGCTATATTATGTAGAGCTTCATTCTAAGTAATCATCTTCATACGGTGTATACCCTGCTAAAATAGTGAGAACATTCATATATATGGTGTCAGAAGTGACCTTCAATTTGCAGTCTGAGAGAAGGAGATTCTTCAAAAGTAAATCATGGGGAAGCTAAAGTAATTGATATGGCATTCCCTTGTGTTATTAAAACCATATCACAGCAATGTTCTGATCTGCTGTAAGCTCGAACCTTGCTAACAGTGACAGCTGAATATAGTAAGAGAGAACAACACTGTCAATATATTGAGAAGTGAAAATGTACAGTAGCACTTAGATGATAGCTATACTTCCAAAACACATTAGCTGTTTTCAGTATATCCAGGAAAGCAATTAACTTTGCAAATGCAACCTCTTATGTTATTCCCTCTGAGAGCTTTCGCTACAGGCTTAGGCCGATGGAAACATTACTTTGTTTACATTTTGCTGTCTGCAGTGCAGAGAGAAATGTGGCCTCACCACAGGACTGGGGAAAAGGAATGCATCAGGGATCCATTTAGACATGCATTCTGCTAACCACAATTGGCTGGCTGGTGTCATATGGGGTGGATAAGGCATATCTAAACTCATGTTGGGCTGGATTCCAGAAGATGGGAATCTGTTTCTTCTTTGAATATTCTGGAGAGTGCAAAGCAGTACAGAACCCATCACTTACTGAAGATTTTGGAACAAAGAGGCATACTGAGCAGCATAACATTTTTACAACAAAGGTACATGGAGAACAGTGCAAATCTAGAGGGAATCCTGATGTTTTCCTTGCTCTCATTCCTGGTTTGTTAGACCTTCTTTTCCAAATTTTCTTGAGTGTAAACAATGAAATATTTACACAGTCCTGGGCATGCATAGCTCCCAACTGTCCCTGATTTCGAGGGACTGTCCCTGATTTGGAACAATGTCCCTCTGTCCCTCATTCCTCCTCATTTGTCCCTCATTTTGGTCTGATCTATATAGATGTATATTAAATGCACTTTTTATCTATCAAAAAGTGTTTCCCAGTGCTAAACCTTTCATTTGATTTCTAAATTGCTGCATTTGTAGATTCCAAAAACCAATATAAAGAAATAGTAGTGGTAAAAAAAAGCAGATGTTGGTTTACCAATCTTGTTTTTTTGTACAAGTCTCCTTTAAGGGGGCGTGGCAAGGGGTGTGTCCTATGCCTGTATACTTTTGCTGAGTTGGGAGATATGGGCATGTGATAGCAGCTCTTAAACATCAGGGATTGTGGAAACAGTAGTGAGTTGCTTGGTGTCTCAGAATGACTTTCCCAGTGCTGCACTGCTTGATGTTCAAAATCTTTCCAGACAGCCAGTGTAGCTAATGCAGTGGGCAACAATGCATTTGCACTCAAAACTGAATGCATTGAAATGCAATGGAGGCCCATTAAAAATGAATTAGATCTGCCCCATCGCCACCACAAAATAATACATGCAGAATTAGTGGTACCAATGTGGATCAATAGGTGTTGTAAAATCAATTTTTTAGGTCAATTTGAAATGAGAGAAATTGAAATGCAGTCAGATGGACATTAAAGTGTTACATATTCTTAACAATAAAAAATTAGCTTTGAAATTCACTTTTTCTGTCCTCTGTAGTTACAGGCATAATGGAGCTATTCATCCTCAAAGTTCACAGGAGAATCACTGAAGTCATTTAAGTACTTCTCTGAGCAGCTCATAACTTAGCAGCCTACCAGCATTCTATTCTCTAAAGTAAAGAGGTGAACATATGGTAGGAAAGAGCATGGTGAGTTGAGCTGAGTTGTCATAATGCCACGTACACATGACTTTTCGACGGACTAGGTCCGGCGGACTTTTTTCGACTGACTTTTCGACGGACTTTCCGACGGACTTTCGAATGACTTGCCTACACACAATCAACCAAAGTTCGACGGATTAGTACGTGATGCCGTACGACCGGACTAAAATAAGGAAGTTCATAGCCAGTAGCCAATAACTGCCCTAGCGTCGGTTTTTGTCCGTCGGACTAGCATACAGACGAGCGGACTTTTCGTCTGGACTCGAGTCCGTCGGAAAGATTTAAAACATGTTTTATTTCTAGGACCGTCGGACTTTTGGGGAAAAAAATGTCAGCTGGAGCCCACACACGGTCTAATTGTCCGATGGATTCCCGTCCGTCGGACCTAGTCCGTCGAAAAGTCCGCTCGTGTGTACACGGCATAAGAGATACATGGCCATCCATATTCTTCTGCTGTGAAATGATCCACAGTGCCTGTAGCTGAAGCATGTAACAGATTTCTTCAAAGTGTTCTGACTGTTTGCTATGAATATGTACATTTTTGAATGCCCATCACCTAGCCATAAATTTACTTTAAGCAGAATTTTGAAAAAGAAGGTTAAATGCAAAGGTAAATATAGAAAATCACACGGTCACACAACACTAACTATAGAGGTTATTATAACTGACTATTTGGTTGGCCCCAGATGATTGCTAAATTTGCAGCTTCCCAGGGCAAATTGTTTCACTGCTGATGAGTGAAGAAATGCAATCACATGATTGCGACCTCATCATATCTAGAAAAGGAAAGAACAGCATGCATTTCAATCAGAAGCACAAGCACCATTTCTGGTCATTTTTGACATCAAATGCTTATTACCACCAGGTGATCAATTCTGCTGAATGCATTAGAGAGGAAAAAAAACTATGATCATTACAAATCACACCCCATTCACCTGAAATTGACTTTTCAAACACTGATGGAAAACACCCAAGGGTTTTGCGGAAAATTGCATAATGGGCAGAAAATATTGCCCATGTATGACTGTTTCAATTACTAGGTAAGTACAAAAAATGTCAAACAGTAATTAAAACATTTGAAAAATTATGACAAACACATCTAAATGATGACAATTGTTTTACCTTTTCAACATAGCCTCCAACAAGCAGCAAGCAGTGTATCAAATGTATTGGGTGAGGAATGGTGACTCACTTTTGCCAATAGCCCTCCCTCTCCAAGCTACTTTTTACTGCTGGAATGTCATATAGTGGGGCTCTAGGACCTTTAAGAAGGATAGTGATTGGAGGACTAAAGTCCTTCCCCAGTTAATTGTCATGTACCTGGGTGTTATTGAAGCGGGATGTTCCTGGTTTCACAGCTGCAGCCTTACCTGTTGTGCTACGGGGGGTGGTCTGGAGTTGTTGTAATATTTTCCCAGCCTCATGCATTGCCTTGGATTTACTAGCCTCACCTGCTGCCAGCTGCAGACAATGTCCTCTTACTCAGTGCCTGTTTGTGTGGACTAGCTCCCTGGGTGTATTGATAACTTTGTGACGCTGATTACCGTGTATTAACGTCTGCCTGAATTTATGACTACTCTCTAGCCTGCTGGTTTTGTACTTTGCCACCTGCACGTGTATGACCTCTGCCTGCCTGACAACTCTCTGGATTTCGATCATGCCTGATCTGTTGCCGACCCGACCTGCCTGACTAGGTTTTCGCCTGAATCCTCAGCACACAAGCTCCACTTCGGACACAACCTACCACAGGTACCTTACTTTCAAAACGGCGATTTCGCATCAGGGACATTTGATTGGAGCTCATGAACAGAATCTTTCTTCTCTGGATGCTAAGCTAGATTAACTTTGTGCTATGCTGAAGTCTTGTTTGCCTGGTTCCTCTGTACCTGTCCAGACTCCAGCTCCTACTCCTGCTCCAATCCAACCTGCCTCTTCTGTGCCACCCAAACTTCCCTTGCCTGAAAAGTTTGGTGGTGATACGGAGGACTGCAGAAGTTTTTTAAACATTTGCCGTTTGCATTTCTGCAACAACCCTGGGACTTTCAGCTCTTCTTCTGCCAAAGTGACTTTTGTAATTTTATTGTTAAAGGGGAAAGCCCTGGCATGGGTCTCTCCTTACCTGGAACGCAATGATCATGTGCTGCAAGACGCTGATAAATTTCTGGCTTCTCTCCAGACTGTATTTGACAAGCCAGATAGAGCTTCTGCAGCTGAGTGCTCACTTTTTGACATACAGCAAGGTACCAGGACTATGGCACAGTATGCTACTGAGTTCCGTACCCTGGCTGCTGAGACTAATTGGGACTCAAGATCATTACGTACAACTTTCCGTAAAGGTCTTACAGATCGCATATCACATGGAACCCATAGAAGTCAGCCGTCTCCACCTAACAGAGTCAGAGAAACAAAGGAGGCGTGCATTGGGCCTATGCTTGTACTGTGGACTTAAAGGACGTTTGCTATATGTCTGCCCTTCCCGTCCAGTAAAAAGGCAGGGTCTAACCAGTGTTGGAGGAGCTGGGTTTGACCTTACAAGTACTTACTCCAAGACCAAGATTACTGTACCCCCAATCTTACATTTAGCTTCTAAACTTGTCTCCTGTGAGGCTTTTGTGGATTCTGGAGCTGCTGGCATATTCCTGGATTACACTTTTGCTAAGGAGAACAACATTCCATTTGTTCCCAAGTCTAGACCCCTGAGCATCACCACCCTGAATGGACAACCGTTGGGAGATGGCCTTGTAAAGTTTGAGACTACAACAATCACCATTCAGGTAGGCGCACCCCACAAATCATCCTGTCTCTTATTGATTCTCCATTTCTGCCTGTTATCCTTGTTTACCCATGGTTACAATAACACAACCCTTCTTTTGATTGGGTAAATGGAGAACTAACCTATTGGGGGGGCTTCCTGTTATCTGAACTGTTTGTCTCGACCCAAAAGACTTTCAGGTTGTCTGTTGGCTTCCGTGGCCATCCCTCCTACCTCGCCTCATGAATACCATAGATTTGCAGATGTATTGCAAGCATGAGATGCAAGCAAAGGGCAGAGGTTTTACATCCACATCATCCCTTTGACTGTGCGATTAATCTAATTCCTGGAGCATCTCTTCCCAAAGGAAGGACCTATCCCATGTCACTGCCTGAACAAAAGTCCATGGAGAAATATGTCAAGGACAACTTAGAAAGCATTTTTATCTGGCCCTCTTCTTCTCCAGTAGGGGCAGGTTTTTTCTTTGAAAAGAAAGACGGGGGTCTCCGAACATGCATAGACTATCGAGGGTTAAATCAGATCACCGTAAAATACTCCTACCCTTTGCCTTTTAATCTAGAACTGTTTGATGTGCTTAAGGGAGCTGTTATCTTCACTAATCTGGACCTCTGAGAGGCTTTTACTCTGATTAGAATTAGAGAGGGAGACGAGTGGAAGACAGCATTCAACACCCGCAATGGACATTTTGAGTATCTGGTTATGCCATTTGAACTCTGTAATGCCACTTCTGTCTTTTGAATTACATTTTTCATGATTTCAGCAACAGTTTTGTGATTATCTACTTGGACGACATTTTTTCCAAGACTCAACTAGGGCACATCTCACATGTAAAGCAAGTATTACAGCGACTGAGAGAAAACCACCTCTAAGCAAAAATTGAGAAATGCAGTTTTCATTAAAACTGCATATTTTTTCTTGAATACATCATAAGTGCTGTCAGTTTCCAATTGGACCTACAAAAACTTTCTGCTGTCTTGCAATGGCCCCAACCGACCACTTTGAGGGGGCATCTTTGATGAAGCGCCTGTGAATTACTGCAGGCGCTTCATCAAAGATTTTGCCTCCATTGCTGCCCCCCTTACTGCTATCACTAAGAAAGGTACAAATTGCAATGTGTGGCCCCCAGAAGCAGAATCAGCTTTCCAGCATTTTAAAGGCATGTTCAGAAAGGCTTCAGTTCTTCATCATCCAAACCTCGATCTCCAGTACATAGTTGTGGTTGATGCCTCTGAAGTAGGAGCAGGTGCCGTGCTGTCCCAGAGGCAACCTAAGTCCAGTAGAATCCATCCAGTGGCATTTTTCTCTAAAAGTTTTCTCCAGCAGAGATGAATTATGATGTTGGAAATCGAGAACTACTGGCTATCAAATTGGCAACATCTTCTGGAAGGGGCTCCAAAGCCTTTTGCTATCCTGATTGACTATAAAAACCTGCTGTATCTTCAGACTGCTAAACATTTGAATTCACGTCAAGGTCGATGGGTCCTGTTCTTCTTCCGTATTTATTTTGTTCTTTCTTACGTCCCTGGGCATAAGAACAAGTGGCCAGTGACAGTGTCCCTGTTGTCCCAGAGTGAGGGCGGGTAGTGAGAGATGATGTCATCTCTCTGCTGCCCACGCCTGCACAGTAATGGCAGTCTTCTTTTAGATGCAGAAATGCAATGATGCAGGGGGCGGTGAGAGACAGTGGCATCTCCAGCTTTCATATTTAGGTGGGGCACATGGGGGGACAGGGACAAAAGTAGGGGGGCCAACTATAAAATGCAATTATATATACACACATATATAAATACTCAGTGTCTTGAAAAAGTATTGTTGGCTGCAACCAGGTGGAGGGGAGGACAGGGTGGATGCAGCCAGGTGGAGGGGAGGGCAGAGCGGGAGCAGCCAGGTGGAAGGGAGGACAGAGTGGGAGCAGCCAGGTGGAGAGAAGGACAGGGTGGATGCAGCCAGGTGGAGAGGGGGACAGAGTGGGAGCAGCCAGGTGGAAGGGAGGACAGAGTGGGTGCAGCCAGGTGGAAGGGAAGAAAGGGTGGGAGCAGCCAGGTGGAGGTGAGGACAGGGTGGATGCAGCCAGGTGGAGGGGAGGACAGAGTGGGAGCAGCCAGGTGGAGGGGAGGACAGAGTGGGAGCAACCAGGTGGAGGGGAGGACAGAGTGGGAGCATCCAGGTGGAGGGGAGGACAGGGTGGATGCAGCCAGGTGGAAGGGAGGACAGAGTGGGAGCAGCCAGGTGGAGGGGAGGATAGAGTGGGAACAGCCAGGTGGAGGGGAGGATAGGGTGGATGCAGCCAGGTGGATGGGGAGCACAGGGTGGATGCAGGTGGAGGAGTGGACAGGTTGGGAGCAGCCAGGTAAAGGGGAGGACAGGGTGGATGCAGCCAGATGGAGGGAAAGACAGAGTGGATGCAGCCAGGTAGAGGGGAGGACAGGGTGGATGCAGCCAGGCGGAGGGAAGCACAGGGTGCATGCAGCCAGGTGGAGGGGAGCACAGGGTGGGAGCAGCCAGTGATAAGGTCCTGTAACTCTATGGAAGCCTGCATCCCTGCCTCCCATCCCCCAACCTGGAGGTAAGTTCTTACCTTGGGGGATATATAGTAGAATGACTGGCACTTTCTCTCTGTCTCCCTCCACCCGACAGCCTCATGATCCCTCTTCTCCTCTCACGGTCCTCTCTCCCCTCTTCCCCCTCCCCCTCCCACTTGGCATGTTGGGGGCTGCAGTGCACTCTCAGGGATTCGTCCTGGGGCCTACTGGTATCCAGGACTACATGTCACATAATCCTCTAGATGTTAGTTTCCCAGCCATTGGCCCTGAATGTAGCCAATAGGTGTGGACATTGCTGGGTGAATGAGAGCTGCTCGGCTCAAGGAGGAGAAGGAGGGATGGAAATCCACCGCAGCTGCGGCTCTGCCTGGGTCCCTTCACAGAGCCTGTCAGTTTCAGCACCGCTGCCCTGTGTCCTGTGGCAGCAGCAGCTGATGGAATGTGCGAGGGGGGGCCAGCATCAGCATCCGCTACACAAAAAAAGGCAAATTAATTGGGGGGGCACAGTATATTGTCGCCACTAGTGAGAGATGTCATCTCTCTGCCCCCCCCCCCGGATGCACCCATGCTGCTATATGGGTCATAGTGGATAATTTTTCCAAAATGTCTCATTTTGTACCGCTCCCTGGATTACCTACAGCGGAAGCACTGTCTACCCTCTTCCTTTCCCATATTGTGAAACATCATGGCATACCTACCTACATTGTCTCAGACTGCGGATCACAGTTTGTTTCCCGATTCTGGAGAGCATTTTGTAAGAAACTAGGAGTAACGCTCTCACTCTCTACCTCACATCACCCACAAACAGATGGTCAAACCGAACGCATGAACCAGACCCTTGAAACCTATCTTTGACATTACGTCAACTCGTTGACATTACGTCAACACTCCAATTGATCTGCGTATTTGCCTTTGGCTGAATTCGCCATTAACTCCCATTGGTACAGTGCTCTTCATACCACACCATTCTACCAGCAGCAGATCAGCGGAAGAAAAATATTCTGTTACACTGGAAAAAGATTTGCTTATTGCTACAGAAGTCAGCAGGCAATTATGCGTTTTTCTCCAACAGACGAAGATGCCATATACCTCCATATGCGGTGGGGGACAGAGTTTGGCCGTCTACCAAATACGTGAGACTGAAACAGCCCTCTACCAAATTGGGTCTTCGATTCATTGGTCCTTACAGGATAATTGCACGAGTTGGGTCAGTCTCCTATCGATTGAAATTGCCCTCCTGCCTCCAGATACATCATGTATTCCATGTTTCTCTCCTCAAAAAAACAATTTTCAATCGTTACTCCAGAACTCAATAGCTACCTCCTCCTGTTCTTGTTGATGGACAACATGAGTTTGAAGTCTCTAAGATTCTGGATTCTAGAAGGCGGGGTCATGGCCTGCAGTATCTGCTTCACTGGAAAGGATATCCCATCACAGATCGTTCCTGGGTTCCAGCCAAACATTTGCATGCCCCTGCTCTTATTCAAGACTTCCATGCCTCATTTCCTGCTAAGCCCCTCTAGGGTCCACTGGGCAGGGGGCCCTGTCATGTACCTGGGTGTCATTGAACCAGGATGTTCCTGGTTCCACAGCTGCAGCCTTACCTGTTGTGCCACGGGGGAGCTCTGGAGTTGTTGCAATGTTTTACCAGCCTGAAGCATTGCCTTGGACTCACTAGCCTCCCCTGCTGCCAGCTGCGGACAATGTACAATCAAGCAGCCCGTAAATAGCAGCACTTCCTGTTAATCAGTGCCCGTTTGTGTGGACTAGTGCCCTGGGTGTATTGTTAGCTTTGTGACTCTGATTACTGTGTATGAACTTCTGCCTGAATTCTTGACTACTGTCTAGCCTGCTGATTTTGTACATTGCCGCCAGCTGGTGTATGACCTCTGCCTGCCTAACCACTCTCTGGATTTCGATCGTGTACCACTTTGCCTGAAGTTTCACCTGAATCCTCAGAACACAAGCTCCACTTTGGACACCTACCACAGGTACAATAATATTATAGAGAGAAGATCATTAAAATAGTAATACAGGCAAGGTCATTTTTCAGCAGTTCTGTTGTTGTAAAATCTTAGGCTGAAGCTTCCTGAAATGTATAAATTGTTAATGTGAACATGTGAGTTTGCAAGACTTAAGGACATTATGCTGCTGCCCCAGTTTTGTTAGGTAAACCATTGAAAATCCTCTTTACACTCAAGCAGATATTATTATACTAGGGCTACCAAGCCAAGCCTAAATTTCAGTGTTCACTGGACTTAAGCAGAGATAGAAAAAACTGAGGGCCTGGATTTGATGAGCACATTTAGGTTATGTTACATGGGCTTTTGTGTGCTAAATACTCCACTAAAATACATTACTTGTTTTGTTGAAATGAATGGTCTTGTCAAAAGGGTCTCAGCGCTATAGCCTCCTCCAGAACCTTTGTGTTGTGTTGGATAGAAGATAAAGTCTTCTTTTTGCAGAGATATATAGATATTATATATATACTTGGTCCGCACCTGTTCTCTTCTCCCTGGCTGTGATTGACAGCAATGGAAGCCAATGTCTTTGTACGTTTTCTAGTTCTGTGAACTGGCCCTGACTCTTCTCCAGATTTCCAACTGAAAGCCTGTACCTCGGTTCAGATAGGGAGCTGGAGGAGTCTTCAGGAACCTGGCATTGTACCCACAATCCAGGGACGCAATGCTTTGCAGTCTCCTATGCAAAAAAAAAAAAAAAATATATATATATATATATACAGAGGGGATGGGAATTATTCAGACCCCCTTAAATTTTTCACTCTTTGTTATATTGCAGCCATTTGCTAAAATCATTTAAGTTCATTTTTTTCCTCATTAATGTACACACAGCACCCCATACGGACAGAAAAACACAAAGTTGTTGACATTTTTGCAGATTTATTAAAAAAGAAAAACTGAATTATCACATGGTCCTAAGTATTCAGACCCTTTGCTCAGTATTTAGTAGAAGCACCCTTTTGATCTAATACAGCCATGAGTCTTTTTGGGAAAGATGCAACAAGTTTTTCACACCTGGATTTGGGGATCCTCTGCCATTCCTCCTTGCAGACTCTCTCCAGTTCTGTCAGGTTGGATGGTAAACGCTGGTGGACAGCCATTTTTAGGTCTCTCCAGAGATGCTCAATTGGGTTTAAGTCAGGGCTTAGGCTGGGCCATTCAAGAACAGTCACGGAGTTGTTGTGAAGCCACTTATTCATTATTTTAGCTGCGTGTTTAGAGTCATTATCTTGTTGGAAGGTAAACCTTCGGCCCAGTCTGTGGTCCTGAGCACTCTGGAGAAGGTTTTTATCCAGGGTATTCCTGTACTTGGCCGATTCATATTTCCCTCAATTGCAACAAGTTGTCTTGTCCCTGCAGCTGAAAAACACCACCCGCAGCATGATGCTGCCACCACCATGCTTCACTGTTGGACTGTATTGGACAGGTGATGAGCAGTGCCCGTTTTTTACCACACATACCACTTAGAATTAAGACCAAAAAGTTCTATCTTGGTCTCATCAGACCAAAGAATCTTATTTCCCACCATCTTGGAGTCCTTAAGGCTTTCATGTGTCTTGCACTGAGGAGAGGCTTCCGCCGGGCCACTCTGCCATAAAGCCCCGACTGGTGGAGGGCTACAGTGATGGCTGACTTTCTACAACTTTCTTCCATCTCCCGACTGCATCTCTGGAGCTCAGCCACAGTGATCTTTGGGTTCTTCTTTACCTCTCTCACCAAGGTTCTTCTCCCCCGATAGCTCAGTTTGGCCAGATGGCCAGCTCTAGGAAGGGTTCTGGTCATCCCAAACATCTTCCATATAAGGATTATATGCAGCAGAAATTTATTTGTAACCTTGGCCAGATCTGTGCCTTGCCACAATTCTGTCTCTGAGCTCTTCAGGCAGTTCCTTTGACCTCATGATTATCATTTGCTCTGACATGCACTGTGAGCTGTAAGGTCTTATATAGACAGGTGTGTGGCTTTCCTAATCAAGTCCAATCAGTATAATCAAACACGGCTTGACTCAAATGAAGGTGTAGAACAGGGATATGCAATTAGCGGACCTCCAGCTGTTGCAAAACAAAAGTTCCATCCTGCCTCTGCCTCTGGGTATCATACTTGTGACTGTCAGAGTCTTGCTATGCCTCATGGGACTTGTAGTTCTGCAACAGCTGGAGATCCGCTAATTGCATATCCCTGGTGTAGAACCATCTCAACGATGATCAGAAGAAATGGACAGCACCCGAGTTAAATATATGAGTGTCACAGCAAAGGGTCTGAATACTTAGGATGTGATATTTCAGTTTTTCTTTTTTAATAAATCTGCAAAAATGTCAACAATTCTGTGTTTTTTTTTTGTCAATATGGGGTGCTGTGTGTACATTAATGAGGAAAAAAAATGAACATAAATGATTTTAGCAAATGGCTGCAATATAACAAAGTGAAAAATTTAAGGGGGTTTGAATACTTTCTGTCCCCACTGTATATCTATGCATATTTTTTCCTCCAAACATTAGCATTTTTATTTTTTTTTCTAAAAGATAGGCTTTTAACTGCTTTATGAACCCAAGCTCTAGTATAAACTTTTGTATGTGAAAACAGCAGTTTCTAAAAAGAACAATGTCAAAACACTTTATTGGAAAATACATATACATAGAATATATGTTTATATACGAGTCAATCTATGAACTAACAGAAACTGTCTTATGTAATATTCTCTCCCACTCACACAGGAAAACCTGTTTCATTTATTGTTCTTCAATATACACTCTGCAACCTCATCCCAGCCTACTGCTCATTCAAGTATGAATGCAACATACTTTGTTTAAAGCATAGATTTATAGAACGGGTAAATTAGAAAGCCATCAAAGGGCTTTAATGAGATGGAAAAGTACAACACAGAAAATGTTTTTTGTTTATGTTAAGTACCAAGGGCTTAGCCTACACAACACAAAACATCATGTGTTATCACTTTGTAATTTATCATAGCCTTAATCAAAAAGAGATTTAGTTTGGAACATCATTAAGCCTTTGCATGCAAATTAATTATGTAAATACAGAAACGGTATTCAGTCCCATGTAAGCCTTCAAATTGGGTTCCATCTTGATTTCATGTCCATTGAATTGCATGTGAAAATTCATTGACTAATTCAGGGTTGAGTCATCTGCGATTCAAATCTTTATTTTCCTCCAGAAAAGTAAAGCTGTGATAAATCTTTGGCACCATGATGATTAGGTGATGAGCACCATCCTGGATTAAGCTCTGTCTGGGAACACTAAAATCAGAATGTGCTCACTAGGCATATGGGATCTGCTTTACACTCTGGTTCCCATCTAGGAAAATTACAGGTGTATTTACTAAACCAATTCAATCAAATAAATACATTCAGTTCAATCAATAAGATCTATTTAAAGGTAATCTGTCAGGACAGAAGTAACAGTTTGGGGATGGCCCCTTCCTGTTCCAACATGATTGCACATCAGTGCACAAAGCAAGGTCCATAAAGACATGGATAAACGAGTTTGGGGTGGAGGAACTTGGCTGGCCTACACAGAGTCCTGACTCCTGACCTCAACCCGATAGAACACCTTTGGGAAGAATTTGAGCGGAGACTGCGAGCCAGGCCATCTCGTCCAACATCAGTGCCTGACCTCACAAATGGGCTTCTGGAAGAATGATCAAACATTCCCATAGACACACTCCTAAACCTTGTGGACAGTCTTCCCAGAAGAATTGAAGCTGCAGCTGCAAAGGGTGGGCCAACTCAATATTAAACCCTATGGACTAATAGGGCGTACACACGGTCCAACTTTGTTCGGACATTCCGACAACAAAATCCTAGGATTTTTTCCGACGGATGTTGGCTCAAACTTGTTTTGTCTACACACGGTCGCACAAAGTTGTCGGAAAATCCGATCGTTCTAAACGCGGTGACGTAAAACACGTACGCTGGGACTATAAACGGGGCAGTGGCCAATAGCTTTCATCTCTTTATTTATTCTGAGCATGCGTGGCACTTTGGCCGTCGGATTTGTGTACACACGATCGGAATTTCCGACAACGGATTTTGTTGTCGGAAAATTTTATCTCCTGCTCTCCAACTTTGTGTGTCGGAAAATCCGATGGAAAATGTGTGATGGAGCCCACACATGGTCGGAATTTCCGACAACACGCTCCGATCGGACATTTTCCTAAGACTGGGATGCCATTAAAGTTCATGTGCATGTAAAGGCAGGAGTCACAATACTTTTGGCAATATAGTGTATATGCCATACCTGGTTGATACCCCAGAAGCTGGAAATTACTGAACTAGACACCTTTACTCGAGTGATCTCTTCTTCCAGATCCCATGCTGAGCAGCTGGCCTGCTGCATTCTGAACACAGGAAGTCGGCTCCTTGGCACTGGCACCATTGAGAGAATTCTTTGCATTTTCTGAAGGAATGCAATGTAATATCTATATGGACAAGGTGGAAAGATGGGGCAGTGATGTCACGCGCTCTATCTCATCCTATCAGAGAATGCATTACATTGATTCAGAAAATACAGCCATCCGGCTGAATGAAAAAAAACTGATTCCTCCATCCACACAAGTGAGGTAGTTGGAGGAATGCCCCCCACTGAGGTATTGTATTCTGCCGCTGATTGAGAAAAGTTTTCCAGCATGTCTTTCAACAGGACTCGATTAAGTGATCAACTTCTGTTGAGCAGGGACAGCCACACACACTGAACAGAATTCAGCCGGTCCCTGCTGAATGGGACGAATTTCAGTCCGTATATGACCAGCTTTAAGATTCAACCATCATAACTAAGCATGTTGAAAGCTAAAAGTATTTTTGAGCTGCAGCTTTTTATTTGAATGTCTATAGATCTGCAGCAATTGCACTTTATACCTTTTTGCTAAATTTTACAGATTGATTACTGCAAGTGGCTGTTGCAGTGATCATTTATGCAAGAGCCCATCTATTTGGCTTTTGCTCACAGATTGACAGGAACATGTGCTATGGCAGAAGTATAGGGGTCGCTAAGGTCGCCATGGCCACCGGCCCGCTTGCTTCATGGGGCCCTTGAGGGCCCCCTGTATACTTCTTTGTGAGGAGCGGCAAGGGTGGCTGAGACCGAGCTCCTCGATCCTAAACCGAACTGTAATCGCCACTGCAGGGAGCTCATCACATTGATTTGACCTAATGTGAAAGCACAGTGTAAGCTGTGCTCTTTGTTTCCCTCTACAGTGCAATACCCAGCAGGCAGAGCTAAGGTAAAGGACTGCTGTTTCTTTATAAGGTAAGGCTATCTATCTACTGTATGTTTGTTTATATGGGTGTGTGTGCATCTGTGTATGGGCATGTATGTGTGTGTGTGGGTACGTATATATGAGTGTGTATATATACAGTGTGAGTGTGTGTGTGTGTGTGTATATATATATATATATATATATATACATACAGTATATGTTTGTGTGTTTACATGTATGTATGCACATTTTATGTATGTGTTTTTAATCCTGACCCCCTATATGTGTACAATCAGAATCGCTTGGTCATAGTACCTGCAAAAAAATGTTGTTCCTCTGAAAAGTGATCCATGCTCAGATCACTTTTCAGAGGCATTTGACAGCTGATAAAGAGGCAATATGTTGCCTCCTGACCGCCTGTTTTAACCTCTTAAATGCATCATCACTATGCTGCAACTGCATGCAATGCACAGAGTTGCGGATGGTTGCAGTGCAGCCCCATTCCCCTAGGGGTGTACTTCAAGGATGCCCTGACAGCAAAAAGATTGAGAAACACTGGCATAAAGGAACCAATCTCTCCATTTTCCTTCTGCAGCCACTTAATGCCTGCGGGAGGGAGAGGAGGAGAAGCAGGGGGAAATGGAGAAATCGGTTCCTTTATATGCAGCCACCCACTTGCGACCGTGCCCTGTAGTTCCGCCACTAGGCTCAGAGGAAAGGGCCCTGTCAGGGGGGGCATTTCATGGTTTCTCACATCGGGGCCCTGAAGGTTCTAGTTATGCCACTCCTATAGTGTATACACCAGTACGAGGAATTCTCACACTTGGGTAACTGCAATGCACAGCAATACACCATACATGGAATAGAATGTTGCAGTTCTATTAATTTTCATTGGCACCCCAACACACTAATGCCCCGTACACACGGTCGGACTTTGTTCGGACATTCCGACAACAAAATCCTAGGATTTTTTCCGTCGGATGTTGGCTCAAACTTGTCTTGCATACACACGGTCAAACAAAGTTGTCGGAAAATCCGATCGTTCTAAACGCGGTTACGTAAAACACGTACGTCGGGACTATAAACGGGGCAGTGGCCAATAGCTTTCATCTCTTTATTTATTCTGAGCATGCGTGGCACTCTGTCCGTCGGATTTGTGTACACACAATCGGAATTTCCGACAACGGATTTTGTTGTCGGAAAATTTTATCTCCTGCTGTCCAACTTTGTGTGTCGGAAAATCCGATGGAAAATGTCCGATGGAGCCCACACACGGTCGGAATTTCTGACAACACGCTCCGATCAGACATTTTCCATCGGAAAATCCGACCGTGTGTACGGGGCATAAGGCGCACATCATTGATGTTCTTGTGTTGGAAAAAATGGTGCATCTTTGTGTTTATGTGCCTTTCAGTCCATTGGACACCAATTTGGGGTCTTAACATAATGTTAATCCAAGACAGTTAATACAAATCACAAAAATGTTAAGGTGAGTGGGCCCTTATTTCTATTTACCTGGTAGGTTAACATGTGCATTATGTCACACATTAACAAGTATTGCATTAAAGTGGTTGTAAACCCTTACATATATCCAGGGGTGGTTGGTGCTCAAAATTTTTTGGGGGGGTGCAAACAAACTGAAAAATTCTGAAAAATACTGAAAAAACATGAATTGCAGCCTCACTTTGCCCATTAATTGCAGCCCCACTGTGCCCATTAATTGCAGGCCCACTGTGGCCATCATATGCAGCTTCTGTGGCCATCAATTGCAGTCTCTGTGGCCATCAATTGCAGCCTCTGTGGCCATCAATTGCAGCCTCTGTGGCCATCAATTGCAGCCTCTGTGGCCATCAATTGCAGCCTCTGTAGTCAACAATTGCAGCCACTGTGCCCATCAATTTCAGCCACTGTGCCCATCAATTGCAGCCACTGTGCCCATCATATGCAGCCTCACTGTGCCCATTATATGCAGCCTCGCTGTGCCCATCAATTGTAGCCACTATGCCCATCATATGCAGCCTCACTGTGTCCATCAATTGCAGCCTCACTGTGTCCATCAAGTGTAGCCACTGTGCCCATCAAATGCAACCTCACTGTGTCCATCAATTGCAACCACTGTGAGCCCCCCTTCCGGTGGCACCTAACCTCCGGCTCCGAGTGCAATGCTCAGTGCCATGAGTTCCCCCTATTTTGAAGCCTTTTATAGCCTATGGCTCTAATCAGGTGCTTAAAAAAAACACCCCTCCACTGTAATTCATGCCCCTAGCTTCCTCAAAGGGGCCGGACGCCTTAATAGGGAGTGGCTGCGGTGGCCGTGGATAGATTCATGCTATACATGAATCTATCCATTATTCATATAGGTGGTGGCGTGGATAGAGGAGGCGGCGCCCGTGTGCCCTTAATGGACGGGCTGCCCCTGCATATACCTGAAGAAGTGACTAGCCTCATGTGATACACAGAAATGAACTACAGCTGTTGAAAGTATAGAATTACACACCATTTCTGAGCTTCAGAAGGCAGATGGCAGACATATGATTTCATATAAGGCACAGCATAGAGCAGGGAACTGAGTGTAATCTGAGACCTGAGTGGGGGTAAAAGACATGCCCCCTCCACACAGTCTCGTAGGGAAATATACACAGCTGAGGCTCTCAATCACCTTCTGTGTGCTGAAGGAATGGGGGCATCTTCTGGGATTGACTTGTGTTGGCATAAGCTGTCATAAGTAACTCATGTTGATAGCAGAGGAATGAGAGAGGAGACAGAATTCATACCAGGTGCTTTGGATACAGGAAAGTACATACTATAGGAAATGCTTACACATTTTTTATTTAAGAGGTTTACAAACACTTAAAGGCAGGCTATTTATTTAAATAGGTTGCCAAAGCACCAAACCTGACCAAAAAACACATTTGTACTGTTTTGCATTTTCATGCTTTATAGTGTAGTGCAACATAGGTGCATCAGACAGTGTTGGATTTATAAGGGGCAAAAAGGGAAATTGACACAGGCCCCCTTGCCAGAGGGGGACCCCCTGTTGGAGGGGCCGCAAGCGTCCACTATTTTTCCTTGGGATTTCAGTAGTGTGATCATTGAGGAAATGGTCCAGTTTGCAGCCTTTGTCAAGCTCCGGTCATGTCTCACTCTATCGCAACCGGCAGTTTTATTACATGATGAAGGGCTTACTGATACCTTTCCATGTGTTAATGTAGCTCTTAGAATATATTTGAGCATCATGGTCACTAGTTGTTTGAGATAAAGGTTGTTTAGCTAATTGGCACTGATAAAGAATTATCTGAGAACCACGATGACCCATGAAAGACTGCTCTTCTACTGTGCCAACTGGATGTCAAGAGCAATGTCCTCAAGATGATACAGTCTGATGAGTTAGTTAAAGATTTTACAGATGCCAATGCAGGAAGAAAGATGTTTTTGTAAATATTGTAGTGTGATGCATAACTGTGATATATGACTTGCCAGTTCCAATTACCTATATAATGTGAATTCTTACAGTCAATAAAATTGAGGAAAAAAAACATATTTTTTTTAAATAAACCCTATTTATCATTCATTTCCGTTCACTTTTTTATTTGTCAGATAATTACATTTTTAAGCTGAGGGGCCCCAGCCCCAGAGTACAGGTGGGAACTTTAATCCATTTAATGGGCAGCCCAATAGAATGGGAATGGTTTATTCATCCTCACTGGGATAACTAAGAGAAAATGCATTCTACAAAGAGACAATCACAAGCACCTGGCAGATGGTGAAGTCTGACCACGAATGATGGAGAAATACAATTTGTTTTTCTACCAGCTCTTTGGGCTTTTTACATAAATCTTATTGCATGTAAAATAAAATGAAAAGCAATATCTAACTGGACTTTCCATAACTGTGTGTGGAGCTGGGATGGTGAGTGAGTGTTCAGAGTGTGTGCATTCTTGTGGAGTCTGCTACTAGAGAGGGCTGGAGTAACTGAGGTTCTTGCCCCTCCATGGGACAGTTATAGCACTGAGGTTTCCACTTGTAGGCTGATCTATAGGAAGAGTGAAGGACTGTATTTAAATGAGAAAAGTGCTTGTGCTACTAGGCCTTGGGTCACCCATAACCAAGCAGACCCCAAAGGCCATTAAAAAGGCAGCATGCAGCCCAGTCACAAGGGGGAGATGGCCCTACCCTTATGCTACAAGCCTAAGATGTTTCTATACTGTAGATTCTGTTTCACAAGTGGTTAAATATACAGTTCTGATAATTTGATAATATGTATTCCTGTTTCATGATTTTTTTCTTTTTTTTTTTTTAAACTTCATATAATTTATATTAAGTTGCCTGTAAATGTACTATAATTTACAAAGCTTTAAATTACTCAGATCAAAGAAGAGTTCCTTTCAGCAGTATATTTTTATACGTGGAAGGAACATGTCTCTGATTCTTTAGATTATTAACATTTTTAGAATAAAAACCTGAGCATTGCCATATGGCAAACAGACAGCTCAGCTTAAAATCAAAGAGAAGTCCACCGTACAAATGTTCAGAGATTGTAGTCTAGTCACCCAGCAATATGTCTGTGAAGAGATATAAATATAACTGAACAACATGTACTCTACATTAGTCTGTGATGTGCACATCTTGATCTAGTATACCTGTTACGCCTTTGTTCAATAAGATACAGTACATCTTCTTAACCATATGTTAAGAAACAAAGAGAAGAGCTCCTTGCAAAGCACACAATTAATATTTGCCTGTTCCACTTGATAAAAAATCTTCAACATCTGCTTCTGTGGTTCCATCTGTTGGCCTCTGTGCCTCTACAGGACAGTCCTGGAGCTGGTGGATGAAACCACAGTGTGTAGGGCGGAACCAGGCATTCACACCCCAGAAGTTTGCCAGATGCAGAAGATTCTTCAGCAACCATAATTCGTGGCCTCTTGGACAGGAAAGTTTTTTTCTTTGCAAATGTTGCAGCACAATATTATACATACAAGTATACATACAAGCAAGAAGAAATATGTTGATGAGTAGATGAACAAATTAAAAAAGCTCCCAGAGCATAACCATTTACCACAAATGGACCTGCCTAGATATGCAGCCGGTAAAATAAGTACTGAACACGTTACCATTTTTCTAGGTAAATATATTTCTAAAGATGCTATTGACATGCAATTTTCAACTCATGTCGGTAACAACCCATGCAATCCATACATACAAAAAAGAACAAAACAAATACGTTCAGAAATTAAGTTATGTGTAATAAATTGGAATGACATAGGGAAAAAATATTGATCACCAGAAAGCAGTGCAAAAAGGCATGGAAAGCCAAGACACCAGCTAAAATCTATCAGTAATTAGAAAGCAATTCTGTCCTTGTCAGTGCAAATTAATATCCAAAGCACCTGGTCCCCATGTTGATGGGGACAAGGGCCTTGTCCCGACAACCCTGGCCTTTGGTTGTCAAGTCCCGGCAATACAGATAAAATTCATTGAAAAAAAATGACAAGGGATCCCCCCAGTCCATTACCAGGCCCT
Organism: Lithobates clamitans; assembly: GCA_037952925.1. NCBI lineage: Eukaryota > Metazoa > Chordata > Amphibia > Anura > Ranidae > Lithobates > Lithobates clamitans. The sequence continues at coordinate 8,279,124 of JBBGZY010000545.1, forward strand.
TTGGGTCTGGTATGAATATTAAGGGGAACCCCGAACCAAAATTAAAAAAAAAAATTGTGTGGGGGTCCCCTCCAATTCCATACCAGGTCCTTCAGGTATGCCTGTAAAGTGGCACATTTTAGCTGTGTTTAGAACAGTCCCGGCACAAAATGTCATTTCTAAAGGAAAAAAGGTAATTTAAAACTACTAGCAGCTATAATAAATTGTCAAGTCCCGGCAATACAGATAAAAGTCATTGAAAAAAATGACAAGGGATTGTGTGGGGGTCCCCTCAAATTCCATACCAGGCCCTTCAGGTCTGGTATGGATATTAGGGGGAACCTTCCCCCAAAAATCCATACCAGACCCTTATCCGAGCATGCAACCTGGCAGGCCGCAAGAAAAGAGGGGGGGACGAGAGAGTGCCTTCCCTCCTGAACTGTACCAGGCCACATGCCCTCAACATGTTGAGGGCACTCGATGTCTGACTCGTCCTTGCAGGTGACAGTTCTTATAAAACTGAGGACAGGGCCACACGGTGACATACCCAGGTGACCCCACCCCCCTATGATGCACGGGGACTTCCCAATGGCTTCCTGTGGCATCAGAGGGGGGCGGGTCCATCCATTTATGTACTCGAGTGGCCCCACCCCCTCTGACACCATAAGGAAGCCATTGGGAAGTCCCCATGCATCAGAGGGGGGCGGGGTCACCCGGGTACATCACCTTGTGGCCCCGCCCTCAGTTATATAAGAACTGTCACCTGTGAGGACGTGTCAGATGGTGGGTGCCTCCTATGGAGGCGGATCGGTGGAGCCATAGAAGAAGACATTTTTTTTTTTAATAAAGGACTTGTCCCAAGTTGTGTTTTGTTTTATTTTAACATTTTGACACTTTTTTGTTAAATGGTATGGGTACAATGTTGAGGGCATGTGGCCTGGTACGGTTCAGGAGGGAGGGCGTTCTCTCGTCCCCCCTCTTTTCCTGTGGCCTGCCAGGTTGCATGCTCGGATAAGGGTCTGGTATGGATTTTTGGGGGGACCCCCAAGCACCACGCCATTTTTTAAAAATTTTGCCATGGGGTTCCCCTTTAAATCCATACCAGACAGGTCTGGTATGGATTTTGCGGGGGACCCCTACGCCATTTTTAAAAAAAAAATTGGTGGAGGGTTCCCCTTAATATCCAGACCTGAAGGGCCTGGTATGGAATTTGGGGGGATCCCCACTCAATTTTTTTAAAATGTTGGTTCAGGGTTCCCCTTAATATTCATACCAGACCCAAAGGGCCTGATAATGGACTTGGGCGGATCCCATGCCGTTTTTTTCAATGACTTTTATCTGTATTGCCGGGACCCAACAATTGATTATAGTCGCTGGTAGTTTTAAATGACTTTTTTTCCTTTAGAAATGTCATTTTGTGCAGGGACTGTTCTAAATACGGGAAAAATGCGCCACTTTACAGGCATACTATAGACACCATTTAAAGGAATATTTCAATTTTATTTTTTACTTTAAGCATTATTAAAATCACTGCTCCTGAAAAAACTTCAGTTTTTAAAACTTTTTTTTGCATTGATACATGTCCCCTGGGGCAGGACCCGGGTCCCCAAACACTTTGTATGACAACAACTTGCATATAAGCCTTTAAAATGAACATTTTTGATTTTTCATGTTAGTGTCCCATAGACTTTAACGGTGTTCTGGCGGCTTTCGAATTTGTCCGGAACACCACATATTGTTCGATGTTCGCAGAACATCCGAACAACTGAAGTTCCGCCCGAACTTATGCTCGGGCCAAACCGTTCACCCATCCCTAGAAATACAGGCTGCTCTCCAAGAAGACGGTGTGGTTGTTTTTAACCACTTCAGCCCCGGAAGGATTTACCCCCTGCCTGACCAGAGCACTTTTTACAATTTGGCACTGCGTCGCTTTAACTGCTAATTGCGCGGTCATGCAATGCTGTACCCAAACGAAATTTGCGTCCTTTTCTTCCCACAAATAGAGCTTTCTTTTGATGGTATTTGATCACCTCTGCCGTTTTTATTTTTTGCGCTATACACGGAAAAAGACCGAAAATTTTGAAAAAAAATGATATTTTCTACTTTTTGTTCTAAAAAAAATCCAATAAACTCAATTTTAGTCATACATTTAGGCCAAAATGTATTTGGCCACATGTCTTTGGTAAAAAAAATGTCAATAAGTGTATATTTATTGGTTTGCGCAAAAGTTATAGCGCCTACAAACTAGGGTACATTTTCTGAAATTTACACAGCCTTTAATTTATGACTGCCTATGTCGTTTCTTGAGGTGCTAAAATGGCAGGGCAGTACAAAACCCCCACAAATGACCCCATTTTGGAAAGTAGACACCCCAAGGAAATTGCTGAGAGGCATGTTGAGCCCATTGAATATTCATTTTTTTTGTCCCAAGTGATTGAATAATGACAAAAAAAAAAAAAATTACAAAAAGTTGTCACTAAATGATATATTGCTCACACAGGCCATGGGCATATGTGGAATTGCACCCCAACATACATTTAGCTGCTTCTCCTGAGTATGGGGATACCACATGTGTGGGACTTTTTGGGAGCCTAGCCGCGTACGGGGCCCCGAAAACCAATCACTGCCTTCAGGATTTCTAAGGGCGTACATTTTTGATTTTACTCCTCATTACCTATCACAGTTTTGAAGGCCATAAAATGCCCAGATGGCACAACCCCCCCCCCCCCAAATGACCCCATTTTGGAAAGTAGACACCCCAAGCTATTTGCTGAGAGGCATGTTGAGTCCATGGAATATTTTATATTTTGACACAAGTTGCGGGAAAGTGACAATTTTTTTTTTTTTTGCACAAACTTGTCACTAAATGATATATTGCTCACACAGGCCATGGGCATATGTGGAATTGCACCCCAAAATACATTCTGCTGCTTCTCTTGAGTACGGGGATACCACATGTGTGGGACTTTTTAGGAGCCTAGCCGCGTACGGGGCCCCGAAAACCAATCACCGCCTTCAGGATTTCTAAGGGTGTACATTTTTGATTTCACTCTTCACTGCCTATCACAGTTTCGGAGGTCATGGAATGCCCAGGTGGCACAAACCCCCCCCAAATGACCCCATTTTGGAAAGTAGACACCCCAATCTATTTGCTGAGAGGCATGGTGAGTATTTTGCACCTCTCATTTGTTTTTGAAAATGAAGAAAGACAAAAAAAATTTTTTTTTTCTTTTTTTAATTTTCAAAACTTTGTGACAAAAAGTGAGGTCTGCAAAATACTCACTACACCGCTCAGCAAATAGCTTTGGGTGTCTACTTTCCAAAATGGGGTCATTTGGGGGGGTTTTGTGCCACCTGGGCATTCCATGGCCTCCGAGACTGTGGTAGGCAGTGAAGAGTGAAATCAAAAATTTACGCCCTTAGAAAGCCTGAAGGCGGTGCTTGGTTTTCGGGGTCCCATACGCGGCTAGGCTCCCAAAAAGTCTCACACATGTGGTATCCCCATACTCAGGAGAAGCAACAGAATGTATTTTGGGGTGTAATTTCACATATTCCCATGGCATGCTTGAGCAATATATCATTTAGTGACAACTTTGTGCAAAAAAAAAAAAAAATTGTCTCTTTCCCGCAACTTGTGTCACAATATAAAATATTCCATGGACTCGACATGCCTCTCAGCAAATAGGTTGGGGTGTCTACTTTCCAAAATGGGGTCATTTGGGGGGGGGTTGAACTGTCCTGGCATTTTATGCACAACATTTAGAAGCTTATGTCACACATCACCCACTCTTCTAACCACTTGAAGACAAAGCCCTTTCTGACACTTATTGTTTACATGAAAAAATTATTTTTTTTTTGCAAGAAAATTACTTTGAACCCCCAAACATTATATATTTTTTTTAAAGCAAATGCCCTACAGATTAAAATGGTGGGTGTTTCATTTTTTTTTTCACACAGTATTTGCGCAGCGATTTTTCAAACGCATTTTTTGGGGAAAAAACACACTTTTTTACATTTTAATGCACTAAAACACACTATATTGGCCAAATGTTTGATGAAATAAAAAAGATGATCTTAGGACGAGTACATGGATACCAAACATGACATGCTTTACAATTGCGCACAAACGTGCAGTGGCAACAAAATAAATACATTTTTAAAAGCCTTTAAAAGCCTTTACAGGTTACCACTTTAGATTTACAGAGGAGGTCTACTGCTAAAATTACTGCCCTCGATCTGACCATCGTGGTGATACCTCACATGCATGGTGCAATTGCTGTTTACATTTGACGGTAGACCGATGCCTGCGTTCGCCTTAGCGCGAGAGCAGGGGGTACAGGGGTGCTTTTTTTTTTTTTTTTTTCTTTATTACTTTTTTGCTTTTTTATCTTATTTTTAAACTGTTCCTTTCATTTTTTTTTTTTTACTCATTTCTATTGTTATCTCAGGGAATGTAAATATCCCCTATGATAGCAATAGGTAGTGACAGGTACTCTTTTTTGAAAAAATTGGGGTCTATTAGACCCTAGATTTCTCCTCTGCCCTCAAAGCATCTGACCACACCAAGATCGGTGTGATAAAATGCTTCCCCAATTTGCCAATGGCGCTATTTACATCCGGCGAAATCTAAGTCATAAAATGCTCATAGCTTCCGGTTTCTTAGGCCATAGAGATGTTTGGAGCCACTCTGGTCTCTGATCAGCTCTATGGTCAGCTGGCTGAATCACCGGCTGCATTCTCAGGTTCCCTGTTGAGACAGGAGAGCCAGAGAAAAACACGGAAGATGGTGGGGGGGGGGCATTCTCTCCCACTGCTTGTAAAAGCAGTCTAGAGGCTAATTAGCCGCTAGGATTGCTTTTACATGAAAGCCGACCGCTGGCTGAAAAGAATGATACCAAGATGATACCTAAACCTGCAAGCATCATTCTGGTATAACCACTCAAAGTCGTGAATGGTGTACCTAAAGACAAAAAAATGGTTAACAATAAAGCACAGTAAACCGTAAAGTATAAAAAATTGCATACCTGAAAAGCAAACATGATAAAACATAATAACAATAAAACATTGCAGAATAGAATACAGTAAAAAAGAGCAGAACAATAGAGAGAATAGAGAGAGAGAGAACAATAAAACTACAACTATTATTTTTTATTTTATATTTTTGTTTGTGTTTTTTTTTTTTTTTTTACACTTTTTTTGTAACTGTAACTTTTATAACTGTAACCGGTTCCAGGTTCGGGTCTCTCAAAATGCGATGGCATCTTGGGAGACCCTGTGAAAGTGTGTCCTAGTCTGTGCAGTGCTGTACCCTACGCTAATACTCAACTAGTGAATGGTAGAGTTCAAAACATTCACCAATGCAAAGACATGGATTGTCAGGACAGGAGGGACAATAATAGCGGGTGTCACGCCTATATCCGCGCTTGCTGCAGACACGACATCTTTTTTGGGGGGGTTCGTTGGGTAGGGGTACTCGGGAGGACATAAAGAAAATGCCTCTCATGGCCGACTGCATTTGGTTGGGGATGTGAATGGGGGAAGTACGGGCGCTGCAGAAGCGGTGGGTTCCCAATTAGGATTGGCGAATGCAGCAGGAAGGGCACTATGGGCATGACGGGCCTGTGTTTGTCTTTTTGGTGGCAGCGGGACACTACTTGTGCTTGCCACCTCACCAGCTTGAACTGCACTTATGGGACTCGCCACGTCACCAATTGTTACTGCAGTGCGGGTTTGACTACGACCGGGGTGTATTAGGCCGCTGGTGATTGCCAGTTCACCAAAACGCTACCAAAAAAACTGTTAGCGATCACAGGGATCAGGCCTGACTCTGCGAACGCTGCAGTTATGCGTTTAGTGTTTTGTAAGTGACAGTGATCGATCGATACTGCACTTGGGTGGGCTGGGCTGGGCCGGGCAGAGGGGCAAAACGCAGGTGCTAGCAAGTATCTGGGCTGATCCCGCTAACACTGTGTTTTTGGGAACCCTAAACTGCTGGGGACACCAGTATAGATCTGATCGGATCAGATATTGATCCTATCAGATACTATACCACTAAGGGAGGCGTATGCTGCGTGCGTGGGTGTTAGCGGTACTGGCACTAACCTGACGCTACCTGGGGCTGGTGCTTGCCAGTTCACCAAAACGCTACCAAATAAACTGTTAGCGATCGCAGGGATCAGGCCTGACTCTGCAAACGCTGCAGTTATGCGTTTAGTGTTTTGTAAGTGACAGTGATCGATCGATCCTGCACTTGGGTGGGCTGGGCTGGGCCGGGCGGAGGGGCAAAACGCAGGTGCTAGCAGGTATCTGGGCTGATCCCGCTAACACTGCGTTTTTGGGAACCCTAAACTGCTGGGGACACCAGTATAGATCTGATCGGATCAGATATTGATCCGTTCAGATACTATACCACTAAGGGAGGCGTATGCTGCGTGCGTGGGTGTTAGCGGTACTGGCACTAACCTGACGCTGCCTGGGCGACGCATATCACCGCCGGGAGATCAGGGGGCGAAACCGTTATTCGGTAATAAACGGCGGGTGCCCTGACACTATAAAAAATAAACGACCTAACCAGCGTCACCCGTAACAGTTATACAGTGATCAGTGGTGAAAGGGTTAACTAGGGGGCAATCAAGGGGTTAAAACATTTATTCGGTAGTATATGGGGGTCCCTGTCGCTATAAAACGCTGACGGCGAACCTAAATATTTACGTCCCTAACTAGAGTCACCAGCGACACTAATACAGCTATCAGAAAAATGATCGCTTAGTAACACTGGTGACGGGGTGATCAAGGGATTAAAACTTTATTAGGGGGGGTTAGGGGGGTACCCTAGACCTACAGGGGCCTAACACTCACTGCCCTAACACTGTAACTGTCACAAACTGACACCAATACAGTAATCAGAAAAAAAAAAAAAAAACCTGCTTGGTGTCAGTTTGTGACAGGGGGGGTGATTGGGGGGGGATCAGGGGGCGATCGGGGGGGGATCGGGATGTAATGTGTGCCTGGCATACCGAGCCATGGAGAGATGACATCATTTCCTCTGCCTCTGTGTACAATACAGAGGCAGGGAAATTATCCCATTGGCTGGGAGCGATCGCGAGGGGGGGGCCACGAATGGATGGCCTCCCCCTCACCACTGATCGCCGGGGGAGATTTGCCGACCGCCGCAGGCACCGGGGGGGGGGTCCGATAGGACCCCCCACCCGCGGGCAGGCAAGGACGTACAGGTAAGCCCTTTTGCCTGCCCGTGCCGCTCTGTCGACGTACATCGTCGTGCGGCGGTCGGCAACTGGTTAAGGAGCACAATTCAACGATACTTGAACAAAAAAAAAGTATGGTTGAGCTGCCAGAAGGAAGCCTTTACTTCGCCAATGCCACAAAAAAGCCAATGAGGCATGTCAAGGTGTTGTTGGGCATATTGTAACTAGGCTTTTTATGTGGAACTTCTACAGTAAAGGCTTCTTTCTTGCATGCAGCTCTTTTTTGTTCAAGTATCATCGTATTGTGCTCCTTAAAAACAACCACACCATCTTTTTTCAGAGCAGCCTGTATTTCTCCTGAGGTTACCTGTGGGTTTTTCTTTGTATCGCGAACAGTTCCTGTGGCAGTTGTGGCTGAAATCTTTCTTGCTCTACCTGACCTTGGCTTGGTATCAAGAGATCCCCAAATTTTCCACTTCTTATTACGTGATTGAACAGTACTGGCTGGCATATTCAAGGCTTTGGATATCTTTTTAAATTATATGACATACAATTATGTTCCAAGGGAAAGGCTAGGGTAATATAGGGAACGGCTAGGGTAGTATAGGGAAAGGCTAGGGTACATAGGTGTGCACAGACTATGGCATTAGGGTGTGCACCCAAAGCTCAAACACACGTATATATCAGTAGAGCAGTGGACAGGGTTGGTAGGGAAGAGATTGATGTCAGTAGTCTATTTGTATTTATTTTTTTATCATAACTTTTTTTAAATGTTTCTATTTTTTACAATTTCATTTAGTAATATATTATTATTATTATTCTTTTTATACAGTTTTTTAGGAGCTCCACTGGGGGGGCTTTGGTGAGATATCAGAGGTCTAAACAGACCCCTGATGTCTCAATTTTAAGACAGAGATTCCCCGGTCCCTTCTTTTGCTGCCAAGCAGCAGAGGGAATCTGTCCAGCACAGCGTAATTAGGGTGTGCCCAGGCACACCTGGCACACTCTGTGCGCACGCCTCTGCTAGGGTAGTATAGGGAAAGGCTAGGGTAGTACATGGACGGGCTAGGGTAATGGATGGATGGGCTAGGGTGGTACATGGACGGGCTAGGATGGTACATGGACGGGCTAGGGTGGTACATGGATGGGCTAGGGTGGTACATGGACGGGCTAGGGTGGTATGACAGTGGCAGTGCTGATGGGATGGGGTGGGGATCAGTGGCAGTGGTAGGGAGGGGGTGGAGATCAGTGGCAGTGGTAGGGAGGGATGGGGATCAGTGGCAGTTGTAGGGAGGGATAGGGATCAGTGGTAAGGAGGGATTGGGATCAGTGGCAGTGGTATGGAGGGATGGGGATCAGTGGCAGTGCTGGGGATGGATGGGGATCAGTGGCAGTTCTGGGGATGGATGGGGATCAGTGGCAGTGCTGGGAAGGGATGGGGATCAGTAGCAGTGCTAGGGAGGGATGGGGATCAGTGGTAGTGCTACAGAGCAATGTGGTTTTGCTGGGGAGGAATGGGGATCAGTGGCGGTGCTGGGGAGGGATAGGGATCAGTGGCAGTGCAGGGGAGGGATGGGGATCAGTGGCAGTGCTGGGAAGGGATGGGGATCAGTGGCAGTGTTGGAAAGGGATGGGGATCAGTGGCAGTGCTGGGGCAGGATGGGGATCAGTGGCAGTGCTGGGGAGGAATAGGGATCAGTGGCAGTTGTAGGGAGGGATCCGGATCAGTGGCAGTGCTGGGGAGGGATGGAGATCAGTGGCAGTGCTGAGGCTGGATGAGGATCAATGGCAGTGCTAAAGAGGGATGGGGATCAGTCGTAGTTCTGGGGAGGGATGGGGATCAGTGGCAATGGTAGGGAGGAATGTGGATCAGTGGCAGTGCTGGGAAGGGATGGGGATCAGTGGTAGTGCTGGGGAGGGATGGGGATCGGTTGCAGTGGTAGGGAGGGATGTGGATTAGTGGCAGTGCTGGGAAGGGATGGGGATCAGTGGTAGTGCTGGGGGGATGGGGATCAGTAGCAATACTGGGGAGGGATGAGGATCAGTAGCAGTGCTGGGGAGGGATGGGGATCAGTGGCAGTGCTGAGGAGGGATGGGGAACAGTGGCAGTGCTGGGAAGGGATGCGGATCAGTGGTAGTGCTAGGGAAGAAGGGGGGGTCAGTGGTAGTGCTGGGAAGGGATGGGGATCAGTAGCAATGCTGGGAAGGGATGGGGATCAGTAGCAGTGCTGGGGAGGGATGAGGATCTGTGGCAGTGCTGGCGAGGGATGGGGATCTGTGGCAGTGCTGGGGAGGGATTGGGAACAGTGGCAGTGCTGGAAAGGGATGGGGATCAGTGGCAGTGCTGGGGAGGGATGGGGATCAGTGGCAGTGGAAGGGAGGAATAGAGATCAGTGGCAGTGCTGGAAAAGGATGGGGATCAGTGGCAGTGCTGGGGGGATGGGGATCAGTTGCAGTGCTGGGGAGGGATAGGGATCAGTGGCAGTGCTGGGGAGGGATGGGGATCAGTGGCAGTGCTGGGGAAGGGACAGGGTTCAGTAGCACTGCTGGGGAAGGGATGGGGATCAGTAGCACTGCTGGGGAGGGATGGGGACCAGTAGCAGTGCTGGGGAGGGATGGGATCAGTGGCAGTGCTGGGAAGGGATGGGGATCAGTGGCAGTGCTGGGGAGGGATGGGGAACAGTGGCAGTGCTGGAAAGGGATGCAGATCAGTGGTAGTGCTAGGGAAGAATGGGGGTCAGTGGTAGTGCTGGGAAGGGATGGGGATCAGTAGCAATGCTGGGAAGAGATGGGGATCAGTAGCAATGCTGGGGAGGGATGGGGATCAGTAGCAGTGCTGGGGAGGGATGAGGATCTGTGGCAGTGCTGAGGAGGGATGGGGATCTGTGGCAGTGCTGGGGAGGGATTGGGATCAGTGGCAGTGCTGGGAAGGGATGGGGATCAGTGGCAGTGCTGGGAAGGGATGGGGATCAGTGGCAGTGCTGAGGAGGGATGGGGATCAGTGGCAGTGCTGGGAAGGGACGCGGATCAATGGTAGTGCTGGGAAGGGATGTGAATCAGTAACAATGCTGGGGAGGGATGGGGATCAGTAGCAGTGCTGGGGAGGGATGAGGATCAGTGGCAGTGCTGGGGAGGGATGGGGATCTGTGGCAGTGCTGGGAAGGGATGGGGATCAGTAGCAGTGCTGGGGAGGGATGGGGATCAGTGGCAGTGTTGGAAAGGGATGGAGATCAGTGGCAGTGCTGGGGCAGGATAGGGATCAGTGGCAGTGCTGGGGCAGGATGGGGATCAGTGGCATTGCTGGGGAGGAATAGGGATCAGTGGCAGTTGTAGGGAGGGATGGGGATCAGTGGCAGTGCTGGGAAAGGATGGGGATCAGTGGCAGTGCTGGGGAGGGATGGGGATCAGTGGCAGTGCTGGGGAGGGATGGAGATCAGTGGCAGTGCTGAGGCTGGATGAGGATCAATGGCAGTGCTAGAGAGGGATGGGGATCAGTCATAGTTCTGGGGAGGGATGGGGATCAGTGGCAATAGTAGGGAGGGTTGAGGATCAGTGGTAGTGCTAGGGAGAGATGGGGATCAGCGTCAGTGGTAGGGAGGGATGTGGATCAGTGGCAGTGCTGGGAAGGGATGGAGATCAGTGGTAGTGCTGGGGGGATGGGGATCGGTAGCAATGCTGGGGAGGGATAGGGAACAGTAGCAGTGCTGGGGAGGGATGGGGATCTGTGGCAATGGTAGGGAGGGTTGAGGATCAGTGGTAGTGCTAGGGAGGGATGGGGATCAGCGGCAGTGGTAGGGAGGGATGTGGATCAGTGGCAGTGCTGGGAAGGGATGGGGATCAGTGGTAGTGCTGGGGGGATGGGGATCAGTAGCAATGCTGGGGAGGGATAGGGAACAGTAGCAGTGCTGGGGAGGGATGGGGATCTGTGGCATTGCTGGAGAGGGATGGGGATCTGTGGCAGTGCTGGTAAGGGATGGGGATCTGTGGCAGTGCTGGGAAGGGATGAGGATCTGTGGCAGTGCTGGGAAGGGATGGTGATCCGTGGCAGTGCTAGGGAGGAATGGGGATCAGTGGTAGTGCTACAGAGCGATGTGGTTTTGCTGGGGAGGAATGGGGATCAGTGGAAGTGCTGGGGAGGGATGGGGATCAGTGGCAGTGGTAGGAAGGGATGGGGATCAGTGGCAGTGCTGGAAAAGGATGGGGATTAGTGGCATAGCTGGGAGGGATGGGGACCAGTAGTAGTGCTGGGGAGGGATGGGGATCAGTGGCAGTGCTGGGGAGGGATGGGGATCAGTGGCAGTGCTGGGGAGGGATGGGGATCAGTGGCAGTGCTGGGGAGGGATGAGGATCTGTGGCAGTGCTGGGGAGGGATTGGGATCAATGGCAGTGCTAGGGAGGGATGGGGATCAGTCGTAGTTCTGGGAAGGGATGGGGGTCAGTGGCAGTGGTAGGAAGGGTTGGGGATCAGTGGTAGTGCTGGGGAAGGATGGGGATCAGCGGCAGGGGTAGGGAGGGATGGGGATCAGTGACAGTGCTGGGAAGGGATGGGGATCAGTGGTAGTGCTGGGAAGGGATGGGGATCAGTAGCAATGCTGGGGAGGGATGGGGATCAGTAGCAGTGCTGGAGAGGGATGAGGATCTGTGGCAGTGCTTGGGAGGGATGGGGATCTGTGGCAATGCTGGGAAAGGATGGGGATGAGTGGCAGTGCTGGGAAGGTATGGGGATCAGTGGCAGTGCTAGGGAGGGATGGGGATCAGTCGTAGTTCTGGGAAGGGATGGGATCAGTGGCAGGGGTAGGATGGGATGGGGATCAGTGGCAGTGCTGGGAAGGGATGGGGATCAATGGTAGTGCTGGGAAGGGATGGGGATCAGTAGCAATGCTGGGAAGGGATAGGGATCAGTAGCAATGCTGGGGAGTGATGGGGATCAGTAGCAGTGCTGGGGAGGGATGAGGATCTGTGGCAGTGCTGGGGAGGGATGGGGATCTGTGGCAGTGCTGGGGAGGGATTGGGATCAGTGGCAGTGCTGGGAAAGGATGGGGATCAGTGGCAGTGCTGGGAAGGGATGGGGATCAGTGGCAGTGCTGAGGAGGGATGGGGATCAGTGGCAATGCTGAGGAGGGATGGGGATCAGTGGCAGTGCTGGGAAGGGACGCGGATCAGTGGTGGTGCTGGGAAGTGATGGGGATCAGTAACAATGCTGGGGAGGGATGGGGATCAGTAGCAGTGCTGGGAAGGGATGAGGATCTGTGGCAGTGCTGGGGAGGGATGGGGATCTGTGGCAGTGCTGAGGAGGGATTGGGATCAGTGGCAGTGCTGGGAAGGGATGGGGATCAGTAGCAGTGCTGGGGAAGAGTTGGGATCAGTGGCAGTGTTGGAAAGGGATGGGGATCAGTGGCAGTGCTGGGGCAGGATGGGGATCAGTGGCAGTGCTGGGGAGGAATAGGGATCAGTGGCAGTTGTAGGGAGGGATCCGGATCAGTGGCAGTGCTGGGGAGGGATGGAGATCAGTGGCAGTGCTGAGGCTGGATGAGGATCAATGGCAGTGCTAAAGAGGGATGGGGATCAGTCGTAGTTCTGGGGAGGGATGAGGATCAGTGGCAATGGTAGGGAGGAATGTGGATCAGTGGCAGTGCTGGGAAGGGATGGGGATCAGTGGTAGTGCTGGGGAGGGATGGGGATCGGTGGCAGTGGTAGGGAGGGATGTGGATCAGTGGCAGTGCTGGGAAGGGATGGGGATCAGTGGTAGTGCTGGGGGGATGGGGATCAGTAGCAATACTGGGGAGGGATGAGGATCAGTAGCAGTGCTGGGGAGGGATGGGGATCTGTGGCAGTGCTGGGGAGGGATGGGGATCTGTGGCAGTGCTGGGGAGGGATTGGGATCAGTGGCAGTGCTGGGAAGGGATGGGGATCAGTGGCAGTGCTGGGAAGGGATGGGGATCAGTGGCAGTCCTGGGAGGGGATGGGGATCAGTGGCAGTGCTGAGGTGGGATGGGGATCAGTGGCAGTTCTGGGAAGGGACGCGGATCAGTGACAGTGCTAGGGAAGAATGGGGGTCAGTGGCAGTTCTGGGAAGGGACGCGGATCAGTGACAGTGCTAGGGAAGAATGGGGGTCAGTGGCAGTGCAGGGGTGGGCGAATCAGTGGCTTTGCTGGGAGGTTAGGATCACTGGCAGTTGTACTCACTTTTTCTCTGGTTCCGTGGTGTCCGTGGCAGCAGTGACATCTATGCCGAGATTTGGAGATGGGGTCACCTTCAGCCCCTCCCACTTCGGGCTTCACAAGTCAGCTGACTTCAGAACTTCACCCCGGCCATTCCATGAGCTGAATGGGCAGCTGTGAAGAGGCTGTGTGGGCGGCCACGGGCTGCAGGGACAGCTCAGCTTCTTTGTGTCCCACATGCAGCCCCGCCCCGCTCACTGCTGGGATGCACCATCTGCCCGCCTGGACGGGGGGGAGATGCGGAGCTACTCACATACGGACGTCCCCTTTCCTTCTCAGGCTGCCCCTAACCCGCTCAGATGGCCAATGAGGAGGAGGCATCTCTGGCGCCCCTGACTGATATGTGCCCCCGCACACAAAACCTCTTTTTAAAAAATGTGGGAGTCAATTGCCGCCCCTCCTTAAGTGTCGCCCAGGACCATTGGACCCAACCGGACCCATGGTAGGGCCAGCCCTGCTGCACGCCACTAAATAACCTGGCTCTAGCTAAAGTTCTCTCATGCATAATACTATATATGACTGTCGTGTAAGCAGCCTTATATAGTGGACTTAGCCCCCTGAGCCATGATTGGCTGATGGCACCCTGCCTTTGGCCAATCATGGCGCTCACAGGAGAGCGTGCTGTGATTGGCCAAAGCATGCAGGTCAGGTGCATGCTTTAGCCAATCAGCAGTCGTCAATGCTCTGTGATCTCGCAGTGCATTATTGGGCGCTCCACGGCACTCTAATTTGCCACGAATGCCCCATATGTTCGGTTTGTTTGCGACCAAAGGAACACCCGATGTTAATCTGGTCCATGCCTACACCTGAGCAATGCATGCGACTAGTTTCTCCATAGAGGAGGTGTCTTGAAGCTGCTGTATACTATAACAAATCCTCAAAGAGCAAATTAACTGCCCACATTTTGTGACTTAATACAAGGTTACAAGGACATACCTAGAGTCCCAGAGAGGGAAAGCAGACTGCGCCAGGCATGTGAACATTGGAAAACGCCTAATTTTATCAGGGCTCCAGATACCCATTAGTTCTGAATAATAATTTTCAAAAATCTCTACATATTCCATTGCCAATTAAGTAGCGAAAGAGAAAAAAACTAGTACGTAAGGAACCCTAGGTAATTGCTCTGTGTGTCATGATGGCTCGTTCATATGGGCCCATTAGGCAATTAAAGGCCTTAAAAGATAGGACAGGATGCCATACCTTTCAAAAGCAGGAATGTCATTAGGGTCAAAAAGAGCTATTCATCAGTTCACTTGATGACTGTAATCTGCTATTGGAATCCAAAATGCTGATCACATGTTCAGGATCGCTGGCAGTGCAAATAAAAACCTGACTCAATAATAGTTTGCGTTTGTGAACATAATTTTCATTATTCAATCTTTTATAGCTTCCCTACACCCATGTATGGAACCTTATCTATCCTCTCATCAATAGCCTTCTTGTTTTTTATTGCTAAAAGACCCTAATAATGTATTTTAACTTAAATGAGAAAAAGGCAAGAGGAATGGGGAAAAGGCAATAAAGCAAGTAAGGTTAAAGAAATCAGCCTCATAGTCATTTATTTATACACCGTATAAAAAAACTACAGTTATCTTAATAGACATCAAGAGAAGCCCGGAGTGGGACGCAGGCTCAAGGTAGGACTGACAGGACAGGGTAGCCGTAAGAAACCAGCAAGGATATGGGGTTAATTAGTGGGAGTATACAAGATAGAAGAAAGGGGGGTGGCAGGTTTGTGTTCCCGGAGGGGGTAGGAGGAGCCAAGGTCCTGGGCTCAGTATCTTGCCACCGGAGGAAGAAGCAGCTCCCACCCTCCCGCCCCCTTTTTTTTTTTAGGTTTTGTGTTTTGTTCTTTTATATATGGAATATGTGTGTGTTGCGGTTGGGGATCTTTGAAGGCATTAGAAATTAAGAATAACATGGCTGAAGTGGGGAACCATATTGGTATGGTATCCTTGGTTGATGCCAGTTTACCGAGGTTTAACTGGCATCGGGAGATGGGTATCAACGCATAGGGTTGAGTGGTGTCGTTGGAGTCAGGGCGGCTGCGACTGACGGCCTGGTGTGGACACGCTGATACGGTAAAATGTGGTTGGTGCCTTCAAGGATCCCTAACACTGGTTTAAAAATGTATTTGAAGGAATATTGTGTGTTTTTCCTAATAAAAAAGTTATGGTTAAAAAAAATGTTTAATAAAATGGCCAAGGAGGCCAATTTACCCAAAAAATGTGTGTGATCTGGTTACTTTATGGGTTAAGGGTGGTATTGGGTATCTAGTATGTTGAGACAGGTTTTGCATGGGCTATACCAAAGTCATGTTCTTACTCTTTTGTAACTCTGTGTAATAACCTATAAAAATTATTGAATAAAAAACAAAAAATACTGTTAACTATGGCATAATTTTAACACATCTAGAAATAATTGCATTTCAGCACAAAATTATATCATTTATCTTCATAATGGACCACAATAGACGGATTTAAATGAGACTTAAGACTCGTACACATCGGATTTTCCACAGACAAAACCTCAGACTTTTGTGCCTGGATTTTGTCTTGCATACAAACGTTACACAATTGTTGGCCAATAAACACGAACGTAGTGACATACTAGACGTACTATAAGCCGAAGAAGAGGAAGTTCAACTTCAGGTGCCACCCTTTGTGCTCCTTCTGCTAATTTCATGTTGGTGGAAGTTTGAGTGTTGATTTGTGCTTTTCATATCATGCTTTTCAGTTAGTTTCTGAGCAGCCGTTCGTCAACCATTATTGGCCTTGGAGTTATTGCTTTGACCCAAGTTCAGTCCAAGAACAGGAGGAGGAGGAGGATTTCTTGGACCAAAAATTGGTTGCTTTATTAATCGTGACCAATTATGTCATATGCCTTTGCTGCGGGAGCTCCAGGAGAATAATCCAGATGTTTTTCGGAATTATCTCCTGATGACGGACTTCTGCTTTCACCAACTCTTGGCATTGTTGACCCCCTATATTAAGAAGCAAGACACATGCATGAGACTTTTATTTAATTTTTTGGTTGAATAATGATTTGATTTGGTATATTCTCTATATTTTTGGATGCATAGAATGCACTTTTTGGTTAAGTTCTATTGGCAGATAGCATGTCAAATTTTATTTGTTTCCTTTTTTAATGCACAATAAAAAAAAATTGTGGAGAATAATACTTGGCTATGTGTTTTACTTCAAATGACAGTTTGGGAGTTGGCAGTTACATTTAAAAAAATACAATGTAAAATTGACAAGGAACACCAACATAGTTGTATCTATCTTAAAAACTACGGGATAATGGTGTTGTGGTAACTTGCATCAAAAAAAAAAAAAAACAAGCATAATAATATTATTCTTTATATCACTATAAAGAAAAAGCCTTTGAAAATTAGTTTGAAATAACTCCATCAGTATCACTAGCAAAGCAGCTTCATTAATATCACATTAAAGAAGAAGAGAATTGTGCGCTGCATTTCGGGATTTTAAAATTTGCCACGTCACGAATGTTAATTCTCCATTACAAACGCTAGTTTACAAGACCGAACGCTTCTGACTTGTCCTTGCTTCCAAGCATGCATGTTTGTGCTTTGACATTTAGTCCAAAGTACACACACTCGGAAAATCCAATAACAGACATTTGTCCATGGAAAATTTTAAAGCCTGCCATCCAACATTTGTCTGCGGAAAATCCAACAACAATTGTCAGATGGCGTGTACAAACGGTCGGATTTTCCGCCAACAGCCTGTCATCACACATTTCCCGTTAGAAAATCCGATCATGTGTACATGGCTTTAGCAACCAATCAGATGCTCTCATTTCATTTTTAAACAAAGTGGCAACTTATTGTTTGTTGGTAGAAAAGGAGACACATTTAGTTGTTTACAATGGTAGATGGGATCCAGAGCACCTTGATTCATGGCTATAAATGGAACATTGAAGGAAAGCAAAATCCACAAACTGAAAGACTACAGCTTTATTATACCCTGTCCTTAAAACAAAGGGCAATACAATAAATGATATAGAATGAAAGATAGGAAGAGGAAATGTTAAGGAGAAAAATCCAAAATTTCATATCATGTTCATTTTATAGAACAGAGTTTATTTAATCAGTTAATTTTCGGATATGTGCCATCTGTTTATTGTGCCTCCATTTCATGGTCTATGACAGAGTTCCTATTAATAAAGATGTATAAAAAATGACATTTCTCAGTAATGGAGGTCTGAAGTTTCCTGATGGAATGAATGGCTTTGTGGCCTTGAAGTGCTGCAACACATCTTCACAAAATCTTTGTTGTTGCTAACAGCGCTCAGGACAATTCCATCACAGGCTAACACAGAGCGATCACTCTTCCTGTTGTCGTCTCCCGTAATTGCACCAATGCTTTGTCTAACCACTTCAAAAAGGAGTTTTAATCATCAAACTTGTTTCCAGCCTAACAGAAAACGGATAAGGAATTATCAATAGGCAGATGATCAGAGGAATAATCTAAAGCTAAATTACGGCTATTGACAATGTGGCAAAGAAGAGAAAATGTTAGCTGACTGGTTAAAATAAAATCTTAGCTCTACCTGCAAGACAACAAGTCTTTTCAAACAGTTATTACTGCAAGCATATACTTATACCAAAGTATTGCATTTTCTGTGCAGACAATACTTTCCTCTCTCAGTGGTTTATTTAAAAGAGCTGCTGTAACCGGGAGATGAGAACTCCACTTTCTATACCTACAATTATTATTTTATGAGCAACTCCATCTTTTGAAATATACATGAACTCTATACAAACCTGTACACCTTCCTTACTTACCTTTACTGCCTGAAATATGAAACTGTCAAAGCTGGTGTTTATGAAACGGCCTGCTGATATGAGTTTGTCACTTACCCATGATCTACTTCTGTCTTTTGAAATGGAACTCTAGCCAGAGCTGAATGCTAATGTTTTAGGCTTGAACAGTATGGGTCAAGTTTTTACCACTAGCTACATTCTTGTTCACAATATTTTAAACCCACAAATGTTTTTTTTTTTTTAACCACTACTATTCCTTTATATTGGTATTTGGAATTTACAAATGCAGCAATTTAGAAATTAAATGAAAGATTTAGCACTGGGAAACACTTTTTGATGGATAAAAAGTGCATTGTATATACAACTATATAGATCAGACCAAAATGAGGGACAAATGAGGAGGAAAGAGGGACAGAGGGACATTGCTCCAAGTCAGGGACAGTCCCTCGAAATCAGGGACAGTTGGGAGCTATGCTGTGAGAAAGGGTTAGAATCAAATTTGTGTTACTCTGTGTCCCTGTTGTGAAGCTTCCTATGTGGTCACCTGGATAGGGAGTTGTATAGTATCTGTGTGGGAAAAGAAATAGAGAAAAATCTCATTGGGATATATATTACAAATAGACAATGGAGGTTTTTCTGACTTTGTCCCTGCTGGGGAGATTTGTGATGCCAAACTTTGTCCTCACATCCCGTATGGTCACTAAAACATGAAGTGGGGGCACATTTCCTCATTGTGGATACAGACAGTGACCTAACTGATAGAGGTGTAGATTATTTTTTTTTTCTGCTGAGGAACGTGTTTTTGCCTTAGGCACTCAGAGGATAATAATGAAGCGGCACATGCAAAGCTCCTAGCAAGCTTCAGTGAATTTGTGAGTGTGCCAAACACATACCTCCCAACTTTTTGAGATGGAAATGAGGGACACCTATGAGCAAAAGTAAGTAGGCATAGGACACACCCCCTGCCACACCTCCTTAAAGGAGAACTATACAAAAAAATAAGATTGGTTAAACCCACAAGTGCTTTTTTACCACTACTATTACTTTATATTGGCTTTTGGAATATACAAATGCAGCAATTTAGAAATCAGATGAAAGGTTTAGCACTGGGAAACACTTTTTGATAGATAAAAAGTGCACTTTATATACAACTATATAGACCAAACTGAGGGACAAATCAGGAGAAATGAGGGGCAGAGGCACATTGCTCCAAATCAGGGACAGTCCCTCGAAATTAGGGACAGTTGAGAGGTATGCAAACATGCACTAACAATGAGAGAGACTAAAAACTTGAGCCTACTCTCTGTACACATTTGCCACAGTCCTTGCACAATAAAATATGTCTTAATTAATGTGCCACAAGTGAGAGTCTAACAGACACATACAAACCTCAGCACATTTACACAACTTATTTACCTAGGCTTTCCTGTATACAGCCTACCTAGAAGAAGAACTATGTGACTATTTAGCAACTAGCAACTGTAGTACCTGCTAACCATATACTGTAAAGTACTAGGTAAGGAACAATTTAAATGGGCATATGATAACATAGAAAATACTGTTCCATCAATCGACAATATGAGCTGTAAAGTCACTCAAAGCAGAAGACATGCTCAACACCCAGCAAAAAACAAGTGAAAGCTGTAAAAGCCAGAAGGCAACTATGCTGGGCATCTGGGAGAGAATGAACTACAATGCCTACCTCCAGCACACCCTGCCATCTCTCCACAGGGGTGTCCCCTCTCTAGCCCATTACCTACCAGGTCCAGCTGTAGTTGTCGCAGTACCCTACTCTGGTCACACACTGCAAATGTAGAGTGCCAAGTGCCATTCACAGTTTAATCCACTTGGACACAGGAAGTATGCCACCTCAACCAAATATCTATCTGAGACTTAGTCTGCTCATGGTGAAAAAACTGAGGAATGCAGATCTGCCAAATGGGGTTGTCTAACCTGCTAATTGGTAGTACCTAGCTGCTGCGCCTATGCTGTGGACACTGAGGAGGTTTGGACCCCTTTAAGCCCCCCCCCCCCCCCCCCACGTATCTATGACATAGCTAACAGAAGTTGTAACCCTTCATCTTTCTATACTAATTGTAAAAATATACTTAAATAAATATAGTGCTGGGCTATAATACAAATGTACAATAAAAAAAATAATATTGACAATAGTAAAACAATAAGAATAATATTGTCAAACAAACCATAATGTCCAAAATAGTCCATGCTCTAAAACAGGGATATGCAATTAGCGAACCTCCAGCTTTTGCAGTACTACAAGTCCCATGAGGCATAGCAAGACTCTGACAGCCACAAGCATGACACCCACTGGCAGAGGCATGATGGGACTTGTAGTTTTGCAACAGCTGGAGGTCTGCTAATTGCATATCCTTGCTCTAAAACCACAATGAACCAATAGTGGAAAATAAACAGTGGGTCCCAAAGTTCTAGATCCACCAAGTCTCCCAAGGGCGTGCTCTAACCTTGCAGTTTGACCCCTATTATAAAGGTCAAACCAGCATGATCAGATAAACTATATTGTCAAAACTATTGGGACACCTGCCTTTACAAGCACATGAACTTTAATGGCATCCCAGTCTTAGTCCCTAGGATTCAATATTGAGTTGGCCCACCCTTTGCAGCTATAAACAGCTATTACCAGCTTCAACTCTTCTGGGAAGGCTGTCCACAAGGTTTAGCAGTGTGTCTATGGGAATTTTTGACCAATCTTCCAGAAACGCATTTGTGAGGTCAGGCACTGATGTTGGACAAGAAGGCCTGGCTCGCAGTGTCCACTCTAATTCATCCCAAATGTGTTCTTTCGGGTTGCAGGCCAGTCAAGTTCCTCCACCCCAAACTCGCTCATCCATGTCTTTATAGATCTTGCTTTGTGTACTGGTCCAAAACATGTGGTGGAGGGGGGATTATGGTGTGGGATTGTTTTTCAGGGGTTGGGCTTGGTTCCTTAGTTTCAGTGAAGGGAACTCTTAAGGTGTCAGCATACCAAGACATTTTAAACATTTTCATGCTCCCAAATTGAGGGGAACAGTTTGGGGATGGCCCCTTCTTGTTCCAACATGACTGCGTACCAGTGCACAAAGCAAGGTTCATAAAGACATGGATGAGCGGGTTTGGAATGAAGGAACTTGACTGGCCTGCACAGTCCTGACCTCAACCCAATTTAAAAACACCTTCAGGATGAATTAGAGCGGAGACTGCGAGCCAGGCCTTCTCATCCAACATCAGTGCCTGACCTCACAAATGCGCTTCTGGACAAATGGTCAAACATTTCCATAGACAAACTCCTAAGCCTTGTGGACAGCCTTCCCAGGAGAGTTAAGGCTGTCATAGCTGCAAACAGTGTGCCAACATATTGAACCCTATGGACTAAGACTGGGATGCCATTACAGTTCATGTACCTGTAAAGACAGGCATCCCAATACCTTTGACAATATAGTGTATCTTGAGATGGAATCCCTGATGAGCACTCCCAAAGATAATGAAGGCACTCTCCCACAACTTCCATAGAACTCCTAGTGTCAATGAAAATCAGATAAACAGCCAGCTGTGGACACAATCTCCCTGAAGTGCTGGATGTTGACAAGCTCATAAAGGAAAACACATAATAGTGTTCACTGCTATCATTTTTTTCTTATTACGACAAAAAATTCAAAATGCACTCACATTATACAAAAGAATACAAACACCAGAGACACTGAGAAGCCACTCCTGCTTTAAATCTAGGACCACTGCCCCATGTACAACCAATACAACCACCAGGGATGGATCAATGCAAGCAGCCTTCAATGTGCACCTCTCACCCCTCTGGATCGCTATAGTTCCACCCAACACATTTAATCAGAATAACATCATCAGGGGCACCCAGGAAATTAATAGGGAAGAAAATCCAGTATCATGCCTTAGCTAGAAACTCACCCATGCATAGAGGAATTATTCAATAATGGAAAAAGAGTGTCTGACCATAAAGTGGGCACTTGAGTCATTGAGTTATTGTCTTTTTAGGGGGCACCCTTTTAGTCAGGAACTGGCATAAGATTAGTTAGTGGCTCGCACGAGTAGATGTTTTGTTTCTTTTATGCTATGAACTTGCTGCACAAAGTACTCCTGCTTTGAACTGTAAAGGAAAGTAAATGATCGCGCTTAGGAGTCCGTCTAGGTATGCTGCCTCCCCTAATATAGCTCTCCTAAGGGGTCTATAAACACAAATAATACCAAAAAAAAGGGGGGGGGGTGGCGCTTCCTAGTTTGGGTAAGGGTGCCAGATGATGGTATAACTAAACCTAACGGTGATAAAAAAATTATATAAAAAAATGACTCAGTGAACTGTCAGTACGTGACTGGTAAGTAGGCTGTTATTCACTTAAGCAAGACGATCCTGCCAAAAACATGGCTCATCTTCACTCAGTAGGCGTTTTCCACTAGTAAATATACCCTAATGTGTAAATCTCTAGGTACATACTAGGTTACTATAGCTCCAAATTACCAATCCTATATAATAGTGAAAACATAGGTGAATGTGTAAAATGATGCACACTTGTATAAACCTTGTTAAAGCACATAAACCTCAATTGGAAACCATATAAAAAATACACAATAAAAGAATATATATATAAGTGCACAAATGCTTAGTGGTAGTCCAAAAATATATGTAAAGACCCCACTCAGGGTTAACAACCCAATTAGTGAATACGAGTGTTCCAACAGGTCTTGGTGCACCTGTGTATAACTAATAGTCCGT
This sequence comes from Lithobates clamitans, assembly GCA_037952925.1. Classification (NCBI taxonomy): domain Eukaryota; kingdom Metazoa; phylum Chordata; class Amphibia; order Anura; family Ranidae; genus Lithobates; species Lithobates clamitans. The sequence continues at coordinate 8,302,078 of JBBGZY010000545.1, forward strand.
CAGGTAGATTAAATCTTCATTCATAGTGATTGACATAAAAACGGTGACTGTGAGTGTTCAGAAATTCCACTTGTGACTTTGTGCTCCCCCTCAAGCATCCCCACTCACCAGATCCCCTCACCCCCACGGGGGTAATGCGCTTATCTTTAGGCCCACCACGGTTGCTCCACCAGTCTCGTCCAGAAATCTGGGATATTCCACCTTCCTGTAGATGTTATCTGATGTATCTCTGTGGTTGGCTCCTTTTTGAAATGCTTTCTTCTTGCTGGTCCAGGGATGTCACAGGTCCTTCTTTTCTTGATGACTGTGGACTGGTCTGTGTATCAGCCTTGAGCCACAGTTCTGCTTTGAACTGTGTTTAGCGTCTTGCAGAGTACAAATGCAGGACAAACTTGCTTCGACTGGGGTGACCTTTGTTCCTGGGTGTTCTGGCATGGTTTACCACTGCCACTACCAATTAAGCTTACCCCATCGCAGTATTTTATATGTATTTTTAGCTCTGTGCTTGGAGTTAAGCTTTATTGAAGTTGGTACATTATTACTTTTTGTACACACTGACTGATAATTTGATTAAGTGCTTGCTTTGTTGATGAGTAGGGTGTAGTAGAGCGTCCCAGAGACAGCCAGGAAAAGTCCTGTTCAGGGTTTATACGTCTCCCAGGCTCCTCTCGTACACATTCAGGAATCTCTGATTCATGATCCAGTTTGGGTCTTGGTCCTCTTCCACAGGCTAATTTAAGCTCACCTGAGCAGACAGCCTTTACTCTCTGCCTGGGAAACACAGACAATGCTGGTCTGCGAGAGCAAAAAGGTTGGTAAAAAGCTGTTAAGCAGTTAATGTGGAAACTGACAAATGGTAGGCTTTCTCAGCCTGGTAGTTAGGGCCTGCATGGTGTATAGTTAGAGCCGAGAGAGCTAGGGTTTTGTTTGGCTATTTTGTTCTGTTTGTTTTTTTCTGAACACTGTACAGCACTTCTATAGACTTGTAAATATGACCATTAAACACTTCACTGTTTGTCACTACTTCACTTGTTCTGGTATCTGTGCCTGAAAGCCTGCTTATCCCAGGAAGCTTTTGTACCTGCTACCTGTCCCCCAGGTTACATATGGTGGAGGCTGCGACCAGCTGTAGTAAGTTACTACTTAAAAGGCCAGTACCTAGAGTGAGTAAACATGGAGGAAATCCTAAAACATTTGGTGTTATCCAACGCTGCACAGCAGCAAGCAAACGCTGCACTAAAGCAAGCCAATGCTATCGCACAGGAGCAAACCAAGGTGCTGTGCCAACAGATTGGTGCTGTACAGGAGCAATCGCAGAGGTTGTTTGAACAGCTAGCCACTGATGCAAAAGCAGGTAGGAAAACCTTGACTGAGGTTGTGGAGATGCTAGCACAGTGGTCACCTGCTAAAGTTGATGATGTTGGAGACAAGCCCTCAGCCATCCATGTGGGTCGCTTTCTTTCTAAGATGACTGCAGATGATGATCCAGAGGCCTTTCTGCTGATGTTTGAACGGACTGCTGAGAGGGAAGGTTGGCCTAAAACCCAGTGGGCAGGACTTGTCGCCCCCTTGCTTTCTGGAGAATCGCAGAAGGCCTACTATGATTTGGATTTAGCAGAAGCATCCTGGCATGACTTGGTGTCACATTTGGCAGTTCGAGCACAGCGGGTCCACAGCTGGTTCTTCCAAGATGAGAGGCCCCCAAGATCACAGATGTTCGACCCAATTCACCTGGTGAGGAAATGGCTACAGCCGGAGTCCCTGTCTGGGCCACAAATAGTAGAGTGGTGTGAGTGTCCGGTTCCTGCGATCACTACAAATTCCCCCAGAAATGGGTGAGTCAAGGAGACCCCAACTCGGCGGGCCAACCTGGTGGAACTCGTTGAAAGGTACTTTGCTGCAGAGAGCCTGGTCACCATCCCTACAGCCGCACAGACTTTCGACCTAAAGCCACGGTTTCCCCAGGCAACTGGTAAGACTGTTCCAGGGGAAGTGGGTGGTAAGCATGGCAAGGAAATAGGGGGGAGGATTTTTGATGCCGGGACTGAAGTTTGGCGTCCCAAACAAGGGAAGCCACTGCCTGTCAGCAAACCAAACTGGGGAAACATCAGGTGTTTTCGTTGCCAAGAACTGGGACATGTTGCAGAAAACTGTCCATTGACAGATGAGCCAATGCAGTGTGATCTATCTATTAGAAGGCAGTCTATGTTTGCTGCTTTTTCATGCGCTGCAGCGCCAAATATGGGAAAACACATGTGCCAAATGACTGTTAATAATAAGCCTATTACAGCCTTGCTGGACTCTGGAAGTCTAGTGGTTACAGCTGAGATGGTTGAAACTGTGAATTTTCATGCTAAAAAAGTTGCTGTGATCTGTGTACATGGGGATACCCACGACTATCCTATAGCCACTGTTCAGTTTAAAACTGGCTTAGGTACAGTGACCCATCTGGTCAGACTTGTGCCCCACTTGGTGCACGAGGCCATCGTTGGTAGGGACTTCCCTAAGTTTTCTGAACTGTGGGATCGTCCCGACCCGGTCGCAGTAGCTGACTCAGTGGCAGAGCCAGAACTCCTGGACACTACTGACAATGTGGTTTCAGGGGACTCCTCTCAGGGCTCCCTGGGTTTTCCTCTCTCAGTTATGGCAGGAGAGCTGGGGGAGCCTGAGGAAGTCCCCACAACCAGTAGAGCTGGACAGCCATCTGCTGAATCTGAGCTTACGTTGGAGTTTGCTGACTTTAATATGCACAAGGAAAATTTTGGTACCGAGCAGAGAAAAGACCCTACCCTTGCCAGCGCCTGGGAAAATGTAATAGTGATTAATGATGTACATGTCAAACCAGGGGACAGACCCTGTTTTCCCTATTTCAGTAGCAATGAGGATTCACTGTATCGTGTATGTAAAAAAAATGATGAAGTAGTTGAACAGTTGGTGGTCCCTAAGCCATACAGACGGGTGGTGTTGGAACTTGCCCATGGGCACTTACTAGGAGGCCATTTAGTGGTTTAGAAAACTACTGAAAAGGTGTTGCACAGGTTTTACTGGCCCAGGATACAGAAAGATATTGAGAATTATTGTCAATCCTGTCCTGTGTGTCAGAAGTCAGCCCCACTACCCCACTTCCGACGTCCTTTAGTGCCCTTGCCCATTATTGAAGTGCCCTTTGAGGATTGCCATGGACCTTGTGGGTCCACTCCCCGGGGTCATCAGCATATCCTTGTAATCATAGATTTTGCTACCCCGAGGCAGTTCCCTTAAGCACCGTGTCTGCTAAAAACATTGCCAAAGAGCTGTTTATGGTGTTCAGTCATGTTGGCATCCCTAAAGAAGTCCTTAGAGACCAGGGCACCCCATTTATGTCACGAATAACTAGGGAGCTGTGCAAGTTATTTAAGGTGACGCAGTTGCAAACCTCGGTGTACCATCCTCAAACGGGTGGCTTGATGGAACACTTTAATGAGACATTAAAGAGCATGTTAAAAAAGGTTGTTGACAAGGATGGGAAATACTAGGGCTTCCTGATACCATACTTGATGTTTGCCATCAGAGAGGTTCCCCAGTCCTCTATGGGGTACTCTCCATTTGAGTTGCTTTATGGGAGACACCCTCGGGGACTCTTAGCCATAGCCAAAGAAACTTGGGAGGGGGAGTAGACACCCCATAAAAGTTTCATTGCGCATATCACTCAAATGCAGGAGAGGAATGCAGCAATCATGCCTATGGTAAAAGAACACTTACTGCAGGCCCAAGCAGCCCAACAGAGTATATACAACAGGGGGGCCCAACTCCGCGTTTTCTGACCTGGTGAGAGGATCCTGGTGTTCCTACTGTTGAGAGCAAGTTCCTGGCTAAGTGGCAAGGTCCCTTTGAAGTAATTGAAAGAGTTGGGGAGATCAATTACAAGGTATATCAACCAGGAAAAAGGAAGCCTGAACAGATTTACCACATAAACCTGTTAAAGCCCTGGAAGTATAGACTGCGAGGTCCCTCCTGGTAACGCCTAAGGGTACTGAGTCACCTCTGATCCCTGAGGTCACGATTTCAGGCACCCTGTCATATTCCCAAAAACAGGAAGCTAGAGAGTTCCTGATAAGGAGTAGAGAGAAATTTTCAGAGTTACCTGGCACGACTTCACCAGTTCAGCATGATATTGTTACTGAACCTGGGGTCCGTGTCAAGCTCAAACTGTACCAAATTCCAGAAGCGAGGAGAAAGGACATCAGCGATAAAGTTAAAAGAATGTTGGAGCTAGATGTCATTGAGGAATCCAAAAGTGACTGGTTTAGCCCCATCCTGTTAGTCCCAAAACCGGATGGCACTTGGAGGTTCTGTAACAACTTCAAGAAGCCTAATGCAGTGACAATGTCCAGAGTAGGGATGAGCTTCGTATTCGAATCGAGCGCATGTTTGACTCGAACATGCCTGTTCGGTCGTTCGTCGAATTCCGAACAATATGGGCCATTCGCGCAAAATTCGAGTGGCGTGTCGTGGCCCATAATTCACTGCGGCATCGCAGTGCATTGCTGGCTGATGATTGGCCAAGCATGCACTATGACCTGCATGCTTGACCAATCACAGCGCCGTCTGTACAGAGAGCCGTAATTGGCCAAAGCCCAAGTGGCTTTGGCCAATTATGGCTCAGGGGGTTTAGTACATGCACCACACTATATAAGGCCGCCTGCACGGCGGCCCTGTGTTGTGTGTTCTGGCATTGAGAGAGAGATAGATAGACAGAAAGACAGTGTCATTTGATTTAAGTTAGATAGAGTAGGCAGGCGAGTCAGTTAGCTGCACTTACAGTGTATTGTGTATATATATATATACATCCTAGGTGTATGGTATGTATGTATATATATATATATATATATATATATATATATACACTGTATTCAGTTTAGCTAGATCCATTCCTGTTATCCTCTTCCTACAACTGACAGGCAGGCAGGTGTTTTTACAGTATTTACAGCTACCTGAAGAAAATTGCTGGTGTTCTTCTGATCCTATTAGTCCTATTAGCTACAGTATTTACAGTTAGTGTAGTGCGTCCTGTAGTGTGCACCTAAAGATACCTGAAGAAAATTAGTGTTCTTCTGATCCTATTAGTACAGTACCACAGGCAGCTGTAGTATTTACAAGTTAGTATAGTGCGTCCTCTGCACAGTGTGCACCTAAAGCTACCTGAAGAAAATTAGTGTTGTTCTTCTGATCCTATTAGTACAGTACCGCAGGCAGCTGCAGTATTTTCAAGTTAGTTTAGTGCGTCCTCTGCACAGTGTGCACCTAATGCTACCTGAAGAAAATTAGTGGTGTTCTTCTGATCCTATTAGTACAGTACCACAGGCAGCTGTAGTATTTACAAGTTAGTGTAGTGCGTCCTCTGCAAAGTGTGCACCTAAAGCTACCTGAAGAAAATTAGTGGTGTTCTTCTGATCCTATTAGTACAGTACCACAGGCAGCTGCAGTATTTACAATTTAGTTTAGTGCTTCCCTGCACAGTGTGCACCTAAAGCTACCTGAAGAAAATTAGTGGTGTTCTTTAGATCCTATTAATACCACAGGCAGGCAGCTACAGCATTTACAGTTAGTGTAGTGCGTCCTCTGCACAGTGTGCACCTAAAGCTACCTGGAGACAATTGCTGTTGTTCTGCTCCTATTAATACCACAGGCAGGCAGCTACAGTATTTACAGTTAGTGTACTGTGTCCTCTGCACAGTGTGCACCTAAAGCTACCTGAAGAAAATTAGTGGTGTTCTTCTGTTCCTATTAGTACAGTACCGCAGGCAGCTGCAGTATTTACAAGTAAGTGTAGTGCGTCCTCTGCACAGTGTGCACCTAAAGCTACCTGAAGAAAATTAGTGGTGTTCTTCTGATCCTATTAGTACAGTACCACAGGCAGCTGTAGTATTTACAAGTTAGTGTAGTGCGTCCTCTGCACAGTGTGCACCTAAAGCTACCTGAAGAAAATTAGTGGTGTTCTGATCCTATTAGTATAGTACTGCAGGCAGCTGCAGTATTTACAAGTTAGTGTAGTGCGTCCTCTGCACGGTGTGCACCTAAAGCTACCTGAAGAAAATTAGTGGTGTTTTTCTGATCCTATTAGTACAATACCGCAGGCAGCTGTAGTATTTATAAGTTAGTGTAGTGCGTCCTCTGCACAGTGTGCACCTAAAGCTACTTGAAGAAAATTAGTGGTGTTCTTCTGATCCTATTACTACAGTACCTCAGGCAGCTGCAGTATTTACAATTTAGTTTAGTGCATCCCTTGCACACTGTGCACCTAAAGCTACCTGAAGAAAATTAGTGGTGTTCTTCTGATCCTAATAATACCACAGGCAGGCAGCTATAGTATTTACAGTTATGCCCTGTACACACGGTTGGACATTGATCGGACATTCCAACAACAAAATCCATGGATTTTTTTCCAACGGCTGTTGGCTCAAACTTGTCTTGCATACACACGGTCACACAAAGTTGTCGGAAAATCAGATCGTTCTGAACACGGTGATGTAAAACACGTATGTCGGGACTATAAACGGGGCAGTAGCCAATAGCTTTCGTCTCTTAATTTATTCTGAGCATACGTGGGGCACTTTGTGCGCCAGATTTGTGTACACACGATCGGAATTTCCGACAACGGATTTTGTTGTCGGAAAATTTTATAGCAAGCTCTCAAACTTTGTGTGTCGGAAATTCCGATGGAAAATGTGTGCTGGAGCCCACACGCGGTCGGAATTTCCGACAACAAGGTGCTATCACACATTTTCCTATGGAAAATCCGACCGTGTGTACAGAGCATAAGTGAAGTGTGTCCTCTGCACATTGTGCACCTAAAGCTACCTGGAGACAATTGCTGTTGTTCTGCTCCAATTAATACCACAGGCAGGCAGCTACGGTATTTACAAGTTAGTGCACTGTGTCCTCTACACAGTGTGCACCTAAAACTACCTGAAGAAAATTAGTGGTGTGCTTCTGATCCTATTAATACCACAGGCAGGCAGCTACAGCATTTACAGTTAGTGTAGTGCATCCTCTGCACAATGTGCACCTAAAGCTATCTGGAGACAATTGCTGTTGTTCTGCTCCTATTAATACCACAGGCAGGCAGCTACAGTATTTACAGTTAGTGCACTGTGTCCTCTGCACAGTGTGCACCTAAAGCTACCTGAAGAAAATTAGTGGTGTTCTTCTGATCCTATTAATTCCACAGGCAGGCAGCTACAGTATTTACAGTTAGTGTAGTGCATCCTCTGCACAGTGTGCACCTAAAGCTACCTGGAGACAATTGCTGTTGTTCTGCTCCTATTAATACCACAGGCAGGCAGCAACAGTATTTACAGTTAGTGCACTGTGTTCTCTACACAGTGTGCACCTAAAGCTACCTGAAGAAACTTAGTGGTGTTCTTCTGATCTTATTAGTACAGCACCAGAGGCAGCTGTAGTATTTACAAGTTAGTGTAGTGCGTCCTCTGCACAGTGTGCACCTAAAGCTACCTGAAGAAAATTAGTGGTGTTCTTCTGATCTTATTAGTACAGCACCAGAGGCAGCTGTAGTATTTACAAGTTAGTGTAGTGCGTCCTCTGCACAGTGTGCACCTAAAGCTACCTGAAGAAAATTAGTGGTGTTCTTCTGATCCTATTAGTACAGTACTGCAGACAGCTGCAGTATTTACAATTGAGTTTTGTGCGTCCCCTGCACACTGTGCACCTAAAGCTACTTGAAGAAAGTTAGTGGTGTTCTTCTGATCCTATTAATTCCACAGGCAGGCAGCTACAGTATTTACAGTTAGTGTAGTGCATCCTCTGCACAGTGTGCACCTAAAGCTACCTGGAGACAATTGCTGTTGTTCTGCTCCTATTAATACCACAGGCAGGCAGCAACAGTATTTACAGTTAGTGCACTGTGTTCTCTACACAGTGTGCACCTAAAGCTACCTGAAGAAACTTAGTGGTGTTCTTCTGATCTTATTAGTACAGCACCAGAGGCAGCTGTAGTATTTACAAGTTAGTGTAGTGCGTCCTCTGCACAGTGTGCACCTAAAGCTACCTGAAGAAAATTAGTGGTGTTCTTCTGATCTTATTAGTACAGCACCAGAGGCAGCTGTAGTATTTACAAGTTAGTGTAGTGCGTCCTCTGCACAGTGTGCACCTAAAGCTACCTGAAGAAAATTAGTGGTGTTCTTCTGATCCTATTAGTACAGTACCACAGGCAGCTGTAGTATTTACAAGTTAGTGTAGTGCATCCTCTGCACAGTGTGCACCTAAAGCTACCTGAAGAAAATTAGTGGTGTTCTTCTGATCCTATTAGTACAGTACTGCAGGCAGCTGCAGTATTTACAATTTAGTTTTGTGTGTCCCCTGCACACTGTGCACCTAAAGCTACCTGAAGAAAATGAGTGGTGTTCTTCTTTTTTTTTTTTCTTCTTTTTTTTAGACCTTGACAACCACAGCCCAGGGTTGTGGGGAAGAGAACCTTGTCCCCATCAACATGAGGACGAGGTGCTTTGGGCCCATGTTGAGTGCATGTGGCCCGGTATGGTTCAGGAGCCCCTCCCCATTCCTGACCTGCCAGACTGCATGCTCAGATAAGGGTCAGGTATAGATTTTGGGGGGACCCCATGCTCTTTAAAAAAAAATGGTGTGGGGTTCCCCTCCTAATCCATACCAGTCCTGAAGGGTCTGGTATGGACTGGGGGGGCACCACCCCACTCTCTTGTTTATTTTTTCTATAGCCAGGTGGTGGCAATTGTAACCGCGAGTCATTTTAAATGGGATTTGACACTTTTCTTTTCCTTTGAAAATGTCAATTTTGCTGCAGCATGATTTATGCATGCTACAGATGTGCACTTTACAGATTCATTAATTGGACCCCCCAGACACAATATTTAAAGTAGTTTTTCATTTTTATTTTTGCACTTTAAGCATAATTAAAATCACTGCTCCTGAAAAAACAATCGTTTTCAATTTTTTTTTTTTTTTAAATACTTTATTTAATATTTTTCCATACAAAACCAATCCCCTCAAAATACAAAAAGATACAGGTTCATTGACAGAGTACCTCATGTTACTAACCGTCATCCTACCCCCCCCGAAACCCCATACCCACCCCTCCCCCGTTCCTGCAGAGGGATCTAAAAGGAGGCCAATGGAACATTCATGGACACCTAACCATGTCCGAATCGCCGACCCCTTAAATATTGTTTATAAATTCCTCAGCATAGCTCCAAGTCTTTTTATACCTTTGCCAGCCTTCCCATTTACCTTCCCGTACCACACCCTCCCCAGTATCCGTTCCCCTGCTATCCAAAATTTCGACGTTGTACACCTCATTGACGCAGAGGAGCCAGTCCCGAATATTTGGGTTAGCAGGGTCTAGCCATTTTGTTGTTATCTGCTTCTTAGCTGCATCTAGCAATATAGGTACCATAGAGGAACGGTAACTCCTCAGCGTCTTTGACGTGCCGTGAAATAGACACACCCATGGATCTGCCGGGATAGCTTCTCCTGTTATTTCCTTGATCAAACTTATGATTTTTCCCCAAAAAATTTTTATACCGGGACACTCCCACCACATGTGGGCCATAGTACCCACAGAAATACATCCCCTCCAACATAAGTTGGATTTAGTGTTGTCTATTTTGGCTAATCTGTCTGGGGTGGCATACCATCTTGCCAAACATTTGTAGTGACTTTCCATTCTCCTGGAATCCAGTGCTGCCAAGTGTACCAGTTTCAAGATCTTCTCCAAAGTGACTTCACTGCATTGTGATCCTAATTTCCGTTCCCACTTTTTGACGTACGGGGGCACCTCCAGCTCCGACCTCCTACCCAGAATCCTATAAATTTGTGAGATAGTCCCAGTCGGCGGCTCTCTCACACAGAGCTGCTCGAATGGTCTATATTCCTCTTCACCTCTGAGTGGCTTCGGTAATTTTTCGATGAAATGCGAGAGCTAAAGGTACCTCCACGCGTCCAAAGCCCCTACCCCCGAATCCGCCCTTAACTCGAAAAATGTGCGTAGACTCCCATTATTAAGGAAATTTTAAGTTGAATTCCCTCGTCTTTTAACCAATTCCCTCCCACCTCCCTCCTCCCTGGCTCAAAAAAAGGATTGTCTTTCATATAGATTAAAGGTGAGTTATATGTCCACTTGTTCTGAGTGTGTACCAAATCCCAACATTTAAAAGTGTTTTGTGTCAAAACTGCTGGGTTTGTGCCCAGTGCTCTATATTTTGGTGGGTTCCATATATTCCTACGTAGATCAGTGTTACTCATATAGTGTTCTAAGCTGACCCATCTCTTTTCAGTATCCTTTTTTGACCATTCAATAACCCGTGATAATGTGGTTGCTAAATAATATTTATAAAAATCCGGTAGGGCCAAACCCCCCTTTTTTTTTTTCCCCTACTCAAAACCCCGTAGGAGATACGTGGTTTTTTGCCACCCCAGACAAATCTTGCCACCAATCTCCTTAAGGCTCCAAAGTAATACAAAGGGAGTGGAATAGGCAGCATCTGAAATTTAAACAGTATTTTTGGGGTCAGTATCATCTTAACCGCATTCACGCGCCCAAGCCACGAAAGCGGTCTCGACGCCAACCTTCTAGTTTCCTGCCTAATCTCATCCAGCAACGGTATATAATTTTTAAGATACATTTCATTTCATTTCATTTCATAGAATTGGAAAGTTTTACACCTAGATATTTGATTTCCTCTTTCCAAGGAAATGGGAATACCTGAGAAAGGTGGACTGCCTCTTCTTTGCCCACACTAATATTCAGGATCTTCGACTTCTTCAAGTTGACTTTAAAATTTGATAGTTCCCCATAACCTCTGATTATTCGGAGCAGGTTCGCGAGGGTGATTCTAGGATTGGTAATAAAAAACAATATATCGTCGGCAAACGCCGCGAGTTTGTGCTCCTCCCCTCCCGCTCCTACCCCGTTACAATCTGGGCTATTGCGGATGGTAGCAAGGAGAGGCTCCAGGGACAGAACAAACAAGAGAGGGGACAGAGGGCACCCCTGCCTAGTCCCATTTTTCATTACAAAAGGTTCTGAGAGAACCCCGTTGACCCTAACTGTAGCCGTAGGGTGGCTGTAGAGGGACTTAACCCAAGTAATATACCTCGGCCCCACCCCCATAACTTCCAACGTTTTCATCATGAACCCCCAGTCTACCCTGTCAAATGCTTTTTCCGCGTCTACTGACAGGAATAGAACTGGGGGTCCCTTGCATTTACCTAATTCCAGGAGGAGTGCTGCTCGGACGCCGTTGTCTCTGCTCTGTCTCCCGGGTATAAAACCTGCCTGGTCTGCATGTACTAGGGATGCCATTTTCTCCTTCAATCTACTTGCCAGTACCTTTTGCATAGAGCTTCACATCTGCGTTCAACAGCGAGATGGGCCTATAACTGGAGCAAAGCTTATCATTTTTTCCCTCTTTTAATATTAGAGTGGTTGAAGCTAACAACGCCTCTCTCCCCATTTCACAGTTAGTACCCAGATCGTTCCAGAATTGGCACAGTCTAGGGACTAGAATGTGCTTCAACTTATCCAGATATAGTGTAGTGAAGCCGTCAGGGCCTGGGCTCTTGCCCTTTGGGGAGGATGTCAGGGCTGCCAAAATCTCTTCCTCTTCGATCGGTCTATCTAGAACCGATCTCTCTTCCTCTGTGAGCTCCGCCACTCCTGCCCCCCTCAGGAATTCCTCGACCCACTCCTGATATGATGAATTGCCCATTCTATTTTGGCCTATGGAGTAGAGTGCCTCATAGAACTTTTTAAACTCCTCTGCTATACCTTTACTGGAACCGATTAGCTCACCTTTTTTATTCTGTATTTTGCCTATAAAATTCCTGTCTTTTTTCTTTTATATCATTCTGGCCAGGTGTTTGCTTGACTTGTTTGCCCACAGATAATTTTCTTTTGTTAACCTATTGAGGGTTCTCTTAGTTTCCTGTTCCATAGCATCCCTCAGCTCCTCCCTTTTACCAACAAGTTGGTGAAAAATTTCCTGACTCAGTCCCCTCCTCTCCTTGTGTTTCTGCTCCAAAATGAAAATTTCAGCGATCAGCCTCTCCCTTTCTTCCCTTCTCTTTTTTTTGATTCCCGCTCCCATGGAGATAAGAACCCCCCTAGTGTACGCCTTATGCGCTTCCCATAGAGTGGAATAGGAAACCTCTCCTGTGTCATTTGCTTTAAAGTAAAAGTCAACCTCTTCCTGTATCCTCTCCAATACTTTTGGGTCTTTAAGCAGGGATTCATTCAGTTTCCACGCATAAGTCCTTTCGGCCCTATCAGGGAGCCTCATTATCAAAGTGACCGGTGCGTGGTCTGAAAGTGAAATAATCTCTATTTTAGTTTCCTCCACTTGATCCAAGAGACTATGGTCCACAAAAATGTGGTCTAATCTCGAATACGTCCCGTGCACAGGGGAGAAGAAGGTATAATCTCTATCCTTGGCATGTTGCAACCGCCATGCGTCTACCAGGCGGCAGTTGAAGAGCCGCCGCCCGATTGCGCCGGTGGAGGCCTTACTTGTCCCCTGTGCCCGGGACGTACTGTCGAGACTCGGGTCCAGGCAGAAGTTCAGATCCCCCGCCAGCACCACCTCTCCCTCTCTGAATCTCATCAACTTTGTCAACACCTGCCCAAAAAATGCAATTGGTTTCTTATTTGGGCAAAATATATTTGCCAGAGTAAATATTTTATTTCCGATGCTACCCTTCAGAAAGATGTATCGGCCATCCGGGTCTGACAATCTGTCTAACAGTGAGAAGTTTGAGGACTTTGAAAGACCAATTGCCACCCCCTTCGCTCTCCTAATGGGGGAGTCGCTGTAATACCATTGCGGCAGACCCGGAGAGAAAAGCCTGATCCTGGACTCCAGCACCAGGTGAGTCTCCTGGAGAAAGACTATGTCAGCACCATAATGTTGTAATTCCTTCAGGATTTTATGTCTTTTTGCAGGAGAGTTAAGACCCTTTACATTATAAGAAAGAAACTTGAGGTCAGGCATTTCTTAGGTTCTAGGCCCTGACCCCTTCTCTCTGCACTCCCAAGATCCCCCTCGCAGGAACGTCCTTCCCCACCCCCCCTCCCCCAGACTCCCCCAACCCCAGCCCCTCCCCCCCCACCCCCAGACTCCCCCAGCCCCTCCCCCCCACCCCGGCTGCAACCCAGCCCTAAGCCCGCTTGTAGAGGATGTTCTCGATCCCATACAGCGCGCACCACTTCAAGGGGTGGTGCTCAGATGCCGGCTCCCAATGCCTCCCCCCCGCTAAGCAAGGGGAGAGAGGCGAAGAGCAGGGCAGAGAGAGAGAAAAAAAAAAAGGGTACTCTCTCACCCCCCCAGCGCAGAGGGAGATTAAGAGGACAAGAGGCCAGCGCCCCTACCGAGACCCCCCCCCCACCCCCCACACCCACACAGCCACTACCTCATTTACATTTTTAAATGACCAAAGACCAAAGTCACATCGTCTTTGTTACGCTCCACAGGTCTCCCGATTGAGGGAGAGGTGACCGGAAAAAGGGAAGGAAAAAATAAAAAAAAAAACCATCCCCCATCCCCGAGCAAACCCCCCCACCCAAAAAAGCAAAGTTAATCCCACATTCAAAAACAGCTTGGAATAGAGTTAATTGAAAATCTTATCTCAGTTCATCTGGCATCGTGATCCCCACTCTTGCGCAAAAATCCTGCGTCTCTTCTGGGAATCTCATCCTATGTGTTCTCCCTTCTTTAACGACTATCAAGGATGTTGGAAACCCCCAGCTGTACTTCAAGTTGGCCCTTCGAAGTTGGTCTAACAAGGGTCTCATCTGCCTTCTCCATGCTAAAGTTCCAGCCGAGATGTCCGCGAAGATCTGTAAATTTTTATTTTCAAAACAAATTGGGGGTGCACCCCTAAGATTCCTCCATATTTTTTCCTTGTCCTCGTACGAGTGGAACTTCACAATGACATCCCTGGGGATATCTTGATTGAAGTTAGGGGGTTTCCTCACCCTATGGGCCGGTCGATCCTAAGTACCTCCTCCTCCCTTCTACCCAGAATGGGGTTGAATATTTTCCTCAGTTTATCCCCAAGATCTTCGTTCAGTTGTTCCGGGATGGATCTGATACGCAAATTTTGTCGCCTGCTCTGGTTTTCCTGCTCTTCCATTTTATATGACAACATGCGATTTTCACTCTGCATCTTGCCAATTTGCTCTTGGAGGTCAGAAATCATTTTTGCTTGCTTCGCTGATACCTCTTCTACCTCTTCCACCCTGTGCAGTAATTGGCCCATGTCTGTACGAACATTCATGATTTCCGATTTTATCACTCCTTCAAGCTTAGCAAACATTTCCAGCATTTCTGTTCTGTTCAAGCCGCGATCCATGTTTCTTTGCTCTTCCGGGGTATCACTCAACACTACTCCCTCCAGACTTAGATCCTCCTTAGGCCTATCCCCCTGTCCCCCCTTCTGTTTCTGCTGTTCTTTTTTCTTCTCTTTTGTTCCTGACTGTTTCATATCCTGTCCTGGGCTCTTTAGGTTTGGTTCTGTGAGATATTTTTGTATGGAACTAGTGTTAAGGCTCTCTCTTGGATTTTTAGGTTCTGTTGTTTTTTGAGACCGCCCTCTCATGCTTCCACAGGATGCCAGCTTTTAAGGTGTTAGGCCTGCTACCTCGGCGTATTACTCGCTCCCTCCTGGTGGTGCGTACACACAGTGTAAATGTAAGAAATATATTCCAATACAAATAGAGTCCAGGGGGGAACCCTTCTAACCCTCCTCGCCTCTTACTGTCCTTATTGCCCGCCTTGGAAGGAGTCCTTACGTAAGTACTGGAGTTTTCCTGGGATTATGGTAAACTTCCCGGTGATTGGAATCTCATTGATTATCCTTATCGGTCCCCCTCCCTATGTCTCCACCATGAACAGGGCAAAGTTCAGAGAGTCTACTGTGGAAGGTGTAAACCAGGTCTCAAGTCCTGGTCCTGGGAAAGAGACAGGGGAGGAGAGGTAGGACCTGGGAAGACCGTTAGTTGTCCAGGGTGGCCGGTTAATCCCTCTCGGGCTGCTCACTGCTTCAGCGTCTTCACTCCACCCCGCTCTCTGGACTTCGCCGCCTGCTGCTTATCAGCTGTTTGTCAGCTCGTCTCCAGTCGCGTCTCGTCTCAGCCTAAGCCGCGATGCCGGCCAGGCGGGACGTAGCCTTTAGTATGTAGCCGTACGCGGGCGCGGGGCGTGAGAAGGGGGGGCCCCGTCACTGGAGGTAATGTGTCCCGGTACAGTCTCTCACCCCGCTCGCGTCTCTCTCCCGCCCGGAGCAGCTCGCCTCAGGTCCTCACACTGGCGCCGACATCAGCCCCTCTCCCTTCACGGATGTCCTACGTCACGTCCTCATCCCGAGTGGTGTTCTTCTTATCTTATTAATACCACAGGCAGGCAGCTACAGTATTTATAGTTAGTGTAGTGTGTCCTCTGCATAGTGTGCACCTAAAGCTACCTGGAGACAATTGCTGTTGTTCTGCTCCTATTAATACCACATGCAGGCAGCTACAATATTTACAGTTAGTGCACTGTGTCCTCTGCACAGTGTGCACCTAAAGCTACCTGGAGACAATTGCTGTTGTTCTGCTCCTCTTAATACCACAGGCAGGCAGCTACAGTATTTACAGTTAGTGTACTGTGTCCTCTGCACAGTGTGCACCTAAAGCTACCTGAAGAAAATTAGTAGTGTTCTTCTGATCCTACTAGTACAGTACCGCAGGCAGCTGCAGTATTTACAAGTTAGTGTAGTGCGTCCTCTGCACAGTGTGCACCTAAAGCTACCTGAAGAAAATTAGTGGTGTTTTTCTGATCCTATTAGTAGAGTACCAGAGGCAGCTGTAGTATTTACAAGTTAGTGTAGTGCATCCTCTGCACAGTGTGCACCTAAAGCTACCTGAAGAAAATTAGTGGTGTTCTTCTGATCCTATTAGTACAGTACCGCAGGCAGCTACAGTATTTACAAGTTAGTGTAGTGCGTCCTCTGCACAGTGTGCACCTAAAGCTACCTGAAGAAAATTAGTGGTGTTTGTTTGATCCTATTAGTACAGTACTGCAGGCAGCTGCAGTATTTACAATTTAGTTTTGTGCATCCCCTGCACACTGTGCATCTAAAGCTACCTGAAGAAAATTAGTGGTGTTCTTCTGATCCTATTAATACCACAGGCAGGCAGCTACAGTATTTACAGTTAGTGTAGTGCGTCCTCTGCACATTGTGCACCTAAAGCTACCTGAAGAAACTTAGTGGTGTTCTTCTGATCCTATTAATACCACAGGCAGGCAGCTAAAGCATTCACAGTTAGTGTAGTGCGTCCTCTGCACAGTGTGCACCTAAAGCTACCTGGAGACAATTGCTGTTGTTCTGCTCCTCTTAATACCACAGGCAGGCAGCTACAGTATTTACAGTTAGTGTACTGTGTCCTCTGCACAGTGTGCACCTAAAGCTACCTGAAGAAAATTAGTGGTGTTCTTCTTATCCTACTAGTACAGTACCGCAGGCGGCTGCAGTATTTACAAGTTAGTGTAGTGCGTCCTCTGCGCAGTGTGCACCTAAAGCTACCTGAAGAAAATTAGTGGTGTTCTTCTGATCCTATTAATACCACAGGCAGGCAGCTACAGTATTTACAGTTAGTGTAGTGTGTCCTCTGCACATTGTGCACCTAAAGCTACCTGGAGACAATTGCTGTTGTTCTGCTCCTATTAATACCACAGGCAGGCAGCTACAGTATTTACCGTTAGTACACTGTGTCCTCTACACAGTGTTCACCTAAAGCTACCTGAAGAAACTTGATGGTGTTCTTTTGATCCTATTAAAACCACAGGCAGGCAGCTACAGTATTTACAGTTAGTGTAGTGCATCCTCTGCACAGTGTGCACCTAAAGCTACCTGGAGACAATTGTTGTTGTTCTGCTCCTATTAATACCACAGGCAGGCAGCTACAGTATTTACAGTTAGTGTAGTGCATCCTCTGCACAGTGTGCACCTAAAGCTACCTGGAGACAATTTCTGTTGTTCTGCTCCTATTAATACCCCAGGCAGGCAGCTTCAGTATTTACAGTTAGTGTACTGTGTCCTCTGCACAGTGTGCACCTACAGCTACCTGAAGAAAATTAGTGGTGTTCTTCTGATCCTATTAGAACAGTACCGCAGGCAGATGCAGTATTTACAAGTTAGTGTAGTGCGTCCTCTGCACAGTGTGCACCTAAAGCTACCTGAAGAAAATTAGTGGTGTTCTTCTGATCCTATTAGTACAGTACTGCAGGCAGCTGCAGTATTTACAATTGAGTTTTGTGCATCCCCTGCACACTGTGTACCTAAATCTATCTGAAGAAAATTAGTGGTGTTCTTCTAAACCTATTAATACCACAGGCAGGCAGCTACAGAATTTACAGTTAGTGTAGTGCGTCCTCTGCACAGTGTGCACCTAAAGCTACCTGGAGACAATTGCTGGTGTTCTCATACTAATAATACTACAGGCAGGCAGTTTATTATGATAGCTGCAGGCCATTAGTATGTCTGGAAGGCCAACAAGGAGAGGCAGACAGTCACAAGCCAATAAAAGAGGGCAAGCAGGCTCTGTGTCTAGAGGCAACAGTGCTGGTCGTGGAGACGGTGCATCCTCATCAGCACGCTTGTCCTTTTTTTCGGCAGCTGGCTGTGTTGAGCCGCAACATGCGGAAGACTTGGTAGAGTGGATGACCAAGCCGTCCTCATCCTCCTCATCCTCTATCACTTAGGCTCAGGGTACTTTGTCTGGCAAAGCAGCTGCCAACGCGGCCTCTTCCCTCGGCTCAATGGCATCAGTCACTCCTTCCCTATCCCCACCATGTCCTCCTGAGTAGTCCCCCGAACTGTTTGACCACAGTGTTGGGTACATGCTCCAGGAGGATGCCCAGGGTTTTGAAGGCTCCGATGATGGTACCCAGCTAGAGGAAGGCAATAACGTGAGTCCAGAGAGAGGGGGTGCCCAAGAAGGACAGCAATCTGGCAGTCATGTTCCCCCAGCTGCAGCATACTGCCAGCTTTGCTCCAGTGATGAGGAGGGAGGGGATGATGAGGTCACTGACTCCACGTGGGTGCCTGATAGGAGAGAGGAGGAGGAGGAGGCACATCATCAATGAGGCAGGATGCCCTCCAGTGGCCAGCTTAAGGGCAGCACACCGACTGCGTCACACTGCAGAGCTCCACATGGGCCTTTTTTGAGACGAGTGCATCAGATCCCACTGCTGCTATTTGCAACATATGTCTCAAGCGTATCTCTCGTCGCCAAAACATCTCCCACTTGGGCACCACATGCTTGACCCGACAAATGTTAACCTGCGATGCAGTTTGTTGCCAACCGTACTTAAAAGACCCACACCAAAAAACAAAGAGGACCTCTCCTTACTCCTCATCAGCTGGGATCTCCAACCCCACTATACCTTCAGTCCTCTCTGAGACCTGCACTGAGAGGAATGGTGTAGAATTAGGTGTGTCACAGCCAAGTACTTGGGGGCAATCTGCTATCGGTACACCAATGTCAGATTGTACCAGGCAAATTTCCCTGCCCCAGCTGCTGCACCGCTGAAAGAAGTTTGCTCCAAGCCATCCACATGCCCAGCGGTTGAATGCTAGCTTGGCTAAATTGCTAGGACTTCAACTGCTGCCTTTTCAGTTGGTAGACTCTGCCCCCTTCCGTGAGTTTGTGGAATGTGCGGTTCCTCAGTGGCAGGTTCCCAAACACCACTTTTTCTTACGGAAGGCGATTCCGGCTCTCTACCGGCATGTGGAAGGCAAGGTGTTGGCCTCTCTGGAAGGGGCGGTCAGCGGTAAGGTGCATATTACCGCTGACTCATGGTCCAGCAGGCATGGACAGGGACGTTACCTATTTTTCACCACGCACTGGGAAGGATGCAGGACAAGGTGCAGTAGTGTTGAAGGTTGTTCTGCCTCCACACCTCCAAAATACTACTAGTGGTGATTCTGCCACACCTCTCTCCTCCACTCCCTCCTCTTCTTCTTCCTCCATGGCCTCTTCATGTGATTTGACTTCAGAACCAGCAGTTCTCTGTAGGCGTTCAAGGGGCTACGCAAGCACGCAAGCCAAAAGATGCCATGCGGTGCTTGGGGGACAGGAGCCACATTGGGGCAGAGATTCTGTCAGCTCTGCAGGGGCAGGTTCAGAGGTGGTTGATGCCACACCAGCTTAAGGCAGGTATGGTGGTTTGCGACAATGACACCAACCTCCTCTTCGCCCTCCGACAGGGACAACTGACCCATGTGCCCTGTTTGGCTCATGTCCTTAACTTGGTGGTGCAGCGGTTCTTGGGCAGGTACCCAGACTTACAGGATGTCCTGAGGCAGGCCAGGAAAGTCTGTGTGCATTTCCGCAGGTCATATAAGACCAGTGCTCGGCTGGCTGACCTCCAAAAGAAATTTAACTTGCCCAAGAACCGCCTAATCTGTGACATGCCCACCAGGTGGAACTCAACGTTGGCCATGCTGCAGTGGCTGCACATGCAGCAGATTGCCATCAATGAGTACCTGACCGACTAGAGCACCAGGACAGGGTCAAGGGAACTTGGGTTTTTTTCCCCACGCCAGTTGGCCATGATCAGGGATGCATGCACTGTCCTGTCACCATTTGAGGAGGCCACGAGGAAGGTGAGCAGTGACAGTACATGCATCAGTGACACTGTCCCCCTTGTCCACCTGTTGGAGCACACGCTGCGTGGAATAATGGACAGGGCACTTGAGGCAGAACAGAGGCAGGAAGAGGAGGACTTCCTTAGCTCTCAAGGCCCCCTTTATCCAGTTAGTGTTCCTGCGTGCCCGCCGATCACACAGGAAGAGGAGGAGGAGGAGGAAGAGGAGGATTATGTCAGCATGGAGGTGGAGCCTGGCACTCAGCATCAGCAGCAGTCTTTAAGGGATCATTTACAGTCCCAAGAAACCCATGGACTTGTACAAGGCTGGGAGGAGGTGGCTGCGGATCACGTTGTCCTTAGTGGCCCAGAGGACTCCAGACCGAATGCCTCAGCAAACCTACGCTGCATGGCCTCCCTGATCCTGCAAAGCCTGCGGAAGGATCCTCGTATTTGTGGTATCAAGGAGAGGAATCAATACTGGCTGGCAACCCTCCTTGATCCAGGTTACGAGGGTAAGGTTGCGGACCTTATCTTGCCGTCGCAGAGGGAGCAGAGGATGAAACATCTTCGGGAAGCCTTGCAGAAAGGTCTGTGCAACACGTTCCCAGAGACTGGGAGGTTACAAACTCCTGTTCCTGGACAACGTGTTGCTGAGGCTTCGGTTAGTCAAAGAAGGAGCGGTGGAGAAGGTGGCCGTGTGACCGATACGTTCAGACAATTTTTTAGTCCGCAGCCCCAAGGTATGATCGGTTCCAGCAACCATCGCAAGCGTCTGTTTTACATGGTGCAGGAATACCTAGGGGCAAGATCTGACTTGGACACCTTTCCCACCAAAAATACTCTGGGTTACTGGGTCTTGAGGATGGATCACTGGCCTTGCACAGTATGCAATTGAGCTACTGGCCTGTCCTGCATCCAGCGTTCTTTCGGAATGCACATTCAGTGCTGCTGAAGGTTTTGTAACTGATCACAGGGTGCGCCTGTCCACCGACTCGGTTGATCGACTGACCTTCATAAAAATGAATCAGTCTTGGATCACCACCAGCTACCAAGCACCTGATGCTGAGGTAACCGAATAATATTTTTGAAAAATCAGATCCCTTAAAGACTTCCTATGCTGATGCTGAGTGACTATCCTGTTATGCTGAATGACTATCCTCTTCCTCCCCAATAATCATGCTTATAGCTTGTAAGAATATTTTTGGTTCTGGGCGCCGCCACCATTGGCTAAGGCCCAAATTTTTAGCCCCTGTTTAACAGGGGCGTGTGATTACAATTTTTGATGCAATATTTTGCAAGGAGGGTTCGTTGCTGCACTCAACTAGAGTATTTGTGAGGGGTTGCAGTCTTGTGGCACCAGCACCAGTGCCCAAGGCCCAATTTTTCAGCCCCTATTTAACAGGGGCATGTAATTACAATTTTTGATGCAATACTTTGCAGCAGGGTACGTTCCTGCGCTCCAACAAGGGTATCTGTGAGGGGTTGCAGTGTTGTGGCACCAGCACCAGTGCCTCTTCCTCCTCAATGATCATGCTGATAGCTTGTAAGAATATTTTTGATTCTGGGCGCCGCCACCAGTGGCTAAGGCCCAATTTTTCAGCCCCTGTTTAACAGGGGCGTGTAATTACAATTGTTGATGCAATATTTTACAGGAGGGCTCATTCCTAGAGTATCTGTGAGGGGTTGTAGTATTGTGGCACCAGTGCCTAAGGCCCAATTTTTCTGCCCCTGTTCAACAGGAACATGTAATTACAATTCTTGATCTAATATTTCACAGCAGGGCCAGTTTCTGCGCCAACCAAGAGTAACTGTGAGGACTTACAGTGTTGTGGCAACACCACCACCACCACCACCAAAGGCCCAACTTTTCTGCCCCTGTTCAACAGGTGCATGTAATTACAATTCTTGATCTAATATTTCACAGCAGGGTCTGTTTCTGCAGCCACCAAGAGTAACTGTGAGGACTTACAGTGTTGTGGCACCAGCACCACCACCACCAAAGGTCCAATTTTTCTGGCCCTGTTCAACAGGGGCATGTAATTACAATTCTTCATCTAATGTTTCACAGCAGAGCCCATTACTGCGCCCACCAAGAGTAACTGTGAGGGCTTACAGTGTTGTGGCAACACCAACACCTAAGGCCGCAATTTCTGAAGAGTATATAGGGCAGGCCCCTACTTTCAAACATCCAACTTACAAATGACTCCTACTTGCAAACGGAAGGAGACAACAGGAAGTGAGATGAAATCTACCCCTAGGAAGGGAAATTCTCTCCTGTAAGAGTTAATATGGGAAAAACGTGTCTCCTCTCCACTGATGCTTTATCACCAATAGGGATGAGCCGAACACCCCCCTGTTCGGTTCACACTAGAACATGCGAACAGGAAAAAAGTTTGTTTGAACACGCAAACACCTTTAAAGTCTATGGGACACGAACATGAATAATCAAAAGTGCTCATTTTAAAGGCTTATATGCAAGTTATTGTCATAAAAAGTGTTTGGGGACCTGGGTCCTGCCCCACGGGACATGGATCAATGCAAAAAACTTTTAAAAACGGCCGTTTTTTCAGGAGCAGTGATTTTAATAATGCTTAAAGTCAAACAATAAAAGTGTAATATCCCTTTAAATTTCGTAGCTGGGGGGTGTCTATAGTATGCCTGTAAAGGGGCTCATGTTTCCCGTGTTTAGAACAGTCTGACAGCAAAATGTCATTTCAAAGGAAAACAAGCCATTTAAAACTACTCGCGGCTATTGCATTGCCGGTCCGACAATACACATAGAAGTTCATTGATAAAAACGGCATGGGAATTCCCCACAGGGGA
This sequence comes from Lithobates clamitans, assembly GCA_037952925.1. Lineage (NCBI taxonomy): Eukaryota > Metazoa > Chordata > Amphibia > Anura > Ranidae > Lithobates > Lithobates clamitans. The sequence continues at coordinate 8,324,559 of JBBGZY010000545.1, forward strand.
ACCCCGAACCAAAATTAAAAAAAAATGACGTGGGGGTCCCCCTAAATTCCATACCAGGCCCTTCAGGTCTGGTATGGATTTTAAGGGGAACCCCGCTCAAAAAAAAAAAAAAACGGCGTGGGGTCCCCCCAAAAATCCATACCAGACCCTTATCCGAGCACGCAACCTGGCATGCCGCAGGAAAAGAGGGGGGGACGAGAGAGCGCCCCCCCTCCTGAACCGTACCAGGCCACATGCCCTCAACATTGGGAGGGTGCTTTGGGGTAGCCCCCCAAAACACCTTGTCCCCATGTTGATGAGGACAAGGGCCAATGCCCACAACCCTGGCCGGTTGTGGGGGTCTGCGGGCGGGGGGCGGGGGGCTTATCGGAATCTGGAAGCCCCCTTTAACAAGGGGACCCCCAGATCCCGGCCCCCCCGTGTGAAATGATAAGGGGGGTACTTGTACCCCTACCATTTCATTAAAAAACTGTCAAAAAATGTTAAAAATGACAAGAGACAGTTTTTGACAATTCCTTTATTTAAATGCTTCTTCTTTCTTCTATCTTCCTTCATCTTCTTCTTCTTCTTCTTCTGGTTCTTCTGGCTCTTCTGGTTCTTCCTCTGGCGTTCTCGTCTAGCATCTCCTCCGTGGCGTCTTCTATCTTCTTCTCCTCGGGCCGCTCCGCACCCATGGCATGGGGGGAGGCTCCCGCTCCTCTCTTCATCTTCTTCTCTTCTTAATCTTCTTCTTCATCTTCTTCTCTTCTTCTTCTCTTCAGGACATGACGGGACTTCCCTGTGGCATTCCCCGTGACTTCACAGGGAAGTCCCGTCAAGTCACCGTGCGTCAGAGAGGGCGGGGTCACCGGGTAGCCCTGCCCCTGTTATTTAAGAACCGTCAGACGAGGAGATGCCGTCACACAGCGGGAGCCTCCCTCCATGCCAGCATGGATGCGGAGCAGCCCGGAGAAGAAAATGAAGAAGAGAAGAAGAAGAAGATTAAGAAGAGAAGAAGATGAAGAGAAGAGCGGGAGCCTCCCCCCATGCCATGGGTGCGGAGCGGCCCGAGGAGAAGAAGATAGAAGATGCCGCAGAGGAGATGCTGGACGAGAACACCAGAGGAAGAACCAGAAGAGCCAGAAGAACCAGAAGAAGAAGAAGAAGATGAAGGAAGATAGAAGAAAGAAGAAGCATTTAAAGCGGGGGTTTTTAGATGTCAGCAGCTGCAGTATTTGCTTTTAAAATAAGGTCACTCACCTGTCCCGGGGTCCAGCGATGTCAGCACCCGAGATCGAACCGTCCCTCGATCCTCGGGTGCTGCTGCCGCCATTCTCAGTGAGGGAATCAGGAAGTGAAGCATTGCGGCTTCACTTCCCGATTCCCTAATGCGCGAGTCGTGCTGCGCTTTCTCAATGGTCCCCGCTATCTCCTGGGACCTGTGTCTTTCCCAGGAGACAGCGGGGGAGTGCAGGAGGGGGCGTGGCTCCCATGGGAGTCTATTCCCGGAAGTGGGTGCAGATACCTGTCTTAGAGAAGTATCTGAACCCCCTCCGCCCTGAAAGGTGCCAACTGTGACACCGGAGGGGGGGAGGAATCCAATGAGCGGAAGTTCCACTTTTGGGTGGAACTCCGCTTTAAATAAAGGAATTGTCAAAAACTGTCTCTGGACATTTTTAACATTTTTGACAGTTTTTTAGTGAAATGGTAGGGGTACAAGTACCCCCTTACCATTTCACACAGGGGGGGCCGGGATTTGGGGGTCCCCTTGTTAAAGGGGGCTTCCAGATTCCGATAAGCCCCCCGCCCGCAGACCCCCACAACCACCGGCCAGGGTTGTAGGGATGAGGCCCTTGTCCTCATCAACATGGGGACAAGGTGTTTTGGGGGGCTACCCCAAAACACCCTCCCAATGTTGAGGGCATGTGGCCTGGTACGGTTCAGGAGGGGGGGCGCTCTCTCGTCCCCGCCCTCTTTTCCTGCGGCCTGCCAGGTTGCGTGCTCGGATAAGGGTCTGGTATGGATTTTTGGGGGGACCCCACGCCGTTGCTTTTTTTTTTGGCGTGGGGTTCCCCTTAAAATCCATACCAGACCTGAAGGGTCTGGTATGGAATTTAGGGGGACTCCCACGTCATTTTTTTTTTTAAATTTTGGCCGGGGTTCCCCTTAATATCCATACCAGACCTGAAGGACCTGGTATGGAATTTAGGGGGACCCCCACGTCATTTTCATTTTTTTTTTTAAATTTTGGTTTGGGGTTCCCCTGTGGGGAATTCCCATGCCATTTTTATCAATGAACTTCTATGTGTATTGTCGGACCGGCAATGCAATAGCCGCGAGCAGTTTTAAAAGGCTTTTTTTCCTTTGAAATGTTATTTTGCTGTCAGACTGTTCTAAACACAGGAAACATGCGCCCCTTTACAGGCATACTATAGACACCCCCCCGCTACAAAATTTAAAGGGATATTACACTTTTATTGTTTGACTTTAAGCATTATTAAAATCAGTGCTCCTGAAAAAACGGCCGTTTTTAAAAGTTTTTTTTGCATTGATCCATGTCCTCTGGGGCAGGACCCAGGTCCCCAAACACTTTTTATGACAATAACTTGCATATAAGCCTTTAAAATTAGCACTTTTGATTTCTCCCATAGACTTTTAAAGGGTGTTCCGCGACATTCGAATTTGCCGCGAACACCCCAAATTGTTCGTTGTTCGGCGAACTTGCGAACAGCCAATTTTCGAGTCGAACATGAGTTTGACTCGAACTCGAAGCTCATTCCTAATCACCAATCCTTGTTTCACTAAAAACCCCAAATTGTCAAAAAACATTTGTCATTGGGGCAGAAAGTGAGGTAAAATCTTCTGAAGAGGTACACAGACAGCAAAACAAATGTCACAGGAGTGATAACCCTTCCCTATGTTTTCCTTTTTTTAATTTGGGTGCGGGGTTCCCCTTAATATGCATACAAGACCCAAAGGGCTTGATAATGGACTGGGGGGGTACCCATGCCGTTTGTCTCACCCACCACGTACCATATTTAAAGGAATATTTCCCTTTTTTTTTTTTCACTTTAAGCATCATTAAAATCACTGCTCCCAAAAAAACGACCGTTTTTAAAACTTTTTTTTGCATTGATACATGTCTCCTGGGGCAGGACCCGAGTCCCCAAACCCTTTTTAGGACAATACCATGCAAATTAGCCTTTAAAATTAGCACTTTTGATTTTGAATGTTCGAGTCCCATAGACTTCAATAGGGTTCTAACCTTCGTGTGAATTTTCAGTCCGTTCGCAGGTTCTGGTGTGAACAGACTTGGCAAGGCTCACTATATGACCACTTTGTACTTGACAAAAGGTTATTGTCAAATACCCCTGACTGGTAGTGCCAAAGAGAAGACTGCATTTGTGACCCCAGAGGGGTCAAAATGCTTTTTGGGTTGCAAAATGCTCCCGCAATAGTGGTACATAGCACTGACTAGGAGTCTCACTTGCCCCGTGTCCAGGCTGTCCTTGATTCCCTCTTCAAAGAAGGTTTTACGGCAAATCCAAAAAAATGTGCCATTGGTCTAGAGGAAGCCAAGTATTTGGGCTACACTATTGGCCGTGGTATCATAAAACCTCAAGTGAGTAAAATAGAAGCCATCTAGGAGTGGCCACGTCCTGCAAACAAGAAGCAGGTCAGGACCTTTCTGGGCATTGCGGGGTATTATAGAAGATAACTATAGCTGCCCCACAGACAGACCTTACGAAAGGGAAAGACTCTGAAATGGTTAAATGGTCCTCAGTAGCAGAGGAATCTTTCCAAGTCCTGAAGAAGGCTCTTTGTACACAGCCAGTACTGTACTCCCCTGATTTCTCCAAAGATTTTTTAGTTCAGACGGATGCATCTGATGTTGGTATTGGGGCAGTACTATCACAGGTACACAATAAGGAAGAACACCCTGTGGTGTTCCTAAGCAGAAAGCTCAATGACCATGAGAAAAAGTATACAGTCATTGAAAAGGAATGTTTAGCCATAAAGTGGGCCGTGGACGTGCTCAGGTACTATTTGTTAGGGCGCCAGTTTGAGTTAATAACTGACCATGCTCCCCTGAAGTGGATGGCCCAAAAGAAGGAGACTAATAGACGGGTGAACCAGTGGTTTTTGGCTCTACAGGATTACTCCTTCTCTGTAAAACACAGGCCAGGTGTTGAGATGGGGAATGTAGATGCCCTGTCCCATGTTCACTCCTGTTGGGCCACAGGTGTTTCAACCCTGGGTTTGAAACAAGGTGGGATGATATGTAGCAGAGCGTTCCAGAGAGAACCAGAAAAAGTCCTGTTCAGGGTTAATACGTCTCCCAGGCTCCTCTCGTACACATTCAGGAATCTCTGATCCATGATCCAGTTCGGGTCTTGGTCCTCTTCCCCAGGCTAATTTAAGCTCACCTGAGCAGACAGCCTTTGCTCTCTGCCTGGTAAACACAGACAACGCTGGTCTGTGAGAGCAAAAAGGTTGGTAAAAAGCTGTTAAGCAGTTTATGTGGAAACTGACAAGCGATAGGCTTGCTCAGCCTGGTAGTTAGGGCCTACATAGTGTATAGTTAGAGCCAAGACACAGCTAGGGCTTTGTTTGGCTATTTTGCTCTGTTTGTTTTTTTCTGAACACTGTACAGCACCGCTATAGACTTGTAAATATCACCATTAAACACTTCACTGTTTGTCACTACTTCATTTGTTCTGGTATCTGTGCCTGAAAGCCTGCTTATCCCAGGAAGCTTTTGTACCTTCTACCTGTCCCCCAGGTTACAAGGGTTTAACCACTGTAATATGAATCCAGTTCTATCTTTACAAAAAACTGGATGAATTAAACCAAGGTACATTAAAACAATCTTTAATTGCACTTAGTGCCAGCCCAAAAGTGAGATCTACACTGTAGGGCAAAGATAAGGGCAGCTGACCTTTGAGGATTATCTTTAGCAGGCTGACTCCCTGCAGAGTCACAACTACTTCACTCCAATCAGAAGGAAACTTAAGCTTGTATCAGAAGTATATAGCCTGCTTCCATTTCCCGGTTCCATTCACCTAAATAAATATGCTTGTAGAATACAATGCATGTTTATGTGACACCTGGTCTATAGATGAACCACTGAGCAGTTAGATAATGCCAGGCCTCTGGTTTTGGCCAGGTTTACACTAACCAGTAAAATCATTGTCTTTAATTCCCATTGCAAAGGCAACAGTCTTGCAGAGAAGGTCATGCAAAATGAATATTTTCTTTTTGTATTATTTCTTGAAAATTGCTTGCATACATCTTTCTGTTCTGGCTTTAAAGATCTGTATCACACAGGCTTCAAGTGTCAATCAGTGTAAGCACAGCTTCTGTTGTACGGACTGGGCAAGTCATCTTATTCCAAACACTGAGCTGCTCCTGAAAGGCTTTTGCTGAAAATTGGTTATGCTTGATAGGTAGCCAATAACCCTGCTGCTGAATCTGTAATTATTCATGGATTAATAGCCAACCTCATTTTCCGCTGTTGTCAATCTGCCACCTTCCAACATCATTACAGTCAACAGAAATTACATTAAATTAAAAACAACTTAATTAGCAATGATTAGCATAAAGTGAGTTCTGTACAAAAGTACCCCACATATAATGTATCTGAGTAGCATAATAGCTTCATTAGGTGTAACCATATCTGATGGTAATATTCTTCATTGCCTGGAGTTTTTCTTTCCTGTTATCTTTTTAATGAAACATTTGAAACACATTTTCAATGTTTTTAAAGGTTTGCTGTGGTGAAACATAATTTTTTGTACATTAAAGTAAAACGAAACCCAATCACTAAAATTTCTTATAAGGTTTAAAATGTTAAAAGATATCGAATGTTTTTTGTTTTTTTTTAAACAAACATGTCATACTTAACTCCTCTGTGCAGTTGGTTTTAGACAGAGTGGCCCTGATCCTCCTTTTCTGGGGTACCTCAGCGGCACTCCTGGCTCCTCCTCTTCTTGAGTGCCCCGTTGGAGAGCTCCTCTCCCTCGGGGAACTCGTGCGAGCACGCTCCCATGTCTTGCTGCTGTGTCCATTGACACAGACAGCAGGACTCAGCCCCGCCCCCTGGCTCCTTCATCATTGGATTTGTTTTACAGCAGTGAGAGCCAATGGCTGCGGTGCTATCAATTTATCCAATCAGGACCCGAGACACCGGCTGGAGCTGGTGTGCTCGTCCCCGTTTCTGGAAAGACCGGGTTCAGGTAAGTAAAAGGAGGACTCTCGGGGGCACTAAGGTGGAAAACCCTTACCATCCCTTTAATGTATCTTTAAAAGTTGTTTTCAGTCTTTTTAAATGGTACATCTTTCATTAAAATAATTCCTGGTGATCCTGCCATCAATGTCCCTATTTGAGCACTTCATGCTATAGAGTGATAACTGTTTACAAACTGTGCCCCTAAATCGTCACCTTGTCACACACACCACTGGTTGAGACTGCTCTCATTCCACATCCATGGTCCACTACAGTCACTATCAACCAGGAAACTGGTCTAAAGTAATAATATGTAGCCAACACTGGAGCGAGTGCATGTTGACAGCAAGAGCCTGAAAACAACTGGAGGAAATCAGCAGCACTGACATGAAAAACAGGATTAAGAAAGGTGATAACAGCATTTAATGAAAAAGGAAATATGGCAGCTGTTCATGATACACAGGGATTTAGCAAACTAAATGTCTTCTAGTTGAGTTTCATATCCAAAGTAACTCATTCAGGCAGACAGCCTTCCCTCTGGATGACTGGTTGGTCATCTGAGTTCAAAAAGAAATCCTAATGAAAAATGTTTCCTTTTTAGTTTAGGGAAAGTGCAGTATCTGAGGATATATACCTGGGATATATACTGTATATATAAAGGGTACTAACATTTATAGTATAGTTAAAGTTGATCCAGGGAAAATTCAATTGCCTCTTGGGGGATCAGGAAGGAATTTCTTCCCCTGCTGTAGCAAATTGGATCATGCTTTGCTGGGGTTTTCCGCCTTCCTCTGGATCAACTGTGGGTGAAGGATTGTGTATTTGGGATTGTATTTATTTATTTATTTTTTGGTTGAACTAGTTAGACTTGTGACTTTTTTCAAACTGGCTTATTATGTAAGTGCAAGAAGTACGACATATGGCACCTGTGGGACAGTGGATAGGAAGTAGAGATGTGGTGTGAGTTTGGGATAATGCTGGGTTCACCCCAGAATTTAGCTGTTTTAACTTAATCTTTTTTACCCACCCATCATAGCAAACCTCTTCTTTGTGGGAAGTCCTTTATTAGAGGCATTATTACTACCACTGCCAATGAATGACAGCTATCAGCTCAGGGCTGTAGTTGCTATGAGGCTGGTGACCACTGGCATCTTAGTAAGGTAAATGCTTAAAGGTTTTGTAAGCCCTAACAATAAACTTCTCTTTTTGGCCTGTTAAATATACCATTGCCAGCATTTTTTTAAAAATCTGTTTGACAAGTTGAAAAATTACCAGGAGATTGTACAGAAAAGAGTAATGCCGCGTAAACACGATCACACATTCCGACAACAAAGTCCATAGACTTTTTCCGACGGATGTTTGCTCAAACTTGTCTTGCATACACACGGTCACACAAATCTTGTCGGAAATTCCGAACGTCAAGAACGTGGTGACGTACAACACGTATGACGAGCCGAGAAAAGGAAAGTTCAATACCAAGTGTGCCACCCTTTGGGCTCCTTCTGCTAATCTCGTGTTAGTAGAAGTTTGGTGAGAGACGATTCGCACTTTTCAGTCTCGTGCTTTTCCGATTATTACTGCTCTTCAGTTTCTGCTTGTGGGTTTGTATCTGGTTTTCAGAGCTTGCCCCCCCAAAGTGCACGCAAGGTCAGTATAAAATATATGGAGTACTTTGCGGATAGGGGGGCCATTGATATGCCAGAAAATGTTTAATAAACATTTTAAAAATACATTTTTTATTTAAACTGAAATAATATTTCTTTTGATTTACTGCTTGTGTTTCTTTTAGCTGTCTCCTAGGTTCTCCAATGGGCTTTTTGTTTGGACACTTTCTTCAATAGTGCAAACGTAATTTATTTGACACATGAGGTGACAATCTCTTCTTTAGCGAACTATTATTATGTTGTGGGTCTGCTACACACATACTGTCACGTACCTGGTAGGTTGTGAGCCTGGAGTGCAGGAAAAGACCTCCCTTACAGCTCCCACTCCCGTTCCCCTGGAATGGAGACAGAGGGCCAGGAGTGAAGAGTGGTATGGGTGCCTGGCAGGATTAACAGTTGCTGAAAGTCCAGTAGTGGTGGCACCCTCTGGAGTCAGTAGTCTGGGGTGTAGACTGAGGACAGAAACTGGAATGCAGGACTGGAACCAGGAACCACAGCAGGTAATAGCAGACTGGAAGCTGGACTGGAACCAGGAACAACAGCAGGTAATAGCAGACTGGAAGCTGGACTGGAACCAGGAACAACAGCAGGTAATAGCAGACTGGAAGCCGAACTGGAACCAGGAACAACAGCAGGTAATAGCCTGGACGCTGGACTGGAACAACAGCAGAAGATAGTCTGGAACGCTGGACTGGAACCAGGAACAACAGCAGGTAATAGCCTGGAACGCTTGACTGGAACACAGCAGAAGGTAGCCTGGAACGCTGGGCTGGAACACAGCAGAAGGTAGCCTGGAACGCTGGACTGGAACCAGGAACAACAGCAGGTAATAGCAGACTGAAAGCTGAACTGGAACCAGGAACAACAGCAGGTAATAGCAGACTGAAAGCTGAACTGGAACCAGGAACAACAGCAGTTAATAGCAGACTGGAAGCTGATGAACACAGCGGAGGGTCAACAAGCCGGTGGTCAGTAACGTTCGGACAGCAGAGGTACCAGGGGTAATGCAGAGGGATGGTCAGGCAAGCCAAGAGGGTCTGGTGCAGGCAGATAGCAGGATCGTCAAACAGGAAGCCGGGTCAGATAAAAGGAAACACAGATCAGATCAGGTAACACTCACAGAACGCTGTAGAGCAGACAGCGGAGATGGTGTGTGATAGACCGGTTTAAATATCCCGCCTGATAGCGGGAGTGCGCGCGCGTGCCCGTGCGTGACCACACCTGTGAACACGCGCGCATGCGCAGTGGAACCCGTGGCCGTGTTCCCGGACGCCTGGATCGCCGGTTACTGGCAGGATCTTCATGACACATACCTTGTTTTTGTTGTTAATGTATGTAATGCATTACTGTTCAAAATATTCATCATTTTCTGTACCATGAATGAATTTTGGTGAGTCACGAAAATGGCCTGATTGTGGCAAATTATAAAGCACTGTGGGAGTTATTTACTACAGGAAAATCCACTTTGCACAAGTGCACTGTAAAAGTGCACTTGAAACTGCACTTGAAACTGCACTGAAAGTGCACTTGTAGTGCAAAGTGGATTTGCCTTGAGTAAATAACCCCCATTTCAGTGTAAACACCAACTTAGTCAAAAAAAAATGATATTGAGCCTTGAAAGAAGAAGCCACACATTGTTGAGTAGAAAACTTTTTACTTGTGCACATTCACATGTGCTTTAGAAAAGCTTTTTTGAACAAACCAATATATTTTAGTAATAACATTTTTTTTTTTTGGACAGTACAAATTTTTTGTGTTAAAACATGCATGTTTAAAACCATAAAACAATACACAACTCAGGAAGGCAATGTCAGACTTTAGTATGTTCAAACTGTGTCGATATTGCCTTCATCAGATGAGGTGATGTCATCCCTGTGAAAGCCAAATTTTGAAGATGCACACAAATTGAGAGTCAAAATGGGGATTTCCCCCCTGATCCCATGCCTAATGTCAACATGTGCTAGCTCCCATCATGGGGGATCAATGGACGTGTTTCGGGGGTGCAACCCCTTCCTCTCAGCTACTTTATTTGCGAGGAAGGGGTTGCACCCCCAAAACGCGTACTTTGATATGCTGTGATGGCAGATAGCACATGTTGACACACTGTGTGCATCTTCACAGTGTGCATCTTCAAAAGTTGGCTTTCCAAATTTTGGAGAAAAGTTAGAAAAATATAAAGAATTTTATAAAATGTTGGTGTGTTTTCGATTCTGCCTAAAACCTCAATGATGATTTTGAGTCTTTTTTCCACATCATTGATGTCTTCCTTGATCTTCTGTAAATCCAGATTGCAGACTATGATCTCCCCGATGAGGACTTGTGCACTTGCACTTGTGAAATGTGTTTCTACTTCAACAACATCCACATCAACTAAAAAAATAAAAACCTAACATGTATTAGAAATATGCATGCATCCATCTATTACCTGAAGCTGTGGTATCAGACACTCACACACTTCTCCTTCCTCCACATCCTCTGGTTGTTTTTTTTGGATTTTCCCTTCTTTAGGAGGTTGGGGGTCCCTGGTGACCTCAGATGTGCCAAGTCTTTTCTCCCCTATGTGAATAAAATAAAGGTATACTGAGCACACAGGTATTTGAGGCGAGAAATAGTAATATGAAACATTGCTTGGAAGTGTCGTACAATTGTCTTTTTTGGCAGAGTTCAAAGCTGAAGACATGATTTTTTCCCTTTACAAAGCTGGAATACTTACCTTTTTTGTTAAAGTATCACACATGTAGAGACCCCTAGTATCAACTGGAGCACCTGTGTGGGACACCCTAAAAAGTTTGTTCTGGTGTCCCACACTAGAGTGCTCCTGCGTCCAAATGTGTAAACAGATGCTGAGTGTCCTCTCCTTACACTGAATCAAGTTTGCATTTCATTCTAGTTACAAACCCATCTAGACAACAATGTACTAAACTTCTTTTAAGATAAATAGGCATAACCAAATGTAGTTAACCTGCATCTGCCAAAAACATCGTATTAGTGGGCGAAAGAACGATGTTAACTATGAACGATTACTGTGCCCACGAACCTGAAACTTGAAATTTTAAACTATACAACAGTAAAGAAAAGCACATGGAGCAGCATGAACGTAATAAGAGGAATAGGAACACACAACAAAATACTTACCTTTTTGCAGCACTCTCTTGATTCTTCTGTACTGATCCTGCTCCCTCAATTTTAGGTCTGACCTCAGTTTCCTCAGTTGATCCTTGGATCGCCGTACCCCAAAATTCTTCTGCAGACTTTTCACAACTTTACTTATGATCTTGGCCTTTCTCACATTTGGGTTTGGGTACAGTCCATGCTTCCCGTCATAGTCGGCCCTCTTGAAGATGTCCACCGTCTCCACCATCCCTATAAAGGCCATATTTGAGGCCTTAAATATCCTCCGGGATCGGGGCGTTTGTGGCACCGGCCTTTTCTCATAGCTGCTGCTACTCTCAGGCACCTGCTCTGTTTCCGCCATGTGCTCTCCCACTATGCTGAAAGACAAGGGTTGGGGAATATACTAGATAGAAGGTCAGGGGCAGGCGGAGTTTCATGCATGCGCAGTGTATATAAAGCGTAACACGCGTGTGTCGTACGTACGATCTGTGAGAGGAGGAAGGAGTATCGGAAGCGCCGATCAGTCTAACGAAGGTACAATTTTAACTTGGTGCATCAGTGGCCTATACTGCTTCTAGATTGAGGCCTATATTGGGACAAGATTAGGAGAGTTTAGCCTGACATTAGGGTTTGTCTTGTGTTGTGTCTTGCAGAGAAGATTGATCTATTGAATGATCAGGACTTTATCCCCATATTCATTTATATGTACAGGGAGCTGCCCTGTCTGTGGCAGGTAAACCACCGCTTTTATAACAATAAACCAAAGAGGCAGGCATCGCTGGATCAATGGCTGGAATTTGTGAAGCCGGTGATACCCACGGCAGACATCCCCTATTTGAAGGCCCTAATTGGTGGCATGAGGAGCACTTATAATAGGGAGCGCAAGAAGGTCCAGGATTCCCAGAGATCAGGAGCTGCAGCAGATGACATTTATGTACCCAGGCTGTGGTACTATGACAGACTGCATTTTCTGGCAGGCCAGACTGAACCCAGGCCAGCACTCTCCAATCTTCCTTCAATGCTTACTTCCACCTCAGCTGAGGCTTCTGACGTCCATCCTGGGCCTTCCAGCCAGGAAGAAGTGGAAGAGCCCAGCTTGAGCCAGGTATAGCATTGTTCAACATATTTCTAGTCAAATAATTATTGATGTTAACTAGATGTTATTATTGATCAGTAATTTCTGATTTTACAAAGTGTTTTACATATCAGTAGACAGTAGTGGCCACAAATGATTGGGACAAGAATGAAAAATGCTGGGGTCAGAATGATAGTCTTTTCTATTTATTAACATTCAAATTGCAACAGTCATGAGCTGAAAATTGTGTGTGGTTGATGAACCAAAAACTAAAACTATGTCCTTTTTTCATACACAGGAAAGTCTCAACCAGGAGGAGACTGTGGAAAGTGGCAGCCAGGAGGTGGCGGGGGTAAGTGGCTGCCAGGAGGTGGCCAGGCCCAGTAGCCTACCTGAATACCAGGTCCCTCCTCTCCGCCTTCCACAAAAAAGTCCCAGGAAGAGGATTAACCTGGAGGAGGCAGCACTTGGCCTATTTCGGAAAGTAACTGCGGCCCTCAGAACCCCCCCAATATTCAAGAGGACTATGCCTGCATGGCAACCTGAAAAATGCAGGAAATGGAGGAGGGCCAATGCCTCTTCTGTGAGGAAGTGATCTTACAAGCCCTAAATAAGGGGTTGAGGGGCAAACCCACAAGCCAAAGCCACGTTTGTGAGTTCAACCATGGTCCTCCTCCACCTCCTGCCACACAACACCAGAGCCACAGCCTGGAAGCAAGCGTGGAAGGAATCGTGGAAGGAAGACAAGAAAGTGATGGCCTGGGTTCAGTCTGGTCTGACAAAAGACGCGGGCTATTGTAAGACCACAGTCTGGGGACAGATATGTCAGCTGCTGCTGTTCCTGATCTCTTGGGCTCCTGGACTGGATTGTGCTCACTATTGTAAGGACTCCTCAGGCCACCAATTTTGACTGTAAAATAATTGATGTGTGTCCTGGGGTACAAAGGCTTCGCAAATTTCACCAGTTTATCCAGTGTTGCCTTCCTCTTTATTTTGTTATGACCCATATAAATGGCTATTTCTTTTTCACAAATACTTGCCTATGTGTTTTACTTCAAAAAGGACAGGTTGTTTGTGAGTAGGCAGGTACATTTCAAAAATACAATGTCAAATTAACAAGGGAAACCAACCAACCTCCTTGAGGTTAAAAAAATGCATGATAATGGTGTTGTGGTAACTTGACACAAAACAAAAGAAAAAATTAGGAAGATCACTATAAAAAAAAACTAGGAGATCTGTATGAAAAAAAAAAAAAAATATATATATATATATATATATATATATATATATATATATATATATATAAACAAAAATTCTAAACATTATTATGAAGATCTGATGAAAAAAAAAATATTATTCATAAGATCACGAAAAATAACAAAGAAATCAGTTTGTCAGAACTCTGTCTGACTATCAGCAACAAAACAGCTTCATAATTCTAGCATTATAAAGAAAAAGAGAATGCGCTGCATTAAAAGATTCAAAAATTTGCAGCGTGACGAATGTGCTATCTCCATTACAAATGCTAGTTTTACTAGGATGAGCGCTTCCGTCTCGTACTTGATTGAGCGCATGCATGGAACTTTGTGCGTTGGAATTGTGTACACATGATCGGAATCCAGATCTCAAATTTTGTTTGTCAGAAATTCCGATGGAAAATGTCCGATGGAGCCTACACACAGTCGAAATTTCCAACAACAAGCTCCCATTGAACATTTGTTGTCGGAAAATCCGATCGTGTATACCTATGCACACTTGCCCATGGTGAATTTTCCATTCATTGTGAATGGCAACCTGACCCACTTGCCTTTCAGAGCAGAGCACTGCAACACACAGATTGCTCTGTGAGTTGTGGGGGGTTGCATTGGTCAAGCATAGCACAGGTGCTTTTATTTATTTCATTATCTTTTGTGCATTGTGGCCAGTTAAAGTGTTACTAAAGGAAAAAAAAAGGTTTAAAATTAAAATAACATGTTACACTCACCTGTTCTGTGCAGTGGTCTTGCACCAAGCTGGCCTGATCCTCCTCTGCTTAGGTCCCCCAATGACGCTCCTGGTTCCTCCTCTTATTTGTGTGTCCCCATAGCAAGCTATAGAGGCACACAGTGTCTGCGCGCTCCCAAGCTGGGTTTCTATGGAGCTGAGCTCCACAGACTTACACAGCGGGACTTAGCCCCACCCCCACTTCTTCCTCGCTGTATTTGATTGACAGCAGCAGGAACCAATGTATGCAGAGGAAGAGAGGAAGAGAGAGGAGAAGATATGCAGCCATGCACAGTGCTGGATCTTCTCTCCCCTCACTTTCCCTTGACACAGGGAAGGGGACAGCAGAGAAATAGAAAATGTTTTTTATGCTAATGCATTTTTAGCTTTAGTATCACTTTAAGGGCATATTCAAAGTTAATGGGCTGCCTTGATGCAAAGAACATCAACGTTTTGGAAAGAGTGGAGAAGGATTAGAACACCCGTCAGGTTTTTATTGCTGTCTGTGTCCCCATTAGGGAGATTCACCCTCTATATCTGTCCTGTTTACCCTTATCATTGAAAGTGAAAGTAAAAGAAAATCCCACATTTTGGGTTGAGTTCAGAAAAGTAATAGAGGGGAGTCTTCCAATGGGGACACTAGTTTAGGTGACCCTGGTGACACATTGGGATTCCCTCACTTTGGAGCAATTTCCTCTTTCTTCCTGTTATGACTATAGGACAAGAAGTGAAGGGAAATATCTGCAATGGGACACAGATGGGGAAAAAAAAAGAGAGACTGACAGGGGATAAAATCTTCCCTTATTCTATCCAAAATGATTAAAGAGTGCAAAAAATGTCTGTTAATTTTGAAAACTTGTAAACATAATACTTCCTGTGCTCTCTCTTCATAAGTATTATGAAGATGAGGAGAGGTTTGTATTCTTTGTAATCCTTCAGAAATTAAGTAGGCAGGACACATGCATTAAAATTCAGAGCTAAAAATACACTGGGCTTAATTCACTAAGTTACATACTGCAGTCAATTCACAAAAAAAGCACACATTAAATATGTCATGAGTTACATTATTAATTTTGCTGAATTTCATGTACTTTTCCCACCTTAGTTTCAGCGCAGACCGGACCTCTGGCTGCAGCTGGAAGTGAAACATTTAGCAGTGATGTTAATACCACTCCTAAATATAGCAGTTCAGCTTGAGGATGCTGGGGGGGGGCAATTTTTGTTTTCTAGGCCACATTCTCTTTTTGGGTGAATGACCTGGCCAGGGTTGTGGGGAAGAGGCACTTGTCCTCATCAACATGGGGACAAGGTGCTTTGTCAGAGGGCCCCCTTCTGTGTTGAGGATATGTAGCCTGGTAGGGTTCAGGAAGGGGGGCCTCATGCTCGTCTACACCCTTCCTGGTCTGCTGGGCTGCTTGCTTGAATAATTAATCTGGTATAGATTTTAGGGGGGGACCTCACACCATTTCTTTTTTGGTGTGTGGTCCCCCTCAAAATCTATACCAGACCCGAACAGCATGGTATGGACTGGGGGGCAAATGCCTTTTTTTTTTTTTACTGTCTGCTGTTTTGTTTACATTCTGCTATCAGCGAGGAATGCCTGGCTGACAGCAGATGAGTTACTGGTTGTTAAGGACACTGTGGTGTTGGCTCATTAGCAACCAGCTATTCACTGATTGTTAAGGATGCTGGTGGGGGCTGGCTTGAATACATTTGTTAAATAGTGAGTTGCTAGGCTAGGGGTCTCCAAACTTTATAAACAAAGGTCCAGTTTACTGTCATTCAAAATTAAGGGGGCCGGACTGTGGCCATTGGGAGTAGAAAATGTCGAGGTATCAGTTGGAGTAAACAATACCCTATCTTTGGTGCCAGTGAGAGGAATTGTGACCCATCGTTGGTGTAATTAGTAAGAATTTTGTACCTTTATTGGGCGCCATCATTGGTGTCATTGGCAAGAATTTTGCCCCATCACTGGTGTTATTGGGAGGAATTGTGCCCCATCATTGGTGTCATTGGGCCTCATTGTTGGCATCATTGGGAGGAGCTGAGCTTCATTGTTGGTGTCATCGGTAGGAATTATCCCACATCGTTTGTCTCATTGAGAGGAATCATTTGTGTCAGTGCGAGGAATTGTGCCCCATCATTGGTCCAAGGGTCGAATAAAAGCAAGCAACCACTGGGCTAGACCAAAACTTATTTAACAAATGTATTTGTTTACATCTTTTTTAGTGAATTGACTTTTAAATAGATTTATACGGTATTTACCGAATGTTTTAATTTTGTGGTGGTGGAGGTTCCTTGCAAGTTTGAATGCTGCATTTCTGCAAATGGAGTTTGAGATTTGGTCAGGATTAATGGTGTCCTCAATGCTGAAAAATACAGGAAGATATTTAGCCATAATGCCGTACCATCAGGGAGGCATGTGATTGGTCCCAAATGTATCCTGCAGCAAAACAACAACCCCAATCTTCAGCATAAAGAAGAACAAATCCTGGAAGTGATGGTTTGGCCCCCACAGAGCCCTGATCTCACAACCATTGGGTCTGTCTGGGATTATATAAAGAGATGGAAGGATTTGAGGCATCCTACATCCATAGGAGATTTGTAGTCAGTTCTCCAATATGTTTGGAGCAACCTACCTGCCGTGCTCCTTCAAAAACTGTGTGCAAGTTTACCTAGAGGAATTGATATTATTTTAATTGCAAAGGGTGGTCACACCAAATAATGATTTAATTTGAATTTCTCTTTTGTTCATTTCCTTTTCATTTTGTTAATTTATAAAAAATAAACTATTTGCACTTCTATTTCTGAAAGCATCCTTAATTTAGAGCATTTTTTCACACCTTAGTGAATGCCTCCACCTTACAAAGTGCTTGCTTACCAGCTTATATTGACCTCCTATTATAGAAGATCAATCTTGCTTGTGGCTCTAACCCAGCCAGGGCCTCTATCCATCCGAGGAGACTTACACTGAGGAAGGGAAATCCACCACAGGAAAGGGATTCAGTCATCCAAAATCTGAAAAAAGGAAATAAAACTTGCCATAGCATAAAATCCTTTTGACATTTATTAAGATAAATAGAGTTGCACTTACAACAAAGCACTAAAAAGCACACATAAGTGCTTGTAAGTGCAACTCTTTTTATCTTATAAAATGTCAAAAGAATTTTATGCTGTGGCAAGTTTTATTTCCTTTTTTTTGGATGAGTCCCTTTCAAGTAGTGTATTTCCCTACCTCAGTGCAGACTGATAGAGGGCCTGGCTGGGTTGGAGCCACAAGCGAGACTGAACTTAAAGTGGAGTTCCACCCACTTTTACAACTCTTCAGCATCCGTCACTAAACTGTGCACTGTAAACGAATTGGATATATTTTTTAAAAAAATTCTCAGCACCTACTGTATATCTGCTGTATTCATTTTTCACTTCCTCCTCCCTGGCCGTGGCCCATCGCATCATTTCCTGTTTGCAATGCCTTCTGGGAAGGGGCGGCAACTTCCTCTGACACTGGAAACCTGACCTGAAACCTATTACACTGCTTGTGCTGCACTGAGCATGTGCGAGATCTACAAGGATGAGATGCAGGAAGAAATACAGTCTGGCTTCAGATGCCCACACTTAAGATGGCCACGGCCTGCTGTAAGTTTATAAAAAAACAAACTACTGCTATAAACTAACAAAACAGACCTTAGTTTACAGACTAACTTTACTAGAATACATTAAGCTTGTGTATTATAGGGTATTTTTATTTAAAAAGTATAATTTCGGCCGGAACACCACTTTAAGCAAGCAAGCACTTTGTAAAGTGGAGGCATTCACTAAGGATCACATATCCTATCTGGTGTCGGATGGTGTATTTATTTCTGAAGGATTTTGCTTACCACATATGGACTTTCTTTTTTTAAAAATAATTTTTATATTCTATTTTGCTTTTCATGTATTTTTTTCTTTGGGTTTCAGCGCAATTCTATACTGAAATATAATTGTTACTGTGTGTATCTCAGAGGAGAGTTGCTGCTTTAGGAGTTTATGTTTATAAATTAGCGCAGTTTTACTTCCTGATATAATTTTTGCACATTAGTCTGTGTGTGTTTATATGTGTGTATGTATTTATGTATGTATGTATATTAGATACACCTTGCTAGTACCGGGTTGGACCCCCTTTTGCCTTCAGAACTGCCTTAATTCTTTGTGGCATAGATTCAGCAAGGTCACGTCACGCTTCAGATTTGTCGGCTGCACATCCATGATGCAAATCTCCCCTTCCACCACATCCCAAAGGTGCTCGTTTGGATTGAGATCTGGTGACTGTGGAGGCCATTGGAGTACAGTGACCTCATTGTCATGTTCAAGAAACCAGTGGTGAGATGAATTGAGCTTTGTGAAATGGTGCATTATCCTTCTGGAAGTAGCCATCAGAAGATAGGTACACTGTAGTCATAGAGGGATGGACATGGTCAGCAACAATACTCAGGTAGGCCGTAGCATTTAAACTATGTTTAATTGGTATAAGGGACCCAAAGTGTACCAAGAAAATATCCCCCAGACCATTGCACCACCACCACCAGCCTGAACCATTGATATAAGACAGGATGGATCCATGCTTTCATGTTGTTTACACCAAATTCTGATATTACCATCTGAATGTCGCAGCTGAAATCAAGACTCATCAATCCAGGCAACGTTTTTCTAATCTTCTATTGTCCAATTTTGGTAAACCTGTGGGAATTGTAGCCTCAGTTTCCTCTTCTTAGCTGACAGGAGTGGCACCTGGTGTGGTCTTCTGCTGCTGTAGCCCTTCTGCTTCAAAGTTCAATGTGTTGTGCATTCAGAGATGGCATTCTGCATACCATGGGTGTAACGGGTGGTTATTTGAGTTACTGGTGCCTTTCTATCATCTGGAAACAGTCTGCTCATTCTCCTCTGATCTCTGAAAGCAACAAGGCATTTTCTTCCACATAACTGCGGCTCACTGAGTATTTTCTCTTTTTCTGACCATTCTCTGTAAACCCTAGAGATGGTTGTGTATGAATATCCTAGTAGATCAGAAGTGTTTGAAATACTCAGACCAGCCCGTCTGGCACCAGCGACCATGCCATGTTCAAAGTTGGAGAGAGAGAGAGAGAGAGAGATCATAAGCTGAAATAGAAAAAAAAAAACACTTTGCCTTCTACTTTTCCCCTTTTTGCAGCAGTGAAACATTTCCAGCAGAGTTTTCTGTTCTTACCCTTTTCATCAGTTTAAGAATAATTTTAGTGGAAAAATAATAAAAGTTACATTTTATAGTCTCTTGTACTAGCATAGCATTTGACAAGTGGTGAATGAAGAGCATCTCTCTACCATCGCTTGATTAAAATGATTGATTAATCTCATGGGCAAGGCAGTATTCCAGTTTTGTGAATCAGAATTAATATTTCACAAAAATGAATCCAGTTAAAAAAAAAAGAAAGCTGTACTGAAGTAATTTGTGCTGAGTAAAAATTTGCCTTTGCCTTATGAAAATTTTGACTCAATTTGTTGGTACTTTTAAGCAGTTTTAATACAAAGCTTGACAATTCATTCGATTTACTACACTATTGGAAAATATTACATTTGCTAGTTAAGAAGTATTTTTGCTGTTCAATTGTCCACTGCATACAGATCCAGATATGTATCACTGGATCTAGTAGGCACTCCAGATTTAACACCCCTCTGCTAGGATCAAATCTTTGTTTAAAGATCCTGACCCGCTTGGAATACTGTGATAATGTGTAAATAATCTTATATGAGATAGTATTCCTAATGATGATGGCAAACAAATATGTGCCCGGGAAATAAACAGGAGAGGGCTGCCTATTGTTTCTGTCACCTAAAGGCACAAGCCTACTGTGCCTAACAGTAAACCTGACTTTGATTGTATGTTTGATCAAAATACTGGATTTGCTAGTGTGGGAAAAAAGAGGGAAAAAAAAAATCAATATATTGCAGCTTACAAGTAATTTAATGTGGTGGCTGCCTTTGGGCTCATTTAGGCGTGTGGTTTTGGAGGCTTTAAAAACCATGCAGTTGAGTCGTGCTTTCAGAGCCCCCAACTGCTGACCTCTCAAGCTGCAAAGGCAGGGGACTGGTGTTTTCTCATGCCACGATTATGATGCTCTGCTTCATGCCCATGGCAAACTTATCCTCCCTGTTACAACCAATTCGAAGCAAAGGGGAACATGTTGACACCACCCCACAACCGTTATATCGCCTCCTTACCATCTGTCAAACACCTCTGAAAAGCAGTCTGAATGTGGATTGCCTTTCAGAGGCATGGAAATTTTAGCTGCAGATGTGAACTTAGTCTAATGCCATGTACACACAGTCGGACTTTTCAGCTACAAAAGTCCGACAGCCTGTCTGACAGACTTTCGACAGACTTTCGACGGACTTTTGACAGACTTTCAATGGACTTTCTAACGACCGGACTTGCCTACACACGATCACCCCAAATTCATACGTGATGACGTACACCGGACTAAAATAAGGAAGTAGCCAATAGCTGCCCTAGCGTCGTTTTTTGTCCGTCGGACTAGCATACAGATGAGCGGATTTCTGGGTCCGGCGGAGTTACGACGTAAAGATTTGAAGCATGTTCCAAATCTAAAGTCCGTCAGATCCGTCAGACTTGCGCCTGGAAAAGACCGCTGAAGGTCCGGTGAAGCCCACACACACACATTGTTCGCCGGATTTGGTCCATCGGCATCCGTCAGACCAGTCTGGTAGAAAAGTCCGACCGTGTATGCCCCATTAGTTTCATTTTTCAGGCTAAGAACTTTTTCAGCAAATACAGAAAATATGTGTTGATCTCACCAGAAAGCCAATTTCTTTGTCACTTCCTGTGACCAAAAATGAAAGCACAAAAGATCTTATTTTCCTTCCAAGCTATTTTAAGGCAGACCTTCAGTCATTTTTTTAACTTTCCATCTGTTAAATCTTCTGCCATTGTTGTTTTAAGTTTGGATAGTAAAACTTTTTTTTTCTGCCAGTAAATACCTTATACAGCCCACTTCCTGTTTCTTGTCTGGTCATTAGCCGAGGCTTATGACATGCATAGTTCTCTCCCACTCACTCTTGTGACCGTTTGCGCGGTCATACAAAACTGTACCCAAATGAAATTTTTATCATTTTTTTACCACAAATAGAGCTTTCTTTTGGTGGTATTTGATCACCTCTGCGGTTTTTATTTTTTGTTTAAAAAATTTAAAAATCTGAATTTAAAAAAAAAAATTATTTTTTTATATTTTGTTATAAAAAATTTAAAACGGGTCATTTTTCTCCTTCATTGATGTACGCTGATGAGGCGGCAGTGATGGGCACTGATAGGCGGCAGTGATGGGCACTGATGGGTGGCAGTGATGGGCACTGATGGGTGGCAGTGATGGGCACTACAGGTGGGCATTGATAGGTGGCACTGTGGGCACTGTTAGGTGGCACTGTGGGCACTGTTATATAGCATTATTAGGTGGCACTGATGAGGCAGATGTTCCTCTTCCACTTGGGGACCGATGTCCCTCACATCCGAGCCAGTAATCGGCTTTTTTTTCTACTCACGCTGTCAGCATGAGTAGAAAAAAAAAACGATTACTGATCTTTTGTTTACATCATGTGATCAACTGTCATTGGCTGACAGCTGATCACATGGTAATGGACCGGGACCGGCCCCTTACTCGGATCGGTGATCAGCCGAGTCTCAGTGACTCGGTGATCACAGCGCGCTCGGCGCACGCCCTTCAGGGCGTGCGCAGGGAGCGTGCACAGGGGAGGCCGTCATATGACGGCCTCCTGGCAATTCAGGTCTGCGCTGTGGCCGTCATTCAGCCATAGCGCGGATGTGTAGTGGTTAAGTAAACTACATGCCTCATTGTCCCCTAGGTAATAGGGATGAAGAAAGGAAGACATGTTTAAAGTCCAAATCAGGAGAGCAGTCTGGCTGCCAACCATGCAGCTCCAAAGATACAGTGAATAAAGATATCCAAGGACAGGATGTGTGTTTTTCACAGGATGAAAAGAAAACCTATGCAGCCACCAAATCTAAGAAACAGAAAGCCCGGAGCAAAAGTAATAAAATGCAATGGGCGCAGGGCGGGCATGACAGTGTTAACAGGGATAGCATAATAAGGAGAGTTGTTGTAAAAGAGGCTGGGGTTGGTTGGATGGAAGGAAGAGGTGGAGCAGAGTTAGTTTGCAAGGGGAGGGATCCCTCCCCAGCTCAGTTTGCGGGGAGGAACGAGCTTAGCTGGAAGCATGGCAGCAGAGGAGCAGTTATTTGCTAGGCTGAAGGCTGAGGCGGCATCCAAGGGACAGGGATGGCTTGAGGAAAGACTGTCAGCAGCGCTGGGTGAGGCCTCTCCTGCAGCCACTTCAGTGGGTAATGATGCGGCGCGTTCTCGGCCGCCAGCTCGCTTCTCCCCAGACCCCCCTCTCCCCCCCTCCCAGAGCAAGTAGGCAGCATGTCCGTGCGGGTCGGCCGTTATCAGGGCCGCCCACGAAGCGCTCAGCAGCACATGTATTGAGGGGGAAGGGGCAGCAGTCGCAGACAGGCCCAGGGGTGAGAGGAGACAGCGCCAGCAGCTCCAGGGCGGATGCTGGGCCTACAAGTGAGAAGACAGTGTGCTCGGCTGCTGGCTCTGCTGCGGCGGGGGCGGGGCTTCGGCGGGAGACAGGATCAGAGACGGCAGCCAGGCACCCCAGATCAGCGGCAGGTGGGCCCCCTTTGTCAGAGGTGAGGAAGATAGTGGCTGGCAGTGGCCTTGTGTGGCACTGCGAAACAAAAGACAGTGGGCACAGAAAAGCAATGCACAAGTCAGTGGGTGGATCGAGAGCCGGGAGGAGGAACTTGGAAAATCGCGGATCTCCAGCATCCAGTGACGCTTCCGCTGGAGGGCTGTCGGCAAGTGACGAAGAGATGGCGGTGGACCGGTCTGAAGGAGAGCTGTCGCAGTCGGACGACGATGGGCAGCGCGGAGGTCCGACGGTGGTGGAGACAGGATGGTTGGCTGGAGGGACCCCTTCCAGGCATCCCGGTGAGTCGAGATGTAACAATGCATGTGTAGGGGATGTTATTGTGGGGGGATGTGGGATGAGCAATGGTGGGGGACATGTTTCAGCGGGGCGGCCCGTCAGCATGGGTGGCTCCTCGGGTCGGGGAGGGGGTGGCAAAAGTGGCGGCAATGGTCATGGGGACTTCACAAGGGCCTGCTATGGAGGCGGCGGCACCCGCGACTGAGGTCGCTGTGGCGGCTGATAAGAAAGTAGCATCTAGGACGCCGGAGGGATCTTCGGGGGAGGGTACTAAAAAACAGGACTTAGTAAGGTTGGCGGATGCTGCAAAATGTGAAGTTTATGTGTGTTTCGAGGGGCCCCTCGGAGCACATCTTAAACCTGAAGTAAGGTAAAAGATTTGGAAGGGAGATTATGAAGAGATTTTTGCGCTCCTACCGCTGGAAAAGTTCAATTTGGATAGGGTGAAGCCGGCGGACAATAAAAAAGAGGATGAAGAAAAGAGGAGATATAGGTTCAACCCTAGGACTTTCGCGAATTGGCTGCAGGCCTTTGCGATTATGGCAAGTGTGATTGGGGAAAAGAACCCGGAACACTGCTCGGCAATGTTCTGTTATTTGGACGCCATGGGAGAGGCATACAGAGTCTACGGGGGAACAGCGTGGCTCCGGTACGATGAGCAGTTTAGGCAGCGGAGGGCTATCCGCCCGTCCTTGAGGTGGGATCATAAGGACATCAGTTTGTGGATGCGCCTTATGACGTCGGCGAAGCCCGCGAGTCCGTTTTTTCAGGGGGGGGGGGTGGCTCATCCAACCCCGGACAATCGGCCACAAGAAAAAAAGGGGTGTGTTGGCAATTCAACGAGGGAGTCTGCAGATTTGGGGGGTCGTGCAAATACAAGCACGAATGTTCAGGTTGTGGGGGAGGACACCCTGGGTCCCGTTGTTTTAAACAGGGTAAAAGCCGTACCAGGGAGTCTGTTAGTAAGGGGGACAAACGCCGGTGATAGTGGGAAAGATGCAACCTGTCCTCGATAGGTACCCTGATAGGGAGGCAGCACGGTTGTAGGGCCTAGGTTTTTTGGAAGGGGTTAGAATTCTGTCACGTCTGGTCACGCAATTTGCAATCAGCCTTACAGCCTTCAGCCTTTCGGAGAAACTACGGAAGGAGGTTGTGTTGGGCCGCATGGGCGGTCCTTTTCCTTTTGTGCCAATACAGGATCTGGTGGTGTCGCCGTTGGGGGTGGTGCCGAAAAAAGAGCCCAATAAGTTCAGGCTCATTCACCATTTGTCATTGCCAAAAGGGGGTTCGGTGAATGATGCTATTGACCCGGAAGTATGCGCGGTTTCCTATACGTCTTTTGATGCCGCAGTATTTTGGGTTAGGAAGTATGGGCAGGGGGCAATGATGGCGAAAGCTGACATTGAGTCGGCTTTTCGTTTGCTCCCGGTTCACCCGGACAGTTTTCGTTTGTTGGGTTGCTTTTGGCAGGAGGAATATTATGTGGATCGCTGCCTGCCCATGGGGTGTTCCATATCCTGTGCACTGTTTGAAAAGTTCAGTTCTTTCATTGAGTGGGTGGTACGAGACGTCGCGGGAGTGAATTCCATCATCCATTATCTGGATGATTTTCTCTGCGTGGGCCCACCTGCATCCGAAGTTTGTGCGGTCTTGTTGGCAACGCTGGAGCATATTACTGACAAATTTGGCATTCCTTTGGCACCAGATAAGACGGAAGGTCCTAGGACAATGTTGAGTTTTCTAGGCATAGTTTTAGACTCAGATGCCATGGAATGCAGGCTGCCGGAGGACAAGTTGGAGGCATTGAAGGCAGAGATTCGGGGGATCTTGGGACTTCGCAAAGTACAGCTGCGAACCTTACAATCGTTATTAGGTAAGTTAAATTTTGCGTGTCGCATATTGCCCATGGGGCGGGTATTCTGCAGGCGGCTGTCTGCAAGTACTGCGGGGGTTACGTCTCCCAAGCACTATGTGCCCTTGGTGAAGGCACATAGGGAGGACCTGACAGTATGGCACACGTTCCTGGCTAATTTTAACAGCAGGGCTCTGTGGATGTCAGGTCCAGTTAGCAATTTTGACCTGGAGCTGTACACGGATGCGGCGGGCTCTGCGAGCTTTGGAGCTTTTTTCCAAGGTAAGTGGAGTGCAGAGCCTTGGCCGCAGGCGTGGAAGGATGCTGGGCTCCTAAAAAATATGTTACTGCTGGAGTTGTTCCCTGTGGTTTTAGCGCTGGAATTGTGGGGGGAATCTTTCCAAAATTTAAAAGTGAGGTTTCACGGGGACAATTTGGGGGTAGTTCAGGGGATTAACAAAATGTCTGCCGCATCGCCGCCAGTAATTAGGTTTCTCAGGCACCTAGTTCTACGTTGCCTACAGTTGAACGTGTTTATTTATGCTGTTCACCTCCCTGAGGTGGAAAATGTCATTGCTGATGCGTTGTCTCGCTTTCAGTGGGACAGGTTTCGGGAATTGGCACCAGGGGCGGAACAGAGCGGGGTCCCTTGTCCCGAGTGGCTGTGGAGAATTGGCTTGGAAGAGTAGCTGGCTGGATCAGGCGATCGGTGAGCGACGCGACGTGGTCAGCTTACCACAGGGTATGGCAGGAATGGGTGTCCATGGTAAAACAGGTAGCGGATGGACAGGAGGAAGGGAATCTCAGGTTGTTGGTTTTAAATTTTGTCTCTCGAAAATTGGAGGACGGGGTTTCAGTGTCGGGGTTAGAGAAAAAACTGGCAGGGTTGGCGTTTTGGTTTAAATTTCACGGTTTGCCCGACTTCACTAAGGATTTCTGGGTTAGACAGGCGCTAAAGGGTTACCGGCGTGCCATGCCAAATAAGGATGCGAGGCGGCCTGTGTCGTTTGAGCTGTTAGGTAAGTTACTGGTACAGTTGGGACTGGCCTGTTCCTCGGAGTATGAGGTTGTTCTGTTTAAGGCGGCATTCGTATTGGCATTTTTCGGGGCGTTTAGGATTAGTGAACTAGTTAGCCCCTCTAAGATGGTATCAGGGGGGATAGGGGTGCAGGACATCAGATGTGGAGTGGACAAGCTATTCATACTGGTTAAAAAATCAAAAACGGATCAGCGGGGTAAGGGGAAGATGGTGCAGGTGTTTTTGCTGCCGGGCTCTCCCTTATGCCCAGTAAAGTTGGTGAGGGATTTCCTCGCGGTACGTCCTGACGTGGCAGGTTCTTTTTTGGTGCAACGGGATGGGCTGTCGCTATCTCGTTTTCAATTCATTGCAATTTTTAAGAAATGTTTGGGGGCTTTGGGTCTAGGGGAGCAAAAGTTTTCGTCTCATTCCTTTCGGATTGGGGCAGCTACTGAAGCAGTTCGTTGGGGATTAGACGAGGAGGCGGTGAAAAGAATTGGGAGAGGGGAATCTAGAAGGTTTCAATCTTATGTTCGCCCTCATTTACTGAATGTATAAAAATAAAACATAAAAAACAAAAAACAAAACAAAAAGGGGAGGGCAGGGGTTTTTTACTTGATTAAGGTTGTTGGTTTCTAAGATTGTTGATGACAATTGTATATATGTGTGATTCATTGATGTGCTGGGTTTTTTTTGTTTGTTTTCTTTTTCAGGTAGACCACAGTGCCGGGTATGGATAGTGGGCCACTCATATGTGTGTTGGGGGGCAAGGAGAGGAGACGCAAGGCCGGATGGGAGACAATTAGGTTTTTCCAGACAGGAGGCCTGCCTCCGGTGGTTGGGGGTCCCGGGCATGCTGTGGGGTAGAACAGTGTCAGAAGTGCGAAAATTTGCACGGTTGGATTGTCCTCTGGACGTGTTGGTTCTCCACGTGGGTGGAAATGACTTAGGAGCTACGTCAATGTTGGATTTGGTGCGGGACATCAAATGTGATTTTTGGCAACTCAGAATGGCCTTTCCACACATGTTTATTGTATGGTCGGACATTGTGGCTCGTACCACCTGGAGGTTAGCGAGGTCTGTGGATAAGATCAACCGGGCCAGGAAGAAGGTGAACAAGGATGTGAGTGGGTTTGTGGTCAGGAATGGCGGGATTGCAGTCAGACACCTTGAGATGGAAGTTGACACGTGGAGGTATTTGAGGAGGGATGGGGTACACCTGAATGATGTAGGGATTGACCTGTGGGCCTTGGGTTTGCAAGACGGAATCCAGCGAGCTTTGAGGGTTTGGCAGGGCACACAAGGGTAAGGTTTTCCCCTGGTGTGTGCTGTGGCATGGTGTTGGACTTTGCAGGTGAAGGTTTAAACCACAGATACAAAGAGTTGGGACCCATCAGTAGTATGAGGTCCGTTTGTTGATATTCCAGTTAACAGGGGTTTTAGCTGGAATTTTAGCTATTGGTGCACTGCGGTCAATTGTTTGTTGTCTCCGAGCTAGCATGTCAGCTGGAGGCCTATTGTTTAGTTAAGGTACCGCAGTGCCGGATTGGATCAAGTTGCAAGTTTAGTGGGTTTTCCCTGCAAAGACCAACGGGAGTATCTAACAGATGGGGGTGGTGTATTTCAGGTGTGTTTTTTCTCCATACAGTTATATATTTTTATGAGAATTCTATTTTGTTCATTATTATGGTTATTAATAAAAGGAATTGGCTGCTACGGCCAATTATTTACTCCAGATTGGTGTGGTCTCATTTTCTGGGGGGGGAAAGAAGGGAAGGGTCGTAGCATTTTATGGCTTGGGGTTATTAAGGTAAAGGGTATTATGGACACATATGTTATACAATAGTCATGTACGTTGCTATATAATACATTTTGTCATTTGGATTTACGTACACTTTAACTGAAGTTTTTGCTCTAAATCTGAATATTTGGTAATCCAATGTTCTGTAATCCATTAATTCATGTCTACTAAACAGCGTAGGGATTAATTCAAAACTTTAAATCAATGTTCTCGATATTAAATGGAAAAAGAAGCGACTGGAAGGGGTGAAAAATTCATGGGTTTGTAACTTCTGCAAGTGTTATTTTATAACATACACATTGCTGGAGGAAAAAGTAAGTGAACCCACACACTGATTACTTCAATGAAAGCTAATTAGAGTCAGAAGTTTACACACCTGGAATGAAAAGAGTTTGGAGTGATTTATGCTGTGTACACACAAGCGGAATTTCCAACAGAAAGAGTCCGATGGGAGCTCTTCATCGTAAATTCTGACTGTGTGTATGCCCCATCGGACTTTTTCCGTTGAAAATTCAGGCGGACTTAGATAGAGAACATGTTCTATATTTTTCCGACGGAACAAATTACTATCGGAAAAAAACGCTCGTCTGTATGCTGTTCCGACGCACCAAAAACAGCGCATGCTCTGAAGCACGTATGAGACAAAAGCTATTGGCTACTGGCTATTAAACTTCTGTTTTCTAGTCCCGTTGAACGTGTTGTATGTCACTGCATTCTGGACGGTCGGAATTTGGTGTGACCGTGTGTATGCAAGACAGCTTGAGCGGAATTCCATCAGAACTCCGTCGGAAAAACCTTCAGAGTTTATTCCGACGGCAAAAACGGTCGTGTGTACAGGGCATTAGAGCTACTTTGATTGATAAAAGACACTCAAACATTTTAAGATTGCTGTTCATAAGAAGCTTCAGTAAATGTGAACCATGCCTTTTAAAAAGGAGCTCTCTCAAGACATACGATCAAGAGTAGCTAATCTGCATAAGACTGGAAAGGAATACAAAGTAATCTCAAAGTGTTTAGGCATCCATCACTCAACAGTTAGACAAATTGTCTACAACTGGAAACAGTTTAGTACTGTGGGTGCCAAGCAAAGATAACTCTCTAGGCACAATGCAGAATTTTCATTGAGGTAAAGAAGAACCCACAAGTAACAACTAAAGTCTTGAAGAAATCACTTGAACTGGCAAACACCCCTGTTTATGAGTCTACATAAGTCTTTGAAAAGGCAGGGTGTTCATGACAAAACACCATGGAAGATGCCACTGCTCTCCAAAAAAGAAAAACATTGCTCTGCATCTACAGTTTGCCAAAGAGCACCTTAGAAAATCCCAACACTACTGGGAAAATGTTTTGTGGACTGATGAAACAAAAGTTGAATTGTTCAGAAAGAATACTCAGCACTACATTTTTTACACAAAAATGGCACTGTTTACCAACATCAAAACATCAGTCCAACAGTGAAGTATGGTGGAGAGAGCATCATGATTTGGGCATGCTTTGCTGCCTCAAGGCCTGGACCACTTGCCATCATCAAGGGGAAAATAAACTCCCAAGTTTGCCAAAATATCCTATAGGATAATGTCAGGGTGGCTGTCTACCAGCTAAAGCTTAGAAGTTGGGTGTCATAGCAGGACAAGGACCCTAAACATCAAAATAGATCCACCACAGACTAGCTTCAGAAAAAGAAAATGCCTCTATAACATCCAAGGTAAGACACTGCAACCCTTTCTTGGATGAATACTTCCTGAGCAGGCAGGTGCACGATCCAACACTAGACATGTGCAATTCATTTCGCAACTGATCAGAATTCGGCCAAATTTTGCATCTTTCGGACATTCCGATGCATCTGAATGTCTGAAGAAAAAAATAATAATAATAAAAATAACGAATTTCAACTAATGCGAAAGAAATTATAATAAAAATAACGAATGAATTCTGCATTATTCGATAATTTGTTAAAGGTCTAATGAAACAAAAGGTCAACTCGGAGTAAATCTTACAGTCCAATTAGCTGATTAATTTTGTGCTGGAGGTTGGATTACTGGCAAAGTGCATTCCTGAGAACTGAGTGAGAAGGGTGTTGTATTGTATTTAACCACTTCAGCCCTGGAAGATTTGGCTGCTCAACGACAGGCCATTTTTTGTGATACGGCACTGCATCACTTTAACTGATTCTTAACTGATTGGGTACAGCGGTCGCACAACCACGGCGCACAATTAAACAAAATTGACGTCCTTTTTTTTCCCCACAAATAGAGATTTCTTTTGGTGGTATTTGATCACTTCTGAGGTTTTTATTTTTTGCGCTATAAACAAAAGAAGAGCGACAATTTTGAAAAAAACACAATATCTTTAACTTTTTGCCATAATAAATTTCCCACATTTTTTATCAAAAAAACTAATTTCTTCCTCAGTTTAGTCCGATATGTATTTAGCTACATATTTTTGGTTAAAAAAATCGCAATAAGTGTATATTGATTGGTTTGCACAAAAGTCACAGTGTTTACAAGATAGTGGATAGATTTATGGCATTTTTATTATTTATTTATTTTTTTTACTAGTAATGGTGGCGATCTGCGATTTTTTTTTTTATTATTATTATTTTTTTTTGGGACTGCGATATTGCGGCGGACAGATCGGACATTTTTGACACATTTTTGGGACCAATGACAATTTTACAGCGATCAGTGCTGATTACTGTATAAATGCCACTGGCAGGGATTAACTGCATTCCCTAGGTGTGTTCTAAATGTAGGGGGGATGGGACTGTCTAGGAGGAGCGAGAGATTGATGTGTATGAACACACGATCTGTCTCTACTCCCCTGAGAGAACCGGGATCTGTGTGTTCACAGTAAAACTGCGGCGGCTGGTCGGCAAGCGGATGAGCAGAGGAGAAGAGATATTGTCATTGTGTGTGTTAATGGATTCAATAAACAAATGACTTTCCGAAATACAAATCGTTATCATGAATATATATATACATACATAAATAACAAATTGTCCGAAAACGCAACAATTAAACAATAAAACAAATTTATTTGTTATAACAAATATACTCTACAGAAATAATGAATTATCCGAAAACAAATTAACGTAACATAACGAATGTAGCAGAACGAAATGATGTATTTTACGAATGAAACAAAACTAAACACAATATTCCGTCGTGCACAGGTCTATCCAACACTACACCAACATGTGTACAACATGTTATGTATGTGAACAGGGGAGGGTTTAACCACTTGCCGACCGGGCCATAGCTGAAAGACAGCTACAGCGTGGTCGGCATATTCTGGGTGGGCGTCCATGGATGTTCTCCCAGGATCTTGCTCCCGCACGCCCCCTGGGGCACACTAGGGAACATCCGTGACCGCCAGGTCCGGAAGACCCAACGCATCACGGATCACGGTAAACGGCCGCTGATAGCGGCCGTTTACCACGTGATCGTTCCGCCAAAGACGGAGCGATCACTTGTAAATAAACCGGCGTCATGTCCTGACGCTGATTCCTCCCTCCCCTCCCCTCTCTGTACCAATCTGTACAGTTCGAGGGGAGAGGGGAAGAGATCGTTTGCAGCAGCACTGTGGGCTGGATCTGTAGTGCCCACAGCGCTGCTCAGTGCCCATACTCTGCAATACTCTACAGTACTATGCCAATACTCTGCAGTACTCTTCCCATACTCTGCAATACTCTGCCAATAATCTGCAGTACTCTACCAATACTCTGCAATACTCTGCCAATACTCTGCAATAATCTGCCAATACTCTGCAATACTCTGCCAATACTCTGCAATACTCTGCCATACTCTGCCAATACTCGCCAATACTCTGCCAATACTCGCCAATACTTGCCAATACTCGCCAATACGCTGTCAATACTCGTCAATAGTCTGCCAATACTCGCCAATACTCTGCAATAAATTTTAACAGAAACAAAGATTTTTTTTTTTTTTTACCGAATTTTCAGTCTTTTTTGATTTATAGCGCAAAAAATTTAAAACCCAGCGGTGATTAAATACCACCAAAAGAAAGCTCTATTTGTGTTAAAAAAAGGACATAAATTTCATATGGGTACAGTGTTGCATGACTGAGTGATTGTCATTCAAAGTGTGAGAGCACCGAAAGCTGAAACTTGGTCTGGTTAGGAAGGGGGGTTTAAGTGCCCAGTGGTCAAGTTTCTGTCTGTTTTTACTACTCTCTATGTCAGTTTTGTGAAGATATGCTCTTCATTCCTGTCAGGATGGGAAGTGATGGGAAATTTCTCCAACAGGGATAATAACAGTGTAATTATTCATTCCGTTCTGCTTACCTCAGCAATGGATTGGGATCATGGCAAGAATAAAAGTAACTAAAAACAATTCAAGTTAAAAAAAAGATGACAGGAAGCCTTCTTTATTATAGAACAACACACAGGAATACAAGCTCTTATGTGTTTGGCACTGCTCCCAGCGCATTATCTCTCTTGTATTCCTGTGCCATGCTTAATTAAAGAACACTCCCTGCTATCCCAGTTGTGCGGTCATCTTTTGTGAATTTGAATTGCTATACCAGCAGAAAATAGGCTAGGGCCAACAGCTAGGGAATGCCGGGGAGCTGAGAATGCAGACCAGCCTTGAGCAGAACTGAGCAGAACTGGTCCCACATGTTCAACTACAAAAAATAAAGCTAACGTCGAAGGACTTTTGGTAGAGAGGGGTGGATGGGGGATTATGACAAGACATTTTTAAAGTGGTAGGTGCCTTTCAATGTAGCCATGTTTAGAAGAAAAAATACTACTACTAATAACACCAAAATATGGTCTACTGTCATAATGAAGCTATTTTCATAAGAATGGGGAGCAATGAGGACTTGGGAGCTGCAAGATTTGCATATATACAGGTAGCAGGGATAAATGTTTAAAAATAACTTTTTTTTGGGGGGGGGGGGTTCACTGTAAAAGGGACTTTATTTTGCATAATGTATTTTATTTTTAGGTACAAATGAAAATACCAAATAAAGTTTGTTAACATAATTTGAAATGACAGCAAAAACATGAACATTCTGAGACTTCCTAAGGGCACTGTGGGGGCAGTGAAGGACCAGGCACCAACAATGGGGTTGGAAAGCACTACAATATACACAATGGACAGTCCTTACATCAGGATGTCATATACTGGTCGAGGGAAGAACAACATTCCAGCAGCTTATGAATCCAGTCATGTGGGGACATAACGCCGTGCCAGGAAAAGAGGGGCTGCACATCCGGCAACAGTGGTGTAAAGTGGGAGCACAGTCATAGGCACTATGGGCAGCACAGGTCTACTGGATATTCCACATGTTCCCTTTCCTGCTTTATTAGACATCAGCAAATTAGCATATGGTATTGCCATGTTGCATATATTAGCAAGCAAAAACAAATTGCACATGATGGTTAATCAGGCTTCTTTGTTAGAATTGTGCTTTTATCTTCACTTATTTCAGCCTATTGCCAAGTTTTTTTTGTGTTTACAAAAAGCATAGATTTTGCAATAAAATTAAAGTGTATCCAAAGCCCATGTACAATTTTCTTTTGCTCTCTGTATGTAGGAAATTTTCTAGTGAGGGTACCAGTTGTGGTGACAGCCAAGGGGGATTTCCCCAAACAATGGAGATTTCCTGTGACTTCCTCTTGTGCCTTTGGGGGAGGAAGTGACACTAAAAAAAAATCTGACAAGGGTTTGAATTATTCTCATCTTATATCCAAAACTATATAAGAACAGTTTTGGATTTAGATACATGTAAAACACATGAAAACAGCAAACAGGGCATGGGTGACACACCAAGCTCATGTTGTCCTATCCCAAAGTTGCCAACCAGAGCTCACCCATTGAAGTTAGCTCAGGTCAACATCATTTCTGATTGATCATTGAGCACTGCTTGCATCCTAAACCCAGTTCTTCACACTATTTTGTTCATTTATATATGATTTTTCATGGTTTTAACAAATAATGGTAAACAGAAGAACAATGAGAAGAAGAAGAAAAACGTTAAAAAAGGTAAGGTTCATTTTTCATAAAAAAAAAACACATTATTTCCCCCGCAACCAATCACATAATATAACCCATGAAGAACAAAAGAAGGAGGAAGGTTGTTTATGAAAGGTTAAGAGATGTGAAATGGAACTTGATATCAATTAACATTTAAAAACACATTTGCTGCTCTGAAAGGAAAAAATGTCACTTGGCTTAATTTAGTTAGATTTGTATTGGTATTTAGGATACAGTAATTATTAGGCCATTTTTATTTATTTTCATATTTTTTATAAAAGCAAAATAGATCTGCCAGTGCATCTGTTTACAGTTTTCTGCATGTATGCTTATGATAAAAGACCCACCAAAGCTTGAACTTAAGAAAGTCCTTTTGATGTGCACATTGGGGGTTGTTTACTAAAGAAAAATCCACGTTGCACTGCAAGTGCACTTGAAAGTTCACTGAAAGTGCACTTGGAAGTGCAGTTGCTGTAGATCCGAGGGGGACATGCAAGGAAAATAAACAACAGCATTTTAGCTTGCACATGATTGGATGATAAAATCAGAAGAGCTTCCTCTCGTTTCAGATGTACCCCTTAGATTTAGAGCAACTGCACTTCCACGTGCACTTGCAGTGCAAAGTGGGTTTGCCTTTCCTAAATAACTTCCATTGTCTTACTGACAACAATTTCAATAAATCAGCTTGTTGGTTTTGAATTTCACCATGATGGATTATCTTTTAAATGTAAGTATGAAATACAAATGGGCAAGGTGCAGAATCCGTTGAGTTTTGGTTACCCCCCATGTGACAGAATATGTTTTTCTTTAGTACTTTTTTTTTATTTACAATTTTTTGAGACACATTGTGTCGTGCCCCAGTTTTTCGGGCTCGACACATGTATGAGGGGAATAAAGCAGTAACAATTAAGTAATAAAGAAATATTAAACCCAAAACCAAAAATGTAATATATTGTAGCGTACCAATCACTGGATGTATTTGCAGCATTCGTTTTTTTTTCCCCCTTTTCCCCCTCTGTTTTTACTCAGTGATCTGTCCAGTAACACACCTTCTGTTTTAGGTGCCCCCACTCTGGATGAAGAAAAGAAACAAAATCCCCTTGTGGTGGACTTTTAAGGCACAGAAATCGTTTGAGAAAAATTAATCAAGTTTGAAAAGTGTTTATTCAATATAATAAGTACAAAATATAAAAAACACATAAAAATGATGCAATAGAACAAATTTACAGTGCTGTCATCACAACATAGTACAGGTAGTAAACCACTGGGTTTCGGAGCACATGTGTATATCCTTCCTCAAGGGTATAATTAAGCGAGAATACTAAGTGTTACTTATATATATTGAGATGGCAACCCTTTCAGACCATGCAGATTAAAAACATATGAATGCAAAAAGATGTTCCCAGTTTGCTTGAGCGGGAGGTCCAACACAAGTGGCGTGCCTCAAAAAGAGGGGGGCCTAGCCTGAAAAGCTGACCCAGTTCCCCCACACATAAAGCAGACCAGTAGGGGAGGGCAGGGGACCCACTGGGGCCAAAAAGAGGAAAAATACCCTGCCAATGGTGAGTAAGAACCACTTGAGTGTGCAAAGAACGTTATTTGTTGTAGAGAGCACAGTCACAATAACTATTGAACTTTGGACTGTTCACTCCAGCATCCAGCACAGAACTCATCTCTGGATGAAGGCGCACAAGGGGTACAGCAGACAGCAGCATTGTCATTTTTTTTTGGGGGGGGGGTGTTAGATGTCCTAGCAAATTTAGATACACTTAAAAATGTATTCACTCTGCAGTTATACAAACAACATTTTTTTGGGGGGGATAGAGGTTTTACATAAATAAATAAAAGCTGATCTTTGCAAACACCCCTGTCAGTGGTCAATGGTTTGTCTCATCCCTCTGACTGCTACACCTGCAGGATAGCTTATTCTTTTTAAAAACAGAAAAACTGGCCAGATCACCAGATGAAAATAAAGCAAAGAAAGCCTAAAAAAGAAATTGAATGCCGTTACTAGGTCTTATGCCCCATACACATGATCAGATTTTCCGACAACAAATGTTGGATGTGAGCTTGTTGGCGGAAAGTCCGATCGTGTGTATGCTCCATCGCACGTTGTCAGACTTTCCGCCAACAAATGTTGGCTAGCAGGTTCTCAAATATTCCGCCAACAAATGTTGTTGTTGGACTTTCTGATCGTGTGTACACAATTTCGTCAGACAAAAGTCCACACATGCTCGGAATCAAGTACGAGCCGGAGATATAACTAGCGTTTGTAATGGAGATATCACGTACGTCTTGTACATCACTACGTTTTGTAATTGTTGGCCAACATTTGTGTGACCGTGTGTTTGCAAGACAAGTTGGAGCCAACAACCTTCACACAAAAATCCACGGTTTTGTTGTCGGAAAGTCCGATCGTGTATACGGGGCATTAGAATTGGTAAAGTGCAATATAATAAATGATTGCTTTTGAGTTTAATACCATTTTAAAGTTGAATATTACCATGATCACATTGAAATTAATAGCACGTAGTTTAGAAATCATTTTGTAATTGTATTACAGTAGCAAAGCAAAGTCACACCTGTCATATTTATGGAATATAACACTGACAACCTGAACATTGTTATTGGAAACAAATAAATCCAAGCAACAGACATGAAAAGCAAAAAAATCCTTTTACTTTGCTTCTGCATTTTATTATGGAAGGAGAGTGTTGGCACCTCAAAGTGTATATATAATGTTCCCATGTAGGAGTAAGTTCTCAAAGGACAATTGTCTATTAATCCAGGTGTAGATAGGGAAAGTATTGGAAAAAAGATTAAAACTGACGAGCTAGATAAAGAGAAAGCAGAAGTAGATTCTTGAAATACTCAGTAAGTGAACTCATTACTTATGAGGAAGCAAGATTATTTTATTTGTTGTGTTACAAGTTGGATGATGAGTTCCATCTCCCCCAGATTTTGCAATACTTGGGTAGTCATCCTTCGTGTTAGTAAATTATTGTATTGGATACAATTCCTGTGATCCAGGATTTCTTGGTAGGTGGTACAATTAGGATCCAGGTTCTGGATATCAACTTGATGACAGAAAACAGTTTGTCTTCTAGCAAAGTAAAGGCCCATACACACTATCTGACTTTTTGACAAAAAACATGCAAATTGCCTGTTTTAAGGAAAAATCTGACCGTGTGTACGCTCCATCGGACAAACTTTTTCGGTTTTCATCGGTCAAATGTTCGCTGTGCGAAAGTCAAACTTTCCGGCAACAAAAGTCCTATGGTGCAAAATCCTATCGTGTGTACACAAGTCCATCTGACTTTAGTCCAAAGTACAAACACGCATGCTCAGAACCAATGCAAAAGATCAGACAACAGAAGTTGACCAAAGGGTGGCGGTAAAGAGCTGAAAAACCACGTGATTTGGTGAAAGTTGGCTGAAAAAGTCCTGCCGTGTGTATGCATACCAAGTTCACGGCCAACGCCTTTGGACAGATATCCACGGGAAAGTTTGTTTGAAGTCCGATCGTGTGTATGAGGCTTAAGAGGGAATCTGGCAAGCTCAACATGTGTGAAGATGCTAGAGCAGGCATTTTTGGACGTTAAGGATGATAAGGAAGCCAATTTGTTCATGGAGAGTACATTTTTGTTTCTAATAACCTTGGATCTTTGGACTTGCCAAAAGTAGATGGAACAATGTGCCGAGCTATTCTTTATTATTTCTTTTACTGTAAAGTGCCTTCTCTATTAACCAAACCAAATCTTGTAAACTAAGAATGCCTTACATCAAAAGTATAGGTGAATATAACAAACATTATCTTTATTAAGTTATGTAGTTATTAAAATCTATCAATATGTTTTTAAAGAATACCTCAGTCTATTTTTATATCAGCCTCCTATAATGCCTATAATACCCTACACAGTAGAACTCTGGCTTACAATGCTGTCTCTTGTTCTCCCAGTCTATCAGGTTCAACTGCATTGAACAATACTAATACTAAAGTCTCGTACACACAATTGTATTTTCCGACGGGAATTATGTGATAAAAGGCTGTTGGCGGAAAATCCGATGGTGTGTATGCTCCATCGGACAATTGTTGTCGGATTTTCCGCAGACAAATGTTGGCTAGCAGGTTTTAAAATTTTTTGCAGACAAATGTTTGTTGTCGGAATTTCCGAGCGTGTGTACACAAGTCCGTTGGACAAAAGTCCAAAGTACAAACATGCATTCTTGGAAGCAAGGACAAGCCAGAAGCGGTCAGTCTTGTAAACTAGCATTCGTAATGGAGAAGTAACATTCGTGACGTAGCAAATTATGAAATCTCGAAATGCAACGCACAATTCTCTTCTTTAATGAGATAATAATGAAGCTGCTTTGCTGGCGATACTGATGGAGTTATTGCAAACAAATTTTCAATGGCTTTTTTTTCTAGTAATATCAAGAATATTATTATTATTATTATTTTTTTTTTCTGGCAAATTACCACACCATTATCCTGTAGTTTTTAAGATCAAAGATACAACTATGTTGATGTCCCTTGTCAATTTTACATTGTATTTTTTTAAATGTAACTGCCTACTCCCAAACTGTCATTTGAAGAAAAACACATAGTCAAGTATTATTCTCCACAATTTTTATCGTGCATTACAAAAAGAATACAAATAAAATTAGACATGTCAATAGAACTTAACCAAAAAGTGCATTCTATGCATCCAAAAATATATAAAATATACCAAATCAAATCATTATTCAACCATAAAAATAATGTCAAAGCAATAACTCCAAGGCCAATAATAAATAACACGTTATCTCCTCCGATTCCGCAATATGTATGGTTGACGAAGGGCCATTTAGAAGCAAACCGAAAAGCGTGAAATGAAAAGCGTGAATCAACACTCACCAAACTTCTACTAACACAAAATTAGCAGAAGGAGCCCAAAGGGTGGCGCTAAAGAGCTGAAAAACCATATAGTACGTCACTACGATTGTTGGCCAACAATTGTGTGCCATGTGTATGCAAGACAAGTTTGGGCCAACACCCTTCGGACAAAAGTCCACAGTTTTGTTGGCCAACAATCTGATCGTGTGTATGAGGCTAAATGCCTCGTACACATGATCGGACTTTCCGCTAACGAAACCGTGGAATTTTGTCCGAAGGCCATTGGCTCAAACTTGTCTTGCATACACACGATCACACAAATGTTAGCCAACAATTACGAACGTAGTAACGTACTAGACGTACTACGTGGTTTTTCAGCTCTTTAGCGCCACCCTTTGGGCTCCTTCTGCTAATTTCTTGTTAGTAGAAGTTTGAGTGTTGATTCACGCTTTTCTTTTCGCGTTTTTTATTTAGCATTTTTCAGTTTGCGCTTTTCACTTTGTGCTTTTCAGTTAGTTTCTGAACGGCCGTTCATCAACCAGACATGTTGCGGAATTGGAGGAGATAACGTGTCATTTTGTTATCACTAGAAAAAAAAAAAGCCTTTGAAAATTTGTTTGCAATAACTCCAGCAAAGCAGCTTCATTATTATCTCATTAAAGAAGAAGAAAATTGTGCGCTGCATTTGTAGATTCCATAATTTGCCACGTCACGAATGTTAATTCTCCATTACAAACGATAGTTTACAAGACCGACCGCTTTTGCTTCCGAGCATGCGTGTTTGTACTTTGGACTTTTGTCCAACGGACTTGTGTACACACGATCGGAAAATCCGACTACGCACATTTGTTGGCGGAAAGTCCGACAACAATTGTCCGATGGAGCATACACACGGTCTCTTTTTCCGCCAACAGCCTGTCATCCAACATTTACCATTGGAAAATCTGATCCTGTGTAAGGGGCTTGATGCCGCGGCAGAACAGGTCTGGGGCTTCATCGGACCTTCATCTGAGCTTTTCTATCGAAAATTCCGATGGACCTAGTAATAGAACATGTTTCAAATCTTTCCGACGGACCCGAGTCCAAATAAAGAATCCATTCATCTGTATACTAGTCCGACGGAAAAAAAAGGAAGCAAGGGCAGCTATTGGCCACTGGCTATGGACTTCCTTATTGTAATCCGATCGTATGTGGTGTGATCGTGTGTAGGCAAGTCCATTTTGTTGGAACCCCATCGCAACTCCATCAGAACTCCGTCGAAAAGTTCTTCGAAGTTCTGGCGGACGAGAAGTCCTCTCGTGTGTACGCGGCATTAGAGTTTGTTGAAAGGAATAGAGAATAGAACAAACTCATCTGTGTGCTGCGGTTCCCTAACTATGCAATCACAGACTGGATCTGGTCCCTAACCAAGCTTTTTTTTAAACAACAGTGGAGAAAAGTAAAGGTGGAAACCTTGCATGGAATGCATGAATTAGCATCAAGAGATTCTATGCAAAAGTGCATTTTTGTGTGATTTGGTATCCCTATCTTTCCTGGGATCTTATGGTAACATCTTTATTAGGTTTGACCCAGAACTTTTACAAGAGGGGTAGGGAGCTAGGAAATAAACATGTTTCAACCCTGTGAAGGCCAGCTCACCTTGCTTGCCCCAAACTGGATACTGCCAACCCTTCAAGAGACCATTTATATAGCTTGGGCCCACCCACACTTTTATATAGCATTTTCAAAATCCAGAAAGTTATGGGATGAAACTTAGGGGGCACCACATCCCATTAAAATGCACAAAGAACCCCAAACTTTAAACCCAAAATGGACTTTTGAGGTGCCCCAAGAAAGTCACAATTTATAAAACATTACAAAATTTGGGGGAATTTACAACCCTCATAGCATTTTATTTATACAAATTTCAAAAATGTATACATTCGGTATAAAACTTATAAAAAGATCCTGCATACATTACGTCTCTTAATTTATTCATATGATAACATGATTTAACTGTTACAAAAGACTTGACCCAAAAATATAGGACAGGCACACTTTGCTTAGTACATATTATAATTTCCCATTACTACCATTAGCCAACTCTTCAATGCATTTTGCAGGTCTGTTTCTGTGCTTTTAGGACATGTCCAGTGTAACTTTTTATAGACTTTTAAACATTGTATTGTATATTGTATAAGCGTGCTGCATACATATTTGTGGAATGTTTGTACTTTGTCACCTACTTGATGAGCGTAGCATTACTGTTTGGTTTGGAGTTGTTTCTTTCTTTTTTATATAATAGGTAACACTGCATAACTGTTGGCCTCTTCATATGTCCTCCTGAGGAAGCAGGTTATAGGTCCTGAGAAATGCATTGCAGAATTGGCTAACCGAGAAATATAAGTACGCTTATATAAGTATATAAGCAGACTGTGCCTGTCCCAACTTTGTGGGCCAAATGTTTTGCAACAGTTAAAACATGTTATCTTATGAATAAATTAATAGGCATAACTTATGCAGGATCTTTTTATTTTGTGTACATTTTTAAATTTGTATAAAAAAAAATTATATGAGGGGTGTGTATTTACCCATATTTTGTAATGCTTTGTATATTGCAACTTTCTTGTAGCACCTCAAAATTCCATTTAGGGTTCAGAGTTTGGGGTTCTTAGCACACTTTTATATACCATATATACTCGAGTATAAGTCGATCCGAGTATAAGTCGAGGCCCCTAATTTACCACAAAAAACTGTGAAAAACGCATTGACCCGAGTATAAGACGAGGGTGAGAAATGCAGAGGGTCAACAATGCCCATCTACAGCTGCATGCCTCCCTGTGTCCTGTGCAGCCTACCTGTATCCTGTGCATGTGTCCTGTGTCCTGTACATGTGCATGTGTCCTGTACATGTGCATGTATCCTGTGTCCTGTACATGTGTCCTGTACATGTGTATGTGTCCTGTGCATGTGTCCTGTACATGTGTATGTGTCCTGTACATGTGTCCTGTACATGTGTATGTGTTCTGTGCATGTGTCCTGTACATGTGTCCTGTACATGTGTATGTGTCCCTGTGTCCTGTACATGTGTCCTGTACATGTGTATGTGTCCCTGTGTCCTGTGTCCTGTACATGTGTCCTGTGTCCTGTACATGTGTCCTGTGTCCTGTACATGTGTATATGTCCTGTGTGCATGTGTCCTGTGTCCCTGTGCAGCCTACCTGTGTCCTGTGCAGCCTCCCTGTGGCGATCTCCATCCTCCCTGTGGCGATCTCCATCTCAGCATGTGATAATACACTTCGGCGGCCATTCCACTGTTCAAAAGCCGCCCTTCCTCCTCGTCTGTGATAGGCAGAACACTCAGCAGTCAGCGTTCAGCCTATCACAGACATTCTCTCGTTCCCATACCACAGACGAGGATGAGAGAATGTCCGTGATAGGCTGTACACTGACAGCTGTTCAGCCTATCACCGACGAGCAGGAGGCGCGGCTTTTGAAAGCTGGAATAGCCTATCACACGCCGGCCGCCGTCTGCCTGCATGACACGCTGATCATACAGACAGATGGCGGTGACACGAGTATAAGTCGAGGGGGGCACTTTCAGCCCAAAAAAAAGGGCTGAAAAATTCGACTTATACTCGAGTATATACGGTAGATAGTTTGGATGTGCTCATCCTTCATACATTGTCTGCTCTGCTACACCTTCCGGTTGCCTGTCCTTTACCCATATTGTGCCTGCATGCTCATTCCTCAAATGCCCACTCCTGGCTCTCGCCCATGCCCAGGTCCCTGTGGCATTTTCAACCAAGGTGTCCATTTCAATCAACCACCACAACTGTTTTTTGGGCACCTGGAAATTTACTGTTAGTAACAAAAATCAACTTTTCCATAAAAGAATTATCACAAGATCCTTTTTAGATATTTGTCTTGGGCCTCATGCACACAGAACATTTAAAAAATGCCAGAGCTGCTGTCAGGAAAAAGCAGCGTTAAAAAAACGCTGTTAGTCGCATTTTTTAAATAACGTTTATGGGCGTTTTTTGGCTTTTTTTCAGTAAAAACACTCCCTATAATGTAAAAACACCTAAAACGCCAAACGTGGCTAACAGCTTGTTACAGCGTTTAGCAGAGTTTAGCGCCGTTTTGGGGCATTTTTCATTTTTACTGCTCCTGGAAGTACAGGCTGTCGTTTTTTTCTACTGCCCCTAAACGCCTCCTCCAGGCACCTCCGACAGTTTGTGTGTGCAAGGAAACTTAAGCTAACATGGAGGGGCGTTAAGAGGCAGTTAAAAAAATGTCAGACGCCCCTAACAGCAGCTGTAAAAACATCCTGTGTGTGTGAGCCCTTATGCCGCGTACACACAAACGGACTTTACGGCGGACTTTGCCCGGCGGACTTTTCGTCGGACTTTGTTGGCTCCTTGCGCCGGACTTAAAAACGGACGGACTTGGCCACACACGCTCACTGCAAAAGTCCGCTGGTTTGGAACGCGGTGACGTATAGCACGTACGACGGGACTAGAAAAAGGAAGTTCAAGCCCCACTACGGCACCCTTTGGGCTCCTTCTGCTAATCTCGTGTTTATCTCGTGTTAGTAGAAGTTTGGTTAGAGACGATTCGCGCTTTTCACACTTCAGCTTATTTCGTTCGTTTTCTGCGGTTCAGTTTGTGCTTGTGAGGTTTGTATCTGCTTTTCAGTGCGTGTTGGTCAGTTCGTAACCTGCCTTGCAGGCCGTTCTGGTCCGCTCGTTCCTGATTTTCAGGTCGTTCTTCATAGGCCTTGCTGTTCTTCAGTGCGTTTGTTATAAGTTTGTTTGTTTGAGCAGACGACCGTTTTGAAGCCATGTCGCGTGGACGTTCTCGTTCTCGAGTTCGTGCTGCGTGGGGACTTGGTGTTGGGGTTAATACTTTGACCCGAGTCCAGTCCATGAACAGGGCGAGGAGGAGTTCATGGATGAAGAATTGGTTGCGCCAGCGTGACCAATTCTCGCATATGCCTTTGCTCCGTGAGCTCCGTGAGAATAATCCTGAGGATTTCAGGAATTTTCTCAGGATGACGGACCCCGTCTTTGAGCGTCTGCTGGCTATGCTGACCCCCTATATCAGAAGGCAGGATACCTGCATGAGGCAAGCCATCAGTGCGGAGCAGAGGCTAGTTGCCACGTTACGTTACTTGGCGACAGGGAGAAGTCTTCAGGACTTGAAGTTCTCAACAGGCATCTCCCCTCAGGCTCTGGGGATCATAATCCCAGAGACCTGTTCTGCTATTATTCAGGTCCTGCAGAAGGAATATATGAAGGTAAGTTTTATCCTTTAACATTACATGATATGTATTAAATGTTTTTTGATGTATTGTATAACTGTCCTCCTTACCTAATTGCCATGCTTTCAATATGCTGTGAATGTCCCCTTTATCTTCATGCATGCCTGTTTTAATCATTTATTGCCCTACATGCATATTTTCTTTCATTAACCTCCCCAC
Source organism: Lithobates clamitans (assembly GCA_037952925.1). Classification (NCBI taxonomy): domain Eukaryota; kingdom Metazoa; phylum Chordata; class Amphibia; order Anura; family Ranidae; genus Lithobates; species Lithobates clamitans. The sequence goes on from JBBGZY010000545.1 coordinate 8,368,649, forward strand.
CATGCAATCCTGGGTCCATTTATATCTCTAGCCTATAGTCCCTTGAACAATGTATATTGTCTGCTCCATTGTCTTGTTTGACCCTCCCCCACCCCTCAAATGTTTCAACCAGTCAGGTGTGTTTGTTAACCTAATTAGAACCCCTCCCCCATCCCTCAAATGTTTCAACCAGTTAGGTGTGTTTGTTAACCTAATTAGAACCCCTCCCCCACCCCACAAATGTTTCAACCAGTCAGGTGTGTTTGTTAACCTAATTAGAACCCCTCCCCCACCCCACAAATGTTTCAACCAGTCAGGTGTGTTTGTTAACCTAATTAGAACCCCTCCCCCACCTCACAAATGTTTCAACCAGTCAGGTGTGTTTGTTAACCTAATTAGAACCCCTCCCCCACCCCACAAATGTTTCAACCAGTCAGGTGTGTTTGTTAACCTAATTAGAACCCCTCCCCCACCCCACAAATGTTTCAACCAGTCAGGTGTGTTTCGGGCCCTAATTAGAACCCCTCCCCCCACATTCAAATGTATCAATGGGCCATTAGAGGGGGTGATTAATCTTATAAGTGTGCCTTATGTTTTTCAACATTTCAATTACAAACACACATATTAATAATGTTTGACTGCTGTTGTTTACTAATGTTTTGGTGTAATCTGATATACAATTTATGTTTTAAAGTCCTTATCTTATTTTTTTTTTTGCACTCCACAGTTTCCTTCAAGTACACAGGAATGGCAGACTGTGGCCTCCCAGTTCGCTTACCGTTGGGACTTTCCCAACTGTGTAGGGGCGATTGACGGGAAGCATGTCCGGATTGTGCCACCACCGCATTCGGGGTCTTATTTCTATAACTACAAGGGGTTCCATAGTGTAGTTTTGATGGCGGTGGTCTCGGCACATTTGGACTTTCTGTTTGTGGATGTGGATGTGTGTGCCATCGTCTCCAGACCGGTGGCCTGGAATTGCCACCTGATGACGAGAATGTGGATGGACTCCCCTCAGTTTTTATTGCTGATGAAGTATTTGCTCTCGGTGAGAACTTGATGAGGCCGTTCCCCCAAAGGACACTCACCCCTGACAGGAGGGTATTTAATTATCGGCTGGCCAGAGCAAGAAGAGTTGTGGAGAATGCCTTTGGGATTCTGGCCAGCCGGTTCCGTTTATTCCTTTCTTCTATTAATTTGGCGGACTATAAACTAAACTACGTCATCCTTGCTTGCTGCATCTTGCATAACTTTTTAAGGAGACATTCAGCAACATATCTATCCTCTGTTGGGCCTGAGGCCAGACTGGAACAGGATAGCACTTTGACAGGCCTAGAAATTGGCCGTATTGGCTTGGCCCCCCGAACCGCACGTCAAGTGCGTGACCGTTATGTCAATTATTTTAATGGTCGGGGGGCCATTGCTATTCAGCAACAGCTGTAATTTTCTTCAAAAAATTAAAAATGAAAAATATTTCTATAAATATCTTGTTTTTATTGTTGTTTACATTTAGTTATGTCTGCCTCCTAGTGCACTTGTAGTAGTGTCAAGTGCATTTAGCTTTAGTTAATCAGGCCCACAAAAACAAACCACAAAATTTGACTTCAAGAATCAGCCACACACATTGTATTCCGTAAAAATATTTACTTTGTGCACATTGAAAGGTGCATTTTTGATAATTTTTTTTTTCTTTTTTTTTTTTAATTATTTTACGTTGTGTAAATATTTTTTTTTTATAAAATTATTCAAGGCATATTTTCACAAATATATAGACCTTTCTATAAAAATATTTACATACACAACAGTGTTTTTATAAAACAACAAAAAATATAAAGAACTTACAAAGTTCAACATTTAGAGAACGGTGCATGTGATGTCACCCTTGAAAATTGTTCATTTTGAATATGCTCAAAATTGAGCTTTACAAAAGGGTCAAGTCAACATGTGCTATCTCCTATCATGGGTGAGCAATGTACGTGTTTTGTGTGTGCAATCCCTTTTTTGGTTCCTCTCACCACCAAAGAATTTTCAGGATGAAGGGGTTGCAAACACAAAACAAGTACATTGCTAACCCATGATGGAAGATAGCACATGATGACACACCGTGTGCATCAGAATGTAAATTTGGGTATACCCCAAAAATGAAAATAACAATTTTTTCAAAAAAAAACTTCCCAAGGAAATGAAGAACATGATTGATGTTTTTAGGCCAAACGTGATTATATTCGGCCCAAAACATCAATCATGTTCTTCATTTCCTGTTGCATGGAGTCCAGGCGAAGTTGCATGCTGTGAATTTGGTCACGCATTTTATCGATGTGGCCATTCCACAGCATTATCTGGCCAATCTTTCTTTGCGCACTGTCTGTGGTGAAGGGCTCTGCCGCTTGGCCTTCCACAACCAGAAACTCACCTAAAATGAGTGAATAAAAACAAGGTTTACAATATGCACGCCAAAATACAGTAACTCAAGCTGGGGTGTCAGTCACTCACTTGGTGGGCTTGAAACCTCGCACACTTCCTCCACCTCTCCTTCCTCAAGGTCGTCGGGTGGGCGTGGTCTTGGGCTGGGGCTTGGGGTATCTTCTGCCTCAGGCTGGTGACTTGGGGGGTCCTGAGATCCTTGGACTGTTGTCTGAGTCTTTTCTCCCCTATGAGAATTGAACAAAAGGTATAGTTAAAACACACTGATATTTTAGCTTTTAATAAATAAACTTAAACGTTGGTTATGAGTTGTGGCCAATTTTTCATCATAATAAATTTTGAAGACAGGATGAACATTCCCTCTGAACAACAATTATAAACAATGCACATTTTCTGGCAAGTTTCACAGATGCAGACACCTCAATGCTCTCCTATGTGTATAACCCCTCTAAAATTTATTTATGGTTACATAGTACACTATAGTGCTCGTGAGTCCAGATGTGGAAACAGCTGCTGTGTCCTGTCCCTACATTACACTGAATCATTTTTGAAGAAGCATTATATTTTCAAACACATCTACACCACATCAACTAATTGTGGGTATTTGACAAATTAGCAAGACATAAATGTATGTCCAACCCTGTCCCATCGTATTTGGCGAAAAAATAACGTCACTTTCTAAAGTATCATATATATTCTAAAGAACGGTCTTTACGAACGATGCTGAATAAAGTCCAAAAATAAGGATCAGCATGCAAGTTAAGGATCTCAAAAGTAAAACACAGGTACTTACTTTTTTTAAGCAGCTTCTTTATTCACCAATATTGTTCTGGCTCCCGACTTTTGATGTCAGACCACCGCTTCCTCAATTGTTCTTTCGAACATTTTGTACCAAATTTTTCTTCAAGAGCAGTGACAACTGAGGACATTATTTTGTCCTTCCTCCTATTCGGTCATGTGTACGGTCCTTTTTTGCCATCATAGTCCTCCCTTCTCAATATGGACACCATCTCCACCATCTCTTCAAAAGCCATGTTGGTGGCCTTATATCTCCTCCGGGATGTGGATGTTTGGGGCTCCGGGCTTTCCACCGCGCTACTTCCACTGATTCTCTCCGCCATCTTTTACTATCTACTCCCACTGCGCAACGAAGAGTGAAGGGGCGGGGCCAAATCGTACTTACGATCGTCAGGGGCGGGCGACGCAGGCGGAGCATGACACATGCGCAGTGTATATAAAGCTATTACGATGGCCTACGTATGTCCGTGCGGAAGTAGCGAGCGTCACAAACGAAGGTAAGATTAAAGTGTGTGTGTGTGTGTGTGTGTGTGTGTATGTGTCCCCTAGATTACAACCAAAACTAATCCTGTGATTTGTGATTGACATTTAAGTTTGGATCTTGTGTCTTGTCTTGCAGAAAAAATGAATCCCTTTAAAGAGTAAGAATTTTTGTGCCAATTTATTGAGCTCTATGAGGACAAGAAAAACCAGTGGGAGGTCAAACACCCCCTATATTATAATAGGGATGTTAGGAAGGCAACACTGGGCACACTTTTAGAGTTTGTGAAGACTCGACTCCCCCAGGCAGACCTCAAGTTTGTGGACATGAAGATTGGTTTCTTGCGAAACATGTATAAGCGGGAACACAAAAAAATCCAGGAGTCGCTCAGATCCGGTGCAGCAGCTGACCAAGTATATGTACCCAAGTTGTGGTACTACAACAAAATGCGATTCCTGGATGACCAGACCGAAGCCAGGCAATCACTTTCCACCCTTCCCCCCACCTTTCCCTCCAGCCTTCCTTCCACTCTTCCCTCCAGCCTTCCATCCACCTCCACCCCAGCTGAGGAGTCCCAGGATGAACTGGGCCTTTTCAGCATTGATGAAGTTGATGCGCCCAGCTTCAGCCAGGTATCCTTTTTTTTGTAATTTGTGATTGTGTAAATGTTATTAATGATGTTAACGTGTTCATTTTTAAAGTGCTTCATAAAAAATGACTTCTGCACCAAGATTAATATGTAGACATATCACTAGACAGTAGTGGCCAAAAATATACTTCACTTCAGATCTTGTTGATCATCTGAAATAATGGTGGTGTCAAATAGATAGCCTTTACTATTTTGTGTAATTATATTTGAAAGTAATGAGCTGAAAATTGTGTGTGATTGCATAACACAAAATTACAACTATGTCCCTTTTTTTTACACAGGATGACCTCAGCCAGGAGGAGGCCTTGCCCAGTGGGAGAGAGGAGGAGGCCTTGCCCAGTGGGAGAGAGGAGGAGGCCTTGCCCAGTGGGAGAGAGGAGGAGGCTGTGGCTGGGCCAAGTCGAGGCCGCACAGAGTGTCAGGTACCTCCCCTCCGCATTCTCCACAAAAGGCCCAGGAGAATGACACCAACTGAGCAGGAATCCCTAGCCCTCATACGGGAAGCAAGCCTCATCCTGAGCAAACCACACAATGCAGAGGAGGCGTATGGCACCTATATAGCGAGCAGATTGCTGGAGTTGGAAGAGGGCCAACGCCTCCTCTGTGAGGGTCTGATTTTTGAGGCTTACCAGAAGGGCTTGAGAGGGGAGCTTACTGCTACCACATATCTGGCAGATGAAGCCACTCCTCCTCCTCCTCCTCCTCCTCCTGCCCCAAGTACACCACCAGAGGCACAACCTCCAAGGAAGGCTGCAGAGAAGCATGGAGGGAAGGCTGCAGAGAAGCGTGGAGGGAAGGCTCCACGGAAGAGTCGAAAGTGATTGCCTGGCTTCTGTCTGGTCTGACTGTGCTCCCTGTGCTCCCTATAGTCGCAAGATACCAATTTTCTTGTCCTCAAACTTGATGTGTGTCCTGGGGGATGAAAGGCTAGGGTAGTTGCCCTCTGCAAGTGCAATTGCTCCAGATCATCAGAAATTAGGTAAAAGCTTGACTTTGCAAAGAGTACCCAATCCTGTGCAAGGAAAATTATAAAAAAAGCATTTTTGCTTGCACATGATTGGATGATGGAAGTCAGCAGAGCTGCTTCACATTTAATAAAGCTTGGGAGCAACTGCTCTTGCAGAGGGCAACTGCACTTTACAAAGTGCACAGTCTTTTTCCCTTTAGTAAATCAACCCCTATGTGTGTTTTTGACAAAAGGCTAAATCATTTAGAATATCAAGTGAAAAGTACTAGTGAAAAGTTCACTTGAGAAATTGCACAGCAAGTGCACTTGTTGGAAGTGCAGTCGCTGTAAATCTGAGGGGAAGAGCTGAAATTCGGGGAAGCTCTGCTGATTTATTCAGAAAATCATGTTAAATAAAAATTATTTGCATTTTTTTGGGCTTCCTTGCATGTGCCCCTCGGATCCACAGCGAAAGCACTTAAAAATGCTCTTTCTGTGGAATTCAATGTAGAATTAGCACTTGTAGTGAAAAATGATTTTTGCCTTTGTTAAATACACCCCCCTATGTCTAATGAACAAGGGACAACAACCTCATTAAGGTTCATTAAAACAACACAAAATATGAATGTTAATTGTGGTAACTTGAAAATACACACAAAAAATGTGGTTATCATTTAACACACATTGTAAAATAGATAAGTGTTGAAATAAAAAATTAAAAAAAAAAGAGTCCAAAATCGATTTTAATTTTTATAATTTATGGAGATCTGGCTTTTACAAAATATTATATTAGTCATGGCAGGAGGATAAATCATGAAGAAAGTAGTTTGTGAGAACTCTGTGTGAATATAAAGCAGAAAAACAACTTCATTCCTCTCGCATTATCAATCCTAAAATAAGGCTGTATTAAAAGACCACAGAAGAGGAATGTGCTAGCTTCAAGACGAAGGCTAGTTTTACCAGACCGAGCGCTTCCGTCTTGTAATAGCTTCAGAGCATGCGTCAGTTTGAGTTCGTCGGACTAGCACACAGACGATCGGTTTGTCCGCTAGCAAGAAGAGTCAGTCGGATAAATTTTAAACAAGTTTCAAATCTAAGTCCGTCCAACTTTTGAGCAAACAAAGTCCGCTGGAGCCCACACACGATCGAATTGTCCGACGAAATCCAGTCCGCCGGGCAAAGTCCGCCGTAAATTCCGCTCGTGTGTACGCGGCATTAGAATCAATGGCATCAATTGAAAAGTTGCTGCATGGAATCAAATCAACATGCCGCAAGCGATTTTAGCATTCTTTCAAATAATTAAATATAAATTAATTAAAATCTGTTATCAGTAGGTCTATTATTTTAATTGCTGTCACCTTTCTAATCACATACATGATAGTGACTCACAAGGTTGGGCACCACTGAATAAATTCATTTTTTTTTTTTATTTCTTAGTAGAAAAAAAACTCTATGGAACAGTTGAAATATGACATCTTTCTGCAGATAACTATTAAGTACTATTTCTAATTACTGTATCTTTATGAATTTGATATAAATGATTGAAAATGTGTAGGTGGATGTCAAACATGCAGTTGATGTAAAAATATTTCTAAATTAAAGATATTTTCCAGAGAAGAGTGGGAAAAACATTCTTAAAGCAAGATCTAGAAGACTGTTGGGGAGCTACAAGAAGCAATTGAAAGTTGTGATTTCTCTGAAAAGAGGTGTTACTGCACTAAGTGATACGTTCCCAGCATGTTGCATTTGTAGCTTTTCTTTCTGATTAGTTTTGTTTTGAAAACACATATTAATTGTGCATTAAAGTTTGCAGAAACATGCAATGTTTAGATTTGCTCCCAACAGAATTTAGTGTTCAGTGTTAAACCTGAAATAATAGAAATATACAGGCTACCATTGCTGACCTCTGAAAATGCTAGATACTTGGTTGTCATACCAATGCTTAGGCTTCCTGTTATCGACCCAGAACAAGTAGAGACATTCCAATGTTTCTTTGGTTTTTTTTGCCAGAATACATACAACAATTGTGTGCCATGTGTATGCAAGTTTGGGCCAACACCCTTCGGACAAAAGTCCACAGTTTTGTTAGCCAACAATCTGATTGTGTGTATGAGGCCAAATGCCTCGTACACATGATCGGACTTTCTGCTAACGAAACTGTGGAATTTTGTTCAAAGGTTGTTCGCTCCAACTTGTCTTGCATACACATGATCACACAAATGTTAGCCAACAATTATGGAACATGGTGATGTACAAGACGAACGACGAGCTGAGAAAAAGGAAGTTCAATAGCCAGTGCGGCTCCTTCTGCTTGACTCCAAGCATGCATGAACTTTTGTGCGTCGGACTTGTATACACACGATCGGAAATTCCGACAACTAAATTTTGCTGGCGGAAAATTTGAAAACCTGCTAGCCAACATTTGTTGGCGGAAAGTCCGCCAACAAATGTTCAATGGAGCATACCCACGGTCGGACTTTCAGCCAACAATCTCACATCCAACATTTGTTGTCGGAAAATCCGATTGTGTGTACGGGGCATTAGTCCCCATTCACACCTGAGCATTTGTTGCTCTTATGCCTACCCATGACAATCCTCATTTTTTCTTTTTAAATTGCATTGCACATTAGTGTGCTCTGTCACTTATAGCTTGCCGCCCGTCACATGAATAACAGTTATTCATAACACTTTTTGAGGAGATTTGTGTGTATTTAGCCCCATACAGTTCAAGGTTGCACATAATATGTGCAACACTAGCATTTATGCGCGTTTCTCTGCCACAAAAACACACAAAAAAGCTAGGCAATGCAAGGAAGATGACAACTCCTGCATGATTCTAAATTTTCATTAGGCAAGAGAAAAAGGATGGAAGCCTACAAAATACATGTATAAAACTTGAAAAATGATTCAAAAATGTTTATAAGCATGACAAAATGCACAAAAATGCACACAAAAAAAGTGTCAAATCACTTAAAATACGATCTGCCCAGGTATGATCAGGTATGATTTTAATTGCATACTTGCATTGGTTTAGCTTTTACCAATGTAATTATGCATATCTCATACCTGTGGGACCACTTTGGAAGCTGACAATCACTGTAGTAGTTGGTGCTAAGCAGCTGCTCTACTGCCCATTCAGCACTGCCACCATTTGGCTCTATACACCACCACAATGAATTTGAAATGTAACAAACAAGATGTGCTTTAACAGCAGACTTTCAGCTTTAATTTGAGGGTATTTACTTCCAAATCAGGTGAACGGTGTAGGAATTACAACAGTTTGTATATGTGCCTCCCACTTTTTAAGGGACCAAAAGTAATGGGACAATTGGCTGCTCAGCTGTTCCATGGCCAGGTGTGTGTTATTCCCTCATTATCCCATTTACAAGGAGCAGATAAAAGGTCCAAAGTTTATTTCAAGTGTGCTATTTGCATTTGGAATCTGTTGCTGTCAACTCTCAATATGAGATCCAAAGAGCTGTCACTATCAGTAAAGCAAGCCATCATTAGGCTGAAAAAACAAAACAAACCCATCAGAGAGATAGCAAAAACATTAGGTGTGGCCAAATCAACTGTTTGGAACATCCTTAAAAAGAAAGAACGCACCAGTGAGCTCAGCAAAACCAAAAGACCCGGAAGACCACGGAAAACAACTGTGGTGGATGACCGAAGAATTCTTTTCCTGATGAAGAAAACACCCTTCACAACAGTTGGCCAGATCAAGAACACTCTCCAGGAGGTAGGTGTATGTGTGTCAACAATCAAGAGATGACAAGTCAACAATCAAGAGATGACTTCACCAGAGTGAATACAGAGGGTTCACCACAAGATGTAAACCATTGGTGAGCCTAAAAAACAGGAAGCCCAGATTAGAGTTTGCCAAACAACAACTAAAAAAGCTTTCACAGTTTTGGAACAACATCCTATGGACAGATGAGACCAAGATCAACTTGTACCAAAGTGATGGGAAGAGAAGTGTATGGAGAAGGAAAGGAACTGCTTATGATCCAAAGCATACCACCTTATCAGTGAAGCATGGTGGTGGTAGTGTCATGGCGTGGGCATGTATGGCTGCCAGTGGAACTGGTTCTCTTGTATTTTTTGATGATGTGACTGCTGACAAAAGCAGCAGGATGAAATCTGAAGTGTTTCAGGCAATATTATCTGCTCATATTCAGCAAGATGCTTCAGAACTCATTGGACGGCGCTTCACAGTGCAGATGGACAATGACCCAAAGCATACTGCGAAAGCAACCAAAGAGTTTTTTAAGGGAAATAAGTGGAATGTTATGCAATGGCCAAGTCAATCACCTGACCTGAAACCAATTGAGCATGCATTTCACTTGCTGAAGACAAAACTGAAGGGAAAATGCCCCAAGAACAAGCAGGAACTGAAGACGGTTGCAGTAGAGGCCTGGCAGAGCATCATCAGGGATGAAACCCAGCGTCTGGTGATGTCTATGCGTTCCAGACTTCAGGCTGTAATTGACTGCAAAGTATTTGCAACCAAGTATTACAAAGTGAAAGTATGATGGATGATTGTTAATCTGTCCCATTACTTTTGGTCCCTTAAAAAGTGGGAGACACATATACAAACTGTTGTAATTCCTACACCGTTCACCTGATTTGGATGTAAATACCCTCAAATTAAAGCTGAAAGTCTGCAGTTAAAGCACATCTTGTTTGTTTCATTTCAAATCCATTGTGGTGGTGTATAGAGTCAAAAAGGTTAGAATTGTGTTGATGTCCCAGTATTTATGAACCTGACTGTATATTGCCTTTCTTTAGTACAAGGAACAAACAATGCAATAAATCACAAAGTGGACTATAAGAAAGTTAAAAGTCAAAGTAAATCTTTTGATGCCATAAGCCTAATAAACTAACAACACGAGTCTATTGTCTAGGGGTCCTTCAGTATGATGGGTAGTCTATGTGACTAATAGCACATCTCTTAAATTTATTGAATGGAAAGAGGGAAACCTTTATATACAAATATCCTTGTCACAGCTATGCCCTACTTAACAATGGCTGCTGGACCCAAAGGAAATATCGGTAACGCCCAGGTGACATCGCTGCACTTCCTATTTGAAAACAATATAAAGACATTTTGCTTCTATGGACCACTTACTGAGGGCTCTATAGCAGGATTGGAAGCTCAGGATCTGCTAGCCCATAGCTGTCATTGACAGCTAACCGTTCTAGCATTAAAACAAATACTTAGAAAAAATAATATTAAATCTGAGCAGATAATAAATTATTACACATGGGAGTCTCCACTTATAATGCTTTGACAATGGCAACATATTAGTGTAACTCCCTCAAAATAGTATAGAAAATAATTTTATCAAAACATCTAATACAGATACGTCGATTGTGCATTTTACATACACGGTGCCAAATAATCAGTTTCTTAGTAGTAAAAAAAGCTCACAAATTGTATTTCATACATACAAGGGACATAAAACTACAAAATAATCAATTTTAGTAAAAAAACTTACAAAATTTTATTCATAATGAAATAAAATGTGTACATTTTTTTACTAATATCAAAAGTTGATTATTTGGCATGTTTAAAGTGCCTTGCATGTAAAACAGACAATTAAAGTATCTGCCTTACTAGTTCTGGGATGTGGTTTCAAAATTAAAATAAATTTAACATTGCCTATAGACTTAATAGCGCTCACACACCCCCTAATACTTGCAAGACTGACAACCTATACAGAAGATGGGAAAACAAATAAAAAGGTATAAGTAGCAGTCCACGTAGCATGAGCTTCCATAATAAAAATAAGTATGGAAGCTCCTGCTATGTGAACTGCTACATGTATTTTGCAGATATATTCCATAAGTAGAAAGTTGCTTTTGGTGCAGTATGCTCTGCAGGGTATTTGTCAGACAGTGCTGTCTTTTATATCCATGCTATTAAATCTGAAAAAGAGAAATCAACAAGTTTTTTTCCTCTATTTTATTTGTCTCTTTTACAAGACAATTGTTTCCTCCTTGACCTTGGTCACGACTGCACGAAGTCCTTAATTTGCTAAAACCGAGATCTTAGTTGATATCATTTTTTTTTTATAAGCTTGGATGGTCATTACAGTCTCACGACAAAGGCACCTGTCAAACTGTCTAACTGCACAAACCTCTTACCAGTTTCGGGGAGGTATGAATATTTACAATGTTGAAGAAGACAGAATCAATTTATCGCACCTGCAAAATCCTCTGTGAAGGGCATATTAACCCATTCTTTACTTGCAATAACAATTCTTGTGTTTACAGCCATTTGTTTTAAACTCTCAAAAATAGAATATTTTATATGAGGAAAATTATTATATTTTATTTTAATAATATATTTTTCAAGCTAAAACCATGAATAATAATAATAATAATAATAATAATAATAATAATAATAATAATAATAACATGTACGGTATTTATGATAATAGCAAAAATCAAGATGTCTACAGCCTTCTGTAAGCCTAATTAAAACAGTAATATTAAAAGTGCTTCCTACTTTGCATTCAGTCCCTTCATAAGATAATATGTAGACAACATGCTGATTATAAAGTTCAGAAAATAGGGCCCACATCATACAAATGATCCTGAAAATGGAGGTAATTTGCCAATGACAGAACCAAATCTCATTTCAACAATCACACGCTATCCGGTGCACAATAACCCAGAATATCTTAACCTGTATCAAGCACGACCATCCCAAACAGAATGTTTACATGAGACAGACAGATTAACTACAAACCTATTACAGATTCTTGCAACCCTACAGATGCGGGTAACTATTTAAACCATATGTTTACTTTTTCTCTTTCACATCAGAACTTCCTTTTTTTGGTTAAATTGAGTCTGTTATGGCAGGGTGCCGTGACGAGGCTCTGTGGCTTACGCATGCGCAGACAGGTTAATTCGTTTGTCTGCGAGCTGGTTGGTAAGTAGGCTTGGGTTTTTTCCTGGGCATTCCCCAGGATTTGTTGTTACCTGTTTTAGCCTTCCAATGCCGCTTACTGTGATAGCCAGCTATAGATAAGGGCGGTGGAAAATCTTTTGTTATCACGTTGGTGTTTGTATTGGCCCAGCAACGCACCAACACCTTTGCAACCATTGTGCTATTTGCTGGGTATTTGGTGTGCTCCTGTACCTTTAAGAAGGGGTGGCTCTCCTTCAGTCCACCTGCTCTCATTTATCCATCAGAATGCATGTGCCTCCACTGTGGGGACACTCATATTTTAGTGTTAGGACCACAGATACCAGGATGCCGTGACGCGGCTCTGTGGCTTACGCATGCGTTTGCAAATACGTGCAAACTAAACCCCTGTTTTTAACACATACTGTTAGACAGGTTAATTTGGTTGTCTGCGAGCTGGTTAGTAAGTAGGCTTGGGTTTTTTGGGGCTGAAAGTGCCCCCTTCGACTTATACACGAGTCACCGCCGTCTGCCTACATGATCAGTGTGTCATGCAGGCAGACGGCGGCCAGTGTGTGATACAATCTAGTGTACTCGGCAGCGGCTCTCACAGTTCAAAAGTCGCGCCTCCTTGTCCATGATAGGCAGTCAGTGTACAGCCTATCACGGACATTCTCTCATCCTCGTCCGTGGTATGAGGATGAGAGAATGTCCGTGATTGGCTGACCACTGACTGCTGGGAAATTGAGTTTTTTGGACGAGGAGGCGGCGCGGCTTTTGAACAGTGAATGGCCGCCGAATACTACACGGTGATCGGTGCAGAGCGGCGCACGGAGGATGCACAGGACACAGGTAGGATGCACACACAGACACATGCACATATACACAGGACACAGGTACATGACACAGGTACATATACACATGACACATATGCACAGGACACATGACACATATGCACAGGACACATGACACATATGCACAGGACACAGGGAGGTATACAGCTGCAGATGGGCATTGTTGACCCTCTTTTTCCACTTACAGTAGCTGCTGCATTTCTCACCCTCGTCTTAAACTCGGGTCATTACGTTTTTCCCAGTTTTTTGTGGTAAATTAGGGTCTCGACTTATACTCGGAACGACTTATACTCGAGTATATATGGTAATTGCCTGGCTGTGTCTGACATAAAGTGGAACTAAACTCAACTTTTGTAGAAAAGTCAGTGCAATAAGGACCCATAGTCTGTGATAGGCAGTCAGTGTACAGCCTATCACGGACATTCTCTCATCCTCGTCTGTAGTATGAGGATGAGAGAATGTCCGTGATTGGCTGACCGCTGACTGCTGGGAAATTGAGTTTTTTGGACGAGGAGGCGGCGCGGCTTTTGAACAGTGGATGGCCGCCGAATACTACACGGTGATCGGTGCAGAGCGGCGCACGGAGGATGCACAGGACACAGGTAGGATGCACACACACACACAGACACACAGACACATGTACATATACACAGGACACAGGTACATGACACAGGTACATATACACATGACACATATGCACAGGACACATGACAGATATGCACAGGACACATGACACATATGCACAGGACACAGGGAGGTATACAGCTGCAGACGGGCATTGTTGACCCTCTTTTTCCACTTACAGTAGCTGCTGTATTTCTCACCAAACTCGGGTCAATACGTTTTTTCCAGTTTTTTGTGGTAAATTAGGGTCTCGACTTATACTCAGAACGACTTATACTCGAGTATATGCGGTAATTGACTGGCTGTGTCTGACATAAAGTGGAACTAAACTCAACTTTTGTAGAAAAGTCAGTGCAATAAGGACCCATAGGTAGTTCGACTGGCAGAGGCGTGGTGGTTCAAAGGACAGGCATGAGTTGTCTGCTTTAGTAAAACACCCAGTAATTTTTTTTTCACCTTTGAACAACCACATCGGGTGCCTCTGCCAATCAAACTATCTACAAGCCCTGTTTGCACTGACTCTTTCTACTACTTGGTTCACCCACCTGAGAACCCCCTAAGAGCACCCAGGATGGGAATGCTCGATGCTGGAGGCAGCTGGCTCCAGTGAGGTGCTGAGAGCCTGAGCATGCCGACCCTGATCCCTGCACAGCCTATCACTCCAGTGAATGCTGGAAGGGCAGAGCAGAGAGATGGTGACTGACAGCCAACAGCCCTCTGCTCACTGAAGACCAAGAACTGAGACATCAGTGGCCTTTGATTGTTCAGTTCTCAGCGTAGAGGTAGGGAGGGACAGATTCTGCATCCACCTAGGTTAGTATGAATGTTTGTTTTTTTAATACCTGGAACTTCTCTTTTAAGTACTTGTGAGTCACAGAATTGAAAATGCATGCTATAAATGAGTGTCAGTGTCAGACAGAGAACATTAGCATGACAGCCAAGGAACTAACTTATCAAAAGTAGAGTTTAGAAATGCCAGCTTCTGTGTAAAAAAACATCTCCTGTAGTTTCCCTCTGTTCTTTTAGGAATCCTTGCATTTGCTTCAATGGCGTTTCTCCCCTGCTGGCCGGTCCATCAAGGCATTGTTTTGCTGTGGCTCATTCTTGGACAAGAAATATTTTACATCATCTTGGCCAGTGAGGAAGTAATGCCAGTGGACGTTCTCTTTAGCAGTCTTAAGCCTCATACACACAATCAAATTTTCTGAGGGGAAATGTGTGATGACAGGCTGTTGGCAGAAAACCCGACCGTGTGTATGCTCCATCGGATAATTGAAAAACTATGAAAGGGGAATTGGCGATGTTCACAAATCAGATTATTGCTTCATGCCTCACCATGAGAAAATTTATGTGCATTAAAGTGCATCAACAAACATAGTGAAAGTGTAGTGAAAAAACTGGTAGAATGTATGTGTCATGTAGAATATGGAATATCCAAATTACCAAAATATTGTGTAAAATAAAATGAAAAGCTCATATAAGTGAAGCTAAAACATCAATTATATCCCCACTAAAAATCACACTGATAAATATTCAAAGAAAAGTGACTTCTAAAAATGACAGAAAAAAATCTCTGAGATTAGCTAAAAAAATCCCAAAAGTGATGTACAACAAACAAAAGAATATGTCATAAAAAAGTGTATGAGTTATATAGTGAAAGTTTATGTGGTAATATTCCGTGCAACCAAATACTCCAAAAAATTCCAAAAACATTTTTTTATAAAATATGTTGTCCAATAAAAATTGTACTATGGATGTGAAGAAAATCCCTGTGAGCAGATGGTGTATGCATCCAAACGATCCCAGACAGGTTTGATGTAGCTGTCGTTACCCTTCTTTGATTGAACCCCCACTTGTCCCCTCACTCACCGGAAAGCCCAAACCCTGCAGGGGTAATGGGCAAGTGTATGTCGATCCAGTGGCCGGAATCCTGAACGATCGATGTCCCTCTTACCGACTCTGTGGTCTCCTTTCCACTTGTATCACCGTTGTCCCTTTATTAGTATCCATCGGAAGAAGTCCAGGATAGAAAAATACTCTGCTAGTACTACCCCAAAGAAGAGGTCCTCCAAGGACCCACCAGGTAGCATGCCAGGTGGGAGAAAGGTGGCTGCAGAATGCAATTTTTTAAGTTCTCTAAGGATTGATGGCGATAGATTTCGAAATATATATATGGTATATGTATGTATATGTATGTATGTATGTATATATATATATGGTCTTTCACATAGATTGCGAAATATATATATGGTATATGTATGTATATGTATGTATGTATATATATATATATGGTCTTTCGCAATCTATCACCATCATTCCTTAGAGAACCTAAAAAATTGCATTCTCCACCCACCTTTCTCCCACCTGGCATGCTACCTGGTGGGTCCTTGGAGGACCTCTTCTTTGGGGTAGTACTAGCAGAGTATTTTCTATCCTGGACTTCTTCCGGTGGATACTAATAAAGGGACAACAGTGATACAAGTGGAAAGGAGATCACAGAGTCGGTGAGAGGGACATCGATCGTTCAGGATTCCGGCCACTGGATCGACATACACTTGCCCATTACCCCTGCAGGGGTTGGGCTTTATGGTGAGTGAGGGGACAAGTGGGGGTTCAATCAAAGAAGGTTAACGACAGCTACATCAAACCTGTCTGGGATCATTTGGATGCATACACCATCTGCTCACAGGGATTTTCTTCACATCCATAGGACAATTTTTATTGGACAACATATTTTTTAAAAAAATGTTTTTGGAATTTTTTGGAGTATTTGGTTGCACGGAATATTACCACATAAACTTTCACTATATAACTCATACACTTTTTTGTGACATATACTTTTGTTTGTTGTACATC
Source organism: Lithobates clamitans (assembly GCA_037952925.1). Taxonomy (NCBI): domain Eukaryota; kingdom Metazoa; phylum Chordata; class Amphibia; order Anura; family Ranidae; genus Lithobates; species Lithobates clamitans. The sequence continues at coordinate 8,385,176 of JBBGZY010000545.1, forward strand.
ACTTTTGGGATTTTTTTAGCTAATCTCAAAGATTTTTTTCTGTAATTTTTAGAAGTCACTTTTCTTTGAATATTTATCAGTGTGATTTTTAGTGGGGATATAATTGATGTTTTAGCTTCACTTATATGAGCTTTTCATTTTATTTTACACAATATTTTGGTAATTTGGATATTCCATATTTTACATGACACAAACATTCTACCAGTTTTTTCACTACACTTTCACTATGTTTGTTGATGCACTTTTATGCACATAAATTTTCTCATGGTGAGGAATGAAGCAATAATCTGATTTGTGAACAACGCCAATTCCCCTTTCATAGTTTTTCAGTATTTGGACTTCACCTTGGTGTTTTCCTTTTTTGGGGGGCTGCAGTTCAAGATTGGTGTTGGTCCTAAGCGCGGAATATTTGAATTAATAATTTATTATCCATCGGATAATTGTTGGGCAACTTTCCGTGGACAAATGTTGGATGGCAGGTTTATAAATTTTCTGCTGACAAATGTCTGTTGTCGGGTTCTCCGAGCGTGTGTACACAAGTCCGTCGGAAAAAAATCCAAAGTACAAACACGCATGCTCGGAAGCAAGGACGAGCCAGAAGCGGTCGGTCTTGTAAACTAGCATTCGTAATGGAGAATTAACATTCGTTATGTGTCAAATTATGAAATCTTGAAATGCAGCGCATATTCTCTTCTTCTTTAATGGCATAATAATGAAGCTGCTTTGCTGGTGATACTGATGGAGTTATTGCAAACGAATTTTCAAAGGCTTTTTTGTCTAGTGATATCAAGAATAATATTATTATGCTTCTTTTTTTTTTAATTTGGGCAAGTTACCACAACACCATTATCCCGTAGTTTTTAAGATCACAGATACAACTATGTTTGTGTTCCTTGTTATTTTACATTGTATTTTTTAAAATGTAACTGTCTACTCCCAAAATGTCATTTAAAGTAAAACACATAGCCAAGTATTATTCTCCACAATTTTTTTGTTGTGCATTAAAAAAGAAAACAAATTAAATGAGATATGCTACCTGCCAATAGAACTTAACCAAAAAGTGCATTCTATGCATCTATAAATATACAAAATCAAATCATTATTCAACCAAACTCCAAGGCCAAAAATAAATAACATGTTATCTCCTCCGATTCCGCAACATGGCTGGTTGACAAACGGCCGTTCAGAAACAAACTAAACAGTGCAAAATTAAAAGTGAGAAATTTAAGGTGCAAATCAACACTCACCAAACTTCTACTAACACGAAATTAGCAGAAGGAGCCCAAAGGGTGGCACTAAAGAGCTGAAAAACAACGTAGTATGTCACTACGTTCGTAATTGTTGGCCAACAATTGTGTGGCCGCGTGTATGCAAGACAAGTTTGGGCCAACGCCCATCGGACAAACGGTTTTACTGCTGATGAGTTGCTTATCTGACATATCCAGCAATTTTTGTGTCAGCAGCTTCTACTATATGTTTTATTAAGCGCAACAGATTCTGTTTTTATTTTCCATAATAACTATGTACTTCAGGAGTAATGACATTACTCTTAATTCAGTTCTACATACTTGTTCTGGGTCAGTGATTTAGAAAGTATTGTTTATCAAATATCAGCCCATTCCTTAAAAAAAAAAAAAACATATTTCTCTTATGCCGCGCACACACGTTTGGATATTCCTGGATTTATTTCTGACAGATGTTGGCTCAAACTTGTCTTGCATACACATGGTCGCAGAAATGTTGTCGGAAATTCCGATCGCCAAGAACGCGATGACGTACAACACGTACGACGAGCCGAGAAAAATGGATTCAAGTAATATAGAATTGTCTCAGACAGATAAGAAAACAGGTAGTTAAAAGAATTAGGTGGAATACAGGAAAGTTATGTACAGAACATTAATTAAGTTTGACAGGGTCAAACAAAGGTCTTTTGAGCCCTCATTAAAACTGTTAAAATACATTGAATAAGGAAATACATGTGTGTATGTATTTATATATATATATATGTATGTAATAATTAGACAATATTGAATTAGTAATTAGCTATGTGTGTGTATGTGTCACGAAGATCCTGCCAGTAACCGGCGTCCCAGGCGCACGGGAACCCGGCCACGGGTCCCATTGCGCATGCGCGCGCGTTCACGGGTGCGGTCACGCACGCGCACTCCCGCTGGTGTCAGGCGGGCTATTTAAACCTGCCTGTCACACTCCATCCCTGCTGTCTGCTCTACAGCGTTCTGTGAGTGTTACCTGATCTGATCTGTGTTTCCTGTTATCTGACCCGGCTTCCTGTTTGACGATCCTGCTATCTGCCTGCACCAGACTCTCTTCGCTTGCCTGACCATCTCTCTGCATTACCCCTGGTACCTCTGCTGTCCGAACGTTACTGACCACCGGCTTGTTGACCCTCCGCTGTGTTTCATCAGCTTCCAGTCTGCTATTACCTGCTGTTGTTCCTGGTTCCAGTCCAGCTTCCAGTCTGCTATTACCTGCTGTTGTTCCTGGCTCCAGTCCAGCGTTCCAGGCTACCTTCTGCTGTGTTCCAGCCCAGCGTTCCAGGCTAGCTTCTGCTGTGTTCCAGTCCAGCGTTCCAGTCTACTACCTGCTGTTGTTCCTGGTTCCAGTCCAGCTTCCAGTCTGCTATTCCCTGCTGTTGTTCCTGGCTCCAGTCCAGCGTTCCAGGCTACCTTCTGCTGTGTTCCAGCCCAGCGTTCCAGGCTACCTTCTGCTGTGTTCCAGTCCAGCGTTCCAGTCTACTACCTGCTATTGTTCCTGGTTCCAGTCCAGCGTTCCAGGCTACCTTCTGCTGTGTTCCAGCACGGCGTTCCAGGCTACCTTCTGCTGTGTTCCAGTCCAGTGTTCCAGGCTATCTTCTGCTGTTGTTCCAGTCCAGCTTCCAGTCTGCTATTATCTGCTGTTGTTCCTGGTTCCAGTCCTGCATTCCAGTCTCTGTCCTCAGTCTACTCCTCAGGCTACTAACTCCAGAGGGTGCCACCACTACTGGACTTTCAGCAACTGTTGATCCTGCCAGGCACCCATACCACTCTTCACTCCTGGCCCTCTGTCTCCATTCCAGGGGAACGGGAGTGGGAGCTGTAAGGGAGGTCTTTTCCTGCACTTCAGGCTCACAACCTACCAGGTACGTGACAGTTGCAGACAGCCATGTCTGAGCCTGAGCAGGGAACGTCTCCCATGGAGGAACTCTGTGCACACCTGGCAGGATTGACTGAAGCAGTCAAAAATCTGCAGCAAGGATACACCAGACTGGAGGAACGAGTGTTAACCCTGTCTAACCCCATTGGGGCCCAGGGAGCTTCCTCTGCTCCTGCTCCTTCAGTTGGGCCTTCCTCAACGGTGGTGATGCTCCCTCCAGAACCTAAGGTTCCCACACCTGAGCGTTTCTTTGGAGACCGCCATAAGTTCAGAGCCTTCCGCAATTCCTGCGAACTATTTTTTGCTCTTCAGCCACGTACCTTTTCCCTGGAGGCTACAAAGGTGGGCTACGTGATTTCTCTGCTCTCTGGTGACCCCCAAACCTGGGCCCATCGCCTCTTAGAGCAAAAGGACATATCTCTGACCAACCTCTCCACTTTCTTTGACGCACTAGGCCAGTTATATGATGACCCCCAGCTATCTGTAACTGCAGAAGCGGCTCTACACACCCTTCAACAAGGTCGCAGAGCAGCAGAGGATTATGTGACTGAATTCAGGAAGTGGAGTGCGGATACTAACTGGAACGATGCGGCTCTCCGTTATCAATTTCGGTTGGGACTTTCTGATCCTCTGAAGGATGAACTGGCCAGGGTGGGTACACCACAGACTTTAAATGCTTTAATCGATCTAGCTATCCAGATCGATCGACGCCTACGAGAGCGCAGGTCGGAGAGAGCTATGGGGTCTTCTCGTCCAACTTGGGTTACCCCTAAGGTTCCACATCACCCATCATCAACACCACCTACCTCCACGCTTAACTTACCTGAGCCAATGCAACTGGGTGCCTTGCGACCTTCACTCACCCCAGAGGAACGACAACGTCGTCGTGCAAATAACTTGTGCCTGTATTGTGGGGAACCCAGGCACTACGTCAGGAACTGTCCTCTCAAACTCCGTAAGTGTTTATCCCTATCTACTGACTATGTGACATCTCTGGTTAAAAATACCACTCACCTTGCTCTTCCTCTTCTGCTACAGCTTCCAGGGAAGGATCTACAAATCACCGCCATTATTGATTCAGGAGCTTGCAGCTGTTTCATGGATTCTCATTTTGCCATCCAACACCAAATACCCTTGTCACCTAAAGCCCATAGACTTTCTATCCATCTAGCTGATGGGACCGCTATCAAGTCTGGACCTGTCACCCAAGAGACTATGCCAATACCCGTTTTCGTTTCCAACGGGCATCAGGAACAGCTGCGCCTGGACATTATCGCTTCACCCCTGTTCCCCATAATACTTGGCATGCCATGGTTACAGGCCCATAATCCGGACATAAATTGGATCACGGGTGAGGTGACCTTTCCCTCTCCTTACTGCCAACAGTTTTGCAGAACCCAGAACATCCAGGAGAACTCTACTCTGTTATGCCTAGATACAGATCCTAGCCTGCTTCAATCCATTCCTTCCGCCTATCATGATTTCCTGGACGTATTTAGTAAACAGAGGGCAGAGGTGTTACCCCCTCACCGGGCCTATGACTGTCCCATTGAGTTACTTCCTGGTGCTGAAATTCCTTTTGGAAGAATATTTCCCCTGACTGAGGTGGAGCAAGGGGCATTGAAGGAATACATTGATGAAAACCTCAAAAGAGGCTTTATTCGTCCATCCACGTCCCCCGCAGGTGCAGGCATCTTCTTCGTGCAGAAAAAAGATAAAACCCTCAGGCCGTGTGTGGATTACCGCAAACTAAACAAGATTACTGTGAAGAATCGGTACCCTCTCCCCTTAGTACCAGAGTTGTTTCAGAGACTGGGGACGGCTACCATATTCACCAAACTTGATCTCCGTGGGGCCTACAATTTAGTTCGTATCAGGGATGGAAACGAATGGAAGACCGCTTTTCGTACCCGTTATGGGCATTTTGAGTACCTCGTGATGCCTTTCGGCCTGTGTAATGCCCCTGCCACATTTCAATACTTTATTAATGATGTGTTACGTGACTTTCTAGACCTGTTTGTCATCATCTATTTAGACGACATATTGATTTTCTCTTGTTCCCTTGAATCCCATCGCAGGCACGTCTGAAGTGTATTGGGCCGACTTCGACAACACGGTCTATATGCAAAGGCTGAAAAATGTGAATTCGAACAGGAAAGTATTCCATTTTTAGGGTTGGTCATCTCCAGTAAGGGCATTAAAATGGACCCCCAGAAGGTCACGGCTGTTCTAGATTGGCCAGTCCCGACTGATAAGAAAGGAATCCAGCGATTTGTTGGATTCGCTAATTTTTACCGCAAATTTATTAAGGGGTTCTCAGCTATCATTGCACCCATCACACAGCTTACCAAACAGGGTACACGCTTCCATTGGTCGGCTGAGGCTCAAAAGGCTTTTGAGACTCTCAAGGGCCTTTTTACCTCCGCCTCTGTACTGAAGCATCCAGATTCCCCTCTGCCATTTATTCTAGAAGTGGATGCATCTGAAATTGCTGTAGGAGCAGTATTATCCCAAAGACAAGGAACCAAAGCCCTGCTGCATCCTGTGGCTTTCTTTTCTCGTAAATTATCCACGGCAGAGAGAAATTATGATGTAGGTGACAGAGAGTTGTTGGCAATCAAGTCGACATTGGAGGAGTGGCGCTATCTGTTGGAGGGTGCCGCTCATCCAGTTCTAATCTTTACAGATCATAAGAACCTGGAGTATTTGAGGTCTGCAAAGAGGTTGAAACCACGTCAGGCCAGGTGGGCTCTCTTTTTCTCCAGGTTCTCCTTCCATGTCACTTACCGTCCTGGCTCCAAGAATACCAAACCTGACGCCCTGTCTAGGATGTTCCACAAACCTCAAGAGATTTCCCCTCCAGACACCATTTTGTCTCCAGGGAACTTCCTTCTACTTCAGGGAAACCTGCTTTCCCAGATTAAACAGGCCTCCGCAGAAATAGAATCTTCCATTAAGACAGAACTCCAGGTTAAGGATGGGTTATTGTGGCATGAGGATAGGATCTTTATACGTGAAACACTACGAGTTCCAGTACTAGAGCTCTGTCACGATCATGCGCTGGCTGGGCATTTTGGTGTGGCTAAGACCACTGATTTGGTTCAGCGCACCTTCTGGTGGCCTCAGCTGCGCAAAGATTTTAAGGAGTTTGTAGAGTCCTGTACCACCTGCCTTAGGAACAAAGGGCACAAAACAAAGGCATGGGGTCTACTAAAACCCTTGCCTGTCCCAGATAGACCCTGGAAAATGCTCTCAATAGATTTTATTGTAGAACTACCCCCGGCCGGGGGCTTCACTTCAATCTTTGTCATAGTGGACCGGTTGTCGAAGATGGCGCACTTTGTCCCAATGAAGGGTACCCCTTCAGCTACAGAAACAGCACAAGCATTCATTAAAGAGGTCGCCAGGCTCCATGGGGTACCAGTTAACATCGTTTCAGATCGAGGGGTACAATTTACCTCTCGATTCTGGAGGGCTTTGTGTAAAACCTTGGACATTGAACTCTCATTTTCCTCGGCTTATCACCCCCAGACTAATGGGCAAACAGAAAGAACAAACCAGACCCTTGAACAATATTTGCGCTGTTTTTCTTCCTTTGCCCAAGATAATTGGATTGCTGTTTTACCATTGGCCGAATTCGCTTATAACAATTCCATTCATTCTGCTATCAAGCAAACTCCGTTTTTTGCGAATTATGGTTTCCACCCCTCATTTTTACCAAACTCTCTTCCAGAATGCACAGTACCCGCAGTCCAGGAGAAATTGGATTTTTTTACCTCTAACAACCAAGTTTTACAGGACACCATGACCAGAACCCAGGAGTACAACAAAGCAACCTTCGATAAAAAGAGGCGAGGTGAGCTCTTACTTGCACCTGGGGATCAGGTATGGTTGTCCACCATAAACCTCAGGTTGGCCTGCCCTTCCAAGAAATTGGGTCCCAAATTTCTTGGACCATTCCCTGTTAAACGGAGAATTAATGAAGTTGCATATGAACTTGAACTCCCGGATTCACTAAAGGTACATCCAGTTTTTCACGTGTCCTTGCTTAAACCATCTATTACTAACCCATTTCCAGGTCGAAGTACGGATCCTCCTGATCCAATCCTGGTAGATGGGGAAGAGGAATTCGAGGTGGAGGCTATCATGGACCACAGGAAAAGAGGTAACCAAAACCAATTCTTAATAAAGTGGAAGGGGTTTGGCCCAGAGGAGAATTCTTGGGAACCAGAGGATAATATTCATGCTGAAGACCTGTTACAAGCCTTTAAAACAGCTCATCCAGAGAAATTTTTTCAAAGGGGCATCCGGAGGCTGCCCCTTGGGGGAGGGCAATGTCACGAAGATCCTGCCAGTAACCGGCGTCCCAGGCGCACGGGAACCCGGCCACGGGTCCCATTGCGCATGCGCGCGCGTTCACGGGTGCGGTCACGCACGGGCACGCGCACGCGCACTCCCGCTGGTGTCAGGCGGGCTATTTAAACCTGCCTGTCACACTCCATCCCTGCTGTCTGCTCTACAGCGTTCTGTGAGTGTTACCTGATCTGATCTGTGTTTCCTGTTATCTGACCCGGCTTCCTGTTTGACGATCCTGCTATCTGCCTGCACCAGACTCTCTTGGCTTGCCTGACCATCTCTCTGCATTACCCCTGGTACCTCTGCTGTCCGAACGTTACTGACCACCGGCTTGTTGACCCTCCGCTGTGTTTCATCAGCTTCCAGTCTGCTATTACCTGCTGTTGTTCCTGGTTCCAGTCCAGCTTCCAGTCTGCTATTACCTGCTGTTGTTCCTGGCTCCAGTCCAGCGTTCCAGGCTACCTTCTGCTGTGTTCCAGCCCAGCGTTCCAGGCTACCTTCTGCTGTGTTCCAGTCCAGCGTTCCAGTCTACTACCTGCTGTTGTTCCTGGTTCCAGTCCAGCTTCCAGTCTGCTATTCCCTGCTGTTGTTCCTGGCTCCAGTCCAGCGTTCCAGGCTACCTTCTGCTGTGTTCCAGCCCAGCGTTGCAGGCTACCTTCTGCTGTGTTCCAGTCCAGCGTTCCAGTCTACTACCTGCTGTTGTTCCTGGTTCCAGTCCAGCGTTCCAGGCTACCTTCTACTGTGTTCCAGCCCGGCGTTCCAGGCTACCTTCTGCTGTGTTCCAGTCCAGTGTTCCAGGCTATCTTCTGCTGTTGTTCCAGTCCAGCTTCCAGTCTGCTATTATCTGCTGTTGTTCCTGGCTCCAGTCCAGCGTTCCAGGCTACCTTCTGCTGTGTTCCAGCCCAGCGTTCCAGGCTACCTTCTGCTGTGTTCCAGTCCAGCGTTCCAGTCTACTACCTGCTGTTGTTCCTGGTTCCAGTCCAGCGTTCCAGGCTACCTTCTGCTGTGTTCCAGCCCGGCGTTCCAGGCTACCTTCTGCTGTGTTCCAGTCCAGTGTTCCAGGCTATCTTCTGCTGTTGTTCCAGTCCAGCTTCCAGTCTGCTATTATCTGCTGTTGTTCCTGGTTCCAGTCCTGCATTCCAGTCTCTGTCCTCAGTCTACTCCTCAGGCTACTAACTCCAGAGGGTGCCACCACTACTGGACTTTCAGCAACTGTTGATCCTGCCAGGCACCCATACCACTCTTCACTCCTGGCCCTCTGTCTCCATTCCAGGGGAACGGGAGTGGGAGCTGTAAGGGAGGTCTTTTCCTGCACTTCAGGCTCACAACCTACCAGGTACGTGACAGTATGTGTGTATATGGATATATATATATATATATATATATATATATATGTGTGTATGTGTGTATGTGTATACATATATATATATATTTGATACAGTACTTTTGCATATAGGATTATATAGTAACACATATAGACACATCTGGTGGGGTTATTGAAAGTTCATTTTCCCAAATGTCATAAATCTGTCATTCTTGAACTTAGTTAAATCTTATCAAGATAAGGTAGAATATGATAACACAGCTGGGTGCCAGACTGTCTCTACACAGGGGTTTTTAATTGGACAAAACCAGTTATAAATCACTTTAATGAACATATAGGAATTTTGGGAATAATTAAGTTTATCTGGTTGTAGAACAGGTGTCAGATTTATGCTTAGTTACTTTGACGTAGATCTTAGCGACCAATTATATGTAAGAGAGATAGTTGAGATAAGACTTGTAAAATGGTATATAAACGCAAGCTCTGCAATTGTTAGACAGACAAGTCAGATAGGAGCTCATAAGGCTGAACTCTATGTATGCTGCCCTATTGCACGGGTCATAGAAGTCAGAACCAATGGGCAAGTATCTGTCCTAACTTGTCCCCTCGGACAAGTCAGATAGGAGCTCATAAGGCTGAACTCTATGTATGCTGCCTTATTGCACGGGTCATAGAGGTCAGAACCAATGGGCAAGTATCTGTCCATAACTTGTCTCCTCGTACGAGTCAGAGAAGACTTCTTGACTTGTTCCAGAATGTGGTCTCAGGTGAATTTCCCTCACAAACTTGGTCGAGCTGGAACCCAGAACTCTGTGAGGGGACCAGACCACCGGCAGATTGACTGGTCCCTATCAGGTGACGGGTTCCCAAGAATTGGCAGAAAAGACCCATTCTGGTTCAAGGTGAGAACAATTCACAATTGTTTCAATTTGGTTAGAGGATAAGAATACCTATATCTAATATGCTTGCATTGTATCAAACTGTATAAATTAGACCTGTATCTTGTAATACTTTGAACATAAACCTGTATGTTATCAGCTGTTAATAAACCTGCACTGTTGAAGTTCTGCCTGGTTCGATACTTTACTATTCTACTTCAGTGTCTCCCACAGCTCTTACTGGTTCTTCCTGCCAACCTCTTTTTCATTATAGTAATGATATAAATGTTGGTTGGAGGAACCACTGAACTCTGTAGTGACATAGGAGATCAATATCCTGGTGGTGCCAATTTTTCAGTCAATTTCCAAAAATGATTCCTCAACACTGGGTTGATGCGGACAAACGTAGCCCAGTCAGCAGCCCTTTAAGGAGTGGGAGCCACCACAGCCTAGTCACTTGCAGTTACAATAAAAAAATCAATAGTACGGCACCATTATAAATATAAAATAATTAATATCCAAAGTGAACTTAGAGGTAAATCTCATATAATAGATGAATAAGGTGTGAAACCACTATAGTGCACCTCCCCCTTAGTGTGCTTGCTAACGTAAGTCACTTTAACACATAATACTATTGTACCAAAACATATAATCAATTAAGTGAGCTCTTTCTTTTATGGCCAAAATGTTATATACATAAATATTTTTTTTTAATATACTATCAGTGGCAGCCCAAAATGCAGGGCGCAGAGGCGCCACCCCCCTCTCCATGCGCCCGGCCCCCTAATCTACATTTGGGGTGCTGGAGGCATGGATTGCAATGTTTTTGTTTTTTAAGCATGTGATTAGAGCTAGAGGCTCTAATAGGCTTCAAAAAAGGGTGGGCTCGACGACTGACCCACAAGCCACCACTGGTAGATGGAGGGGGGACACGGAGACCGGGACACGGAGGAGACGGAGGGGGAGAGCCAGTGCCGGCAGGCACCCTCCAACATGTCAGCACAGGGTGAAGCACAGGGTAAGTGAGCTGGTGACTGGGGGGTTGAGTATGGTGCGTGGTGCGAGCTGGAGCAACGGGGGGGTCAGGTCCGTCTGCCGCCCCGCCCAAGCCGCCAAGCCGCCATTGTGTACTATAGTACACCCCCCTTTAATTTGGTGACATTCCCATAACAGTCCAAAACAGTCCAAAATTTAGAAAAGTTCATGACTATAGTATAACAGATGATACATACACACATTGCTTTACCTGTCCAACCCAACTCCATAACCCTTACCCTTTCCCCATTAATGGAGACCACACCGTTTTGGATTAATAAATTATTATTATTGGCCGTAGTAGCCCCTTTGTTAACAACTCAATTAAAATTAACATAACTATAAACAACATCTGTTAAACCTCAAATAGTCGCGTTGGTCTTTGCAGGACATCCCCCCATAATTACCATAACGATCATCACCATGCACTGCGGTACCTATAACTGAAAAATAGGCCTCCAGCTGACATGCTAGCTCAGAGACAACCAAACCACTGACTGCAGTGCACCCTTTCACCAAATTCCAGCTAAACCAGCGTTAGCTGGAATACCACCAATGGGCCCATACCACCGATGGGTCCTGCATTCATCCTTATCTGGGGGTTTCTTCATTCACCCGCAAAGACCAACACCCGCCAACTGCTATGACATCCTAGAATCCAGGCATTCTGTGAAAGCAAACAGGTTACGAGAGACAAAACAAATACCTACTATACCAGGGAGGGTGGGTGGGAAGCTGTCTCCTCTGGCTCATACTGACGCTGGGGAGGGACCTCCTTTCCTTCACTTCCCGCTGGCTCCTCCTGTTCCTCCCTTTCCTCCATTTAGAGGCATCTTAACAAAATTGTTCCTGTCCCCTGTTCCCACAGTCATGTAAGCCCTACGTTTATTTTTGTTTGGCATTACTCCGGGCTTCTCTTGACTATAGTATAACAGATGATACATACACCCATTGCTTTACCTGGCCAACCCAACTCCATAACCCTTACCCTTTCCCCATTAATGGAGATCACACCGTTTTCGAGTAAATTATTGGCCGTAACAGCCCCTTTATTAACAACTCAATTAAAATTAACATAACGATAAACAACATCTGTTAAACCTCAAATAGTTGCATTGGTCTTTGCAGGACATCCCCCCAGAATTACCATAACGATCATCACCATGCACTGCTGTACCTTTAACTGAAAAATAGGCCTCCAGCTGACATGCTAGCTCAGAGACAACCAAACCACTGACCGCAGTGCACCCTTTCACCAAATTCCAGCTAAACCAACATTAGCTGGAATACCACCAACGGGCCCATACCACCAATGGGTCCCGCATTCATCCTTATCTGGGGGTTTCTTCCTTCACCCGCAAAGACCAACACCCGCCACAGCAAACAAGGGTAAAACCTTACCCTTGAGTGCACCTCCAAACCCTCAATGCTCTCTGGATGCCATCCTGTAATCCTAAAGCTCACATGTCGATCCCCACAGCATTAAGGTGCACCCCATCTCCTCGAAGGTAATGCCAGGTATCCACTTCCAGCTCCAAATGTCTGATTGCCAGCCCCCCATTCTTGACCACAAACCTGCTGACATCCCTGTTAACCTTCCTCCTGGCCTTATTAACCCGCTCCACTGATCTTGCCAACCTCCACGTAGTCCAGGCAATCATGTCCGACCACACTATCAGCATCCCAGGAAAGGCCATGCAGAGACGCAGGAAATCGAACTTAATATCCTGCATAATATCCAACTTTGACCTAAGGCCTAAATCATTACCACCCACATGTAATACTAAAATGTCCGGAGGCCTGCCCAACCGTGCAAAACATTGCATTTCCAGAACAATACTGCTCCAAAGCAACCCTGGCACCCCCAACCACCGAATGCAAGCCTCCCGTCTAGAAATGCCCATCTGTCCGTACATCAGCCCTTCTTGCACCCCAACGATCATATGAATGGCCCATTACCCAGACCACCCCCTGCGTTCCACCTGCAAGAGAAGAAAAAACACCCACATAATAGTAAATCAGCACCCCAAAACACACAGTCCCATGCCAACATCCACCCAGATCACTTCTAACCTTCTAAACCGCCAACAGATCAGGCCAAACGTAGGACCTAAAGTTCGTCGACTCCCACCTACCAATGCATTTGACCGCCATCTCATCGAACCCCCATCTTACCACCTCCGTAGCCGCCTCTATACGAAATTAATGTAAAGAAAAATTTAGCTCCCCCAAACCCAATGCCTTCAAACATTTCCGGAAAACAGAAATAAATTGAAATCTTGACAGTGATTCCCCATTTTCATGCACTAAAAAGGATCCTCCTGCCAACTCCGGACGGATCGCGAGGAAACTCTTAACTGCCGCAACTGTGCATAAGGGCGAACCTGGTATCGCAAAAATCAGTATCCATTTTCCCCTGCACTGCTGATCCATTTTAGATTTGCACACCCGCATGGACAATCTATCCTCGCCACAGATGACCTCTGCAGCCCCCATCCCCCTTTCTCCTTTTTGGAAGGGTTAACTAACTCCCCAATCCTAAATGCCCCAAAAAACGCCAGGGCAAACGCCGTCCTGAACAGTACCACTTCATAGTGTGATGAACAAGTATCAAGAAACTGGGTAAAGAGCCTGCCCAGGAGCTTGAATGACACCGGGCGCCTAGCGTCCTTGCTTGGCCGAGAGCGCCATTACCCCCTCATAGCCGGTCTAATCCAGAAATCCTTTGTGAAATCCTGGTAACCCTTCAATTTAAACCAAAAGGCGAGCCCCACCAGCTTCTTCCCCAAACTCGACACTGACACCCCTTCCTCCAAATTACGGGAGACAAAATATAACATCAGTAACCTGAACTCCAGTTCCCCTTCTGCACACCCAACCTCTTTCAACAGCAAACCCCACTTGGTCCAAACTCTGCTGTCAGCAATGACGTTCTCCACTCCCGGTAGGTGTACAGCGTAGACAAAAACATTCAACTGCATACACCTTAGCACCAAGTGTCATGGCAACCGCTTCTGGGGATGCCGTCGACACTTTGTTGATGACCTGCACCCCCAGATTGTCCCCATGAAACCGCATCTTCAGGTTCCTGAAGGATTCCCCCCATAACTCCACTGCCAACACCACTGGAAACAATTCCAGCAGTACCATGCTTTTCAATAGACCCGCCGCCTTTCATGAATCCGGCCATGGCCCTGCACTCCACTTCCCCTGAACAAAGGCTCCAAAGCCCATTGATCCGGCCACATCCGTATAAAGCTCTAGATCAAAGTTACTCACTGGCCCAGACATCCATAGCGCCCTCCCATTAAAACTTTCCAGGAACTAGTGCCATATCCTCAAATCCTCCCTGTGTTCCTTCACCAGTCACACGAAATGCTTGGGTGACTCCACCCCCGCCGTACTAGCAGACAGCCGCTTGCAGAAGACGCGCCCCATGGGGATGATGCGACACGCAAAGTTCAACTTACCCAACAATGACTGTAGAGTCCTAAGTTGGACCTTGCACAATCGCACAATCCCCTGAATCTCCGCTTGAAGAGCTCCCAGTTTGTCCTCGGGCAGTCAACACTCCATGGAGTCCGAGTCCACAATGATGCCCATAAAGCTAATCACTGTAGTGGGCTCCTCCTTTTTGTCCAGTGCCAGGGGAATCCCAAAGCACTCTGCCACGTTTTCCAGCGTCGCCAAGAGCACCGCACAGATGTCGGACGAGGCCGGGCGCACACAGAGAAAATCATCCAGGTAGTGGATGGTGGAATTCACTCCCATGACGTCGCGGACCACTCATTCCACGAATGAACTGAATCGCTCAAATAAAGCACATGGAATAGAACAGCCCATTGGCAGGCAGCGATCCACGTAGAATTCCTCTTGCCAATGACAACCCAGCAAACGGAAACTGTCTGGATGAACAGGAAGCCATCTGAATGCCGACTCAATATCCGATTTGGCCATCCTAGCCCCGCACCCATAATGCAGCACCCAAAAAACTGCTGCATCAAACAAAGTGTACGAAACTGCACACATCTCTCAATGGCATCATTAACCGACCCCCCTTTTGGGAATCAGCCTATATTTATTCAGCTCTTTTTTGCGCACGACCCCAAAGGAGAGGCCACCAAATCTGACATTGGCAAAGCAGGGAATGGGCCCCCCATGCGTCCCAGCGCAACCTCCTTCCGCAGCTTCTCTGAAACCACCTCTGGATGTTGCCTAGCCGAGCGCAAGTTCCGGGACACTGGGGGGGCAGTAACTAGGTTGGACGGAATCCAAAACCCTTCCGAAAACCCCAGGTCTAACAACTTTTCTGACTCTCTATCGGGGTACCTATCCTTTCCACCGTCACCGGCGTCTTCCCTCTTGTTAGTAGGCTCACCGGCACGTCCTGTTCCTTGTTTAAAACACCGGGGACACTGGATGGGCTCCCCCCACAGCTGGAGCATTGGTGCTTGTATTTGCAGCCCCCCCAAACTTGCAGGCACCCTAATTGTACTGCCAGCAAACCCCCTTTTTTCTTGTGGCCAATTGTCCGGGAGTGGATGAGCCACCGCCCCACCCCTGGAAAAAACGGACTCTGTGTCTTCGCTGATGTCAAAAAACTGCTCGTCATACCTCCACCATGCACTTCCCCCGTAGACTCTATGCACCTCACCCACCGCATCCAGGTAGCAGAATAGCGCCGAGCAGTGTTCGGGGTTCTTTTGCCCGATCACACTCGCCAGAATCGCAAACGCCTGAAGCCAGTTCTGGAACATCTGTGGTATGAGCCTGTATCTCCTCTTCTCCTCATCCTCCTTCTTGTTGTCCTCAGGTTTAACCCTATCTAAATTGAACTTCTTAAGCGGCAATAGTGAGAATATCTCCACATACTCCACATACTCACCTCTCCAGATCTTCTCCCTAACCTCCTGCTTAAGGTGAGCTCCTAAAGGTCCCTCAAAACATACATATATCTCACACCTTGCCGAGTCCGCCAACCTGATCAAGTCCTGTTTTTTACCCATGTCCCCCGCCCCCCCCCCATTTTCTCCCCCGACGATTCCTTGTTCGCTGAGTCTGGTGCAGCCATCACAGTGTCCCCCACCGCGGGTGCAGGTGTCGCCCCAGCAGGACCTGGAATTACCCCAAACCCGAATCCCCTGACCCTGAAGCCCCCCCAGGTGCCACCCAGGCCACCGCCGGCATAACCGGCCTGCCCACCCCGGGCTCAAACCTACTCACCAAATCTTTTAACCCCGCCAGGAACCTCTGCAATCCCGCATCCGCGGAAGCTTGGTCGCGGACCAATGCAGCCAGTGGGGAGTAAAAAATTATATATATATATATATATATGACAGTGATAATCAACTCATCAAAATAGGTGAAAGTTGATAGGTGCTAGGTACGTGAACTCAAATAAGCATATTTAAAAAACAACAATTGCAAAACATGCATTACCGTGTGCTACTCTGCACACAAAAAATAAATAAATAAAGTGACAAGTGCTACTGTAATTCCAGAGTGATAAGTTCCAAAAAATAAAATTGGTATGTGTGTATATTCATACACTATAAAAAGACAGTTTTTGAGTAGTGATTCATGCACAAAAAGAAACATAAAGGTGACTCTTCAGTGCTCCCCACTTTCATCTTTTCTGCTTGCACTCACCAGAGCACCTCACCCCTGCAGGGGTAACAGGCGTAATAGCTGTATCCTAATGGAAGTGTCCCCCTCTTTTGTGAGGTATCCCTCGGATTAGCTGCAATCCACCTCTCCAAAGCGGTATTAGGAATCCCCGAAGACGGGCGTCCCTAGATATAAAGACAAAATTTGCTTGTTACATGTACTGAGAGCATCCGCTTGCTCACCACCGTGGCTGTGCAATGTCACATCCTCTCCTCTGCACATGTATCGACCTCTGAATGGTCTTCCCCAGCAGATGATAGACCCACCCCCTGACTCCCCCTTCCCACCTGTGTCCCCCAAATTAAAAGTGGACTTACCGGGCTGCCTAGGAAGTGTCCCACTAGACGAAGTTCCCGCCTCCATCGCTGCCGGAGTTCCGCTCGGCTCCTCCTCTGATAGGGAGAGCTCCCCCTCTGATCGATCCCCCGCCATGTCCTCTTCCCTCACCGACAGCCCTCCAGAGGATCCATCCCTGGATGCCGAGGATTCGCGCCATGGCCGGCCCCTCCTCCGCACTCCGGATCCACCCACCGATTTTCTGGATGCCTTCCCCGGACTTCTGCCACCTCTAGATCTGTGTTGCACCTGGGCATCCCTGCCTCCTGCCATCACATTCGATCTGCTAGACCTCTGGGGGCCACCGGCTGTGGGAAGGGAAGGCTTGGCGGCCATTGCTGTTCGTATCCCTCGCTGAAGCCCTTCTCCTGCTGTGGACAAGCTGGGGCGGAGCCCGTTAGATCCGTTTCCTGACGCGTGGTGGGCCTGGTATGGGCCCCAGGCATTCCGGAGGGCCTGCCCGCTAAGCCCCATCTCTGCTGGGGATTCCTCCCAGAGCCTTCCATCACTGGCACTGATATGCGCTTTGCAGGGGGCTCTGAAGGGACCCGTGAGGGACTCCCTGTGTGACGCTGGGCCCTGGGGGGGAGTCTGGGGAGAAGCAATTCGGCGTCCGTGACTGCCAAGCTCATGCGGCTGGGACCGCCAAGCTCGTGCAGTACCCAAATTGATCGGTCGATCAACTTGGGTACATTCAGCCTGCTCATACATGGTTCGAATCTCGGCCAGTCCCTGCTGAACCGGCCAAGATTCAAACCATCTATAGCCGGCTTTACACTATTCATTGGGACTTCCCTTGCTCTCTTTAATCCATGATCACTGGTATATTGGAGAGGAAGATGAGAGGAAAATATTAAACTTTGGTGGTTAGATACAAGATTTTTTACTGGTTCAGTTTATGGTTGGAGGAGCCTTAGTAGAAGGAAAACTTGGTTTAGAGAAACAAGCTCAGTTTGACCCACATATTAATTTAAGGGGTCTAAATTTCTGGGAAATACTTTGATTACTAGAGATGAACAGCACGAGTGTGAAGATGACACATGGTTTGAAAGATACAGATTGATTACAGTAATTTCATGGACTTTTCTGAATTTGGGACTTTTATGGGGATAAAAATAGGCAAGACAAACAAAACCTCACCTAGTGGCTGTTGCATGCTAAAATAAGAGTTCACACTTAGGATAGAGAGTCACAAGGACTGCTTGCGGCAGGGAAGGTAGGTCAGGCTGCATAGGATAGAGTTCTTGAACTGCTGGGAGCTTCTGCTTTGCAAGCAGAAAGACATAGTTACAGAGAGGACTGCTGCAAGGGAGACTGTGCTGTTCTGCTAGAAGCAGTGTGCAGTGTTGTGGACTGAGCTACAGAGCGACCGTACAGAAGAATACCATAGAAATATTGGGCCGGCCGAGACCCTACACTCACTGGAGAGAGCCCAGAGAGAGAGAGAGACTTTTTGGTGAGCTGGGTTTCTGGGCAGTGTTTTGGCTAGGGAGAAAAACACAGATACAGCTAATACTAAATTCAGATCTAAGCCCCATGTGTGTGGCATATTCTCTCACTTATTAAACATCAGTACATAGCACTCAATTGTGTTATCCTGGTGCTGTTACCTACTAATAATCAACTGTGTAAAACATATCGTTACATAAAGTGCTCCTGTGCATGAGTAATTTCAAACATCAAAAATACAAGAATCTATTTCATTAGTAAACTCTAACATAATGGGCCATATACAAAGTGTCCAATTGCTTTCCAATACTATTCCTCTGTCAATCATTCAGTGATGTCTCTTTTCAAAGTGCCAAACAACTGTATTTTCGTATTCTCTTCTTTGTTTCTAATCCTCCACTGTGCATCACCACCACACTTGTGCACTCACCAGATGGTCATGACCTCTCTGGAAAGAGAATGACACTTTTCCCCCAAGTGTTTAAAAATCACTCTTGTATAACTGGCCACCTCCACTATCTCTCAGTGCGAGCATAGACTGTCCCTCAATAACCCACCTCTCCCAGGTATCGGGCTCTCATTCAGCACAGATAGCTTCCTGTATCCCCTGCTGAATGAGAGCCCGACACCTGGGAGTGGTGGGATATTGAGGATGGTCTGTGCTTGCACTGAGGGATAGTGGGGCCGGCTGGTTATTCAAGAGCAATTCAACCTGATTGAATTCAGGGGTGCACTACATATCAAGTGAAGTTTCAGGGGTGCACTAAGTACAGAGTGCAGGGTTTGGGAGTCCACGATACATAGAGTGCAGATTTTAGGGGTTGTGCTAGGAACAGTGTGCAGGGTTCAGGTCTCTTTCACAGGCTATCCACATCTCACTTCCATCCCTCCCCATCTCGGACCCCTGCACCACTGTCCCCCACCTCTGCACACACCTTCCTCCACAGCCCTCTTTTGACCCCCAAAGCTTTCTTGCATCTCAACTTTTCGAAAATTTTCAGCCCGCCTTTCTCCCGCCCTCTCTCTTGCATGCAGCAAGATTATTGGTTCCCATCTGTGCACCCGGGCACAGATGGGGATCACAGTGCAGCCTACCACATAATGCCCCATCCCACCTATGGCCATACTGCATTTGCATCTCCCTTGTACCCACCCTGAGTGCAGGGCAGGCAAGGATCTTTGAGAGCCTCCGAGAGGATAGCTGCCCTTGTAAACACAGAAGGCTTCTGGTTTTAAAAATGACAGTGGTGAGCGGGGACCGAAGGATGAGAGCTGGAGGTGGCGGAAAGAACTTACTCCATGGTCCGGCAGAATAAATACCCTGGGTGGGAGGTCCACATGAAATTGCCTGGGAGGTGAATTCGGCCCATGGGCATTGTGTTTAACACATGTGGCCTATACTTTGCTGCCACACAGAAGGTGCGCTCCAACAAGAAGGACCCCATCCCTGTAGGTGCAGATTCAAGTCCCCAAGATCACACTGTCTGTGTTTGGGGACATGTACGAGGACGCACAGGAATGTCAAATTGGGAGCAGTGTCTGTTTCCATGCTGCCACTGCATCCCATTAGACATGAATGGAACTACCTGCACATAGATGTACAGGACACCTGTGCATTCAATGCGGGCAAATGCAGAAACAAGTGAAACCAATCACTCAGCCACTAGTGCTACCTAACAAACACAAATACCTAATCCTATAAGTGAATTTCTCAA
This sequence comes from Lithobates clamitans, assembly GCA_037952925.1. Taxonomy (NCBI): domain Eukaryota; kingdom Metazoa; phylum Chordata; class Amphibia; order Anura; family Ranidae; genus Lithobates; species Lithobates clamitans. Next base: position 8,405,089 of record JBBGZY010000545.1, read on the forward strand.
CCTTTTGGGCTGTTAAAGAATAATTACACTTTTGTTGAGAAAAAAAAACATTCCCCTCTGGGTAATCTATGTACATTGCAAGGATTTTAACAAACTTTGTTGCAAATTCCTACCTTTTGTTATAAAATCCCAGTGTGTTTGTTTATATCCATGTGGAAAGTGTATCTAATGGGAGTGGTTTCATAATTATCAACCAGCTACTGCACCTGCAGAGCTCTAATGAGGAAAATTGCTAGGTCTGCATCCCTTTAGACGTGATTTCCTATTGGGAGTATCTCACCAAAAATGACAGTTTCGTTGCAGGGGATGCCTGAAATCTGACGTGTATCTTAGTGCAGACTTCTGTGTCAGTGAGCCAATCACACAAGCAGGAAATTATGTTTCCGAGGGGCGTTCTGGACACATTCTGTGTACAGAACACCTCCAGCTAGCCATATTGCCTTGCATTTTACAGAAAATTACAGCGACTGCAGATTGAAAAGGAAAGGTAGTTTTTATTTATTATCAAATTTTTATTTCCCATTTTTTCCCCAATGAAAATGGAATTACCCTTTAAATATGGCTGAGTAGTTGAGTATTTTACTATATCTATTCAATAGGTGCAAAAAATACCAATTCATACCTGTCTTGTTTTATCTCAAGGAGTCCAGTTAATCTTCCTAGTTGTTATCTTTGGTCTACAGTATATAATGATTACTTGCTATGCTATTGGGGGGGGGGGGGGAGTAGTTTAGTTAATAAAAAGTGGTCAAGGTTGACATCAATTTGTCCACAAAAAAAAACCCAACACCACTTTGGAAACCATTAAACCATTGGGAATGTGCATGTTTTTAAATATGTACATACTTTGTTTTTGCCCAGATGCTTTAAAGCAAACCAGTGTGTGGTGATACATGGCAAAACAATAGGTTCATTTTTTTGCCCCCTCCCCTTCCCCAGCAGCATATACTTTTCCTGTGTCCCTTGCTGCTCTATTAACTCTGTTTCCTATATCATCCCTATCATTCAAACTTACAAGCCATCAATAGTTGTACTTGGCAATAACTTTCCTGCATCACAGACTCGCTGGAAAAGAGAGTTCCAATTACCAGGAAAAGGAAGTGGGGTGGACAGGTGCACTACAGCAATGTCCATATCAAACTTAAAACATTGAGCAGGTTCTCCTAAGCATTTCAATACCTATTTTCAGTTTTGACTATTGTGTGTAAAATCAAGAAGCAGTTTGTGATACCTCTGCACTGTTTACAGTGGAAAGAGTTTAAAAATTAAGATTAAAATATAAAAGTTTAGTTGATTGTATATTATTGACTTTTTATTTTTTGTACTACTACTGCATTTACATGTACAGACGACTACCACAAAGTTATTTCGTTGTTATTCATTTTGGTGTTGACAAATATTAATTACAGAAAACAGGCGATTGTTCATTCATTTTTAAAACCTCCTAAAGACTTATATCAGTGCACCCCTCAGCACCCCATTCCAAGTCTTATTCTCCCCTGTCCCTGATTTAGAAAGACATCACTCGCGCAGCCTGTTAAATTTATATCCTCTGATTCTGCACATGCAATATCATTAATCCTTACAGATTTTCAAGTACAGGCAAGGAGGTTTTCTGTGGTCTTAAAACACTTTTTGTCCCAGGCTGCTCCTATATAGATATTGTACAGTGAGTAAGCACGGTCATCCTAGGAAAGGAAGTGTGTTACTGACAGGATCACCAGGTGAATATTAAGGAAAAATATCCTGAAAAAAATAATAATAATGCAGCCACCACACCAAAAAATTGGTAATGTACAATATACATTGCTGTATATTTTTATTGTTAATAAGTTTTTATTTTTAAGTTTATATGCACTTTAACTCCTTTACGATTCAATATTTCTTTATTTTCTTTTTCAACAAAGTGAACAAGTTATACGTTTGTTACAATAAGTCGGATGTCCTGACTGGAGCAAGTAAAACCGAAACTAACAAAGTAGAGTTAGGTAATGTAGAGATATTCTTACAAGTTGAACTAGACAGTGGGGAATCAAGCTTAGTATTTTAACATTTTAACATAACAACTCAACTCCAGACGTGGGGACTGAGGGGAGGGGAGGGGTTGTGGTGAGAGTGAGGGAGCACCAGCTAGGTAGGCAACTTGTTACATCATAGAATGGGGGTGAATAGGAGAAGAAAGAAGAAATACAAGAATGGGAGGAAGTTGCAATAGGGAGAGTACATCATGTGGTTACAGTACATTTTGGATGTGTGAGCCAGGCATACAATTCGTACAGAAACTTTTTCATTCTTAGATTTTACCTAGCAACTAATCTCTCCATTTCACATTGAAGGTTCAAATCTGTAAGTGTGTTGGCAATGGATGGGGAATCTGTGGTTTTCAAGAGTTTGGTGATGTTTATTTTTGCCCCGAGTAGTAGATGGACTATTACTACTCGTACCCTGGGTGAGAATTTTTCTATTCCAAGGTGTAATAATGCTAGCGAGGGATTAGGGGTCATTGTAACCTGCGATATGATGGAGATTAGGGCAAATATTTGTTTCCAGAATGAGCTCAGGGATCTGCAGAACCATAGGACGCGTGCTATGGTACCGGCACTTCCACATGACCTCCAACAGGTAGGAGGATGACCAGGCAAGAATTTAGAAAGATGGTAGCATGTGAGATACCATCTGTGCATTGTTTTTTGGTATGATTCCCAGTGATTAGAGCAGTGGGAGGTGTAAATGTGTGCTTAAAGGCACATGTCCACATGTCGGGGGTGACAGTAATGCTTAGTTCTGCCCATTTTGAGAGAGATGGTATTTGGGAGTAGGGCCGGTTGTTGTTAAGTTCAGAGTACATTGTGGAGATGCCATGTTTTGGGTATGCTGTGTGTGGTAGAAGTTGTGGATTGGTTCAGGAATTTTGGCCGTAATAGAGATTTTAGACCGTTGAAGAAAGTGGCAGATCCTCAGGCATGTATAGGCTTCCGTGTGGGGGAGGTTGTATTCAGTTTGGAGATTCGTAAAGGTTTTTAGAGTGTTGTTTGTGTTGTAGAGGTCTGAGTTATTAGTTATCTTTTGTTTCTGCTATTTTAACAGGTTTAGATCTGGTAATTGTGACATTAGTGTTCTAAGAGGGATTTTTATTATATGACACGGGTGGTCTAAGTTTGTCGTCTGGGTGAGTTTTTTCCAGACTGTCAGAGAGGCCAAAATTGACGGGGGAGTAGGCAGTGTGTGAGAAGGAAGGCCCGCCGACGTGACAAGGAGCATATCGCACAGTGTATTTGGTTTGATAGTCGATGATTCTATGATTGACCAGGATTTATTGGGATTCGGATGCCACCAGTAGTAGAGCTGGTCCAGGATGGAAGCATAGTAGTAGGTTTGTATGTGGGGAAGGCTTACCCCTCCTTTTTTGTGGTGTCTAGTTAAAATGTAGTGAGCGTATCTGGGTGGTTTAGTTTCCCATATATATCTAGAAAGTTGTTTCTGTATGGAGTTGAAGAAGGAATGGGGAACAGGTAAGATTCCTGTGCAAAAAAGGTGGAGTAGCTTGGGGAGAATTAGCATTTTAAAGGAGGCAATCCGTCCTAGTTGTGCGCAGTTGATTTAATAGTTGGGGAAGCAGTTTTTGGAAGGCACGATAGTTAAGGTCATGAAGTTGAGGTAGTAAGGGGGCTAATTTTATTCCTAAGTATGGGATAGAGTGCCTCGTATAAGAATAAGGAAGAGTACCCTCCAGGAGGGACTGTTGTTCGTGTGTTAGATTAGGAGAAGGAGGCAGAGCTAAATTGAGTAATGGTGTCTTGGATTGCAGGCATGGAGTGGGCTTGGTTTGTGATCAGAAGTATGACATCATCAGCAAAGAGGCTTATTTTGTGTTCAACGGCATTGTGTTTGATGCCCGAGATGCGCTTGTCCCCTCTAATCTTTGCCGCTAGGGGTTCCATAATTAGAGCAAAAATGAGAGGGGAGAGCGGGCAGCCTTGGCGAGTGCCGTTTGAGATCTCGAATGGTTTAGACAGGGTTCCGTCAGTTAACAATCTAGCCGTGGGGTTTGAGTAAAGTGAGAGTCTGGCCTTTTGGAACCATCCTGTGATTCCAAATTTGGATAGCACTGCCCTCAGAAATCCCCAGTGGACCCTGTCGAATGCCTTCTCTGCATCCAGGGATAGAAGCAGAGAAGGTGTGTGGGTGACCTGATGAATCAAATAAATGACTCTTCTAGTTGCATCCGGGGCCTGCCTGTCCGACATAAAGCCAACTTGGTCCGGGTGCACTAGAGAGGGGAGACATTTCGACAATCTAGAAGCAATGACCTTAGCAAATATTTTCACGTCTGTGTTGAGGAGCGAAATAGGTCTGTAATTGGTTGTGGAGGTAGGGTCTTTCTTTGGTTTGGGGATGGTGGTGATGATTGAACGCAGCATATCAAGCGGTAGAGAACCAGAGGTGGCAGAAGAGTTGAAGAGGTCAGTGAGGTGGGGGTTGCCAAGTTTGTCAAATGTTTTGTAGAATTCGTTGGTGTAGCCATCTTCCCCAGGTGACTTGTGGAGAGGGAGTGTCTTGATGGCTGTTAGGGCTTCTTCATCTGAGAATGGTTGGGAAAGGTCCTCTAGTGGTGTATGGGTTATATTCGGAAGATCAATAGTGGATAGGACGTTTTGTATGCATTGGTCAGTTGGTTGCAGAGTAACTGTGTCAGTTGAAAGGTTGTAGAGAGAAGAGTAATAGTCGCTAAAGGCGTTAGCGATATCCTGCGGATTTGTCAGGAATCGTCTGGTGGTGGGATGGTGAAGGGAAGATATTTTATTTTTAAGGCGTTGAGCCTTGACTTGTCGGGCTAGTAAGGCTCCAGCTTTATTACCTAATGCGCGTACACACGACCGGACTTTACGGCATACTTGGTCCGACGATCTTTCCAATGGACTTTGTAGCGTAGGTGCGCCGGACTTACAAACGGATGGACTTGGACACACACGATCGCTCCAAAAGTCCGATGGTTTTGAAAGCGGTGACGTACAGCACGTACAACGGGACTAGAAAAAAAAAGTTCAAGCCCCACTACGCCACCCTTTGGGCTCCTTCTGCTAATCTCGTGTTTATCTCCTGTTAGTAGAAGTTTGGTTAGAGACGATTTGCGCTTTTTACACCTCAGCTTATTTGGATCGTTTTCTGCGGTTCAGTTTGTGCTTGTGAGGTTTGTATCTGGTTTTCAGTGCATGTTGGTCAGTTCGTAACCTGCCTAGCAGGCCGTTCTGGTCCACTCGTTCCTGATCTTCAGGTCCCTCTTCATAGGCCTTGCTGTTCCTCAGTACGTTTGTTCTAAGTTTGTTTGTTTGACCAGCCGACCATTTTGAAGCCATGATGCGTGGACGTACTTGTTCTCCAGTACGTGCTGCGTGGGGACTTGGTAGTGGGGTTAGTAGTAGGTTAATAATGGGGTTAATACTTTGACCCGAGTCCAGTCCACGAACAGGGCGAGGAGGAGTTCATGGACAAAGAATTGGTTGCGCCAGCGTGACCAATTCTCGCACATGCCTTTGCTCCGTGAGATCCATGAGAAGAATCCTGAGGATTTCAGGAATTATCTCAGGATAACGGACCTAATTTTTGAACGTCTGCTGGCTATGCTGACCCCTTATATCTGCAGGCAGGATACCTGCATGAGGCAAGCCATCACTCCGGAGCAGAGGCTAGTTGCCACTTTACGTTACTTGGCGACTGGGAGAAGTCATAATCCCAGAGACCTGTTCTGCTATAATTCAGGTCCTGCAGAAGGATTATATGAAGGTAAGTTTGTAATCCTTTAACATTACATGATATGTATTTAATGTTTGCTAATGTATTGTCTAAATGTCCTTGTTACATAATTACCATTGGAATATGCTGTGAATGTCCCCTTTATCTTCATGCATGCCTGTTTTTTTAAATTAATCATTTTTTGCCCTACATGCATATTTACCTTCACTAACCTCCCTACCATGCAATCCTGGGTCCATTTATACCTCTAGCCTATAGTCCCTTTAACAATGTATATTGCCAGCTCCATTGTACTGCTTTCCCCTCACCCACCCCCTCAAATTTTTCCAAATGTCAGGTGTGTTCTTCTCCAAAATTAGAACCCCTCCCCCACCCCCTCAAATGTTTCCAAATGTCAGGTGTGTTCTTCTCCCAAATTAGAACCCCACCCCCTCAAATGTTTCCAAATGTCAGGTGTGTTCTTTTCCCAAATTAGAACCCCTCTCCCACCCCCTCAAATGTTTCCAAATGTCAGGTGTGTTCTTCTCCCAAATTAGAACCCCTCCCCCCACATACAAATTGATCAATGGTCCATCAGAGGGGGTGAGTAATCTTATAAGTGGGCCTTGTGTTTATTATTTTTTTGGAAATAACACATATTAAAAATGTTTGACTGCTGTTGTTCAAGAATGTTTTTGTGTAATCTGCTAGCAAAGTTATGTTTATAAGTACTTATATTTTTTTTTCTTGTTCGACTCCACAGTTTCCATCAAACACAACTGTGTAGGAGAGATTGATGGGAAGCATGTCCGCATTGTGCCACCACCCCATTCGGGGTCTTACTACTATAACTATAAGGGGTTTCATAGTTTAGTATTGATGGCGGTGGTCTCGGCACAATTGGATTTTATGTTCGTGGACATGGGGAAGAACGTCCGGATGTCGGACGGAGGAGTCTTTGCACAGACAGAGTTGTGCCAGCGTCTCCAGACTGGTGGCCTGGGATTGCCACCTGATGACCAGAATGTTGATGGACTCCCCTCAGTTTTCATCGCTGATGAAGCGTTTGCTCTTTGCGAGCACTTGATGAGGCCATTCCCCCAAAGGTTCCTCACCCCTGAGAGGAGGGTATTTAATTACAGAAGAGTTGTGGATAATGCCTTCGGGATTCTGGCCAACCGGTTCCGTTTGTTCCTCTCGGCCATAAATCTAGCGGAATACAAGATAAATCATGTAATAATGGCTTGCTGCATTCTTCATAATTATTTGAGACGACATTCAGCTACATATATTACCTCAGTTGGGCCTGAGACCGGACTTAGTGGTGAAGATCCACTCACAGGTCTGGATAGTGGCCGTACTGGCTTGGCCCCCCAAACCACCCGTCAAGTGCGTGACAGATATGTCAATTATTTTAATGGTCGGGGGCCATTGTAATGCAACAACAACTTTAATCTTTTTCCAAATAAACACAAATTATTTTTGCAAAAATCTCTTGTTTTTATTCTTGTTTGCATTTAGTTTTGTCTGTCTCCTAGTGCACTTGTAGTGGCAAGTGCATTTCCCTTTAGTTAATAAGGCCCTTTGTCACTGTAAACACACAAAAAATTAAGAAACTGTTATTAATAAATAATAAGCCAAACACATTGTAGTAGTAAAAACATTTTACTGTGCGCACATTGAAAGGTGCATTGTGTTTTAACGTGTTTAGGTTTTTGTTTTGTTTTTTCTTAGGAACAATATATATATATATATATTTTTTTTTGTTTAGGCATATTTGTAAAAAATATATTTTGTTTACAAAATTAATCTTGACAACAGGGTTTTTAAAAACATAATACAAAAAAATAGGAACTTACAAAGTTCAACATGTCAAAAATGGTGCTGGTGATGTCACCCATATAAAAACAAAATTTAGCAGATGCACACAAATTGGGAGTAAAAAAGGTTCAAGTCAACATGTGCTATCTCCCATCATGGGGGAGCAATGGACGTGTTTTGTGTGTGCAATCCCTTTGTTCCTCTCACAAACTAACATTATTCTGATGAAGGGGTTGCAAACACAAAACAAGAACATTGATATCCCCTGATGAAAGATAGCACATGATGACACGCCGTGTGCATCTGCTAAATTTTGATATTACTATTTCACTTCAAAAATTTGAAAAATGAAAAAGTTGACAATGAAATAAAGAACATGATTGATGTTTTTAGGCAAAAAGTTATTAGATTCTGCCCAAAACATCAATCATGTTCTTTATTTCCTATTGAATGCTGTCCAGCCCATTTCTCATGCTGTCAATTTTTTCACGCATTCAATCAATTTGCCCATTCCACACTATTATCTGCCCAATCAGTCTTAGTGCACTGTCTGTGCTAAATGGCTCTGCCGCTTGCCCTTCCACAACCAGAACATCACCTAAAATGTGTGGATAACATTTTTTAGAAAAATATGCACGCCTAAATAGATTACCTTAAGCTGGGGTGTCAGTCACTCACTTGGTGGGGTGCAAATATCGCACACTTCCTCCACCTCTCCTTCCTCAAGCTTGTTGGGTGGGCGTGGTCTTGGGCTGGAGCTTGGGGTAATTCCTGCTTCAGGCTGGTGACTTGGGGGGGGGGGTCCTGGGATCCTCAGACTGTTGTCTGAGTCTTTTCTCCCCTATGAGAATTAAACAAAAGGTATATTTAAAACACAGTGATATTTCAGTCCTGAAAAAGGAATATGAAACGTTGCTTAGAAGTTGGTCACAATTGTCTATTTGTTCCCCCAAAAATGCTAAACAATACACATTTTCATGCAAGTTTCACAGATGCAGACACCTCAAGTATCCCCTGGAGCCCCTATGTGTATTACCCTCAAAAATTTTCTCTGGTGTCACATAGTACACTAGTGCTCCTGAGTCGAGATGTGGAAACAGCTGCTGTGTCCTGTCCTTACATTACACTGAATCATTTTTTAAGAAGCATTCTAGTTTCAAACACATCTACACAACATCCCCACATTTTTGGAATACGACAAATTATCAAGACCTAAATGTATGTCCAACCCTGTACCATCGTATTTCTAGCAAAACAAACGTCATTTTCTTATTGTCATATGTAGTTTCAAAAGAACGGTCTTTACGAACGATGCTGTATAAACGAAAAGCATATGGATCAGCATGCAAGTTAAGTATCTCAAAAGGAACACACAACAAATACTTACTTTTTTTAATCAGCTTCTTGATTCGCCAATATTGTTCAGACTCCCTAGTTTTGAAGTCAGACCACCGCTTCCTCAATTGTTCTTTAGCCCATTTTATGCCAAATTTTTGTTCAAGAGCGGTGACAACTGAGGACATTATTTTGTCCTTCCGCATATTGGGTCGGGTGTACGGTCATTTTATGGCATCATAGTCCTCCCTTCTCAATATGGACACCATCTCCACCATCTCTTCAAAGGCCATGTTGGTGGCCTTATATCTTCTCCTGGATCTGGATGGTTGTGGGCTTTCCTCCACGCTAGTTCCAGATAATCTCTCCGCCATCTTTCTCTATATACTGCCACTGTGCAACGAAGAGTGAAGGGGCGGGGACAAATCGTACTAAAGAACGTCAGGGGCGGGCGACGCAGGCGTAGCATGACACATGCACAGTGTATATAAAGATATTACTCTGGCCTACGTATGTCCGAGCGGAAGTAGCGAACGTCAGAAACGAAGGTAAGATTTAAACGTGGGTGTGTGTTTGGTGAATGTGTTTAGTGTGTGTGGGTGGATGTGTATCCTAGATTCTGCAAAAAATAATACTGGGAGTTTGGACTGACATTACAGTTTTTATCTTGTGTCTTGTCTTTCAGCAAAAATGAATCCCTTAAAGGAGGAAGAATTTCTGTCGCGTTTTTTTGAGCTGTATCAAGAGAACAGAAACCTGTGGGAGGTCAAGCACCCATTGTATTTTATTAGACATGTAAGGAAGGCAACACTGGGGACACTTTTGGAATTTGTCAAGACTCGAGTCCCCCAGGCAGACCTTAAGTTTGTGGACAATAAAATTGGTATCTTGTGCAATATGTACAGGCGGGAACACAAGAAGATCCAGGATTCCCTCAGATCAGGAGCAGCAGCAGACCAGGTTTATGTCCCCAAGCTGTGGTACTACAAAAACTGTGATTTCTGGGTGACCAGACAGAAGCAAGGCAATCACTTTTGACCCTTCCCTCCAGCCTTCCCTCCACCCTTCCCTCCAGCCTTCCCTCCACCTCCACCCTTCCCTCCACCCCAGCTGAGCAGTCCCAGGAAGAACTGGGCCCTTTCATCCTTGATGAAGTGGATGCGCCCAGCTTCAGCCAGGTATACTTTTTTTGGGAATTTGGGATTGTGTAAATATTAAGGATGTAAACTGAAAAATGTTTTAAGTGCTTCACAAAAAATGATTTCATCACAATTATTAATATGCATACATAGTTCAAATATTGGTGATCACCTAGAATAATGGTGGGGTCAAAAAGATAGCCTTTTATATTTGTTTAGAATTATATTTGCAAGTCATGAGCTGAAAATTGTGTGTAATTGCGCATGCAAAAATTGCAACTATGTCCCTTTTTTTACCCAGGATGAGCTCAGCCAGGAGGAGGCTGTGCCCAGAGGTATAGAGGAGGAGGCCTTGCCCAGTGGGAGAGAGGAGGAGGCCGTGCCCAGTGGCAGGCAGGAGGTGGCTGGGCCCAGTAGAAGCCTCACGAAATGTCTGGTGCCTCCCCTCCGCATTACCACCAAAAGGCCCAGGAAGATCACCCAAACAGAGGAGGAATCACTAGCCCTCATTCGGGAAGCCGGCCAAATCCTGAGCACACCACACAATGCTGAAGAGGCCTATGGAACGTATATGGCCACCAGGTTGCTGGAACTTGAAAAGGGGCAACGCCTCCTCTGTGAGGGGCTTATTTTTCAGGCCTTTCAGAAGGGGTTGAGAGGGGAGCTTACTCCAACAAGCTATATTGCAGACGAAGTCACTCCTCCTGCTACTCCTCCTCCTTCTCCTCCTCCTGCCCCAAATACACCACCAGAGGCACAGCCTCCAAGGAAGGCTGCAGAGAAGTGTGGAGGGAAGGCTGCAGGGCAGCGTGCAGGGAAGGCTCCACGGAAGAGTCAAAGGTGATTGCCTGGCTTCTGTCTGGTCTGACAGAAGGTGCAGATTGTGCTCCCTAGTCGTAAGATACCAATTTTATTTTCCAAGAACTTGATTGTGTCCTGGGGGACAAAAGGCTTCACACATTCCAAAAGTGTCTCCAGTGTTGCCTTCCTCATTTATGTTTTTCCAAAAATGAATGGATATTTTCTTTTTTTTTTTCAAATTCTTTATTTATGCAATACAGGTTGTAATGAAAGTCATACAAATATAGTCAGGTATAAGTAATGAGACATAGGGTACAGCATTATATTAATTCCAATAAGGAACATCTCTGTTTGTCTGGTCACTACCCTCCAACCCTGAAAGCATTTCTTAATAATGCAACCAAACCAACTTTACTTGAGTAGGCAATCCCAAGGTTAGGGAGCTCTTTGATTCCCATGTGTGATTGGGCTCCTATATGTATGAAACTAGTAACCTGCAAGGTATGACCATAAGGTCATCAAATTATATTGTGGATTAAAAAGAACCTAACGGTCCTATAAGTAATTGGAAAGTAAAAGAAGATACAGCAGATGAGATTAAAGAAGAAAGAGAGGGAGCGAAAGCATAACAGTAAATGAGAATAAAGTATATTAAAGAGGGAAGAAGGGAAGTGGTCAGGGAGTGGAAGGGAGTGGGGAAGGGGGAGGGGTAGCCAAGGGGACCGACATGGTCTCTTTTCCTTGCCCCTCAGCTCCCTGGCCATTTCCAAAAAGAGTTCTTGTTGTCTGTCTATTACCCCCCTGCCCCATAACATCCAATTTTTTTCCCTTGTTTAAACTAGCAGACTTGCATGTTCCTCCGAATAGAAAAATTCACACAAATAGTACCATTTCTTAAGGAATTTTTCACTGTTTCCTTTTTCTGTTGCTATTAAGTCCTCCATTTTATAAATACCAGCGATTTTCTTTAGCCACGACGCCACAGACGGGGGCTTCCAGAGCAGAGGGATACAGCTTTTCGCTGCTGTGCACAACAGGGGAAGAATCGACTTCCTGTAAGCTTTGCTCTGGATTTCATGATGATGTATTAAAAAGAATTCTGGGCTCTTGGGTAGCTCCCTGTCCGTGAACTTTTGTGTAATTCTATGGACCTCAGACCAAAAGGATGTCAAATGCTTACAGGACCAAAAGATATGGAGAAGGGTGCCCACCTCCTCTCCGCATCTCCAGCAGAGATCCGAGCTCTGAGGAAACATCCTATGAAGCCTAACTGGGGTGTAATACCATTGAGATAGTATTTTAAATCCTGCTTCCTGCTGGTTAGCGCAGATTGTGGTTTTGAAAGTGAAAAGAATTATTCTTTCCACTTGTTTTACGGTAAGCTGTATGCCCAGATCTCATTCCCATTTGATTATATATGAGGGTTTATAGCCTTTGGGGGATGTGAGCAGGAGTTGGTATGTTAGCGAGATGGTGTGTCGCATTGGTTCTTGCTCTAGGCTTATTTGCTCGAATGGTGTCAGGGGCCTTAAATAAGGTGTCGGTGTAGTTTGTGCCTTAATGAAGTGAGCTAATTGTATTTTTTGCCAAAAGGAAAGGCAGGCCAAAAGTGGGTCATCCATAATAACTTTCCAGAACATCCACTGTCCATTCAATATGAAGTCCTGTCACATCCTTTCAGCTTCTGAAAGCTGGTGTCATGCAACCCGGCCTAAAATCCGGGTTCCCAATTACCGGGGTGAGTGGAGAAGGGGCAGGTGCGATCAAATGTTCTCGGTTAATTTTTTGTGTTACTTGCCAAGTCTCTCCTATCGTAGGATGATTAACTATGTGAGCTGGTAGGTTCCTCTGGCACCAGGGAAGTCCTTTTAACTCCAACCCCGAGAGAAATTGCTCTATTTGTATCCATTGTTTTAGCTTTTCATGTTTGCATCAATCCATAATTCTTGTTAAGTGGCACGCGGCGTGGTATAGACTTACATCTGGGAGGCCAATGCCTCCCGACGTTTTAGGTAGCCTTAAAATGGCCTGTGCCAACCTCGGAGGTTTCTGGGCCCAGATGAACCTACCTATAGTTCGGTTTGTAGCCCGCAAAAAGGCATTTGGAACCTTGACGGGGAGGGTCTGGAGGTAATATAATATACGTGGCATGATGTTCATTTTTACTATACTACACCGTCCGAACCAAGAGAACATGCCTGAATGCCATTTCAGTAGGTCCTTCTTGATGTCTGAAAGTAGGGGGGGAAAGTTAATTGAGAAAATATCTTCCACTCTACTCGGTAGGCGGATGCCCAAATACGTAATATACAACCCTGCACATTTAAAGGGAAAGTCTAATCTTAAAAGATTAAGCAGGGAATCTGGCATGGATATGTTTAATGCTTCCGATTTTTGAAGGTTTACTTTGAAAGCAGATAAGGTGCCATAGGTCCGTACTTCTGACATTAAATTAGGTATAGAGACCAAGGGGTTTGTTATGAAAAAAGTAGGTCGTCTGCAAAAGCCGCCGTTTTAGGAGCTAGGGACTCACTTAAATAACTCCCGTTATGTTAGGATTGTCTCTTACTGTGCGGAGGAAGGGTTCTAGGGATAATATAAATATTAGTGGAGACAGGGGGCAACCCTGCCTTGTCCCATTGGAAATGCCAAAGGGGGATGAAAGCTGGCCATTAACTTTTACTCTTGCTGTGGGCTTGGAGTAGATGGTTTGTATCCAATTCATCATCAGCACCAAAACCTATCCGTTGTAGCGTCTCTATTAAAAAGGACCAGCGCACTCTATCGAACGCCTTTTCGGCATCGGTAGATAGAAGTAACAACGGGGTTTTTCTTATTTTGGCTGCGTGGATAAGATTGATTGCCTTTATGGTGTTATCCCTCGCCTCTCTGGAGGGTACAAAGCCTACCAGGTCTAAATGGACCAGTGAGGGAATTAATTCTGTCAGCCTCATGGAGAGTACCTTAGTGAAGATTTTTAGGTCAATGTTGAGGAGTGAGATTGGTCTATAGTTTTGACACAATAAGGGGTCCTTGCCCTCCTTGGGGATTACTGAGATGAAGGCTCATAGGGAGTCTTCTGGGGGTAACGCCCCCTCTCCGGCGTCGTTATAGGCCACTAAAAAATGTGGTGTCAAAATGTCGCTAAAGGTCTTGAAATACGTTAGCGTGTATGCATCGGGGCCTGGGGCTTTGCCCTTTTGCATACGTGCTATGGCCATCGTTACCTCTTCTCCCGACAACGGCTCTTCCAAGGTCTTTAAGACCTCATCAGGCAACCGAGGAAGGCCTGAATTCTGAATGTAAGCCCTCATGGCTTCTTGTTCGCGGGATTTCTCAACTCCCGAGGGCGGACATTCAATGTTGTATAGTGCGGTGTAGTATTTGCGGAACTGTTCCAATATTTCCTCTGTAGTGTATACTTTAGAGCCATCCTCTCCCTTTAACTTGGGAATAAAGGCTTGTGCCCTTAGGGCTTTCAAGGCTCTAGCTAATAGCCTGCCACACTTGTTGCTGTGTTCATAGAAAGTGCGTTTGCACTTTGCTATGACTGCCTTAGCCCTATCTAATGCCAGGGATCTCAATTGACCCCTGAGGGTCGTAAGCTCCCGTAATGTCTGGATGACTAATGATTGTTTGTGGGTAGACTCCAGGCTCCTGATTTTCCCTAAGAGGTCAAGAGTTTGTTGAGCTCTCTCCTTCTTGATTTGTGTGCCGATTTTTATCAAGGTCCCTCTAATGGTGCATTTGTGAGCCTCCCAAACCGACAAGGGAGCGCACTTCCCTTCTGCGTTTGTTGTGAAAAAATTCCTTAACTCTCTCGCCACTTCCTCAATCACCTCTGGGGACTGAATCAGTGAGTCATTGAGCTTCCACTGCCATTGTTTGGGTCTATGGGGTAGTAAATCTATGTCTACAAACACTGGGGTGTGATCCGAAAAGGTTATGGAACCTATCGATGCAGACCGAACTCTAGATAGAAGAGATTGGGGCAACAGAAACATATCGATTGTGGTATATGAATCATGTGGATGTGAGTAAAAGGTAAAGTCCTTCTGGGTCGGATGCAGTATCCTCCAGACGTCTACTAGATGGAAAGCATAAAAGTTCTTTTTTAGATGTTTGAGTGCTGCATATGAGTGTTGGGAAGATTGCCTAGAGGTGTCTAAAGAAGGGTCCATGGCAAAATTGAGATCTCCTCCCAAGATCACCTCCCCTTCAGCGAAGTCTAATAATTTGGTCAGAATGGGTCTAAGAATTTAATTTGGCCTGCGTTGGGGAGATACAGGTTTACCAAGGTTACCAGGGAGCCACCCAATACCCCTTTCACAAAGAGAGCCCGTCCCTCCTTGTCAATCCAAGTGTCGTGGAGCGTCCACGGTGTCGTGGAACGTATCAGTATGCTGACTCCCCTGGATTTGGAATCAACGGAGCACCCGTGATAGACAGTTGGGAAATATCTGTCTTGAAATTTCGGGATACTATTGGCACGAAAATGAGTTTCCTGGAGGAAGCATATGTGGGCTTTCGCATGCCGTATGTTAGATAGTACCACGGATCTTTTCTCAGGGGTGTTAAGCCCCTTCACGTTGATGGACATCAACCTTATAGACTCCATTGAACTCACGGATCGAACTGAGCCGGGGTGAGGATGAGGGGGAGCTGGAGGGGCGAGGGAAGGGAGGAAGCGAAGGAAAAAAAAAAGGGGGGAGGGGGAGGTTAAACGGGGGAGGGAGTAGAAAAGGAGAGAAAGTGCGAATAAAAGAGAAAGTAAGGCAGAGAAGAAAATAGCTAAAGGAACGAGCTACTTAGTTGTCAGTAGACTCGAATAACTAATGCGCTTAGAGCGCTTAAGAGACTAAGTCTCAATACACCCGTGGAACTACCTATCGGGGCTCCAGAGGGGTGATAACCTATGTGGGATTGTGACTACACAAGACGGGATCGAGAACTCCCGCTCCAGACCCACCACTGAAATAATGTACTGAAAAGGAACACACGAAAAAATATAAAACAATGGCAAAGGTAACAGATGGAAAAATCAACACATCTTATTTATCAAGAATCAACTGTGAGTAAGAGGGACCCCCTTCCATCAGGATCTCCCATCCCTGACAAACAACCCACCTGCTGCATGGATGGTCACAACCCGGTGGGTCTTTTAAAACAACCCTAATAACTGTCTAGTGGGCGGATGTTCCGCGTCAGAGGCCCTACTAAAATAGAACTGCTAAGACATAACCATACATTGAAACAATTGGCTTAGCTAAGAAATTGGCTTAGCGCCAGGAACTCAGAATCTTAATAATGTCGCCTTAAACCACCCAATACGAACCTCTAATCCGAATGTAGGGTATCATCTCCCTGAGCGTCAGTGGGGGTCACGACCCAGATCTAATCATGTCTGGAATCCACATGGCCTTCCCCCTGCTACCCAAGTGGCAAATAGCCGAGATAGACCGCTACTCTTCCGGATCCCATAGTACCCCGTCCCCCAAAACAAAACATATTACTCCTCCACAGCAACCCCCACCCTCCTCCCCCCTGCCACCACCTCCAATAAAGCTTTTAGACCATGACATGATCTGTAAACCAGTTCCTGAGGCATAAACCGGGCTGTATCTGCTCAGATATCGAAGAGAAAAACCCAGAAGCACAAATAGAAAAAACAAACAAAAAAAAAACAAAATATAAAAGGGTTAAGGTCGATTGGTTGAAGGTCCTGGAACGTTTGCCCGTATTATGCAGTATTAGATACCGTATACTTCTTTGCATGTGATTGGTTCAGGCAACTTATACCCTTGAAAGCGTTAGGTTGATCTCTTCTGAAATCAGTTTCCCCATTTTTGGCAAGAGATATGAGCACCAGTTTGTATTCCCGCTGAAGTATGCACAACGTCTAGACCTAAGTGGCCAGGAGCAGAGGAAGTCAAACATGTAGATCGCCTAGTAGTGGCTAGCCGCCGGGTGGGGGATTGAAGGGGAAGAACAAACGGGCATGAGGGGTCACTCGGAAGACAACACGCATTACTAAGCAAACCAGAAAGGGTTAAGGGAGAGGGGGTGGCTCCTCGATCAGATCCATAACCTTCTGGCTGGTTAAGTAACGACTCAGTGCCAAATCGCCAAGAGGTCAGACATTCTGTCACTTACTTGAGAGTAGTGTGGGGTCCTATGGTTCTGGTTCTCCCCTTCCCAGGGGAGTGGGTTCTCTCTGATGTCTCCTTGCCGAATGGCGGGGGAGCCCCACCTGAGGGATCTGGGAAGCAGGCCGAGGGTCACTTTTTGGCAGAGGCCCCAGCCAATTCCTCAGCGGGATCGGCTCCATGTTTAAAAAAGTAAAGAGGTCAGGAAACGCAACAACGTTCGCATAGTGGGGCTCCCGGAGAAGGTGGAGGGCAGGGACCCCACGGTATTCGTCGAAGAGTGGCTGCAAGAAATATTTGGTAAAGAGGCCTTCTCTCCCCTGTATGTAGTAGAGCGGGCACATCGAGTGCCGCCAAGGCCTCTCCCACCTGGGAATCCCCCTAGAGCGATGCTGGCCAGGCTCCTTAATTATCGTGACCGGGAAGTAGTGCTACGACTAGCCAGAGAAAAAGGGGCTGTGCAGTTTAATGGAACCAAAATCTCCTTTTACCCCGACTTCTCAGCCGAAGTGCAACGCAGAAGATCCAAATTTGCAGATGTTAAGAAATGGCTGCAATGCTTACAGCTTAAATACGCAATGCTATTCCCTGCCAAGTTGCGAATTACAGCTGGAGATCAGAATCACTTCTTTGAAAACGCGCAAGATGCTGCAGGATGGCTGGACCGAAACGAGCAAGACCTGCGTCGTCGCAGACGCGAAAATGAGGATGGATGACTTCACTTAATCTGCTCGCTGCAGGAATAATGGGCGCCCACATTATACCGTCGCTATTACTCCTTTTACAGAGGACTTTTCCTTATCACCTAGTACCAGCGAAGGAATTTCAATTTTTTGAGCTCACTGCAAGTGTTGAATAACCACTTGGATGGATGGCGGATGTGCTCCGCACCTGAACTTTCCACATTGCCACTGTTGTTATGGCTTGAGGTGTTGTGCCCTGTTGGCACGGTTAGGGCCTATCGAGCCCCACAAAATCTGATACCCCTCCGCGTGGCAAAATCAGCGGGGACTGTTTCACAGGTTCTCTTTTTTTCCTGGACCTATTACCTGGTTCACCTCACTCTACAAATGATTATACAGTATTTCTGTGACATTTTGTTGCTTCTCCACTGTTTGAACTGCATCACCGTCATACCCTGTGATCCAGGTGGCCGGCTGGCCACTTCAGTTTATGTATGGATTGCTGACTGGAGATCCCCGGAAGTGCTGCAAGACAACACGGGACCTTGCTACACAGATAGGAACTGGACTGAATTTCTGCAATGTCTGATACACCCATAGTGACCTGGAACGTTCGGAGAGTTAACGATCCATTGAAAAGGTCTATGATCTCAGCCGGACTGCGGAAATTCCATCCGGCTGTAATTGGCCTGCAGGAAACCTACCTGCGGGATGATACAGTTGGTTTCTTACAATATGCCTGGGTCGGCAAAGCCTATCACTCCACCTACTCCGCTTTTTCACGCGGAGTAAGTGTACTGATACACAAAGCCCTAGTATACCAGGAGCTAGACTCCTTAATAGACATATCTGGTAGATTTGTGTTTTTGCACTGTAAATTGTATACGATTACCTTGATATTAGCTTTTGTATATGTGCCCCCTCCATTCTCCAGAGAGGTATTACAATTGTTAATTTCCTATTTAGATAACAAACCGGATATTCCAGTATTAATAATGGGTGATTTCAATTTCTACTTAGACCCTAAACTAGACAGACATCCACCTGTACAGCCCCCTGGATTGGACGGGGCACTGCTCTCAGTCGTCTACTTGCAGAAGTGGGATGGATAGATATTTGGCGCAATCGTAACCCAGTATACAAGCAATTCTCCTGTTTTTCCAAGACCCATGGGTCGCTATCACGTATTGACTTATGCATAGGTACCCCAAATCTGGTAGGCAACATATCCAAAGTGGAATACTTTCCAAGAGGAGTGTCGGACCACTCCCCACTAACTTTATGGTTAATTACTAGACCCCCCAGTAACCTACCTAAAGCCCCGTGGAAGCTGAATGCTTTCTGGTTAACACTCTTTGTTTCACAGGAGGGAATAGCAACTCAGATCGAGGATTTCTTCAAAACACACAGACATTTACATGACGCCCATATGAAATGGGAGACTTTTAAGGCACATCTGAGAGGGATTTTTATTCAGGAAGTACAACAGGTTAAACACAACTCCTCGGTCCTGTTGGAACAGGCGGGGGACTTGGTGAAGCAACTAGAAATTACCTACATAACTGACCCTACTGACTCCACCAGGGAGGCATGGATGTCGGCCCAGGATTCCCTGGACCGGCTGAGATCCTCCACTGCAGAACGTAAAAGGTTCTTCACGAAGTTAGCATTTTATGAGGAGGGGGAGAAGACGGGCCGCCTACTCGCAAAAATTGCACGATCACAACAGCAATCACCAGCCATTGGAGCCATTCGAGCTGCCAAAGGGAAAGTGGTCAATTCCCCGGAACTTGTCATATCCGAGCTGGCATCCTTCTATGAAGACCTATATAGGCCGAGGGATGCCTACTCGGATGCAGAACTAGCTGAATATATGTCCAAGATTGATTTGCCTTCATTATCGGCAGCAGCACAAAAACAATTGGATGCCCCAATAACTTTGGAGGAGCTTCAGATGGCAGCCGGCTCTTTTCCCACGTGTAAGGCACCGGGTGGGGATGGCCTCCCTATGGAGGTATTTACTCAATATGGCGAACAAATACTCCCTGAACTATTAAAAGTATTTAATGCTTGCCTGGACGCAGGCAGACTTCCTGAATCTATGGCAAGGGCAAATGTGATTTTACTTCTTAAACAGGGGAAGGATCCGGTTGACCCCGGCTCCTATAGACCTATTTCATTGCTCCAGAGTGATGTAAAGATCCTTGCAAAGGTCCTGGCGCTCCGGGTCAACGGGGTCATCTCCTCCATTATACACCAAGACCAGGTGGGTTTTATGCCCCAAAAGTCCACAGCCACAAATTTGAGGAGACTGTTCCTTAATATGCAACTGCAGGCAGATAATGTGGGTCAAAGAGCACTGTTGTCACTTGATGCCAACAAGGCCTTTGACAGCGTTAGCTGGAAATATCTCTGGGCAGTATTAGACAAATTTAGATTTGGGGAATGTTTTATAGCATGGGTTAGGCTTCTGTATGCATCCCCTCAGGCCAATATTCGAATGACAGATAGAGTCTCGCATGCCTTTGCTCTGGGCAGGGGAACGAGGCAAGGTTGTCCTCTGTCCCCGCTGCTCTTTGCGATCGCGATAGAGCCACTAGCAGCCCTCATAAGGGATAGCGCCCAGATTCAAGGGTTTCAATATGGAACTCTGCATGAAAAAATAATGTTGTACGCAGACGACATGTTGCTCTTTCTGGGGGACCCGTGCAATTCGCTGTCAGAGGCGATGTCTATAATAAAACTGTTTGGTCATTACTCCGGGTTAACCATAAACTGGTCCAAGTCAGCCCTGATGATGCTGGATGGAGATCAAGGGGTTGCGCTCCCCGACCACTGCCCCATCCCTCTGGTTACTAGTTTCAAATATCTGGGCATACAAATAGCGCCCAGGATTGGAGACTACTGCTCCCTAAACATATACCCCTTGCTTTCACGTTTTAGAGATAAAATAAACACATGGAATAACTTAAAAATGTCCCTGGCAGGTAAAGCCAACTTAATTAAAATGATCTTAATGCCCCAACTATTATACTTCCTGCACAATACACCGGTAGTGATTCCCCTAAAAATTTTCAGAATAGTAAATACCCTTTTTCGTAAATTATTATGGAATACCAAACATCCCAGAATTAAGCTAGAACAGTTGCAGCAGTCTAAGGACAATGGGGGGCTGGCGGTTCCCAACCCCTGGTTGTACTACATAGCGTCCCAGTTGCAGCAGTTGGTTGGCTCTATGACTCCAGAACCACAGGGCTCAGCAGCAAGGATGATGCTGATTGCTTCTGGAGCGGAGACCATCCCTATGGGTCTTGAGGCCCAGCTGTTTGCGAAATCCAATAAAAAGGCCCCAACCCTGTCACTGGTACAGAAAATATGGAATAAGGTTAGACAAATACAGGGGGTGCAAGGGTTCACGGATTTCAGTCCAATATGGGACAACCGCTCCTATAGTGAACTGGGAAAACTACAGCAAAGGTCTAGATGGTGTAAGCACGGGGTAAAACTACTTTCACATATATTTAGGGACGGTAAACTGCTTTCTTTCACAGATCTGCAAGCCAATTTTAACCTACCGAATAGTATGTTTTACTTATACCTTCAACTGCGACATGCTGTCGCTGCGCAGGGGAATGCCGTGGAGTGGATATTGTCATCCACCCTGGTATTTCATGTGCTGCAGTCTAGTAGTGAAACCAAAGGAATTATATCCCAATGCTACCAGATGCTGCTAGTGAGACACTTGCGGGCTTATCCATGCAAGGCGGCCTCTGCCTGGGAGAGGGACCTTGGCCAGATTACAGATGAACAGTGGGACGAGGCTCTTCAGTCTATATCTACCTGCTCCCTTAAAGTTGCACAAAAGGTTTC
Source organism: Lithobates clamitans (assembly GCA_037952925.1). Lineage (NCBI taxonomy): Eukaryota > Metazoa > Chordata > Amphibia > Anura > Ranidae > Lithobates > Lithobates clamitans. The sequence continues at coordinate 8,426,617 of JBBGZY010000545.1, forward strand.
CCAACTATTTATAGTATTGAGAGTGCATTACACCCCAAAAAAGTTGCACAAGATGGGCAGGGCGGCAGACCCTCTGTGTTCCCGCTGTCAACAGCATGACGGGGACCTTATTCACCTTCTATGGCGCTGCCCAAAGCTCCATCGGTACTGGAATGAGGTGATGGGCACGTTCAATGGAGTATTTCAGACAAAGGTTCCCACCGATCCTAAGTGTTGCTTGCTGGGAATCCTGGAGGAGGAGATCTCGGAGGAAATGGATAGGGTCGCTTTCTCCAGGGCTCTATTTCAGGCCAGGAAACTTATCCTAATGGGGTGGAAATCCACACTGCCACCCACCAGGGGCTCCTGGGTGGAACACATGGGACAAACCCTTATCAGGGAAAAATATATATACCAACATAGGGGATGTCCAAGTAGGTTTGAGCGTATCTGGTCAGAATGGCTAGACACACCGGGATTGAGCCCGAGAGAGCTGGTGTTGTCTAGACTCCTGCAATCTCTTTAATATAATAATAACAATGTGGGCGGTGATGGTCAAAACAGGGAGAGTTGTATTGTAGATGTCTGGAGAAATGCAACGGATTGACAAACTAACTGGAAAAATTACTGTATACATGTAAGTGAACCTAATTGGTTTTAATGTTGTAGCTGTAAATGTAACCTGAACATTGATTATTGTTGGAAAACATGTGAATGTTCAATAAAACCTTTTTGATTTAAAAAAAAAAGAGGTCAGGAAGCTCTGCATGGCGCCGGAGGGTAAAATACTCCGCGCCTTTACGAATGGTCAGTTGCACCGGGAATCCCCAACGATATGTTAAATCCGCTCTGTTTAATCTCTCCAGCAGGGGCTTTAGCATAGATCTTCTCCACAATGTAGCTCTGGAGATATCTGGGTAGATTGCTATTTGTGCACCATCAAAGTCTACAGAACCTTTGAGACGGGTCGCTCGCATAATCTGCTCCTTATGGCTATAGCGGTGTAGCCGGCATAGCACATCGCGTGGTCTGTCTGCATCCGCCATTCTAGGACCGAGCGCCCTGTGAACTCTGTCGAATTCTAGGGAAGCTGGTACGTCCCCGTCAAGGATGGTATGGATAATAGCTCTCACCGTTGCTGTCAGGTTCTCCTGGCCGGTTGCTTCTGGGATTCCTCGGAACCTTAGATTTTGCCTGCGGCTTCAGTTTTCCAGATCTTCAGCATGTAATTGTACTTCTGCAAGTTGTTCCTGGTGTCTCTGCTGAGCTCTCTCCAACTGTGTCACACGAAGCTCCAGTGATCCCACCGAAGCCTCTTCTCTAGTCAGCTTGACATCGATCTCCTGTACCTCCATACGGATCTCCTGTAGGTCTCTACGGTGCTGCTCCTCCACTCTCAATACTAGCGCCTCCATGTCAGCCTTGGTGGGGAGGGCCTCCATATCTGCCTTGGTCGGGAGAGCCTTCAGCAAGGCTTGTATGTCCGAGTCTTCCCCTGTGACCCGTGTAGAGGGGCTGGTACCTGGCTGACTGCCCATGGAGGGGTGTTTAGTAATGCTGGGATCCCCGTCAGGCGCTGCGGACTCGGCTGCTGAGAGGTTATCATGCTGCCTGTGGAAGAGGATGGACAGGTCCCGCCACGTGTTGAGTCCGTGTAGGCCTCCGGGTTTTCTTTGAGCTTTTCTCTGAGACAGCGATCTATCTGTGACGCCTGGTTTGTCTTCTAAGATCCCCTGTGCTTGCCTCTCTTCCTAAAGCTCATGGCCGAAAAAAACGGTGTTGAAATGATAGCATAACTGCCGTTGTAGTGAGTCTGGAATCGGGAGCTCAAGCACTAAGCGTCCTCACTCCGCCATGTCCAGGCCACGCCCCCCCATGAATGGATATTTTCTTTACCTTACATTATTGACTATGTGTTTTGATTCAAAAAGGACATTTTGTTTGTGAGTAGGCAGGTACATGTCAAAAAGACTATGTGGGTTATTTACAAAAGGCTAAATCATTTTGCAATTCAAGTGCAAAGTACAAGTGCAAAGTGCACTTTATAAATTGCACTGCAAGTGCACTTGTTGGAAGTGCAGTCGCTGTAAATCTGAGGGGAAGATCTGAAATGAAGGGAAGCTCTGCTGATTTTATCATCCAATCATGTGCAAGAGAAAGGTTTTTTTTGGGGTTTCCTTGCTTGTGCCCCTCGGATCCACAGCGAATGCACTTCCAAATGCTCTTTCAGTGCAATTTCAACTACACTTTGCACTTGTAGTGAAAAATGAATTAGCCTTTTGAAAATAACCCCCCTATGCCTAATTAACAAGGGACACCAATCATATTAAGGTTCATTAAAATAATACAAAATATTAAGGTTATTGTGGTAACTTGAAACTCCAAATAAATAAATAAATAAATAAACTAACAGTTTTGAGAATTTAGCACACATTGTAAAATAGATATTGATTAAATATAAAAAAACTAAAGATGAGTCCAAAAAATAATTTTATACATTATTTCTGGAGATCTGGCTTTTAAAAACTATAATATTAGTCATGGCATGAGGATAAATCATGAAGAAAGTAGTTTGTGAGAACTCTGTGTGAATATAAGCAGCAAAACAACTTCATTGCTCTCGCATTATAAAGAAAAAAAGAATGCGCTGCATTAAAAGATCACAGAAGAGGAATGTGCTAGCTTCAATACGAAGGCTAGTTTTACCAGACCGAGCACTTCCGTCTTGTACTTGCTTCAGAACATGCGTCAGTTATGGTTCGTCGGTCCAGCACACAGACGAGTGGTTTGTACGCTAGAAAGCCGAGTATGTCGGACAGATTTGAAACATGTTTCATTTCTAGGTCCGTCAAACTTTTGAGAAAAAAAAGTTCGCTGGAGCCCACACACGATCGAATTGTCCGTCAGACTCCGGTTTGCCGGACCAAGTATGCCGTAAAGTCCGGTCGTGTGTACGGGGCATAAGGCATAGTATTTGGCTTTAGTTAATTTAAGGTTGTTCTCAAATTTAAAGAGTAAAAGTGAGCAGAATTTTTCTCGCTGTTCTAAGAGCTCACTGGCTAGTTTGTGGGAGGGATTCAGTTTGTTTTGATTTTCAAGAAAGGTAATTTGGGAAAGGACCTCATCAACTTGCTTAGACCTCTGGTTTTTAACATTACTATGGAGTTTAATTAGGACGCCACGCATGTAGGCTTTATATGCCGACCAAAGTACAAACCTATCAATGTCCGGTTGATTGTTCACTTGGAAATAGGAGTGATGTTCAATATTGAGTTTTTGAACTATGCTTGGCTCAGAGATGAGGGAGGCATCAAGTCTCCATATTCAGATTGTTCTAGGTATGCAGTTTCCAAAGTAAGGGAGATGGGTGCATGGTCCGACTATGTGATGGTTCCAATTTCGGAGTTCATCACGACCTGGAGGGTGAGTTTGTCAACAAGGAAGAAGTCAGTATGGGAGTATGAAAGTTGAGAAGAGGAGAAGTAGGAAAAGTCACGCTCATTGCTGTGGTGGCATCTCCACGGATTGTAGAGATTGTTTGCTTGAAGAAAGGCGTTCAGAACAGTTCGATCAGAATCAGGAAACGGCCATGGGGGTCTGCGATGGATTGATGTAGTTTAAATTGTAGCATGTTCCGTATGGCAGTGAGGACTCCATTTTTCTTCTTCTGGCCTGAAGCTGAAAAAACCTGGTTGTAGTTTTTCAGGGTGAATCTGGGAGTTTTAGCAGAGGCAAAATGGGTCTCTTGCACTAAGAGGATATTGGCTTTTTGGGTGTTGGCTTCTCTGAGATTGCAGATCTTTTCTGCAGAGAGTTTAAGCCTCTGGCGTTTACAGAAACTATTTTGAACGCCGTTCTGGGGGATTGAAGGTAGGGTGGATTGTCCCCAGGTGAAGGTGGCGATTGGTTGGTGTGGATCAAGTCGCTAGTCTGGCTCTAAGTGGTGTGGACAATGTGGTTTATCGCTTATGTAAAGAAATAGAGACCCGGGTGTAGCTTGGCGGAAAGGTAGGTGGGGATTGGCTGGGGCTGGGTTAGGGTGAAAGGTCTTTGTTTAAAAAGGGAGAGCCCAGTAACAAAAGGGTCCTGGACTCAATGTGCAGAAACTACTGCAAACATATAGTGGGGGGAAGAGAACTTATGTCCACAACGTGGGACAGGGATCTCTTAGCAGGCAGGCAGGTACTGAATAAAGGCGCTGCAGTATCCCAGCCGTTTGGCTTGTGCAGGGAAGGATATATATTGTGGCTGTCAGGCATCTGGATGTTCTCCTCCAGTCTCCATTGGAAGGTGAGCGGAAGGGCACGGTGCTTCCTTTGGTATGATATGCCAGTTTCTCAAGAGTGTAAGACCCATAGGGAGGGTACACACTGCGTGAGTTTTGTTTTGGTGCGTAATGAGTAGTTTAGTGGGGAAGCCCCATTTGTAAGGAATTTTATGGTTTTGAAGCGCTTTAGTTATAGTCGCCAATTGCCTGCGATTTAACATTGTTGCTTTGGATAAGTCAGCATACAGTGCGATGTTGGTGAAAGGGTCAGGGAGTCTGGATGCTTGTTTGGCTGTGTACATGACTTTTTCCTTTGTAGTGAAAAAATGAATGTGGGCTAAAACATCCCTGGGAGTGGAAGCAGGGAGGTGAGATGACTTGGGGGGTCTGTGTACCCTGTCAATATCCATGTCACGGGTTGTTAGGTCAGGCAAAAGGGCCTGCATCAGGGATTGCAGAAATTGAATGATATCAGATTGTTGGATCGACTCAGGGATATTACGGAATTTTATATTATCTTCCAGGTCTGCAAGTTTCAGATTAATTAATTGGAGTTAATTGTCATGATCCGCAAATCCATCCACCAGTTCATTATGGGCAGAGAGTAAGTCTCTCATTTTAGTTTCCATGTGTGTAATAGATTGATCATGCTGATTTACAGTCATGGATAATGAGGAGACAGCTAAGCATAAGTCAGTACATAGTGTTTGCCTCAGTTATAGCATATTCTTCATAGTGTTTTCAGACAGTGGCTGGTCAGAGGCAGGGAAGGCATCCAATACTGATGATGGCTGCGATGGGGGGAGAGAGAACAGGCAGGGAGCTGTGACAGGCAGAGACTGCTGAGCCTCATCCGTTCTGAGCCTAGTCTTAGCAGGGCAGGACGTTGTGGGCGAGTTGGGGGGAGAGCACTCACCCTGTGTGTCAGAGGAATGGTAGAGCCCCGGAGACAGCGCGGGGTTCTGACTAGAATGTGAGGAGAGCCACGCCGTTGTTTCTCAGCTGCTGCTGGCGCCATTTTGGCCGCTCGCCAGTTCTGGCAAGGGATAGTAATCTCTCAGCTTCCTGGGGATTTTGGATGATTTCCTCTGCTTCAGCATGGCCGCTCACTGTGCAGGAGTGTTCTGGCTGTTTGTGGGGTAACTTCTCCTTCTCTGGAGCTGCTGGAGATGTCGCTGTGGCCGGTTATACTGCGGAGCTGTGAGTCTAGGCAGCCATCCGCACGAGCCGTCAAGCCACGCCCCCCCACTTTAACTACTTTATACCTAATTAGAAGCTAGTGTTTTCCACATTCACAAAAAAGCACTAAAAATGGAAATATGCTCATAACCATACAATTATACATACTCTATAAAGTGGTTGTCATTTTATTTTTTTTAAATAAGGTTTTTAAAAAAAAAAAAAAATAGAAATGCACAGAACGGCTCCCAACCTCCTGTTCTCGGGTCCCCAGTTGGAGTTCCTGGCTCCTCCCCTCTGCTGAGTGCCCCAATATAAAGCCATTTTCTATATGGGCACTCATGCGGGCTTGCCTCCGAGTCTCCCTGTCTGCGTCTATTGACACAGACAGCAGGACTCTGCCCCACCCCTCGCTCCCTCGCTCCCACGCTCCCTCGCTCCCTCATCACTGGCTTTGATTGACATAGCAGGAGCCAATGGCTCCCGCTGCCTCAGCAAAGCCAGTGCGACCAGAAGGTGAGGGAAGAGAAGAGCTGCAGACATGAACAGCGTTGGATTAAATGAGGGCTCAGATAAGTAAAAGGGGGGGTGAGGGGGGATACTGATACCTAAGCATTTTTTTACCCTAATGCAAGGAATGCATTAGGGTAAAAAAAATATTTAGGCTTTTTAACCACTTTAACCTTTTCACTGCCAAGTCTGTATGCCGTACTGACCTGCAGAAGTGCCTGCAAGTGGCCAAGTCCGTACGGACCTAATTTCTCCCTCTCCTATAAGCTTATGGTCACTTCAATGACCAGAAGCTTATATGAGAATTGTTCAGCAGACTCTGTTGAACAATTCTATAACTCTGATCAGCAATTTACAACCCTCTGATCAGAGTTATTAACCCAAATCCCAACCCATGCACACAGCACAGCTCTCCCTGGGGTTGATGGAAGAGCTCAGAGGACAGATAGCAGCCTTTTACCTGTGAGACCTGTCACCATTTGAGCGAGGTACAGATCATTACCAGCAGACCCTGTATGAGCCCTGGAGTGGCTCTAATGCGTGTTTTGACACTGTTTAACCACTGTGTCGCACGCTCTGAGGTGAGCGCATTAACCATTGGGGGTCACTGGAGGGCACTGAAGCATGCCATAATTTGCACATCTTTTAAGAAGAGCATGAGGAATAATTAGCACATCTTTTAAGAAGAGCATGAGGAATGCCTACTTTTTTTGGACACTATTTTGCACTTTGACTCTTATATTCTTATGAATTGATTTGGACTGAATTATTGGACACTTCATTTATTAAGTAGCACCTGAATTTTTTCACATTTTTGCATGTCGCATGCTGCTATTTATTTATATATTTAGTTGTGTATTTTAGTCACTTTTCTCACAGGCGATTGACACTGTTTATTGCTTATCAATATTGTATATATCTATCTTATTTTGATTTTTTTCATCACGTATTTACATTTTTTAGCGCATACACATATATTTATTTCATTAAAAAATCAGTAGCACCTTATTTTTAATCTACTGATCATGTGCTTTCAGAAACTATATGGTTTGGGGGGTATTTTACAAACTCTGAAAGCTATAAGTGAACAATAAAAAGCAAAGGAAAAATTGCGAAAATGGTCTGGCCACCTGAGTGTAAAAAATGGAGCACAGGGCCTGGCAGCGAAAGGGTTAAATTATGAGTGGTGCTCATAAAATGAATCAGCATCGTCTCCCTCTGTAAATATGCCTTGTATACATGCTTATTTGCATTCATGTCATCCATACTGTATCACTATAGAACCTCCTTGACACGCCCCCAATGTGTAATTCGGTTCATCAGAGAAATTAGCATGGAGGCAATTCTTTTTCCTTTCCTAGTTGGTAATGTGGCTTTTAAGAAGAAACATCACAGCAGGGTTATGATTCTGCATATTTTGAGTTTGGGGTTTTATAAATCTGGCAAATAAAATTGGTAATGTTCTGCTTTTGGCTAAGGAAACATAAAATGATGCAAACTATGATTTTTATAAACTGGTCCCCAAGTCATAATCTGACCTGCATTGTTTATGTCATGTCAAAAATACCAATAAGTTAAAAACACGCAATCACGTAAAACTTACTGATCTAATCCCATAGCATATGCCAACCTTTCAGTTCTGACTTGAGCCAGCACAAGACGGTGTGGAAGTAATTCCTGCCAACAGCCGGCTGAAGACCCAGATGCTACTGGTTATCAAAAATATTGTGCCCCGAGCATTCCAGAGCTATAAAATGGGCAAGCCAGTAAACTTGTTTCGTCTGCCAAACCCAAGTAAGTACAGGAGCCGAAAGCCCTGATGCTGCTGACCTAAGCTCTCATAGCCTATGCCAATTAATTACAGCTATCATAGCGGGTTACTGCAAGATGTACAAGCTGTTATGAATGTTACTTCCAAACCACTAAAATTAGCAAGTTGGAAAACAACCCGAGATGCATCTCTAATATCCTAGAAGCATATGACCAATTCAAATTTTAAACCATTAAATTTTTATTGGGAACCAAATGCAGATTCATTTTTATAGGATAGCTAGGCTAAAAAAGAGAAAAGAAAACTGTTGTATAAATGATCTTCATTAAGCACTGTTTGTATTGGCCATGAAAAAGAAAAAAAAAACTCTTAAACCACTTTTTTTTTTTAAATGCTTAAAAGGTTAAATAAACCATGAAAGGTTAAATAAGTAAATAAGTAATTTACAGACTTATTTTGAGGTTTCACCTTTATCTGTGTTATAAATATTGAATGGTGTTATGTTATATTATGTAGAATCTAAAATTTGACCTTTATGTAGAAGTGGCATATTACCTATTCCAAGTGGTTTCTGATGGAAAACTACATGACCCAGCTCAAGCTTTAGCAGATGAGAGATTATACGACCCTGTTCCAAATGTAAGTAGACAAATAACACGCATTACATATACAATTTTGGCACAGTGAAAAAATATTTGTCAATAAACATGGAGTTGATCAATCTACCTAAATCTGATCATTTTATTTATGGACAGATCATCCCTTTGGCTTCCTATACAGCTAGGGAGTAAGAATAGTGAGAGCTCCTTATTCAGGCACAAAGTCAACTGATCCATATTAAGTGGAAGCTGGGCCAATCCAAGTAGTAGTTGAGAGGGGAACAAATGTCCTGTACCAAGTACCATTCCAATTGGCAATTGATACCTTTATCAACTTAGATTGCTGCATATCTACAGCTAATACATAGGTATACTTACCATCTGACAGAACTGTATATCAAAGGCAAAATAGTGTGTTTATTTTATTCAATGATGCAAAACATTAAAGTGACGCTGTCACTAGTCTAAGATAATTAAATTAGAGGCAGGTAGTAACACCGAACTTTACTCTATTCCAGAGCTATGGTTACTGCTGGTATCCAACCCTTCTTGGTGTGTAACATGCCTGATCACCTCCAGTACATAGTGTTGAGAAGTCACCTATTTACCCCAATACACTTAGCACATACCCCCATCACATCTCATACCCATCATATCCATCAGGGGATCAGCAGAACCACAGATTTTCACCTCTTGGCAAGCAGCCTTCATTTTTACCAGGCTTCATTATGACATGAAATTTCATCCACATCATGCACATAATGTCACTGCCCCATCGAGTACTGGCCCTGTGCATACTAAACCCTTTTATATAAGTGGGTAGGGTTAAGGCTACTTCTCCCTCTACCTTCCTGGGTTTTGTCTGTAGTAGAACTATGGAATGGGAAGAAAATTGACAGACATTTCCAACTGTACAAAATAAAATACATTTTAAATTAATATAAATAGTAAAAGCAATAAAATCGCTAATTAAAAAGTATTACATTATTTTTTTTTTGTTTCCTAGTTTTAACATTTCATTTTATTTTAGTAAGTCTCCACACTTAAAAAAAACTCATACATTTTGTAGAGTTCTTTATTTCTGAAACAAATACAACATGATCTATTGTACTGTAAGAGCCATTTTTTAAGATATTATGTTGTTACTGCTAGAGCATGTGCCACAATAAAATTTTTATCTGTTTCTTAAACAAGCTAACAATCTGGAGACCGATATTGTGGAAAATAACCCGCAACTTAAGATTTCTGGAACTATTATTCATAGTTAAAAACGTATTCGGCTCAACATATTTCATTACCCCTTTTTATAGCTTTCGGCTGCATGGAATGTCATAAATATGAAATATTTTTCAATTTTCAAAATTCACAGTTAGCAGATGTTTGAAGAACAGCTGCTTCATCTGAGTAGGGAAAGAAGTATAATTGTATACTGTCTAGAAAAAAAAACTGCTTAAATGTGGCTTGCCTTTACGTAATTCCATTTTCCAAAGCTGGAATAAATAAATGGAATTCCATATAAAACTGGCTAATGCTCTTAGTTACTGCTCTATGGTATTTAGCATAAACTATATGTGACCTTAACATTTTGTCTCATCTCTCAGGTAATTCTAGTAATATTTGCCATATTTTGATCATATGGTTTGAAAACAATGAAATAGTTTTCAAATGTATAATAATGTTTCTGAACAAAATTTATATACAGTACGCATCTTTGTTTAGGTATCTATATAGGTGAAGTCTTTTAAAAACATAGCTGATAAGCCGATAATCTTAGGAACATCTATACAGGGGGTCCCCGGGTTACAAACAAGTTAGGGACTGTAGGTTTGTTCTTAAGTTGAATCTGTTTGTAAGTCGGAACAGGTAAATTTTTTAAGTGTAGCTCCAGCAAAAAACTATTTTTAAGCTTTTTGGATAGCATAGGGAAAGGTTAACACCCCTGTAACATTTGTTTTGCTGTGTGTGCCCCTGTTCAGAAGATTTCACCTCACTTTCTGTCCCAATGACAATTGGATTTTGAAAATTTTGGGTTGTTGTGGAAACAAGCCTTGGTGATAAAGCATCAGTGGAGGTACCTTTTCCCCATAATAGCTCTTACAGTGAATTTCCCTTCCTAGGGGTAGATTTCCTCTCACTTCCTGTTGTCTCCCTCCGTTTGTAAGTAGTAGTCATTTGTAAGTCAGATGTTTGTAACTAGGGGACCCCCTGTATACTGTACACCCCCTGTATACTGTACTATATATATATATATATATATATATATATATATATATATATATATATATATATATGTAGGAAGGCCAGTATGGTGGCCTGAATTTATGGGAGGAGCCCGGGGGGTACTTAAGCAGCCCGCTCACCTGTGGTGCTTGTCGGTTTCCTGTGCGCGATATACGTCACTAGGCCGACTATTCGATATACCAGCGTCCGCAAGTTCTTGCCTCGCAAAATTCCGTATTCGATACCGTTCTCAAAACTTTCGAAGTCTGCGTTTTTCGTTCGTAGTTTGTACCACGCGGCTGGCTTGGCTGTCGCAGGTAAGGTCCCGTCGGACTTTTCGTTTTCATATCAGGTCACTAAACCGTAATTTCAAAAATTTTTCGTTTCACTCGCTTTTCATAAACTGCAATGTATATCGAATTTTTCGTTTCATGTTATGTCACTAAACCGTACTTTCAAATTTCGTTACTCGCACTTCACTATTGTAAATGTGTATCGCTCGTACTTTCGATATGTTACCATTTCGACAGCACCGCGACGCAGACGTCGCTTCATTTCTAGCATGTCGGTGTTAAAAATATGCATCAGTAAACAGCCATAGCAAGTCGCAATTTGCAAGTTATCGGATCAAGTCAGTTCGATACCAATCATTTCTCATTTCTGAAACATTCTAGAACTCATTTCTGACATTTCAAATCATTTCAAAACATTTCTCATTTCAGTCACCTACCGCGCTCCGATTCGAATCCAGTCGCATCAAAAAGATGCACCGATTCGTTCCGGTGTGCCCCAGTTATTTGGCCTCATTTCTATACATGCTCCAGAGTTACGTTATTGTCTGTCATTAATACCTCTGTCATGGTTATCATTTCATTCCCACGTATCACGTTCCGGCATGAATCCAGTCGCATGGTAATGCACCGATTCGTCTCGGCGTGCCCCAGGATTGGCCTCATTTCTATACATGCTCCAGAGTTACGTTTTCAGTCATTCATACCTCTGTCATGGTTATCATTTCATTTTCACCTATCACGTTCCGACATGAATCCAGTCGCATGGCAATGCACCGATTCGTCTCGGCGTGCCCCAGGATTGGCCTCATTTCTATACATGCTCCAGAGTTACGTTTTCAGTCATTCATACCTCTGTCATGGTTATCATTTCATTTCCACCTATCACGTTCCGACATGAATCCAGTCGCATGGCAATGCACCGATTCGTCTCGACGTGCCCCAGGACTGGCCTCATTTCTATACATGCTCCAGAGTTACGTTTATCAGTAATTCGTACCTTCTGTCATGGTTATCATTTCATTTCCACCTATCACGTTCCGACATGAATCCAGTTGCATGGCAGTGCACCGATTCGTCTCGGCGTGCCCCAGGACTGGCCTCATTTCTATACATGCTCCAGAGTTACGTTTATCAGTAATTCGTACCTTCTGTCATGGTTATCATTTCATTTCCACGTATCACGTTCACACATGAATCCAGTCGCATGGAAATGCACCGATTCATTGTGGCGTACCCCAGGGCTCGGCCTCATTTCTGATACATGCTTCAAAGTCCGGATCATAGCTAATCGCAGACATCGGGGGATGGATCCATGTCTCTGCCATGCAGCTTACTACCATTTCACTCCCACAACGCAACACCGTTCCGGAACCAGTCGCATCTGACATGCACCGATTCTTTACGGAATGCCTTGCTGGTACCAAACAGCATTTCATACCTATACCAGAGCTCGGATGGTTGCCAGTCGCAAACACGGCACAACCAATTCAAGCCTCGGTCTAATAATCATTTCTCTCATTTCATTCATACGGTGCTCCGATTCGAATCCAGATGCATCAAACAAGCTACAGATCGTCCCGGGTGCACCAATGTTTTCACTTGCCTCATTTCAATACATGCTCCAGAGCCCGGTTCTCGGTCGAATCAATGATGACGACCAGGCCGGACCTCTGTCATGGAGTCCATTCATAATCAAGGCAAACATTTCGAATCATTTCATTGTCATACAAATCGTTGCTTCAAAAAACCAGTTAGCAATCCCTTCACGAATTGTCACCTTTTCGTTTTTCTCAGGTCAGTCAAAGTTCAGTAGGTCCACCCTGCACCAGGTTGGACGATATCCCCCCAGGTAAAAAAAAAAAAAAAAGGGGAATGGGAGAGTAAGTCGGGTAAGTATGACTCAGCGGATCAAAGAAAAACTTGAAATTCATCTCACCCCTAATAGGTTACAGTCAACCAGGAAATAAAAGCTCAAGACAATCCTCACCAGAGCAACCATGTCTCAGACCGGCAGCGAAGACCTCACGGCCCCTCTGTCACCTTCTCCGATCTCAGAAAGCGGCAGCGTGCAATCCCTTAGGGGATGGACTATCCCCAAACTGACGGCAGAGCTCAGACGCAGAGGTGTCCCCTTCCCCGCCACAGCAAGGAAAGGCGAGCTTTTCAAACTCCTCTTTCCCCCACCAGCAGCAGGACCCAGTACCCAACAGGCATCCCTTCAGTCGATATCATCGGCCATTTCACAATTACACACGATGGTGTCATCTCTATCCACCTCAGTTGCAGACGTCCAAACCAGGGTTGCACTTCTGGAGGCCCGACCGGCCACGGCTGTCCCCGACCCAACGGCAACTCAAAGCTTGACACCTCTTCCTGCAGGTACCTCAGGCTCAAGCCACATTGTCTACCCCTCCCACCTGGTCCCAACCAGTATCAGGAAGGACATCTTGGACGGCAAGGACGTCAACCTGGCCTCTCTCCTCATTTCCGTGCATGATTTGGCAGAAAATAAAGCCTACTCCTGGGGCGACATATCAGTGGTCCTTAAATCTAAAGACCCCAGATTGAACCGCAAGCTAACAGTCTCAGAGTTTACACTGGCCTTTGGCATGCTCAGAGATGTCCTGTGCTCAGCCACCCCTAGCAGGCGGGAAGAGCTGGACTTGTATCTCCATACTGTGGTAGACTTGGGCCACAAGTACGGAGGCTTTGCCTTTTACGACTACCACCGTTCCTTTTCAGCCAAGGCCGCGGCCAGACTCATACAGTTCCAGATCACGACAGATTGGAGTCTCATGGACACAGAGCTCTTCTGCCGCCACTTTGCCGGCTTACGCTCACCTCTGTGTGCGATTTGCCAGTCTTCCACCCACACTGCCACCTGGTGCGCCAATATGGCAAACAGACGGCCTTTCGAGTTTCCCTCTACCTCAGGTTCAGTACAGGGTCAGCCGATCCCTGAACCAACGCCTCAGGCGGACAAACTCGGACGTCCAGTCCGAACCGTGGGAGGGGCAGCCATCTGTAATAACTTTAATCAGGGGTCCTGCAACTTCAGCCAGTGCCGTCTACTTCACCTCTGCACCTTATGTCATAGAGCACACCCCAGGATTTTGTGTGAAGTCAAGCAACACAAGAAGGCGTGACTAAGCCGGATCAACCTCTTATGGTTAGGATGGTATCTCACTTCACATCCCACCCCTTCCCTGGCCACCTTCCTTATCCAAGGCTTCACAGCAGGCTTTCACACCGGCCTCATTTCACTACCCCACACTACCCACGAATGTGCCAATCTTCGTTCGGCAGCCATTGACGAACAAGCCATAGATCAGCTCTTACAGGCAGAGGTGGATCGAGGTTACGTGATAGGCCCTTTCAGTTGCCCCCCTTTCAACACATGGAGAGTCAGCCCTATTGGGCTTGTCAAGGGCAAGTTTTCAAATAAATTGCGTTTGGTGTACGACTTGTCTGCGCCTCATTCTTCCCACATACCCAGTCTCAATTCCCTGATCCCCTCCGAGGAGTTTTCCCTAAAATATTCTTCCGTGGACATGGCAATACAGGCGATCATCAAAGCAGGCACAGGCGCCTGGCTCTCCAAAGCCGACATCTCGGATGCCTTCAAGCTCCTGCCCATCCACCCATCCCTTTGGTGCTGGCATCAAGTGGAAGGAAACATATTATTTTGCTACAAAGCTCACCTTCGGTTCGAAGAGTAGCCCGTGGCTCTTCGACACGTTCGCCCAGTCCCTCGGTTGGATACTATTACACAAGGGTCAATGCCATGAAGTCATCCATTATCTAGATGACTTCCTACTGATAGAGCCACCCAGCAAGCCCCCAGGAGATCTCGACAAACTTAGGGTAATTTTTGGAAACCTCAATGTTCCTATTGCTGAGCACAAAGTCGATGGCCCAGCAAATAGCATCACTTTTCTCGGGGTCAGCTTGGATACCTGCGTAATGCAAGCCAGTCTCCCCCTCGACAAACTAACACGCATTAGGGCAGTCCTTCACGAGTTTACACACACCAAGGACTGTACCAAAAAAACAGTTGCAGTCCCTCCTGGGTATGCTCAACTTCGCTATGCGAATTATTCCACAAGGCCGCACATTTGTATCACGCCTACTCAGATTTCTGTCGGAAAGTCAAGACCCTGATCAGATTTTGAATTTAGACTCCGCAGCCATAGCGGACCTATCCATGTGGGAGGAATTCTTGTCCGCCTGGAATGGCATATCTCTATTCATACCTATAGTTTCGGTCCATTCACCCCAGGTGGTTACGGACGCCGCAGCCTCCACAGGTTTCGCGGCAATTTTTGGCCATCATTGGTTTTCAGGACCATGGCCTCAACAGATACTAATCATACCCGGCTTTTCCCAAACATCTGCCCTCTTTGAGCTTTACCCCATAGTGGCAGCCGCACAACTCTGGGGCCACCACTGGACAGGACAAACTGTAGTCTTTAGCACCGACAACCAGGCCACGGCAGACATCATCAACAAAGGCAGGTCCAAGTCCCTAGCAGTCATGTCCTTCCTGCGCAGGTTGGTACAACTGTCTTTACAACATCAGTTCAATATACACTGTGCATTTATTCCCGGCAGATACAACTCAGCAGCTGACGCACTGTCACGTTTCAATTATTCCTCCTTTTTCAAGCAGGTTCCCGATGCCGATCCGATGTCGGCCCCTATCCCTGTCTGGTCACAACTGACCCTGGACTAGTTCAACATTTACACGGAGCTACACAACTCATAAATCATTCCCTCTCCTACAACACACTTAAAGCCTACCAGACAGCTTGGAAGGCCTTTAACAAATTCCTCACGTCCTGCCGTAAAGGACCAACAGGTATCAAGCAGGTACTGGCCTTCACTGCACACTGCCACACGCAGCTGGCCTTATCCTACAACACCATCTGGCTATACCTAGCCGGCATTCAACATTTTATGGCGCTTGAAGACCCCACGAAACCTTCACTATTCTCATCTCACGCTATACGAGCCGTTCTAAGGGGAATTCAGAAACAACAACCAGTCACCAACACTAAGCGCTTGCCCATTACGGGACCCATCTTTAGGGACATGTCAACTATGCTGGCTACCTCGCCATTCGGTCTGCTCCGCAGCACCGTCTTACAAGCAGCGATATATCTAGCGTACTATGGGTTCTTGCGCCCTGGAGAATTCACCTCTAACAAATCCACAGACCGAGTACTATGCAGACGACACTTACTTAGATACCAAGACCACTTCATCCTGCACCTCGAGGTCTCTAAAACCCAGCAAACGGGCTCAGGAGCGAACATTCACCTCTACAAAACCGACAACAGCTGGTGTCCAGTCGCCGTACTCAACCGGCTCCTGTCACTCCTGCCTGAACAACCAGACAGCAGTCCCCTTCTACCGTTCCCAGTTAAACCCTTAAACGCCTCTCAGTTTGTGGAACACATAAGAATACTTCTCCGCAATCTTCATCTTAACCCTAGTCAGTATTCCGGACACTCTTTTCGCATCGGAGCAGCCTCCGCGGCATCCCGCCACGGAGTTCCAGACCACATCATTAAAAGACTGGGCAGGTGGAAGTCAGCCTGCTTCGCCCGGTATATCCCCAATCCACAAACAGAGATGGCACAGGCATTCTCCAAATTGGCTCAATAAGTAATTGAAAATCAATAAAATCATAACCCTACCTGAATGTTTTTGCCCCCTTATTTTGGCATACCGGCCATTAGACCAAGGCACACTTTCAGGTCCATTTCATATGGTAAGTCCACACTTTCAGGTCTATTTCCGATGGTAAGTCCTATCTTTACTGTAAGTGGTATCCATGTACATACCGGACATAGGGCTTCAACCATAAGTAGGAAGGCCAGTATGGTGGCCTGAATTTATGGGAGGAGCCCGGGGGGTACTTAAGCAGCCCGCTCACCTGTGGTGCTTGTCGGTTTCCTGTGCGCGATACCCACCCTCCCATCCCCATTTCACAGCATTTCTCAAACTATTCATTTCATTCATTTCTCTTACAGAATAATCATTTCTTAAACCAGGGTATGCCCCCTTATTTTGGCATACCGGCCATTAGACCAAGGCACACTTTCAGGTCCATTTCATATGGTAAGTCCACACTTTCAGGTCTATTTCCGATGGTAAGTCCTATCTTTACTGTAAGTGGTATCCATGTACATACCGGACATAGGGCTCCAACCATAAATATATATATATACACATACATATACACAGTATCTCACAAAAGTGAGTACACCCCCTCACATTTTTGTAAATATTTTATTTTATCTTTTCATGTGACAACACTGAAGAAATTACACTTTGCTACAATGCAATTTAGTGAGTGTACAGCTTGTATAACAGTGTACATTTGATATTCCCTCAAAATAACTTAACACACAGCCATTAATGTCTAAACCACTGGTAACAAAAGTGAGTACACCCCTAAGTGAAAATGTCCAAATTGGCCTCAAAGTGGCAATATTTTGTGTGGCCACCATTATTTTGCAGCACTGCCTTAACCCTCTTGGGCATAGAGTTCACCAGAGCTTCACAGGTTGCCACTGGAGTCCTCTTCCACTCCTCCATGATGACATCACAGAGCTGGTGGATGTTAGAGACCTTGCGCTCCTCCACCTTCCGTTTGAGGATGGCCCACAAATGCGCAATAGGGTTAAGGTCAGGAGACATGGTTAGCTAGTCCATCACCTTTACCCTCAGCTTATTTAGCAAGGCAGTGGTCATCTTGGAGATGTGTTTGGGGTCGTTATCATGTTGGAATACTGACCTGCGGCCCAGAAGGGAAGGGGATCATGCTCCGCCTTCAGTATGTCACAGTACATGTTGGCATTCATGATTCCCTCAATGAACTGTAGCTCCCCAGTGTCGGCAGAACTCATGCAGCCCCAGACCATGATACTCCCACCACTATGCTGGACTGTAGTCAAGACACACTTTGCTTTGTACTCCTCCCCTGGTTGCCGCCACACGCTTGACACCATCTGAACCAAATAAGTTTATCTTGGTCTCATCAGACCACAGGACATGGTTCCAGTAATCCATGTCCTTAGTCTGCTTGTCTTCAGCAAACTATTTGTGGGCTTTCTTGTGCATCATCTTTAGAAGAGGCTTCCTTCTGGGACAACAGCCATGCAGACCAGATTGATGCAGTGTGCAGCGTATGGTCTGAGCACTGACAGGCTGACCTTCCACCCCTTCAACCTCTGCAGCAATGCTGGCAGCACTCATGTGTCTATTTCCCAAAGACAACCTCTGGATATGATGCTGAGCATGTGCACTCAACTTCTTTGGTCGACCATGGCAAGGCCTGTTCTAAATGGAACCTGTCCTGTTAAACCGCTGTATGATCTTGGCCACCATGCTGAAGCTCAGTTTTAGGGTCTTGGCAATCTTCTTATAGCCTAGGCCATCTTTATGTAGAGCAACAATTCTTTTTTTCAGATCCTCAAGGAGTTCTTTGCTATGAGGTGCCATGTTGAATTTCCAGTGAACAGTATGAGAAAGTGAGAGAGATAATACCAAATTTAACACACCTGCTCCCCATTCACACCTGTGGCCTTGTAACACTAACGAATCACATGATACCGGGGAGGGAAAATGGCTAATTGGGTCCAATTTGGACATTTTCACTTAGGGGTATGCTCACTTTTGTTGCCAACGGTTTAGACATTAATGGCTGTGTATTTTGAGGGGACAGCAAATTTACACTGTTATACAAACTGTACACTCGCTACTTTACATTGTAGCAAAGTCATCTCTTCAGTGTTGTCACATGAAAATATAGAATAAAATATTTACAAAAATGTGAGGGGAGTACGCACTTTTGTGAGATACTGTGTATATATATAAAACAAAGGATATAGTAAGTATCTTGTCTAAGGGCTGGTTAACACCAGACTGCGGTGCAGGAAAAGTTCCGTGTGCATTTTCCGCAACACTTTCAAACCTCACTGGCTTTGAGATCCGTTGAGGGTGCCAATACATTGTTAATGGCACCCCATATTACGGTTCCCCCAATAGTGATACTAGTATCACTAGATACTGAGCATTTGTACGAGTACTTGTACTCACACAAATGCTCTCGATGCCTAATCCGATACCTGCAACGGGAAGTCGGTGGGCGGAGAGTGCTGAGCAGAGATCGATCTAGCAGCAGTAGAACTACGGGTAAGCTGGGTGGGGCAGGGATTCAGGGCGCCGTAAATATTTTAAACGTTATCACACTATATGGTTCCTTTCCTTTTCTCCTTGCTTATTGTTTGAGCCTATGCTGGAACCTGTTTTCCTGTGATCCACATAGAGCCCTGGGTGGCTCCAAAGCGTTTCCTGACTCTGTCTAGCGACTTAGTCACATTCTCTAAGGTGAGCGCTTTACCTTGGGGGGGGGTCACCTTTTGATTCACCATCGCATGATCTGTGGCACATGGAATTTTAGCACGTTTGAATACATCACTACTGAAGATCATTTGTCATCACTTTTGTGAAGGACTTTTGTGTTCAATATATATCTGGTTCATGATGGACTATTAAGTATATGTATTGTGTGACACTTTGCACTTTTTGGTTGGCACATGTCACTTTTCAGTATTTGTTTACATGTATGAATTATTTTTGAAGCAATAATTATTTAGTCCTTCATATCATTACTATCATTATTTTATTTGTCAATTGCACTTTTTTAGCACCTGTTCTGCACTTATTTATTTTGGAGCAAATTTATTTATTAATATTATCATTATCATTCTATATGCTCATTGCACGGTATACTTGTGCACATTATGTTCATTTAATTTATGGGATATAGTACATAGTGTGTTAGATACCTTTGCACTTTGTTGTATATTCACTGGATCTCTCTGTGTCGTGATAGGGGCACGTTTAGCACACTCTAGCGCATCATAATGTTATTTGATATTTCACACGCAGTACAAGGCGTAAATCATGCATGCGGCTGTGTAGTGCTTATTTTTAGCACTAGGTTCATTGTGGCTCGTAGGATTTCCTTTTTTTGCTTTTGAGATGTAATTATGCTTTAGTTCAGCAGTAGCTAAACCCTGCTAGAGCAGGACTTAACTAGACTAGAAGGTGGTGCTGCCAAGCTAGGCAACCATGAAGTACAGGTAATAGAGGGTGGCGGGCATACAGTGATTTGGAGGTGTAACAAATTATGTTGGGGACATGGGGATGTAATAGTGTAGAGGACAGTGACATGGGGGAGAAGCTATAGATTATGTATATATGTGACTGGTGAATTAAATGTTTGAATAGAGGGATGCTACATCTAGGGTCACTCAATAGTTAATCTCCAGATATGTCCTCTAAGAATTTATAAAAGATACTGTCAGATCTTTCCATTATGAAAGTAGATGTATAACAAATATTTACAAATGGTGGTCAATGAACCATGATACATTTCTAAAGCATGATACTAGAGGAGACTGGTCTGCCAGAAGGATTAATAGGTGATTTATGAATTTTCTGATAAATTTAAAAAATGTGAAATATATGGATTCTTGATAATCATTAATTCCTTTTCATCCTTAGTAGACTGTTCTTGAAAGTTGCGTGTGGAAACTATTGAGTTCCTGCTCAATTCCCACTAAAAGGTTTGTATTGAGAGTTGAATAGTACATTTCATCATTAAGTATTCTGTTTGCTTTTTTAATGTAATATTTGTATTCTGAACAACATCACTTCTTTTGTCTGAATTGTTATTGCATTGTCTAGATTGTTCTGAAGTTCCAGGAAGCCCAGAGCAAAAAGCAGAGAAATAGGCAGAGGGCGGGCATGACAGGGTTAATAGGGGAACTTGGTGGAAGAGTGAGAGATTTAAGAGTAGTGGTGATTGGTTATAGGTGGTGTTGGGGTGGAGCAATAGGTAACTGAGCTGAGGGAAGATCCCGCCCCAGCTCAGTTTGTGAGAGGAACAAGCGTGTGCAGCATGGCAGCAGTGGAGGACCTATTTGCCCGATTGAAGGCCGAGGCGGCGTCCAGGGGCCCTGGATGGCTTGAGGGTCGGTTAGCTGCGGCGCTGGGTGAGTCAGCCTCAGCGGCCCCTTCAGGGATGAGCGCACCAGCGAGCGGTAGGCGATCCAGGCCGCCTACTCGCTATTCACCCGACGCCTCTGGCCCCTTGCCTGTGAGGTCTCAGAGGCAGAGGGGTAGTGCGGGACGGCCGGTTTCTGGGCCTCCCGCGAAGCGTGTGGCGACGCAGAACGGGGGGGGGTGACAGTGTAGAGGATCCCCCTTCCACTAGGTCTCCCAGGACAGAGGATCAGCAAGACAAGGCGGGTCAGGCAGTAGCAGGGCCGCCCGTGAAGAGTGCGGCGGCGCCGCCTCACAGGATAATAGCCAGCGTCTCCCATCCCCCACGATTGAGTACTTCTGGACAGCAGGGCAGGGCGGGTCGGCCGGTTGCACGGCCGCCCGTGAAGCGCAAGGTGGTGCAGGAGTTGGGGAGAGGGGGGCACAAGCAGGGGGCCGGCCAGAGAAGTGACAAGGACATGGCAGAGAGGAGAGCCAGCAGTCCTAGTTCGGATGCTGGGGAAGAGACAGCAGGACAGGAAAGCCAGGCCCTAGGCCGAACCACGGCAGGGGCGGGGCTTCAGCGGAGGAGGACTTATGCTGCGGCAGCCGGGCACTCGGGTGCGGTGGTCGGTGGCCCCACAAGGAGAGACGGGCGGGAGAAGGACACCGGCAGTGGCTGTGGGCGGCACTGCATGGAGGAGGTCAGTAGGCCAAAAAAGGCTGGCAAAAAATCGGGGGGCGGATCCAGAGCGCGGAGGAGGAGTGGAGTACACTGCAGATCCGTGGCATCCAGTGATGAAGCTGCTGGAGGGCCATCGATGATCGGTGAGGAGAGGGGTACGGACAGATCCGAAGGAGAGCTGTCGCAGTCGGACAGCGATGGGCAGCGAGGAGAGTCGGTGGCGGTGGAGACGGGACCTTCGGCTGGTGGAATCCCTCCCAGGCATCATGGTAAGAAGACCTGTAATGCTGCATGTAATGTGGGGTATGATGGGGGGGTGGGGGGTAGTGGGGGGGCAGGTTTCAGCGGGGCGGTCACGAACGACCGTGCCTGTCAATCTGGCCGCGCAGGTTTCAGACCGCGCAGCGGCGGATGCAGGGCTTAAAGGTTTTGTAAGGGGTTTGAAGGACTTATTGAAAAGGTTCGAGCCAGGGGAAAGCGGGAGTCAGTCGCCGGCGATGGCATGGGTTGACCCGGGGGAGGGACTGGGGAGGGGGGAGGGCTTGGTCACAGACACGGGGAGTTCTACTGGGCTTAGTGCTGAGGGAGCGGCGCCGGCGACAGCAGTCGCGGAGGCGGCCACGCAGGCGGAGGTTCCTAAGACAACGGATGGGGCTACAGGGGAGGGGTCAAAGAAACAAGATTTAGTACGGCTAGCAGATGCTGCAAAATGTGAGGTGTATGTGTGCTTTGAGGTGCCGCTCGGAGCACACTTGAAGCCGGAGGTGAGGGAAAAAATTTGGAAAGGGGAGTACGTGGACATTTTTGCGCTTTTACCCCTGGAAAAGTTTAATTTAGATAGAGTTAAGCCGGAGGATAATAAGAAAGAAGATGAGGAGAAAAGACGGTATAGGCTCATACCCAGAACATTCACGAATTGGCTACAGGCTTTTGCGATAATGGCAAGTGTGATAGGGGAGAAGAATCCGGAGCACTGCTCGGCATTGTTTTGCTACCTGGACGCCGTTGGAGAAGCGTATAGAGTCTACGGGGGCACGGCATGGCTGCGGTATGATGAGCAATTCCGACAGCGGAGGGCCATCCGCCCATCATTGAGGTGGGACCATAAGGACATTAGCCTTTGGATGCGCCTCATGACGTCGGCTAGGCCGACGGGGCAGTTTTTTCAGGGAGGGGCCGGTGGATCAGCCAACTCCGGACAATCGGCCACAAGAAAAAAGGGGGTTTGTTGGCAATTTAATGAGGGGTCCTGTAGATTTGGAGGGTCGTGCAAATACAAGCATGAATGCTCCGGTTGTGGGGGGGGACACCCGGGGTCGCGGTGTTTTAAACAAGGAAAGGGCCGTGCCGGCGAGTCTGTTGGTAAAGGGGACAACTCCGGTGAAAGTGGGAAGGATGGAGCCCTTCCTCGATAGGTACCCAGACAGGGCGGCGGCGGGGTTGTTGGCTCGGGGGTTTTTAGAGGGTTTTAGCATCCCGTCTCGTTTGGTTGACACACCCCCGATGGCTCGCAATTTGAAGTCAGCGTTGTTACATGGGAGTGTGGTTAGTGAGAAGTTGCGGAAGGAAGTTAAGTTGGGCCGCATGAGTGGTCCCTTTGCAGAGTTGCCAATTCCGGATTTGGTGGTGTCCCCGTTAGGTGTGGTGCCAAAGAAGGAGCCTAATAAGTTTAGGCTGATACATCATTTGTCGTACCCTAAAGGGGGGTCGGTGAACGATGCCATTGACCCGGAGGAGTGTGCGGTATCGTACACGTCCTTTGACGCGGCAGTATTTTGGGTTCGGAAGTATGGGCAGGGAGCGCTGTTGGCAAAAGCGGACATAGAGTCGGCTTTCCGTTTATTGCCAGTACATCCAGAGAGTTTTCGTTTCTTGGGTTGTTCTTGGCAGGATGAATACTACGTTGATCGTTGTTTGCCTATGGGGTGTTCGATATCCTGCGCGCTGTTTGAAAAATTTAGTTCGTTCATTGAATGGGTAGTGAGGGACGTCGCGGGATTGAACTCCATCATCCACTACTTGGATGATTTTCTCTGCGTGGGCCCCCCGGGATCGGAAATCTGTACGGTCTTGTTGACGACGTTGGAGCATATGGCAGAGAAGTTTGGCATCCCGCTAGCTCCCGAGAAGACGGAGGGTCCAACAACGGAGTTGAGCTTCTTGGGTATCATTCTGGACACCACGGCAATGGAGTGTAGGCTACCTGAAGATAAGCTGATAGCGTTGCAGGCGGAAATTCGGGGGATCATCGGGCGGCGAAAAGTTCAATTGCGGGAGTTACAATCGTTGTTAGGTAAGTTGAACTTTGCGTGTCGAATTTTGCCTATGGGGAGAGTATTTTGCAGACGGCTGTCTGCAAGTACGTCGGGGGTGGAGTCGCCAAGGCACTACATTCGTTTGTTGAAAGTTCACAGGGATGACCTGAAGGTTTGGCACACGTTCCTGGCTAAGTTCAACGGCAGGGCGCTGTGGATGTCAGGGCCAGTGAGCAACTTTGATCTGGAGTTGTTTACGGACGCAGCGGGTGCAGCAGGTTTCGGAGCCTTTTTTCGGGGCAAGTGGAGCGCGGGGCCATGGCCACAGTCGTGGAAGGAGGCAGGTCTGCTGAAGAACATGCTCCTGTTAGAACTGTTCCCGGTGGTGTTAGCTGTGGAGTTATGGGGTGAGTTGTTTAGGAATTTAAAAGTTAGGTTTCATGGTGACAACTTGGGGGTGGTGCAGGTGATTAATAAGGTATCAGCAGCGTCACCGCCGGTGATTAGGTTACTTAGACACCTGGTCTTGAGATGCCTACAGCTAAATGTGTTTATATATGCTGTGCACCTCCCGGGAGTGGAAAATGTAGTGGCTGACGCATTGTCTCGCTTTCAGTGGGACAGATTCCGGGAGTTGGCGCCGGGGGCAGAGCGAGAAGGGGTCCCATGTCCAGACTGGCTGTGGAGGATTGCCTTGGAGGACTAGCAGACTGGATAAAACGGTCGGTGAGCGATGCAACGTGGGCTGCATACAACAGAGTATGGCAGGAATGGGTGTCTCTGCTGAGACAGGTGCAGGAGGGACATGAAGACCGGGATCTCAGGTTGTTGGTTTTATACTTTGTTTCCAGGAATTTTGAGGATGGGGTGTCGGTGTCTGGGATAGAGAAGAAGCTGGCAGGTCTGGCGTTTTGGTTAAAGTTTCAGGGTTTACCGGACCTGACGAAAGATTTTTGGGTGAGGCAGGCTCTGAAGGGCTACAGACGGGCTAAGCCGGGGAGGGACTCCAGGCGGCCTGTTTCGTTCCAGTTGTTGGGGCAGATTGTCGGATGTTTGGACACGCTTTGCTCAACAGGGTACGAGGTGTTGTTGTTCAAGGCGGCATTCACGTTAGCGTTTTTTGGGGCATTTAGGATCAGTGAGTTGGTTAGTCCCTCCAAAAAAGGTAAAGGGGGGTTGGGGGAGGCTGACGTTCGATGTGGGGTTGACAGGTTGTCCATATTAGTTAGGAAGTCAAAAACCGATCAGCGGGGCAGGGGAAAGACGGTGCAAGTTTTTTCGTTGCCAGGTTCTCCCCTGTGCCCAGTAAAAGTGGTAAGTGAGTTTTTAGCAATTCGCCCGGGGGGGGAGGCGCCATTGTTGATACATCAGGATGGGTCGTCTTTATCGCGATTTCAATTTATTGCGATTTTCAAAAAATGTTTGGGGGCATTAGGTTTAGAAGGTGAGAGGTTTTCATCCCATTCATTTAGGATAGGGGCCGCTACGGAAGCAGTTCGGTGGGGTTTGGATGAGGCAGCGGTAAAGAGGAAAGGAAGATGGGAATCTAGGCGATTTAGGTCATATGTTCGCCCGCATTTACTTACTGTTTAAAAAAAAAAAAAAAAAAAAAAAAAAATTATAAAGGGAATGCAAATAATGTTAATCTGGTATGATGTAATGCGGGCATGTTGCGATGTGTGTTGCTTGTTGATTATTCGTTAGGAGTTATTGATGTATCTGGGGGGTTTTTTGTTTGTTTTTTTCTTGCAGGTCGACAGCAATGCCTTGTGTGGATAGTGGGCCACTCGTATGTATGTTGGGGGGCCAGGAGAGGAGATGCAAGAAGGGATGGGAGACAGCTGGGGTTTTCCAGGCAGGAAGTGTGTCTCAGGTGGTTTGGTGTGCCGGGCATGCTGTGGGGAAGGACAGTGTCAGAAGTGAACAAATTTGCACGCCTGGACAGAGCGCCGGATGTGTTACTGTTGCACGTAGGGGGTAATGATCTGGGGTTAAGGTCAATGTTGGATTTGGTGAGAGACATCAAGTTCGATTTTTGGCAGCTCAGGATGTCTTTTCCACACATGATTATTGTGTGGTCGGATATCGTGGCGCGTACCACGTGGAGACTGGCCAGGTCGGTTGATAAGATCAACCGTGCCAGGAAGAAGGTTAACAAAGAGATTAGCAGTTTTGTAGTGAGAAATGGAGGGATAGCTATTCGGCATCTGGAATTGGAGGTTGATACCTGGAGATATTTGAAAAAAGATGGGGTACACCTTAATGATGTGGGGATAGATTTATGGGCTTTGGGTCTGCAGGATGGGATCCAGCGAGCCTTGAGGGTGTGGCAGGGCACACAAGGGTAAGGTGTTACCCTGGTGTGTGCTGTGGCGTGATGTTGGTCTTTGCGGGGAAGGATTAAACCCCAGATATGGAAGAGATCGGGACCCATCGCTAGTATGAGGCCCGTTGGTGAGATTTCAGCTAAC
The DNA here is from genome assembly GCA_037952925.1 of Lithobates clamitans. Lineage (NCBI taxonomy): Eukaryota > Metazoa > Chordata > Amphibia > Anura > Ranidae > Lithobates > Lithobates clamitans. The sequence continues at coordinate 8,452,905 of JBBGZY010000545.1, forward strand.
AAGGGTTTTAGCTTGAATATGTTATTGGTGCACTGCGGGCTATTGGTTATTTGTCTCCGAGCTAGCTTGTCAGCTGGAGGCCTAATTTTAGTATAGTACCGCAGTGCCTGAGTGTGTTTTGAGTTTTAAGTTTTGGTGGGTTTTTCCCTTGCAAAGACCAACGGGAGTTGTAGAAAAAGGATATTCCAGGTGTTTACAAGATTATGTTTTGTTGAGTTAAATTATTATTATTATTGGTTTATGTTTTAATAAAGATTATTGGCTGCTACGGCCAATATTTTACTCCAGATGGTTGTGGTCTCAATTCTTGGGGTAGAAGGTTGGGGTATGCAGCAAAGGGGTGGTTGGATAAAGGTGGTAACAAGGGACCTCTGTTATACAGTAGTCAAGGAAGCCCGGAGCAAAAAGCAGAGAAATAGGCAGAGGGCGGGCATGACAGGGTTAATAGGGGAACTTGGTGGAAGAGTGAGAGATTTAAGAGTAGTGGTGATTGGTTATAGGTGGTGTTGGGGTGGAGCAATAGGTAACTGAGCTGAGGGAAGATCCCGCCCCAGCTCAGTTTGTGAGAGGAACAAGCGTCCCACCCTCCCTCCCTCAACAGGTGGTATGTTGGTAAGTCAACGGTTTAAGTTGTTTTATCGTATGGGATTGGATATAGTCGTGGCAGTGGCGTGATGTTGGTCTTTGCGGGGAAGGATTAAACCCCAGATATGGAAGAGATCGGGACCCATCGCTAGTATGAGGCCCGTTGGTGAGATTTCAGCTAACAAGGGTTTTAGCTTGAATATGTTATTGGTGCACTGCGGGCTATTGGTTATTTGTCTCCGAGCTAGCTTGTCAGCTGGAGGCCTAATTTTAGTATAGTACCGCAGTGCCTGAGTGTGTTTTGAGTTTTAAGTTTTGGTGGGTTTTTCCCTTGCAAAGACCAACGGGAGTTGTAGAAAAAGGATATTCCAGGTGTTTACAAGATTATGTTTTGTTGAGTTAAATTATTATTATTATTGGTTTATGTTTTAATAAAGATTATTGGCTGCTACGGCCAATATTTTACTCCAGATGGTTGTGGTCTCAATTCTTGGGGTAGAAGGTTGGGGTATGCAGCAAAGGGGTGGTTGGATAAAGGTGGTAACAAGGGACCTCTGTTATACAGTAGTCAAGGAAGCCCGGAGCAAAAAGCAGAGAAATAGGCAGAGGGCGGGCATGACAGGGTTAATAGGGGAACTTGGTGGAAGAGTGAGAGATTTAAGAGTAGTGGTGATTGGTTATAGGTGGTGTTGGGGTGGAGCAATAGGTAACTGAGCTGAGGGAAGATCCCGCCCCAGCTCAGTTTGTGAGAGGAACAAGCGTCCCACCCTCCCTCCCTCAACAGGTGGTATGTTGGTAAGTCAACGGTTTAAGTTGTTTTATCGTATGGGATTGGATATAGTCGTGGCAGTGGCGTGATGTTGGTCTTTGCGGGGAAGGATTAAACCCCAGATATGGAAGAGATCGGGACCCATCGCTAGTATGAGGCCCGTTGGTGAGATTTCAGCTAACAAGGGTTTTAGCTTGAATATGTTATTGGTGCACTGCGGGCTATTGCTTATTTGTCTCCGAGCTAGCTTGTCAGCTGGAGGCCTAATTTTAGTATAGTACCGCAGTGCCTGAGTGTGTTTTGAGTTTTAAGTTTTGGTGGGTTTTTCCCTTGCAAAGACCAACGGGAGTTGTAGAAAAAGGATATTCCAGGTGTTTACAAGATTATGTTTTGTTGAGTTAAATTATTATTATTATTGGTTTATGTTTTAATAAAGATTATTGGCTGCTACGGCCAATATTTTACTCCAGATGGTTGTGGTCTCAATTCTTGGGGTAGAAGGTTGGGGTATGCAGCAAAGGGGTGGTTGGATAAAGGTGGTAACAAGGGACCTCTGTTATACAGTAGTCATGGATCTATTGGTGTTCTTTTTTGGTTTGATTGTTAGAAGGGTATCTTGACTGGTTTTGAAAATTATTGAATTCAGTAAGGAGAAGGGATTGCAGGGTAGTTATAAAATGTGTTGGACTAGAAATATAGCAGAAAAAGGGTTTGAAATCTGTTATACAGCTATCTGTAATGTTGATGAGTTCTGTTGCGGTGAGCTCATACAATACAACAGGTGTAACATTTGCATCTGGACATTTTTTCATACTTTTTATGGTATCTCTTGAGTGTGCATTCTCTTACAAATGTCTGAGATTCCACATAAAAACTGAACAGATTTAATCTGAAAGATTGCAGTAATTAAGCCCCTTTTTTGAACAGATTCCCTCACTATTAGCAGTCATTGAGATGATAGGTTGAGGATTCTAATTGTCTCATTGGTGAGCGTTGCATTGAATTGAGTCATTTTTCATGTTCTCCTCCGCTCATGTGTGATGGAAGTAAACAAGTCTCCAAAGGGATTACAACAGGTAAGTCTAGCAAAGCACTTTACACATCGATTGGTAAACTTTCATTACATTATTCTTCTCAAGCTAAACTGTCACTAAATTAGAACTAGTGATGAGTAAATCTACTGAGCTTGATTCAAGGACAGTTTAGACAAACGCTTCTAAAAATCTGCCAAGTAATAGCCTTAATGCTAACCGCATTGAAATCAATGGGAGACAATTCTTGAAAATCTTTTATGTGGGAACCCCACACAAAAAACAAGAAAGCAATGCATAAGGTCTCTTCAAAATCGACACCAGGCCCTTATCCAAGCATTCAGCCTGGTTGGACGTGTTCATTAAACCTACCCCTGAATCAAACAAAAGGAGGGCCAACAAGAATGTGCCCTCTTCCTGAACTATACCAGGCCACATGCCCTCAACATTGGGAGGATACCTAGCCAGGGGAGATATTTCACATCATTACCAATATCATGTGGATGATACACTGAAATTTAGGAATTTTTTATTGCTCACTATTGGACTTTACAATTAAGTATGAACTAAAAAGTTTGGGACTTTAAATGAGACATATGGGTAACATGCCTCCATCCCTAAATCTGTGAAAAGAAAGGGTTTTTTTTGGGACTTTAACCACTTACCCACTGGGCACTTAAACCCCTTCCTAACCAGACCAATTTTCAGCTTTAGGTGCTCTCACATTTTGAATGACAATTACTCAGTCAGGCAACACTGTACCTATATTCAATTTTTGTCCTTTTTTTTACACAAATAGAGATTTCTTTTGGTGGTATTTAATCACCGCTGTTTTTTTTTATTTTTTGTGCTATAAAAGAAAAAAGACCAAACATTTGGTAAAAAAAAATGCATTTTTCTTCGTTTCTGTTATAAAATTTTGCAAATTAGTAATTTTTCTTCATATATATTGGCCAAAATGTATACTGCTACATATCTTTGGTAAAAAATAACCCAAATCAGTGTATATTATTTGGTATTTGTGAAAGTTATAGAGTCCACAAGCTATGGTGCCAATCTCTGAAAATTAATCACACCTGATGCACTGATGGCCTATCTCATTTCTTGAGACCCTAACAAGTCAGGAAAGTACAAATACCCCCCAAATGACCCCTTTTTGGAAAGCAGACATTCCAGTGTATTTAATTAGAGTCATGGTGAGTTTTTTAAGTTATTTTTGAAGTAATTTTTTCCCACAATTCTTTGCAAAATCCAGATTTTTTTTTCTTTTTTTTTTTCACAAAATTGTTATATTAGCAGGTTATTTCTCACACACAGCATATGCATAGCACAAATTACACCCCAAAACACATTCTATTATTCCTCCTGAGTATGGCAATACCACATGTGTGAGACTTTTACACAGTGTGGCCACACACAGAGGCCCAAAATGCAGGGAGCGCCATCAGGCATTCTTGGAGCATAAATTACACATATAATTTCTTGACTACCTCTTGCACTTTTGAAGGCCCTGGAGAACCAGGACAATGGAAACGCCCCAAAAATGACCCCATTTTGGAAAGAAAACACGCCAGTGTATAATCTCTGAGGCATAATGAGTCTTTTGAACATGTCATTTTTTTCTACAAGTTTTTGGAACATGTGTAAAAAAAATAAAAACGCATTTTTTTTACACAATGTTGTCCATTTACACAATGTTTCTAACACATACCATGTGCATACCAAAAATTACACCCCAAAATAGATTCTCCTACTCCTCCTGAGTATGGGGATATCACATGTGCGAGACTTTTCCACAGCGTGTTTTACATAGAAAGTCCCAACATGCAGGGAGCACAGTCAGGTGTTCTAGGGGCATAAGTTTCAAATCTAATTTGACTACCTATTACACTTTTGTGAGGCACTGTAGTGGCATGGATGATAACTGATGTGGCATGAATGAGCATGAATGGGGATGGATGAGCCATGGATGGGGATGGCTGAGTGTGGATGGGATGACTGAGCATGAATGAGTATGGCTGAGTATGGCCGGGTACGGCTGAGTATGGCTGGGTATAGATGGGATGGCTGGGTATAGATGGGATGGCTAGGTACGGCTGAGTATGATTGAGTATGACTGGGTATGACTGAGTATGGCTGAGTAGGGCTGAGTATGGCTGGGTATGGATGGGATGGCTGGGTATAGCTAAGTTACATAGTTACATAGTTAGTCAGGTTGAAAAAAGACACAAGTCCATCCAGTATGACTGGGTATGGCTGGGTTCGACTGAGTATGGCTGGGTATAGCTGAGTATGGCTGGGTACGGCTGAGTATGTCTGGGTATGGCTGAGTACAGCTCAATACAGCTGGGTATGGCTGAGTAGGGCTGGGTACGGCTGAGTATTGCTGGGTATTGCTGGGAATGACTGGGTACGACTGGGTATGGCTGAGTATGGATGGGTATGGCTAATTATGGATGGGAGTGGATGGGATGGCTGAGCATTGATGGATGGATGAGTATTGTTAAAAATGGATGGCTGAGTATGCTGAGTATGGATGGCTGAGCATGGATGGATGGATGAGTATGCTGAGTATGGATGGCTGAGCATGGATGGATGGATGAGTATGTTGAGTATGGATGGGTATGCTGAGCATGGATGACTGAGTATGCTAAGTATGGATCGGGGAGCATGGATGGATGGATGAGTATACTGCGTATGGATGGGTATGCTGAGCGCGGATGACGCATGGATGGATGGATAGCTGGAATGGGCACATATCAGCACTGTGGGCACTGCACATCCAGCCCACAGCGCTGCTGCCACTGATCTCTCCCCTCGCACTGTACCGATCTGTACAGATTGAGGAGAGAGTGATTGCTCCGTCATTTGGTGGAGCAATCACGTGGTAAACGGCTGGTATCTACCGTGATGCGCCGGGTCCTCTGGACCTGGTGGTCATGGATATTCCCGTGTGCGCGCCCCAGGGGGGGCGCGCGAGAACGGGATTCTGGGAGGACGTCAATGTACACTGTTAACCATATGCAGTTTTTACATGTAAGTATAGTACTTTATATCCATTCCTTCTTTTATTAACCACTTCAGCCACAGAAGATTTGACTGCTCAATGACCAGGCCATTTTTTGCGATACGGCACTGCGTCGCTTTAACTGACAATTGCGCGGTCGTGCAACTCTGTACCCAAACAAAATTGACGTCCTTTTTTTCCCACAAATAGAGCTTTCTTTTGGTGGTATTTGAATGAAGCGCTTACCCCCGAAGGAGCTGCTAATTAAAATTTATATCCATAATTCACGTTTCCACTCAACCCTCGCAGTCCATAGATTTAAAACTCACAGTCCTTAATGCTTTTTCACTTGCTTTATTCATTAACATGAACTGGGATGGGAGAAGGACTTTCTCTGAGATGCTCTCTGTTACATTATCATCTTTCACTGGCCCTTACCGGAAAATTATGATTCATTGCGGATAGTTGGGAAGTCACTCTATGTGATTTCTTCAATCGGGGGAAGATGGAAGTAGATTTGATAGAGAATAATCGATAAAGAGTCACTCTGAATAACTTCTTCATCTGCATGACTTTTAAAGAACAGTCCGTATCTCTATATGTGTGCTTGCAGCTTCACCGCTACCTTGTTACCACTACTTCCCATCTGCATGGTACTTCCAAGTTCAGCTAAAGAAAAGTCACTCTGAATAACTCCTCCCGCTTGACTAATTGGAATCCCGGGGCATTGCTGAACCCAAAGTCATAGACCATCACTGTCCATCTCACTGACTTGCGTACCAACAACCCTCAGCCTCTGGTAGTACCCTTCCCTTGGGCTTTCACTCACGTGATCAATAGTTCATGTGCCACTCATAAACGATCGATCACCCAGTTTCATTCCGCTTTGTTGCTATTTCTTCCGTAATGATTCTTAGTTCCTTTTCTCCTTTATGTCCCGCTTTTCTCCCTGCAGGGGCGGCCAACGACACCAGCGACTACATGCTGTAAGTTGTCGTCTGCTCCTCCATGAGGCCCGGTTCTTTACCCTTGTTGCAGGGGTAAAGCTCCATCGGTTCCCCGGAGGGGAAAAACCTTCCACTCCCTCCCTCTGGGGACCAGGCTGGCTCCTCTCGCTCCTCAGAGCAGAACTCCAACTCGAAAAAAAAAAAGAAAAAAAAAACAAAAACCCTTGGCACCACGTGACCCCCCTTTTTATATCAGGATCTCGGGCCTTACCAAGCAAATGAATGATTGGCCGAGATTAGGGCTTTTTTTCTGCTATAACTCGGCGGAACACAGTTCCGGCACCTCTGACAGGCAGCCCTCTCTGCTCTGACCTATCATGTATCTCACACTAGCACTGCGCACACGGGGCTGCTTCCAGATTTTCAGGTCCCAGCAGCAGCTTCTGTCCCCGCCACTTCTCACACTGTAGCACGGAGCAGAGAAGCCCTGAAACTCTGCCCCAGCTACAGTTCTCAATCGTCTGAAAAGCCTGCACATAAAACATGGACTGGAGCACTGGAACAGCAGTGGAAAAAGTGAGATGAAAAACGGAGGGGAGGGAGGAGAGAGAGCCCTCCAGAAACTGAATTCACAGTGAGAGGATACTGTGAAAGAAGGGAAGGGGGGGGTTATTGTGCAGTGAGGAGGGGGGGGTGGAAATTTGTCCAGAGAGGAGAACTGGGAAGGGAGCTTTGTACAGACGTAAGAGCTGCAGAGGGCAGAGCTGTGAAGTTTGGGGGAGGTTGTGTACAGGTGAGAGCTATAGGGGAAGCTGGGGGTGCTGAGGTGGGTGGCAAAGGTGAGAGCTGTGGATTGGGGGTGCAGAAGGGGAGCAGAGATAATATGGATGGAGGTGCAGAGGTGAGTTGTGGACTGGGGGTGTAAGCTGTAGTTAGAGGGGTGCAGAGTGTAGCTGTGGACAGGGAAAGAAGAGGTGGGCTGTAGATGAGGGTTGCAGAGGTTAGGTGTGGATGGGGGGCACAGAGGTAAGGAAAGAGTTAAGCAGAAGAGATGATTTGATGGTTACTTTTGGGGAGATACTTGAGGGGGAAGACCAGGGAAACTTGCTGGGGAACAGTAAGACCCCTTTCACACTGGGGCAGTGCGGGTGTTAGTGGTAAAATGCTAAAACTAGTGGCGATTTACCGCTGTTATAGCAGCGCTTTGGCACCACTAGCGGGGCGCTTTTAACCCCCAAGAAGGGGTTAAAAAGGGGTTAAAAGCGACCACTTATTGCTGCTTTCAAAATGCTTTTAAGGTGCTTTGAAAGCGGTGCCCATTCATTTCAATGACAGGGGCGGTGGAGGAGGGGTGTATACACCCTCCCCCACCGCCCCAAAGATGCCGCTTGCAGGACTTTTTTTTTTTCCTGTCTTGCAAGTGCACCGCCCCAGTGTGAGAGCACTCAGGCCTTCACACTGGGGCTGCAGAAGAGGCCGTTTACAGGTGCTATTTTTAGAGCAAAAACGCATGTAAAGTGCCTCAGTGTGAAAGGGGTCTGTAGCGCTGGTAGATTTTCAATCTACCAATTATAGGTAAATTTAGTGGGTTGTCTGTTCATACATAGTCAGATTTGCCTCTGTTCCAGCTTGGCTGAGTTGCATGTAGTTTCACACTGTGCCTGTAGGTGTCATTGTCACTATGGGTCGGTGTTGGAAAGGCAACATGTGGAAGTGTATAGGTGCTCCTCTGTCCCGGAGATAACTCGGTGGAGGTGGTCCTCCGAGTTGCATTCTGGGAGAGGGTATTTATGGGACAGACGCCATGTTTTAGGGTCTCTTTCGTTCCACCTGCTGGCCCTCCTGGCCGACAGGTATGTGTTAGGAGTACTACTTCGTGGTCCTCCGACCGGGAGGACCACGTTGCTGCAGCATGTGGGTGGGCCCAGAAGCCTGTCTGGGGCCTACTACAGCGGCGGAGGAATGGTCCTGTGCTGTCTGTCCTACAGGAAGAAGCTGGACAACTGAGAAGATCCCAGGGGAGGACCTGTCATGGAAGGATCATGCAGAATGCTGGTCTGGAGAGGGGCCTGGTGGCTCAGTTGGAGGACGCATCCTAAAGTTATCCTACCGTATAGTACTGCCGGGTCGGCTTAAAGGTTCTAGTGCTGTGTTTGCTATTCATCGTAAACCATTACATCCTGTGGCAGAGGATCGTACGGGTTTCTATTCCATTCAAGTCTGTGGCAGAGACTTTTGTTCGTGCTGCGTACCAGCTGCTAGGTTAGTGAGAGAAACCTATCCGGGCGGGCAAAGATTTAACTCTAAGAGGAAAGTACATTCATCTACAAGATTTCAATTCATAATACTACACTAAGAAAAGGTATTTGAACTTCCCTGCAACTCTTCTTCTACCTCTTTCCTGCTACTTTCTTCAGTTACTCTTTAACCACTTGACCACTGGGCACTTAAACCCCCTTAATAACCAGACCAATTTTCAGCTTTTGGTGCTCTCACATTTTGAATGACAATTACTCAGTCATGCAACACTGTATCTATATGAAATTTTTGTCCTTTTTTTCACACAAATAGAGCTTTATTTTGGTGGTATTTAATCACCGCTGGGTTCTTTATTTTTTGCGCTATAAAAGAAAAAAGACCGAAAAATCTGTAAAAAAATAAATTTTTCTTCGTTTCTGTTATAAAATTTTGAAAATTAGTAATTTTTCTTCATATATTTTGGCCAAAATTTATACCGCTACATATCTTTGGTAAAAATAACCCAAATTAGTGTATATTATTTGGTCTTTGTGAAAGTTATAGCGTCCACAAGCTATGGTACCAATATCTGAAAATTGATCACACCTGAAGTACTGGTGGCCTATCTCATTTCTTGAGACCCTAACAAGACAGGAAAGTACAAATACCCCCAAATGACCCCTTTTTGGAAAGAAGACATTCCAAGGTATTTAGAAAGATGCATGGTGGGTTTTTTGAAGTTGTCATTTTTTCCCACAATTCTTTGCAAATCAAGTTTTTTTTTTTCTTTTTTTTTTTATTCACAAAATCGTCATATTAGCAGGTTATTTCTCACACACAGCATATGCATACCACAAATTACACCCCAAAACACATTCTGCTATTACTCCTGAGTGTGGCGATACCACATGTGTGAGACTTTTACACAGCGTGGCCACATACAAAGGCCCAACATGCAGGGAGCATCCTCAGGCGTTCTGGAGCACCCAGGCCAATTCTGACATTTCTCTCCTACATGTAAAAATCATCATTTATTTGCTAGAAAATTACATAGAACCCCAAAACATTATATATGTTTTTTTAGCAAAGACCCTAGAGAATACAATAGCGGTCATTGCAACTTTTTATCTCGCACGATATTTGCGCAGCAATTTTTCGAACGCATTTTTTTTTGGAAAAAAAACAGTTTTTTGCTTTACAAAAAAACAAAACAGTAAAGTTAGCCCAATGTTTTTGCATAATATGAAAGATGAAGTTATGCCGAGTAAATAGATACCTAACATGTCACCTTTCAAAATTGCACACGCTTGTGGAATGGCGCCAAACTTCGCCACTTAAAAATCTCCATAGGCGACGCTTTAAAATTTTTTACTGGTTACAAATTTTGAGTTACAGAGGAGATCTAGGGCCAAAATTATTGCTCTCGCTCTACCGATCGCAGCGATACCTCACATGTGTGGTTTGAACACCGTTTTCATATCTGGGCGGGACTTACTTATGCGTTCGCTTCTGCATGCGAGCACACGGACAGGGGCGCTTTAAAATTTTTTTTATTTTTTTTATTGTTCATTTTACTTTATTTATTTTAGTTTGACAATTTTTTCCAAAAAAAAATTTTTTTGATCACTTTTATTCCTATTACAAGGAATGTAAACATCCCTTGTAATAGGAATATGGAATGACAGGTCCTCTTTACAGTGAGATATGGGGTCAATAAGACCCCACATCTCACCTCTAGGCTGTGCCTGAAATAAAAAAAAAAAAAAAAAATCCTGGCTTCGATAGTAGCGGTGAGTTGGTAGAAGCGCGGGAGGGGGGGACATCCCCTCTCGCCTCCCGTAAGAACGATCCAGCAGTGTAACAGCCGCTATGATCATTCCTATGGTGTAGGGAATCGCCAGCTGAAAAAGCTGATATCTGAATGATGCCTGTAGCTGCACCCATCATTCAGATATCCCCGCACAAAGTCAAGGACGTCGTATGACGAAAGGCGGGAAGTGGTTAAAACGCTTTTTTTTTTTTTTAACACAAAGTTGTCCATTTATACAATATTTCTAACACATAGCATGTACATACCAAAAATGACACCCCAAAATAGATTCTCCTACTCCTCCTGAGTACGGTGATACCACATGTGTGAGACTTCCACAGCCTGGCCACATACAGAGGCTGGGTATGGCTGAGCATGGCTGGGTATGGCTGAGCATGGCCGAGTATGGCTGAGCATGGCCGAGTATGGCTGAGCATGGCCGAGTATGGCTGAGCATGGCCGGGTATTGCAGAGTATCGCCGAGTATGACTGGGTATGGCAGAGTATGGCTGGGTATCACCGAGTATTGCAGAGTATGGCTGGGTATTGCGGGGTATTGCAGAGTATGGCTGGGTATGGCAGAGTATTGCGGGTTATGGTAGAGTATTGCAGATTTTTGCGGGGTATTGCAGAGCATGGCTGGGTATGGCAGAGTATGGCTGGGTATCACTGAGTATTGCAGAGTATGGCTGGGTATTGCGGGGTATTGCAGAGTATTGGGGGATATTTTGGGGTATGGCAGAGTATTGCGGGGTATTTCAGGGTATGCCAGAGTATTGCGGGGTATTGCAGGGTATGGCAGAGTATTGTGGGGTATTGCAGGGTATGGCAGAGTATTGCGGGGTATTCCAGGGTATGGCAGAGTATTGCAGGGTATGGCAGAGTATTGCGGGGTATTGCAGGATATGGCAGAGTATTGCAGGGTATGGCAGAGTATTGCGGGGTATTTCATGGTATTGCAGGGTAAGCAGAGTATTAAGGGGTATTGCAGGGTATGGCAGAGTATTGCAGGGTATTGGAGGGTATGGCAGAGTATTGCGGAGTATTGCAGAGTATTGTGGGGTATTCCAGGGTATGGAAGAGTATTACGGGGTATTGCAGGGTATGGCAGAGTATTGCTGGGTATTGCAGGGTATGGCAGAGTATTGCAGGGGTATTGCAGGGTATGGCAGAGTATTGCGGGGTATTGCAGGGTATGGCAGAGTATTGCAGGGGTATTGCAGGGTATGGCAGAGTATTGCAGGGTATGGCAGAGTATTGCGGGGTATTGCAGGGTATGGCAGAGTATTGCAGGGGTATTGCATGGTATGGCAGAGTATTGCAGGGTATGGCAGAGTATTCCAGGGTATGGCAGAGTATTGCTGGGTATTCCAGGGTATTCTAGGGTATGGCAGAGTATTGCAGGGGTATTGTGGGCATAGCAGAGTATTGTGGGGCATTGCAGAGGGAATTGCAGAGTATTGCACAGCATTGCAGGGCATGCAGAGTAGTAGGGATGGCTGAGCATGGATGGATGGATGGCTGGATGTCTCTGTGCAGCGCTGTGGGCACTACACATCCAGCCCACAGCGCTGCAGCCATCCATCCATCCCCCTCTCCGCTCACAGTGTACCGATCGGTACACAGGAGGGGTGGAGAGGAACCGGCGTCATCAGATGACGCCGGTTTGTTTACATGTGATCGCGCCGTCATTTGACGGCACGATCACATGGTAAACGGCCGCGATTAGCGGCCATTTACCGAGATCCGTGATGCGCCGGGTCCTCCGGACCCGGCGGTCACAGATACTCTCGAGTGCGTGCCCTAGGGGGTGCGCGAGAGCAGATTTCTGGGAGGACATCCCTGGACGCCCTCCCAGAGTTAAGCAACCGCCCTGTAGCTGTCATTTGGCTATGGGCCGGTTGTTAAGTGGTTAATAAAACCTTGGAAAAGATACCCAAGTGTCCGGTGTCTACATCGTCTGGTATTAAACTCAACGGGACCCTAGACCCGGTTCTGGTGAAATTGAGGTAACGAAGGTGGCGGTAACAGCCCGCTTTAAACCAGCAGCTCCACCAAGAGTTATTGCTACAGGTCTAAAGCATACAGAGTTAGTGACCAAGAGTACGTAATGTATGGCACAGCATACAGGGTCCAGTGGTGTGAATTTTGAAACACTTTGTACATTACATACTCAGAACCGCTATACTCTGTGTGCTGTGCTGTATGTTACATATCTAAGGCCTCGGTATAGTACTCCTGAATAGGGATGAGCTTCGTGTTCGAGTCGAACCCATGTTCGACTCGAACATCGGCTGTTCGACCGTCCGTCGAATTGCGAACGATATGGGCCGTTCGCGCCAAATTCGTGTGGCGCGTCACGGCCCATAATTCACTGCGGCATCGCAGTGCATTGCTGGCTGATGATTGGCCAAGCATGCACTATGACCCGCATGCTTGGCCAATCACAGCGCCGTCAGTAGAGAGAGCTGTAATTGGCCAAAGCCAGGGTGGCTTTGGCCAATTATGGCTCAGGGGATTTAGTACACACCCCACACTATATAAGGCCGCCTGCACGGCGGCCCTGTGTAGTGTGTGTTCCGGTGTGCTGAGAGATAGAGAGAGAGAGAGACAGTGTCATTTGATTTGAGTTAGATAGATTAGGCAGAACAGTCAGTCAGTTAGCTGCACTTACAGTGTATTGTGTATATATATGCATCCCAGGTGTTGCATATATATATATACACTGTATTCAGTTTAGCTAGATCCGTTCCTGTTATCTTCTATCTAGACTATTTACATTTAGTGCAGTGTGTCCTGCTCACAGTGTTCAGCTAGATCCGTTCCTGCTATTTACATTCAGTGCAGTGCGTCCTGCTCACAGTGTTCAGCTAGATCCGTTCCTGCTATTTACATTCAGTGCAGTGCGTCCTGCTCACAGTGTTCAGCTAGATCCGTTCCTGCTATTTACATTCAGTGCAGTGTGTCCTGCTCACAGTGTTCAGCTAGATCCGTTCCTGCTATTTACATTCAGTGCAGTGCGTCCTGCTCACAGTGTTCAGCTAGATCCGTTCCTGCTATTTACATTCAGTGCAGTGCGTCCTGCTCACAGTGTTCAGCTAGATCCGTTCCTGCTATTTACATTCAGTGCAGTGCGTCCTGCTCACAGTGTTCAGCTAGATCCGTTCCTGCTATTTACATTCAGTGCAGTGCGTCCTGCTCACAGTGTTCAGCTAGATCCGTTCCTGCTATTTACATTCAGTGCAGTGCGTCCTGCTCACAGTGTTCAGCTAGATCCGTTCCTGGTATTTACATTTAGTGCAGTGCGTCCTGCTCACAGTGTTCAGCTAGATCCGTTCCTGCTATTTACATTCAGTGCAGTGCGTCCTGCTCACAGTGTTCAGCTAGATCCGTTCCTGCTATTTACATTCAGTGCAGTGCGTCCTGCTCACAGTGTTCAGCTACATCCGTTCCTGCTGTTTACATTCAGTGCAGTGCATCCTGCTCACAGTGTTCAGCTAGATCCATTCCTGCTATTTACATTCAGTGCAGTGCGTCCTGCTCACAGTGTTCAGCTAGATCCGTTCCTGCTATTTACATTCAGTGCAGTGCGTCCTGCTCACAGTGTTCAGCTAGATCCGTTCCTGCTATTTACATTCAGTGCAGTGCGTCCTGCTCACAGTGTTCAGCTAGATCCGTTCCTGCTATTTACATTCAGTGCAGTGCGTCCTGCTCACAGTGTTCAGCTAGATCCGTTCCTGCTATATACATTTAGTGCAGTACGTCCTGCTCACAGTGTTCAGCTAGATCCGTTCCTGTTATCTTCCTACTGACAGGCAGGCTTGTCTGGTTACAGTATATAAAGCTACCTGAAGAAAATTACAGGTGTTCTTTTTGATCCTATTAGTACCACGGTCAGGCAGCTAGACTATTTACATTTAGTACAGTGTGTCCTGCTCACAGTGTTCAGCTAGATCCGTTCCTGTTATCTTCCTACTGACAGGCAGGCTTGTCTGGTTACAGTATATAAAGCTACCTTAAGAAAATTACAGGTGTTCTTTTTGATCCTATTAGTACCACGGTCAGGCAGCTAGACTATTTACATTTAGTACAGTGTGTCCTGCTCACAGTGTTCAGCTAGATCCGTTCCTGTTATCTTCCTACTGACAGGCAGGCTTGTCTGGTTACAGTATATAAAGCTACCTTAAGAAAATTACAGGTGTTCTTTTTGATCCTATTAGTAACACGGTCAGGCAGCTAGACTATTTACATTTAGTACAGTGTGTCCTGCTCACAGTGTTCAGCTAGATCCGTTCCTGTTATCTTCCTACTGACAGGCAGGCTTGTCTGGTTACAGTATATAAAGCTACCTTAAGAAAATTACAGGTGTTCTTTTTGATCCTATTAGTACCACGGTCAGGCAGCTAGACTATTTACATTCAGTGCAGTGCGTCCTGCTCACAGTGTTCAGCTAGATCCGTTCCTGGTATTTACATTCAGTGCAGTGCGTCCTGCTCACAGTGTTCAGCTAGATCCGTTCCTGGTATTTACATTCAGTGCAGTGCGTCCTGCTCACAGTGTTCAGCTAGATCCGTTCCTGCTATATACATTTAGTGCAGTACGTCCTGCTCACAGTGTTCAGCTAGATCCGTTCCTGTTATCTTCCTACTGACAGGCAGGCTTGTCTGGTTACAGTATATAAAGCTACCTGAAGAAAATTACAGGTGTTCTATCCCAGCTTAGTGCAGCTACAGGCCATTAGTATGTCTGGAAGGCCAAGAAGGAGAGGCAGACAGTCACAAGCCAATAAGAGAGGGCAAGCAGGCTCTGTGTCTAGTGCTGGTCGTGGAGACGGTGCATCCTCATCAGCACGTGGCCATGGGACACGCTTGGCCTTTTTTTCGGCAGCTGGCCGTGTTGAGCCGCAACATGCGGAAGACTTGGTCGAGTGGATGACCAAGCCGTCCTCATCCTCCTCATCCTCTCTCACCCATGCCCAGGGTGCTTTGTCTGGCAAAGCAGCGGCCTCTTCCCTCAGCTCAATGTCATCAGTGACTCCTTCCCTAGCTCCACCATGTCCTCATGAGGATTCCCTCGAACTGTTTGACCACAGTGTTGGGTACATGCTCCAGGAGGATGCCCAGCGTTTGGAAGGCTCTGATGATGATACTGAGCTCAATGAAGGCAGTAACATGAGCACGGACAGAGGGGGTGCCCAAGAAGGACAGCAATCTGGCAGTCATGCTCCCCCTGCTGCAGCATACTGCCAGGTTTGCTCCAGTGATGAGGAGGGAGGGGATGATGAGGTCACTGACTCAACGTGGGTGCCTGATAGGAGAGAGGAGGAGGAGGAGGAGGAGGAGGTGGCACATCACCAACTAGGCAGGATGCCCTCCAGGGGCCAGCCTAAGGGCAGCACATTGACTGCATCACACCCCAAAGCTCCACATGTGCAGGGCGCTGCAGTCTCTGCGCGTTATTCAAAAAGTTCTTTGGTGTGGGCCTTTTTTGAGACGAGTGCATCAGATCGCACCGCTGCTATTTGCAACATATGTCTCAAGCGTATCTCGCGTGGCCAAAACATCTCCCGCTTGGGTACCACATGCTTGACCAGACATATGTTGACCTGCCATGCAGTTCGTTGGCAAGCGTATCTAAAAGACCCACACCAAAGAACAAAGACGATCTCTCCTTGCTCCTCATCAGCTGAGATTTCCAACCCCACTAGACCTTCAGTCCTCTCTGCGACCTGCAGTGAGAGGAATGAAGGTGTAGAATTAGGTGTGTCACAGCCAAGTACTTGTGGGCAATCTGCTTTTGGTACACCGACGTCAGATTGTACCAGGCAAATTTCCCTGCCCCAGCTGCTGCACCGCCGAAAGAAGTTTGCTCCCAGCCATCCACATGCCCAGCGGTTGAATGCTAGCTTGGCAAAATTGCTAGCACTTCAACTGCTGCCTTTTCAGTTGGTAGACTCTGCCCCCTTCCGTGAGTTTGTGGAATGTGCGGTTCCTCAGTGGCAGGTACCCAAACGCCACTTTTTCTCACGGAAGGCGATTCCGGCTCTCTACCGGCATGTGGAAGGCAATGTCCATGCCTCGCTGGACAGGGCGGTCAGCGGTAAGGTGCATATTACCGCTGACTCATGGTCCAGCAGGCATGGACAGGGACGTTACTTAAGTTTCACGGCGCATTGGGTGACTCTGCTGGCAGCTGGGAAGGATGCAGGACAAGGTGCAGTAGTGTTGGAGGTTGTTCCGCCACCACGCCTCCAAAATGCTGATTGTGACACACCTCTCTCCTCCACCCCCTCCTCTTCTTCTTCCTCCATGGCCTCTTCCTCGGAACCAGCGGTGCTCCGTAGGCGTTCAAGGGGCTACGCAAGTACGCAGGCCAAAAGATGCCATGCGGTGCTTGAGCTGGTGTGCTTGGGGGACAGGAGCCACACTGGGGCAGAGGTTCTGTCAGCTCTGCAGGGGCAGGTTCAGAGGTGGTTGACGCCACGCCAACTTAAGGCAGGAATGGTGGTTTGCGACAATGGCACCAACCTCCTCTCTGCCCTCCGACAGGGACAACTGACCCATGTGCCCTGTTTGGCTCACGTCCTTAACTTGGTGGTGCAGCGGTTCTTGGGCAGGTACCCGGGCTTACAGGATGTCCTGAGGCAGGCCAGGAAAGTCTCTGTGCATTTCCGCCGGTCATATAATGCCAGTGCTCGGCTGACGGACCTCCAAAAGGAGTTTAACCTGCCCAAGAACCGCCTAATCTGTGACATGCCCACCAGGTGGAACTCGACGTTGGCCATGCTGCAGCGGCTGCACACGCAGCAGAGGGCCATCAATGAGTACCTGTGCGACTATGGCACCAGGACAGGGTCAGGGGACCTTGGTTTTTTTTCCCCACGCCAGTGGGCCATGATCAGGGATGCATGCACTGTCCTGTCACCATTCGAGGAGGCCACGAGGATGGTGAGCACTGACAGTGCATGCATCAGTGACACTGTCCCCCTTGTCCACCTGTTGGAGCACACGCTGCGTGGAATAATGGACAGGGCACTTGAGGCAGAACAGAGGCAGGAAGAGGAGGACTTCCTTAGCTCTCAAGGCCCCCTTTATCCAGACAGTGTTCCTGCGTGCCCGCCGATCACACAGGAAGAGGACGAGGAGGAGGAGGAGGAGGAGGAGGAAGATTGTGTCAGTATGGAGGTGGAGCCTGGCACTCAGCATCAGCAGTCTTTAAGGGATCAGTCCCAAGGAACACATGGACTTGTACGTGGCTGGGAGGAGGTGGCTGCGGACGTTGTTGTCCTTAGTGACCCAGAGGACTCCGGACCGAATGCCTCAGCAAACCTACGCTGCATGGCCTCCCTGATCCTGCAAAGCCTGCGTAAGGATCCTCGTATTCGTGGTATCAAGGAGAAGGACCAATACTGGCTGGCAACCCTCCTTGATCCACGTTACAAGGGTAAGGTTGCGGACCTTATCTTGCCATCGCAGAGGGAGCAGAGGATGAAACATCTTCGGGAGGCCTTGCAGAAAGGTCTGTGCAACGCGTTCCCAGAGACTGGGAGGTTACAAACTCCTGTTTCTGGACAACGTGTTGCTGAGGCTTCGGTCAGTCAAAGAAGGAGCGGTGGAGAAGGTGGCCGTCTGACCGATGCGTTCAGACAATTTTTTGGTCCGCAGCCCCAAGGTATGATCGGTTCCAGCAACCATCGCCAGCGTCTGTTTTACATGGTGCAGGAATACCTAGGGGCAAGATCAGACTTGGACACCTTTCCCACCGAAAATCCTCTGGGTTACTGGGTCTTGAGGATGGATCACTGGCCAGAGCTTGCACAGTATGCAATTGAGCTACTGGCCTGTCCTGCATCCAGCGTTCTTTCGGAACGCACATTCAGTGCTGCTGGAGGCGTGGTAACCGATCACAGGGTGCGTCTGTCCACCGACTCGGTCGATCGGCTGACCTTCATAAAAATGAATCAGTCTTGGATCACCACCAGCTACCAAGCACCTGATGCAGATGTAACCGAATAATTTTTTTTGAAATCTCAGATCCCTTCAAAGACTGCCTATGCTGATGCTGAGTGACTATCCCTGAGTAATTATCCTCTTCCTCCTCAATCATCACGCTGATAGCTTGTAAGAACATTTTTGGTTCTGGGCGCCACCACCAGTGCCTAAGGCACAATTTTTCAGCCCCTGTTTAACAGGGGCGTGTAATTACAATTTTTGATGTAATACTTTGC
This sequence comes from Lithobates clamitans, assembly GCA_037952925.1. NCBI lineage: Eukaryota > Metazoa > Chordata > Amphibia > Anura > Ranidae > Lithobates > Lithobates clamitans. The sequence continues at coordinate 8,471,519 of JBBGZY010000545.1, forward strand.
AGCAGGGCTCGTTCCTGCATTCCAACTAGAGTGTCTGTGAGGGGTTGCAGTGTTGTGGCACCAGCACCAGTGCCTAAGACCCAATTTTTCAGCCCCTGTCTAACAGGGGCGTGTAATTACAATTTTTGATGCAATACTTTGCAGCAGGGCTTGTTCCTGCGTTTCAACTAGAGTGTCTGTGAGGGGTTGCAGTGTTGTGGCACCAGCACCAGTGCCTAAGACCCAATTTTTCTGCCCCTGTCTAACAGGGGCGTGTAATTACAATTTTTGATGCAATACTTTGCAGCAGGGCTTGTTCCTGCGTTTCAACTAGAGTGTCTGTGAGGGGTTGCAGTGTTGTGGCACCAGCACCAGTGCCTAAGACCCAATTTTTCTGCCCCTGTCTAACAGGGGCGTGTAATTACAATTTTTGATGCAATACTTTGCAGCAGGGCTCGTTCCTGCGTTCCAACTAGAGTGTCTGTGAGGGGTTGCAGTGTTGTGGCACCAGCACCAGTGCCTAAGGCCTAATTTTTCAGCTCCTGTTCAACAGGGGCATGTAATTACAATTCTTGATCTAATATTTCACAGCAGGGCCCTGTGAGGGCTTACAGTGTTTTGGCCACAGCAACACCTAAGGCCCAAATTTCTGCTGAGTATATAGGGCAGGACCCTACTTTCAAACATCTAACTTACAAACGACTCCTACTTGCAAACGGAAGGAGACAACAGGAAGTGAGATGAAATCTACCCCTAAGGAAGGGAAATTCTCTCCTGTAAGAGTTAATATGGGAAAACAATTTCTCCTTTCCACTGATGCTTTCCAATCCTTGTTCCACAAAAAAAACCAAATTTTCCAAAAACATTTTTCATTGGGACAAAAAAGTGAGGTGAAATCTTCTGAAGAGGAGGAAAGACGCAAAACAAATGTCACAGGGGCGATAACCCTTCCCTATGTTTTCCAAAAAGCTTAGAAAAGATTTTTTGGCCTGAGCTAAACACATTAAAAATGTTCAAAATTACAAACAGATTCTACTTAACAACAAACCTACAGTCCCTGTCTTGTTTGCACCGCCTGAATACTGCTGTTCAGAGTATATAGGGACCTTTCCTTATTTTAATTTGGGTGCGGGGTTCCCCTTAATATCCATACAAGACCCAAAGGGCCTGGTAATGGACTGGGGGGTACCCATGCCGTTTGTCTCACTGATTTTCATCCATATTGCCATGACCCGACATGACATTAAACCCGCAAGCAGTTTTAAATGAGATTTTTTCCTTTAAAAATGACATTTGGTGCAGGGACTGTTCTAAACATGGGAAACACGCGTCACTTTACAGGCATACTATAGACACCCCCCAGGTACGATATTTAAAGGAATATTTCACTTTTTTTTTTTTACTTTAAGCATCATTAAAATCACTGCTCCCGAAAAAACGGCCGTTTTTAAAAGTTTTTTTTGCATTGATACATGTCCCCTGGGGTAGGACCCGGGTCCCCAAACCCTTTTTAGGACAATACCATGCAAATTAGCCTTTAAAATGAGCACTTTTGATTTCGAACGTTCGAGTCCCATAGACGTCAATGGGGTTCTAACGTTCGTGCGAACTTGCGGTCCGTTCGCGGGTTCTGGTGCGAACCGAACCGGGGGGTGTTCGGCTCATCCCTACTCCTGAATGCTGTACTCTGTACAATGGGTTTTGCATTACATACCCCTGAGCCCTGCACTCTGTATGCTGGACTGCATATTATACACGTTACCACTGTTCTCTGTGTGCTGGGCTCTATTTTACATATTCCTGACCCCTGCACTCTGTACACAGGGCTATATGCTCCATATTTCTGAGAACAAGGGACGCTTCGCATTGAATGTAAGTATCCTGTTTGCTGTTTTTTTTTTGCACCCTGTGTGATATACACCGCTCACAATTGCACAATACACACTCCTGAGCCCTGTGTGTTATAAAGTTCTGAGTCTTGTACTTTGTGTGTTACACATTCCTGAACCATGTGTGATACGCAGTTTAGGGCCTCATTTATTATGCCCCGTACACACGGTCGGATTTTCCAATGGACAATGTCCGATCGGAGCGTGTTGTCGGAAATTCCGACTGTGTGTGGGCGCCATCGGACATTTTCCATCGGATTTTCCGACACACAAAGTTGGACAGCAGGAGATAAAATTTTCCGACAACAAAATCCGATCGCGTCAATTCCGACCGTGTGTGGCCTGTTCCGACGCACAAAGTGCCACGCATGCTCAGAAGAAATTCCGACACGGGACAGCTCGTTCTGGTAAACTTAGCGTTCGCAATGGATACAGCACTTTCGTCACGCTGCAATGTTAAAAATGGTTTAATACAGCGCACTCTCTTCTTCTTTAGAATGTGACAAGAATTAAGTCGTTTTGCTGCTCATATTCACACACACTTCTCACAAAGTTTGATTTGTGTTTTTTTAGTGGGATTCCCTCAATATATTGTTATTAGTTGTCACATCTGACAGTTTTATATTTTTTTTTGATTTTTTTTTTGGTTTTTAAGCCTTTTTTTTTCTTTAATGTTTGGATTTTTTCCAAGGCTGATCTTTGTTCAATGTTATTTTTATTTTTACTCCAGAATATTTTTGTGTGTGTTTTGTGTGGCAAGTTACCCCCAACACCATTGATATCTTTTATTATTTAATCTCCAGGAGATATTTTTTGTTGTTGGTGTCCCTTGTTCATTTCACATTGTATATTAGAAATGTACCTGAATCCTCACAAACAAACCATCATTTTTGAAGTAAAACACATAGGAGAGTATAATTCAAAACAAAAATCCTTTATTAAGGGCTCAGAACCAAACAAAGAGGAAGGCAACACTGGATCAACAGCAGAAATTAGTGAAGCCTGGGATCCCCACGGCAGACATCAATTCTTAAACCTCAAAATTGGTGGCCTGAGGAGTCCATATATAAGGTAGGGCAGTCTGGTCCGGGATTCACAGAGACTTGGATAGCAGCAGATGACATCAGTGTCCCCAGGCTGTGGTACCACAAGAGGCTGCATCTTTTGGCCGACCAGACTGGATCCAGGGCAATCACTCTCTGGTCTTCCTTTCACACTTCCTTCCCGGCTGTGGCTGTGCAGTAGGAGATGTGGCAGGAGGAGGAGTAGGACCTGGAGGAGGACTGGGAGGACCTGGAGGAGGACTGGGAGGACCTGGAGGAGGACTGGGAGGACCTGGAGGAGAGGGAGGAGGAGGAGGAGGACCATCCCAAAGCTGTGTGTGAGGTGTAAGTTGGCCCCTCACACCTTTCTCCAGAGCTTCTGATATGAGGGCCTGACACATGGCTTGTTGGCCCTCCTCCATCCTCTGCATTTTATAGGCAATGAATGCCGCAAGGTTCTCCTGCATGGTGTGGGGTGCTCCCAGGACCTCTGTAGCCCTCCAAAAAAATCTGATAGCCGCCTCCTCTAGGCTACTCTTCCTGCTGCCACTTTCTGTTTTCAGGGTGGGTGGAGGGACCTGCAGATCAGCCACCTCCTGGCTGAGACTTCCCTGTGTATGAAAAAGGGACATGGTTTTAGTTTTTGCATCATCAATCACAATCATAAATTAGTACTCCCAAATAACATCTAGTTAACATCATTGATTGGACAAGCAGAAATATTTAGAGGAATGCTATACCTGGCTCAATCTGGGCTCCTCCACATATGGCCTGGAAGGCCCAGGTTGGGCATCAGAAGCCTCAGCCAGGGGGGAAGGAAGCGTGGAAGGAAGACTGGAGAGGGATGGCCTGGGTTCAGTCTGGCCTGCCAGCAAGTGCAGCCTGTCGTAGTACAACATCCTGGGGACATAGATGTCACCTGCTGCTCCGGATCTCTGTGAATCCAGGACCTTCTTGCGCTCCCTCAGATATGTGCTCCTCAGGCAACCAATTAAGATCTTTAAATAAGTGATGTCTGCCGTGGGGATCACCTGCTTCACAATTTCACACAATTGCTTCAGTGCTGCCTTCCTCTTTGCTTGGTTTTTGAAATGGGGGTGGGTAATCTCCCACAGACAGGGAAGCTCCAGGGCAGCATATCAATGAATAGTGACATGAAGTCAGTATCTCTCATTAAAATATCCATGTTCACTGCAAGACACAACACAAGACAAAGCCTAATGTCAGACCAAACTCTCCTAATCTTGTTACAATATAGGCCTCAGTCTAGAAGCAGTATAGGCCCAAGTTTGTCTCTTACCTTCGTTCTTACGATCGGCGCGTCCAATGCTCCTTCCTCCGCTCACAGATCGTACGTAATACGCACGCGTGTTACGCTTTATACACACTGCGCATGTGTGTAACTCTGCCCGCCCCTGACGTTCTTTCTATTCTATTCCCCGCCCCTTTTCGTTCGGCGCAGTGGGGGAAGAGCATGATGGCGGAGTCACACCAGGTGCATGCTAATTGTAGCAACGAGGAGGAGGAGGAAAGCCCGGATCCAGGCACGTCCCGATCCAGAAGGAGACGTTTTAAGGCCACAAATATGTCGTTTGGGGAGATGTTGGAGATGGTCGACATCATGAGGAAGTCCGACTATGATGGAAAATATGTGCCTTACCCCAACCCGAACATCCGAAAGGCCAAGATCATGGCGAAAGTGGTCAGGAGTCTCGAGCGGAATTTCGGGGTACGAAGATCAAAAGATCAGCTCAGGAAGCGGTGGTCGGACCTGAAAGATCCGGAGAGTGCTGCAAAAAAGTAAGTAGTTGTGCTGTGTTTCTATTCTTTCTGGCTTTATTCCGTTCGTTCTGCTCCATATGCTTTTATTAATTGTAACGTTTAAAAAGGTCAAATTTACTGTTCATGGGCCCATTATTCGTTCGTATCAAACATTTTTCGTTCGGCCTCTAGAACACCATTGTTTAGGCCATATGCATTTTCCCACATTTTTTTGGGGCCTACTTGGATGCCAAATATTTGTTTGTGTAGATGGGTTTGTTACTAGAATGAAATGCAAACTAGATTGTGTGTAAGGAGAGGACACTGAGCAGCTGTTTTCACATCTGGACACTGGAGCACTAGTGTGGGACACAAGAACACCATTTTTATTAGGGGGGGCACACAGGTGCTCCAGTGTATACTATAGGGGGGGTTACATGTGTGAAGCTTGTACCAAACAGGTAAAGTATTGCAGCTTGACAAAGGACAATAAAAAATATACATCTTTGAACTCGGCTAAAATAGACAATTGTACCCCACTTCCAAGCAATGTTTCCTATTTCTATAGTTCTGCCATCAAATATCTGTGTGCTAAGTATACCATTTTTGTTTTACATAGGGGAGAAAAGACTCGGACACTCCTCATCCCAGGAGAACACAGACCCCCCCCCCCTCTGGAAGAAGGGGAACTACCCCAAACACAAGATGCTGAGCAGACGGAAGAAGAAGATGTGGTGGAGATTGGCACCACAAGAGGTGAGTGTCTGCGACCACAGGCTCAGGTAAAAGAGATGGCTGGTGGCAGATTTTTGAGACCTTTTTTTTTGTTCTTTATCTCTTTTTAGGTGATGTGAGGGAGAGAGAACGCTTTACTTCTGAAAGTGCCCAGATACTAATAGGGGAGATCATGGGATGTAATCTCCAATTGCAAAACATCCAGCAACAAATACGTGATGTTATTACAAAAAATAATAACATCATTGATGTTTTGGGGCGAATTTAAACCCCACAAAATGACCGGTTTTATGTAATTGCAATTTTTACAATGTTTTGAAAAGCCAAATTTGGAGGATGCACACAGTGTGCCAACATGTGCTATCTGCCATCACGGGAGATCAATGGACGCGTTTTGGGGGTGCAACCCCTTCCTCAATTATAAAGTAGCGCTGAGGAAGGGCTTGCTCCCCCAAAAAATCCCCCTTGATCCCCCCTGATGGCAGATAGCACATGTTGACATTCGTAAATTGGTGTGCATCTTCCAAATTTGGCTTTTCCAGGGGTGAGTTCCCCCCATCTGAACGCTATATCAAACCCAGTTCCTAAATACTGATGTCTGATATAGCCTTCAGGTTTTACCTAATGTGAACTTTGTTAGTTCTATTTTTTTGGCTTTCTTGTTGGTTTTACACAGGCCTGTTTTATCTGAAATGGATATTTTGATTTTTCATAATGCTACTGCAAACATTTTAGACAACAAACATGTTGGTTTGTTTTAAAAACCTTTGGTAAATGCACATGTGATTGTGCAGGTATAAAAAAGTGCCTTACTCAAGAATGTGTGGATTATTGTCTCAACACTACAACACTTTTGGGGTGATGTAATTGTTGTTTTATGCACAAATGGGGGTTATTTCCTAAGGGCAAATACACTTTGCACTACAAGTGCAGGTTCAGTGCAGTTGCAAGTGCACTTGTAGTGAAATGTGTTTTTGCATTTAGGAAGTACCAGCCAACAGTGCTTTGTATAAGGTTACACAATCATGACATTTTCTGCACTCAACACATTTCTGTCAGGGTCAGCTAAAACAAACACAAGCAGTAAATGTCCACCAAGAATTGCTTTTGGTTGTTTTTTATTTGAAAAAGGTGTCACAGATTGTCTGGCATATTGATAGCCCCCCTACCCGCAAAGAACTCCAGGTATCGTAACCGGACATCACGGGCATTCAGGGAGGGCAAGCCAGGACGGCCGCTTTCAAGTGCCGTCATTGTGGAAGTATTTGGGATTCCGGCCTCAGGCCCAACTGAGCCAGCATAGTTGGCTGAATGTTTTCTTAAAAAATTATGTAGAACACAGCACGCCAGTATAATATGGTTCAGTTTATACTCCGCCATATGGATGGGTGTCAAAAATAGTCGGAACCGGCTGGCTAGGATTCCAAATGTGTTCTCCACCACTCTTCGGGCTCTGGCCAGCCGGTAATTAAAAACCCTCTGTTCCGGGGTGAGGGTCCTCATCGGGAATGGCCGCATCAGGTGGTCCCCCAGCGCAAATGCTTCATCAGCAACGAACACAAATGGGAGACCTTCAACATTGTCCTCTGGAGGTGGCAAGTCCAAACTGCCATTCTGGAGACGCCTGTAGAACTCCGTCTGGGCGATGACTCCACCATCGGACATCCGGCCATTCTTCCCCACGTCCACATACAAGAACTCGTAATTAGCCGACACCACCGCCAACATCACTATACTATTAAACCCCTTGTAGTTATAATAGTACGACCCCGAGTTGGGTGGTGGGACGATGTGGACGTGTTTCCCATCAATTGCCCCTCCGCAGTTAGGAAAGTCCCACCGCTGGGCAAAGTGGGAGGCCACAGTCTGCCATTCCTGTGGCGTGGAAGGAAACTGTTGAGGAAAAAACAATAAACATTACTATTTTTTCACAGAAACCTGGCAAGCAGATTAGACACAAACATTATGGGTCAACCTCCAGATAGCATTTATTAAGGGGAATTTAACAACAACAAAGTATAAGGTACACCTATCATATTCCCCCTCCCCCCTCTCATGGGCCATTTCTAACATTATAGGGGGGGGGGGGACTCTTGGACAGGTAACCATCTTCACTTCATTGAGAGATGAATGCCTAAATACAGGGTATTACTTGGAACAGCCCCTCCTTAGTTACACTATTGGCAGCCCACTGGACAGGTAAGAAGTGTCATAATACAAAGATATAAATACACACTGTACACATTTGAGCACATTTGGACATTCTGCTATTACCTATCAAGATCATAATAGGATACAAGAACTTTAAACAGTACCATTGGAAAGTATTCAGGCAGGCCCTTGCACTACATGCTTTGGGGAATTCATCCATAAATCTGAGCACTAAAGAGGTGGGTATAGTGTGTATGGGTTTGGCAAAGTCAGCAGATAGATGATTGAGGATAGAGAATTGGGATCAGCTGACTTAGCAGTTGGGGGGAGGGAGGGTTACCAAAAATTTGGGGACACCACAAAAAAAAGCCTCTGGCCCTCTGCCTGAATTTAAATCCAAAATAACATTTCCAAACATTTTAGGGGGTGTTTGGGGTAAAGCACTACTATGGAGCTGATAAAATACATTGTTAAGTGACTACATGAGGTGAATATAGGGCAGGGGACACCATGCTGGAGAGGTTATTGAAGGGCAAATATGTATGAAGGACATAAAATAATAATTCCATAAAAATCCAGCATGCATGAGGACAAAGGGGACATTCACAGCATAATACAATCATGGTAAATAGGGAATGAGGAAAGAAATACAATACATTATCAAACATTCAATACAATAAAATGTGATATAAAAGGATAAAAATCTTACCTTCATATACTCCTTCTGCAGGACCTGTATGATGGCAGAACAGGTCTCTGGGATAATGATCCCCAGAGCCTGGGGGGAGATGCCTGTCGAGAACTTGAGGTCCTGCAGGCTTCTCCCTGTGGCCAAATACCGCAAGGTAGCGACCAACCTCTGCTCCGGAGTGATGGCTTGCCTCATGCAGGTATCCTGCCTGCTGATATAGGGGGTCAGCGAAGCCAACAAACGGTGAAACACGGGGTCCGTCATCCTGAGAAAGTTCCTGAAATCATCAGGATTATTCTCACGGATCTCACGGAGCAAAGGCATATGACAGAACTGGTCACGCTGAAGCAACCAATTCTTGGTCCATGAACTCCTCCCCACCCTGTTCATGGACTGGACTTGTGTCAAGGTCAGGACCCCAACACCAAGCCCCCGCACAGCACGAACTCTACGAGGAGTACGCATACGAAACATGGCTATAAAACGGTCAGCTGCTCAGAACGAAGTAACAGAACGCACTGAAGAACAGCAAGGCCTGTGAAGAGCGACCTGAAAACCAGTAACGAACGAAAAGAATACAGTGACTAAAGTCACGCGGAACTTGCTTGCACGCACTGAAGAGCAGATACAAACCCACAAGCACAAACTGAACGGCAGAAAACGATCTGAAAGCCACGAGTCTGAAAAAGCGCGAATCGTCTCTCACCAAACTTTTACTAACACGAGATTAGCAAAAGGAGCCCAAAGGGTGCTGCGCTTGGTTCTGAACCGGCCTTTTCTAGTCTCGTCGTACGTGCTTGACGTCACCGCGTTCTTGGCGATCGGAAATTCCGACAACTTTGTGCGACCGTGTGTAGGCAAAACAAGTTTGAGCCAACATCCGTAGGAAAAAATCAGAGGATTTTGTTGTTGGAATGTCCGATCAATGTCCGACCGTGTGTACGGGGCATTACAGTTATTTGACGCCACTGTACTTCTCTCCTCTAAGAAAGGTGTGTCTGGGGGTGGAGTTTGGGCGTGGTTTGGGGGTGGTTGTGGGCGGGGATTTGGGCTGGAAGGTTGAGTTCCTGCACCTATTTTCTGAGAAAAAAAGCCCTGGCCGAGATTAACACACACTCTACCTGCCACTCAAAGGGAAATGAACAACAAACAGGCCTGCTGTAATAGCACAAGCCTGTCTAAATCTACCTGACATAGAAACTAATTGGAAAGGACACCTACCTAAAATTAGGTGCCCGCTACATGAACATCTCTGCGGTTTTTATTTTTTGTGCAATAAACAAAAAAAAAGTCACAATTTTGAAAAAAACACTATTTTGTACTTTTTGCTGTAATAAATAGCCCTAATTTTTTTTTAAAACAGCAAATCTTTTCCTCAGGCCGATTTGTATTCTTCTACATATTCTTCCCCCGCTGTGCAGCGGGTGCACGCAGTATAATGACGGCGGATGGTCAGCAAGTGGTTAACATACTACTGCACATATAAATAATATATAATAAATAAAAATTTTTATACACCCAGGCACAGTTCTAAATGTTATTTCATCACACTTTATACCGTGGAACCTTGGTTTACGAGTAATGCGGTTGACGAGCGTTTTGAAAGACGAGCAACTTTTTTTTTTTTAATTCTGACTCGGTTTGCGAGTGTTGTCTCGCAAAATGAGCAGAATTCAAGCTAATGGGCAGTGTAGTACTGCATTTGGCCAGAGGTGCGGGGGCACCGGGTACACTCGGAATGGTTCGGACCCATTCAGAGCTGTTCAGAAATACTCGAAAGGACTCGGAAATACTCGGAAACCCTCAGAAATACTCCGTTCCCAAGTGTTTCCGAGCCTTTCCGAGTTCAGCCGAGCTGTCCCCGAGTATTTCCAAGGCTCTCCGGCGCCCCCCCACCTCTGTCCACATGCGGTATAGCATGTAATAGAAGTCAAAGTGGAAAAAATTAACTTCATTTCCATGGACTTCTATGGGGAAACTCGCTTTGATATGCGAGTGCTTTGGATTACAAGCATTCTCCTGGAACGGATTATGCTCGTAATCCAAGGTTCCACTGTACTTACCTTCTGCACCCCTTGTTCTGAAGCTTGCAGGTATTGGACATTTCTGAGTGTGCAACCCCCCCCCCCAGCCCCCATCCTCACCACACACGGCTGTTTATCCCACCAGTTCCTACATCCTGTATTAATGTATAGATATTTGCAGCAGCCAGAGATCAATAATGCAGCAGAGTTTCTATGCACAGGGCTAAGTATAATTTCCACTAGGTTGTCATATCATTCACCCTAAATAAGTGCCTGTTTTACCTGGGAATCTGGTAATATAAGCCACATAAGTCATACAGAATTACATCTGGGAGGCCTGCTTTTAAAATCATTTTAAGTGCTTGCTCTAAGTTACTGAAACACTGCATGTTGGTGTGTACATCTGTGAAAAGTAGTGGGTCCAACATGCAAAAATCAATAATCCACTGTATAAGAGTTAATGAGAGTTGCATGTTCTGTATATTACTTGTAATTTGACTTGTCTGGAAATATTTGTAGATGAGATAGTGATCTTATAGCAACTTTGAACTACAGCACTATCATAGAGTTCTTTATTCCTGTAGTCATTTTGGTAACAGGATTTGTCTCTCTAACTATGTCGGTCATGTCATGCATTAATGAGAGGTTATTCATTTTATACACTTTATTGCAATGCTTGAATCATTTATAAAGAGATGTTGAGAGAGAAGTGTAGTACTGTATGGCCTTTTCCAAACAGGAATTCTAAAGGATGCCCTATAATGTAAAGAGTGGCTTTTGATCCATGAAGTCATATGAACAATCCCATTGGATCTGATGTGCTATGGATTGTTACAAGTAGATAAATATCTATACAAAACTTGAGGAAAAATATTGACGACTTACACTAGGTAGACTGCGTACTCAGTTCTGTAAATTTGGACATTTCCTGTAATAAATCATATGCCCCTAACTGCCACATATCCACATCACTTACAATATTCTCACACTTTACACATATCCCTCCACTTAACCACTTGTCGACCAGCCGTCGTCATTATACTGCGGCAAGGTGGTTCATTCCCGCAAGTCGCCGTAGGTGTACGTCGGCTCGGAAACTTGCTTTTGTGGGCGCGCACTCCCATTGGCCACTGCGGGGAACCCGCAATTGTTCCCCCCAGTGACAGAATGGGCACCTGTCTGTGTAAACGAGGTAGATCTCTGTTCTGACAGGGGAGATCACACAGAACCCGCAATCATTCCTTGCAGTGACAGAACGGGGATCTGCCTGTGTAAACAAGGCAGAACTCCGTTCTGACAAGGGAGATCACACAGATTTTGCTTTTCTGCTATGCAGGTAGATGGATCTGTGTTTTTCTCCAGTCACACAGTCCCCCATACAGTTAGAACACACAGTGAGGGAACACTTTTATCCCCTTGATCGCCCCTGGTGTTAACTCCTTTCCTGCCAGTGTCATTAGTACAATAAGAGTGCATATTTTTAGCACTAATTACTGTAATCATGTCACTGTTTCCCAAAAAAGTGTCAAAAATATCAGTTAGGTATCTGATCTGTCTGCCGCAAAGTCGCAGTCCCGCTACAAATCACTGATCACCGCCATTACTAGTAAAACAAAAAAAATGATAAAAATTCCTTAAATCTATCCCCTATTTCGTAGACGCAATAACTTTTGTGTAAACCAATCAATATACGTTTATTGCAATTATTTTTTAGTAAAAATATGTAGCAGAATACATATCGGCCTAAACTGATGAATAAATTTGTTTTTTTACAATTTTTTTTGGAAATGTTTTATAGCAGAGAGTAAAAAATGTTGTTTTTTTATTTTTCAAAATGGTCGCTCTTTTTTGTTTATAGCACAAAAAATTCAAACCGCAGAGGTGATCAAATACCACCAAAAGAAAGCTCTTGTGGGGAAAAAAGAACATCAATTTTGTTTGGGTACAGCATTGCATGATCACGCAGTTGTCAGTTAAAGTGACGCAGTGCCATATCGCAAAAAATGGCCTGGTCAGGAAGTGGGTAAATCCTTCCGAGGCTGAAGTGGTTAAACTACCCACTACATTTATGTGACAAGGAATAGCTTAGGAATATTGGGAGCCCCCTTAAGAGGTGTTTTCTATCATACAATAATGTGTGGGTTTGCTAGGAAAATTTGCTTATTATGGCAGGCTTACTTTTTGAGGGCCCTTCTCTAGCAATGGGGTTGATTTACTAAAAACAAAGACTGTGCACTTTGCTCTGCTGACTTGCATTATCCAATCATATGCAAGCAAAAAAAGCTATTTTTTTTTTTTATATTTTCCTTGCACGTTTGGGTATTCTTTGCAAAGTGAAGCTTTACCTAATTTACTAAGCTCTGGAGCACTGTCCACTTTGCAAAGTGCACACTATATTTGCCTTTAGTAAATCAACCCCAATGTGTCACCAGCGCTTTCATCTTCACCTGGTTTTTCACAGCATTTGGAGGCTTTGGCTGCCTTGATTAGCTAAGCTGGGATGACATAACTGCACAAGCGCATAGGGGGCTAACTTCGTCCCAGCACAAAATTGTGGCAGGTATGTCCACATAGATGTGAATGCACAGCAGAGTGCAACTGCACATTCTATTTGCCTTTTATTAAATCAACCCCATAGTCTCTTCTGTCAAAAAAAACCTACCTGTCACTGTTTTAAAAAGGGTTTCATCCCACTTTAACATGTATCTTAACATTGTCTCTTTAAAATACATCTGTATTAGTTATTAGTACCCCACTGATGAATCTATTCTTTGCTTTTTTGCTGATGTGCTGCTAGGATTTTCACCATGTTGTGTTGCACGTGTCATATACCTGCATCTCCCTGCTGTAAGCTCTAGTTCCACCAGCCCTGCAAAGACACACTAGTGACATATCGGCCAGGCCAGCAGGTGGAACCACAGTTGGCAGTGGGAAGACCCACTGTGAGATGTGTGAGGTGTTGCTCCTAGTAGCGCTTCTAACTCTTCAAGATAGTGATAATTGGATTCATTTGCAGTTTTGGTATTAGATATGTATTTAAAGCCAAACCCCATGAAAATGAAAAATCCATCCTTGCTGTGAGCATCCTCCCCCCTCTCCACACACACACACATACAAACTGCAGGGTTTAATTGCTCTTTAGTCAAGAGACATTGGATTAAGGAGAGAATACTTACCTCATCTGTAAGTTCAGCAGGCTCCCTCCAGCGCTGCATCCGATCCTGTGCACCTGCTCTGTAAGCCATGACCTCCTCCAGTCACTCTCTGGCCTCATAAATGTACGATACAGGGTTATTGACCCTTTGACTTTGGGCCACCCATACAGTAGACTTCGAGCAGAGGAATAGAGCACTAGTGCTGGCTGGAGCAGGGTGCCGGATAAGTAAATCATCTTGTACGGTAACCCCTAGACATAGTGATCACAACCACTTTTCTTCTTAGCTCACTTTCCTAGAAGTAACCATTAAAACTTCAGTTAGCAGTTCTGAAAGATAGCACTACCTTCCCTCAGAAAATCCAAGCACAGTCCAAACAATGTTTCACATGGTTCCAATGTATCATTACACCTAGACCTAGAGACCTAGTGGTTCACATGCTGCACTAAAATTTGTGATTTTCTCTCACTTTCATCTTCAATGATGATGATAAACAGGATAAATAGTAAGGGCGATTCTCCCTAACGGGGGCACAAACTGTAATAAAAGCATGGCAGCCTGTCTTTAGGTATACTTTAACCACCTCCCACCCATGCTATAGCCGAAATACAGCTACAGCCTGGGCTCACGTTGCTAGGAGGGTGGACATCCTCCTGTGACCATGCTTCCCATGTGCCCCCTGCAGCATGCATCAGCACGGATCTGTGATTGCTGTGTCCTTCAGAACACAGTTGATCACAGATCGGGGGAAAGAGCCTATCACAGTGGCTCCTAACCGTGCCGCCTATCAGTGCCCATCAGTGCCACATATCAGTGCAGCCTCATCAGTAGGGATGGGCCAACGGTTCGGCCAGAGTATAAGTTTTGGCTGAACTTTCGTTGTTCGATCATTCGCCAAACAGCCAAACAAACGGGTCGTTCGACCGTTTGTTTGGCCCCACGAACTGACCATAATGCATTGCAGCGCTGAACAGTGCATTGCAAGCCCTGATTGGCTGAAACAGTAAAAGCTTCAGCCAATCAGGGCACAGAGCACTGTCAGAGTCATGATTTTACACTGTCATCATGACTTTATTCAATCATGGCTCATTCCCGCCACACAGTACAAAAGCATTCTTTAAATGGTAGCCATTTTCAGTGTGATTTCAGTGTGGAGGGAGATGGAACAGGGCTCTGTTTAGTGCTATTAGTTAGTGTGCTATACTGTGCTATTTTGCTTCAATTGTCAGTGTAGAATGTTAGATTAGTGTCAGTCTAGGGATAACATGAGTGTAGTGAGGAGGACCATCATTCTGTTTTGCATAGTGTGCAGCTAGAGTAGGGACAGCTCAGATAGTTTTACTGGTTTTACTGTAGTGTAGTGAGACTGTGTCATTCATACATACATTAGTGTAGAGTAGGGACAGCTCAGATAGTTTCAGTGTAGTGTAGTGAGACCATGTCAGTAATCTTTACATTACATCTATACATTAGTGTATAGCTAGAGTAGGGACAGTTCAGATGGCGTCAGTGTAGTGACGGTTGAACACCATCTATTTGATTGCATTAATGCCCGTTTAATGCCATATAGTTTCACGTGCGTTACTGCCACTTTGATGCCATATAGTTCTGTGTGCGTTACTGGCGGTTTAATGCCATTTACTTCTGTGTGCGTTACTGCCAGTTTAACACCATATAGTTTTGTGTGTGCTACTGCCAGTTTAACTTCATATAGTTTTGCGTGCGTTACTGCCAGTTTAACACCATATAGTTCTGTGTGCGTTACTGCCAGTTTAACTCCATATCGTTTTGTGTGCGTTACTGCCAGTTTAACGTTGTATAGTTTTGCGTGCGTTACTGCCAATTTAACGCCATATAGTTCTGTGTACGCTACTGCCAGTTTAACGCCATATAGTTCTGTGTGCGTTACTGACAGTTTAACGCCATATAGTTTTGTGCATTACTGCCAGTTTAACACCATTTACTTCTGTGTGTGTTACTGCCAGTTTAACGCTATATTGTTTTGTGTGCGTTACTGCCAGTTTAACGATATATCGTTTTGCATGCGTTACTGCCAGTTTAACACCATATAGTTCTGTGTGCGTTACTGCCAGTTTAACATTATATAGTTCTGTGTGCGTTACTGCCAGTTTAATGCTTTACAGTTTTGTGTGCGTTACTGCCAGTTTAACGCCATATAGTTCTGTGCGTCACTGAACGTTTGGCGCATTATATTGCAGTATATTATAGTGTATCCATGGAGTGTGTCTGTGTAGTATATGAATATGTGATTAAAGTGCATCTACATACAGATTTCAACTTCTTCTTTACATTTGCTTCTAAGCACTGCCCCCTCCTGCTCCCTTCCTCCCGATAATGTCTGGGAAGACAACAAGGAGAGGCAGACGTTACCTTGGCACTGTAAGGGGGCCAGCAACAAATGTGTCTACAGGCAAAGGTAGACGTGGTGTTCAGTCCTCAGGCAGGGCATCATTTCCTCTGTTTAGTGAGTTTGCCCGTGCTATCCAGCCACAGCATGCAGAGGAGGTGGTGGACTGGCTTACTAAACCTTCCTCATCCTCCTCATCCTCTGTTACGCAAGCAGAGGCAAGTGTGCAGTCCCCTACAGTTGCCAGAGTGGATAAACCTTACTCCTTGTCCACATCTATTCCTGCCATAGCCCCAACATCAGCCATTGAGGAGTCAGCTGAGGTATTTGACCACAGCATCAGCCACTTGCTCCTTGATGATGCCCAGCCATTACTGGATTCAGATGTTGGTTCTGAGGTTGAGGATGACAGGGATATAAGCCTAGAGAGAGGGAGGAACACTGGTAGACAAATTGACATTCATGTTCCCCAAGCCGCAGCGTATTGCCAAGTTGTCTCCTGTGGTAATGATGAAGATGGAGGAGATGAAGATGATGATGATGAGGTCCTTGATGCGACTTGGGTGCCAGATGGAGCAGAGGAGAAAACTGAAGCTGAGGCGGCACAACCCCAAGGAGCCCGACAACAAGAAAGAGTAGAGAGCAGCCACCTATTCTATCAC
Source organism: Lithobates clamitans (assembly GCA_037952925.1). Lineage (NCBI taxonomy): Eukaryota > Metazoa > Chordata > Amphibia > Anura > Ranidae > Lithobates > Lithobates clamitans. The sequence goes on from JBBGZY010000545.1 coordinate 8,487,977, forward strand.
ATTCTGCAGCTGTTATCTCCCGGCCCACTCCCCAAAGCTCCGCTGTCTGGGCCTTTTTCAGAACATTTGCAGCAGATTGCACTATTGCTATCTGCAAACTGTGTCTCAGGCACATCAAACGTGGGAAAAACACCAACCATTTGGGTACCACATGCTTAACAAGGCATTTAACGTCCAACCACTCAGCCCGTTGGTAAGAGCAAATAAAAGCCACACAAAAGGGACACAAATCTGTCCCTCCTCCTCCTCCTCTTTACCCACTTCAATCTGCCCCTGTGACACAGAGTCATTACCTCTCAACAGCCTCTACTGACAGGGATGATGGTATAGCACCGGGTGTCCCAGGTCCTAGCAGCACATCTTCCAGCAGCACACCACCAGCTGTAGACTGTAGCCGGCAAATTTATCTACCCCATCTGCTGCAGCGGAAAAAAAAATACAGTCCCTGCCACCCACATGCCCAGCGTCTGAATGCAAGCTTGTCAAAGCTGTTGACTCTCCAACTTCTGCCTTTCAGCCTGGTGGATTCTGCCCCCTTCCGTGAACTCGCACAATGTGCTGTACCGCAATGGCAGGTTCCCAATCGCTACTACTTTTCACGTAAGGCCATTCCATCTCTCTACCATCACGTGGAAGGGAATGTTCTGGCATCGTCGGGCAAGGCAGTCAGCCATAAAATTGACCTTACTGCTGACACGTGGTCCAGCAAGCATGGGCAGGGATGATATATTTCGTTCACAGCACAATGGGTAATGCTGCTTGCAACTCCAAAGGATGCAGGACAGGGCTCGGTGCTGCAGCTTGTTGTGCCCCCATGTCTCCATACAGCTAGTGGTGATGATGCCAGACCGCCACCTCCATGCCCTCTTCTGCAGAATTGTCCTATGAACATTAGCTACCTCCTAAGTGTTCAAAAGGCTGTTACCAGAGTTAGGCTAAAAGGTGCCATTCAGTGCTTCAGCTGGTGTGTTTAGGGGACAAGAACCACAACGGAGCAGAGATTCTTGCAGCTCTGCAGGGACAGGCCCAGAGGTGGTTCACACCATGTCAGCTGGAGCCAGGAATGGTGGTGTCCGATAATGGCTCAAACCTCCTGTCAGCCCTTAGACAGGGAAAGTTGACACATGTGCCATGCCTGGCACATGTCCTCAATTTGGTGGTGCAGCATTTCCTAAGTATGTACCCAGGGTTGCAAGATGTACTAAAGCAGGCCAGAAGAGTCTGTAGCCATTTCAGGTGATCATACACAGCCAGTGCTCAGTTGGCTGAAATTCAGCGGGAATTCTGCCTGCCTGTAAACCGCCTGATTTGTGACATGCCCACTAGGTGGAACTCAACTTTGGGAATACTGAAGCGGCTATACATGCAGCAGAGGGCCGTCAACGAGTACCTGTGCCAGTTTGGCATGATGACAGGCTCAGGCCGCCTCTGCTTTTTTTCCCCATGCCAATGGCTGATCATTAAGGATGCATGTACAGTATTGTCACTATTTGAGGAGGCCATAAGTATGGTGAGAAGTGACAGTGCATGCATCAGTGACACAATCCCTGTTGTGTTCCTGCTGGAGCAGACTCTGTGTGGCATTATGCACAGGGAACTGAAGGCAGAGCAGCAGGAGGAAGAGGAGTACTTCCTTTCCTCTTAAGGCCCACTTTATGCAGACACCATCATTCCTATGTCACAGAACACACAGGAGGATTAGGAGGAGGATTCTGGCACTTACATAGGCTTTGAAGAAGAAGAAGACATGTGTCAATCTGTAAGCGATGTCTTTCCAACTCCAGGACCCTTGGAAGCAGTACATGGCTGGAAGAAGGAAGTTCCACATGCTTTCATCCTGAGTGACCCCGAGGAGTCTCAAGCCTCGGCAAATTTGAGGAGCATGGGCAGCCTCATGCTTCAAAGCCTGTGAAAGGACCCAAGAATATGTGGCATAAAGGAGAAGGATGATTACTGGTTGGCAACCCTCCTTGACCACCGTTATAAGGGGAAGGTCTCAGAACTCATCCCGTCCCCACAGAGTGCAGAAGATAAAATCTCTTGAGGACACGTTAAAGAGGATTTTAGTGAACGTTTTTCCTGACTCCAGTAGGTTACAGTGTCATGGAAAACGTAGTTTTGAGTCTCCTGTTGGTCAAGAGAGGGGCGCTGGAGAAAGCATCCGCCTAAGTGAGGCATTTCGGAATTTTTTTAGTCCACGTCACCCAGGGCTGTCAGCTTCCACATCCCATCCGCAGCGTCTGTATCACATGGTGGACGATTACCTCGCGGCCAAAACAGAGATAGAGAGCTTTCCAGCTGACGATCCACTGACTTACTGGGTCACGAGAATAGCCTACTGGCCAGAACTTGCCCAGTATGCTATTGAGTTGTTGGGCTGCCCTGCATCCAGCGTGCTTTCAGTATGGGCATTCATTGCTGCAGGAGGTTTCGTTACTGATCATAGAACGCGTCTATCCACAGACTCCGTGGGCCATCTGACTTTTAGAAAAATTAATCAGTCCTGGATTACCAGCTATGAATACCCTGATGCCGATGTCACTGATTAAGTCTTTTTGGGATGTGGAATCTCTGCAGGACTTCGAGGCTGCCTAGCTTTGAGGGTGTTCAATCATTTCATCTGGAAGAATGTTTTTGGTATAGGTTTCATGGGCACAATTAACATCCAAAGACAAATTTTTCAGCACCTGTCTGACAGGTGCATATCATTGCAATTTTTTACAGAAAGGCCAATTCTTGTTTTCATCAAGAGTACCTCTATACGTTTATGGTGAGAAGGCGCCACCGACACCCAAAGACCAATTTTTATACACCCGTTACTTTTACCCCAAAAGTCAAAGTGACACCAGAATGTATCCAAAGAACTCTAATCTTGTTCCCAGTGCACTACATTGTGGCCTCAATTTACACACTGGCTCCCCAGCTGTTGCTGAGCAAAATGAAGGCAACTTGCAGGGAAAAATGTATTTTTTTTGGCTTTATAAATGCAATTATTGGTGCAGCAGATTCTAGACATGGTATAGATCTGCCACTTTACAAGTGATTGAGGGGACCCCCCAGGCACTATATTGGAAGGGTTTTTTTATTTTTATGCTTTCACTTTTAAAATCAAAAAAACACTGCTCATTTAAAAATGACATTTTTCACAAACTTTTTTTTTTATTGATACATGTCCCCCAGGGCAGGACCCGGACCCCTATAACCATTGTATGCCCAATTACTTGCATATAAGCCTTCAAAATTGGCACTTTTGATTTTTGACTTTTGGGTTCCATTGACTTTAATGAGGTTCGTTATTCAGGTCCGAACTTTTGCGGTGTTCGGAAGTTCTGGTGCAAACCAAACAGGGGTCCGTTAGGCCCATCCCTACTCATCAGTGCCCATCAGTGCAGCTACATCCACGCACATCAGAGAAGGAGAAAAACTACCTTATTTATAAAATGTTATAACAATAACTAAGAAAACCTTTTTTTTTTTTTTTCTTTTTCAAAATTTCTGTTTTGTTTTTGTTCTATCTGTCTCAATAAAAATATAAAAAAAAATAGTTTGGGTACAGTGTTGCATGACTGCATGACCATGCAGCAAATCTGAAATTTGGCCTGAGCAGGAAGGGGGTCAATTTGCCCAGTAGGCAAGTGGTTAAAGGATAACTAAACCCACCCATGGGCGAAAGTTTAATATAATACAGTTTTCCACTCCTTAAATGTGGTGCCTGAAATTTGTTAAGGCTAAGAACATTTTCAAAACGTACAAAAAAACCTGGTAATGTCACTTCCTGTGAGCTTCATTCAAGCAAAATTTTATCTTAATTCTGTAAACTATTAATCTCCCCTACCCTATATAATAGAGATGAACAAAGGCAGATATGTTTGATGTTCAGCCTAAGTGACAACCATGACTCCCTCCATAAATACACTAGAGGAGTGAGTATAGCCACTTCACAGGATGATAAGATGAAAATAAAGGGAAATAGAAAACAAATGTAGCCACCTCATATAAGAACTGGTAAACTGCAATATATTAACTTTTTTGGGGGGGTTAGAGGATTTAGACCAATTGAAGCTTCAATTTTTATTACTTTAATACAGTCAGGTCGCACAAACAGTTGGTGTCTTTTTAATTTCTTTATATTTCCTGAGACAACATAGAGTACAGCAGTCAAGGTCTACAGCGGTCTGAACCCCCTATGTCAGTAGTTCTCAACTCCAGTCCTCAGGACCCACTAACAGGCCAGGTTTGCAAGATAGCTGAAATACATCACAGGTGATATCACTTGCTGCTCAGTGATTGCAGTATTCTAGTCTGCAACTCCCCAAGGTAATACTTAAAATCTGGCCTGTTGGTGGGTCCCGAGGACTGGAGTTGAGAACCACTGCCCTATGTCCTCCACACAGTGCTTCAATCAACAAAGCTGCTCAGTAAGTGTGACTGCTAGGGATGAGCCGAACACCCCCCTGTTAGGTTCGCACCAGAACATGCGAACAGGAAAAAAATTCGTTCGAAAGTGCTAATTTTAAAGGCTAATATGCAAGTTATTGTCAATAAAAGTGTTTGGGGACCCGGGTCCTCCCCCAGGAGACATGAATCAATGCAAAAAAAAGTTTTAAAAACGGCCGTTTTTTCAGGAGCAGTGATTTTAATAATGCTTAAAGTCAAACAATAAAAGTGTAATATCCCTTTAAATTTCATACCTGGGGGGTGTCTATAGTATGCCTGTAAAGGGGCGCATGTTTCCCGTGTTTAGAACAGTCTGACAGCAAAATGACATTTTGAAGGAAAAAACACATTTAAAACTACCGCGGCTATTGCATTGCCGACAATACACATAGAAGTTCATTGATAAAAACGGCATGGGAATTCCCCACAGGGCAACCCCGAACCAAAATTAAAAAAAAAAATGATGTGGGAGTCCCCCTAAATTCCATACAAGGCCCTTCAGGTCTGGTATGGATATTAAGGGGAACCCCAGCCAAAATTTAAAAAAAAAATTGACGTGGGGTTCCCCCTAAATTCCATACCAGACCCTTCAGGTCTGGTATGGATTTTAAGGGGAACCCCGCGCCAAAAAAAAAATAAAATAAACGGCGTGGGGTCCCCCCAAAAATCCATACCAGACCCTTTTCCGAGCACGCAACCTGGCAGGCCGCAGGAAAAGAGGGGGGGACGAGAGTGCGGCCCCCCCCCCTCCTGAACCGTACCAGGCCACATGCCCTCAACATTGGGAGGGTGCTTTGGGGTAGCCCCCCAAAACACCTTGTCCCCATGTTGATGAAGACAAGGGCCTCATCCCCACAACCCTGGCCGGTGGTTGTGGGGGTCTGCGGGCGGGGGGCTTATCGGAATCTGGAAGCCCCCTTTAACAAGGGGACCCCCAGATCCCGGCCCCCCCCCTGTGTGAAATGGTAAGGGGGTACTTACCCCTACCATTTCACTAAAAAACTGTCAAAAATGTTAAAAATGACAAGAGACAGTTTTTGACAATTCCTTTATTTAAATGCTTCTTCTTTCTTCATTCATCTTCTTCTTCTGGTTCTTCTGGCTCTTCTGGTTCTTCCTCCGGCGTTCTCGTCCAGCATCTTCTCCGCGGCATCTTCTATCTTCTTCTCCTCGGGCCGCTCCGCACCCATGGCATGGGGGGGGGAGGCTCCCGCTCTTCTCTTCATCTTCTTCTCTTCTTCATCTTCTTCTTCATCTTCTTCTTCTTCTTCTCTTCTTCCTTCTTCTCTTCTTCATGTCTTCTCCGGGCCGCTCCGCAGCCATGCTGTGGCATGGAGGGAGGCTCCCGCTGTGTGACGGCGTCTCTTCGTCTGACGGTTCTTAAATAACGGGGGGCGGGGCCACCCGGTGACCCCACCCCCCTCTGACGCACGGTGACATGACGGGACTTCCCTGTGGCATTCCCCGTGACGTCACAGGGAAGTCCCGTCAAGTCACCATGCGTCAGAGGGGGCGGGGTCACTGGATGGCCCCGCCCCCGTTATTTAAGAACCGTCAGACGAAGAGACGCCGTCACACAGCGGGAGCCTCCCTCCATGCCACAGCATGGCTGCGGAGCAGCCCGGAGAAGACATGAAGAAGAGAAGAAGGAAGAAGAGAAGAAGAAGAAGATGAAGAAGAAGATGAAGAAGAGAAGAAGAATTTAAGAGAAGAGCGGGAGCCTCCCCCCCCATGCCATGGGTGCGGAGCGGCCCGAGGAGAAGAAGATAGAAGACGCCGCGGAGAAGATGCTGGACGAGAACGCCGGAGGAAGAACCAGAAGAGCCAGAAGAACCAGAAGAAGAAGAAGATGAATGAAGAAAGAAGAAGCATTTAAATAAAGGAATTGTCAAAAACTGTCTCTTGTCATTTTTAACATTTTTGACATTTTTTTTGTGAAATGGTAGGGGTAAGTACCCCCTTACCATTTCACACAGGGGGGGGCCGGGATCTGGGGGTCCCCTTGTTAAAGGGGGCTTCCAGATTCCGATAAGCCCCCCGCCCGCAGACCCCCACAACCACCGGCCAGGGTTGTGGGGATGAGGCCCTTGTCTTCATCAACATGGGGACAAGGTGTTTTGGGGGGCTACCCCAAAGCACCCTCCCAATGTTGAGGGCATGTGGCCTGGTACGGTTCAGGAGGGGGGGGCGCACTCTCGTCCCCCCCTCTTTTCCTGCGGCCTGCCAGGTTGCGTGCTCGGATAAGGGCCTGGTATGGATTTTTGGGGGACCCCACGCCGTTTTTTTTTTTTTTTTGGCGCGGGGTTCCCCTTAAAATCCATACCAGACCTAAAGGGTCTGGTATGGAATTTAGGGGGAACCCCACGTCAATTTTTTTTTAAAATTTTGGCTGGGGTTCCTCTTAATATCCATACCAGACCTGAAGGGCCTTGTATGGAATTTAGGGGGACCCCCACATCATTTTTTTTTTGGTTCGGGGTTGCCCTGTGGGGAATTCCCATGCCGTTTTTATCAATGAACTTCTATGTGTATTGTCGGCAATGCAATAGCCGCGGGTAGTTTTAAATGAGTTTTTTCCTTCCAAATGTCATTTTGCTGTCAGACTGTTCTAAACACAGGAAACATGCGCCCCTTTACAGGCATACTATAGACACCCCCCAGGTACGAAATTTAAAGGGATATTACACTTTTATTGTTTGACTTTAAGCATTAATAAAATCACTGCTCCTGAAAAAACGTCCGTTTTTAAAACTTTTTTTTGCATTGATCCATGTCCCCTGGGGCAGGACCCGGGTCCCCAAACACTTTTTATGACAATAACTTGCATATAAGCCTTTAAAATTAGCACTTTTGATTTCTCCCATAGACTTTTAAAGGGTGTTCCGCGGCATTCGAATTTGCCGCGAACACCCCAAATTGTTCGCTGTTCGGCGAACTTGCGAACAGCCAATGTTCGAGTAGAACATGAGTTCGACTCGAACTCGAAGCTCATCCCTAGTGACTGCTATTAGAGGTGGCATGTAGGCAGTAGGTGGCATGTTGAACACCTGGAGACCCAGACCACTCAACTTCTTTTACAGTTCTAAAGAAAAATCCAGAAAGATAAAAACATTTATGTTTTCAAATCGAATGTTACCTTTATGTCTGACTTTACAAAGAATCAAGTCTCTATTTCTACAGTTTAGAAGGCCAGCCAGTAGTGGCTACGGGGGGCGCCTGGAGGAGATGGCTTGGCGGAGACCCTGTGGGCTTGTTCAACCGTGAAAGCTGAAGAGAAAAGAAGATTTCAGCCAAGTCTCCACAAAATTACCAGAGCTTTGCCCCACAGCCGTTTCAGGTAGTCCAACAATCCTGATGTTATTCCTTCTGTTAGAGTTCTCTAAATCATCAGCCTTTTGATACCAGAATAAAATTTGATTCTCTGCTGCAGTTACTCAGCTAGCGAAGGGCGAGAAGTTATCCTCTTTAACTGAGACTCTGCATTCAGCCTTGGCAACCCAGTCACATATATTCTGCATATCTTTCCTTTGTTTGTGTCTCTACAGCCAAAGCCGCCTTAAGATAGGAGGGCTGCAGCCACCATCTTATTTGTCAAAGGTGATGGAGGAGCAATTCAGGAGTAGGGATGAGCTTCGAGTTCGAGTCGAACTCATGTTCGACTCGAACATCGGCTGTTCGCAAGTTCGCCGAACATCGGACAATTTGGGGTGTTCGCGGCAAATTCGAATGCCTCGGAACACCCTTTAAAAGTCTATGGGAGAACTCAAAAGTGCTCATTTTAAAGGCTTATATGCATGGTATTGTCATAAAAAGTGTTTGGGGACCTGGGTCCTGCCACAGGGGACATGGATCAATGCAAAAAAAGGTTTAAAAATGGCAGTTTTTTCAGGAGCAGTGATTTTAATAATGCTTTAAGTCAAACAATAAAAGTGTAATATCCCTTTAAATTTCGTACCTGGGGGGTGTCTATAGTATGCCTGTAAAGGGGAGCATGTTTTCCGTGTTTAGAACAGTCTGACAGCAAAATGACATTTCAAAGGAAAAAAAGTCATTTAAAACTACTCGCGGCTATTAATGTATTGCCGGTCCGACAATACACATAGAAGTTCATTGATAAAAACGGCATGGGAATTCCCCACAGGGGAACCCCGAAACAAAATTAAAAAAAAATGACATGGGGGTCCCCCTAAATTCCATATCAAAACCCACTTTTGATAATCCCAAGGTATCAAAGACCCACCCCCTAGGAAAATCATCCTTCCACCTTGAACAAACAGGGAACTGCTGCACAGCTCTCTGCTACACAACCCCCTAGTCCCCCCCCCCCCCCATCTCCAGAGGAAGAAGTGAAGGAAGAGGATCCTTTAACAAATGTAAGACCCACAGAATGGTCTAAAAACTGGAATTAGCCTTTAAACTGCAGCATGTAAAAAGGCAAGTGTAATTAAAGGAGAAGTTCAGCCAAAGCTCATTTGGCTGTACTTCTCCTGTGGATCACAGGAGTGCAGTTCGTTTTGTGACTTGTGCGACTTGTCTGGGCTTGGGAAAGATCGCAACCATATGGTTGGGATCCACACCCAGTAGCCTGAATTGGCACCTGGCTCAGCCTCTTAGTAAGCCGCTGAGGGCCTTACCAAGCTGCTCCTGCCTACTCCAGAGCTCAGCTCTTCAGTAATTGAGTGTGTGTGTGTGTGTGTGGGGGGGGGGGGTGACAGAGAAAACAGCGGTGAGCCGGTGACTGACAGTCACCAGCTCTCTGCTCATGGAGCACTTTAAACTGAGGTTCAGAGTGATGTTGCATCCACTTAAGTATGATTTAAAAAAAAAACAACAAACAAAAAACGTCTCTTTTAAACTGCACTGATCTTAATGCTATCCTATGCTGGGTGCGCTGCTATCTCTTCTATCTTTGCACTACACTGTTCATTGAAAAAGTAATGTGAGCATGAAACCAATGGGACTCTGTATGCCTGCTGTGCTTTGTTCTTTACCTTTTAATGAAGCCTGAATAAAAGCTATGTTTTAACAATAAGTTTGAATCTTGGGAGCGCTTCTTCATTACTGATCTTATGGCTGTGTGAAGTGCTGCATTAAAATACCAAAGTATAAACTGATCTGTTTGGGTTTATAGATTGAAGTATTGCAGATTCTTCCTTTTCACCCCAATCCATTAGTGCTTATACATTGCTAGCTGCCCTTCTTTGTGAGGACTGAGGATTGTTTACAGCATGCTAAAAAGTCAGCACTAAAAATTATGCCAAAATTTAAGACCAGCCATTTTCAGTAAGGGTTTCATGGTGTACACAGTGCCTCCCGGTGCTCACGTGACTCCTCGCCTCTCTACTGTCCCGGGCCGAAAACTACAGCGGGAAGGGCGAGGAGGAGAGCAGCAAACAGTCACATGAGCGCCAGGAGGCCAGGGGCGGATCCAGGGGGGGGGCAACGGGTCAATTGCCCCCCCCGAAAATATCACCGACTGCAGTCCCGACTGAATCTCTCTCTCACACATCAGTATAATTAGCGGATCAGCGGCGCTGAGAGAGAGACTGTGTGTTGTGTGATTACCTCGCGCCGAACCTGGAGAAGATAGAGGGAGGAGCTGTGTGGAGCTGCGCCGCTGGCTAGTGTTCCCTGCACTGGTTGCTAACGCCGGGGCCGCCTGGCGTGTAGCAACCAGTGACGTCAGTCACATCAGAGGCTGTAGCCGCTGCTGTGGAGGAGGAGAGACCCAGCATTCATAGTGGAGCCTTCTTCGTTCTCCGCCCCTGCATGAAAGTGTTGGCTCCTCCCACCTCCTCCCTCCATCTTCTCCACAGCATGGCGTGAACACAGGAAGAAGCAGTGACTGTGTGTCACTGTCATCTGATGCTGCCGGCTGCACCTGCTAATGGATCCTGCTAATCTCCATTGCTCCTGCATGGGAGCCCCTCCCCCCCACCAGAGCACCGAAATCATTTTTAAAAGTGAGTAAAAGAATTAATGAATGTGCAAAATCTTGTGTGCCATACTGTCATTGTTTATGGAAAGCAAATTCTGCCCTTTTAGTCTTGTTCAATCTAAACCTCTTCAGCTCCAGAAAGTTTTACCCCCCCCCCATGAACAGGCCATTTTTTGCGATACTGCGTTGCGTTACTGTAACTGGCTGACAATTGCGCAGTCATGCAATGCTGTACCCAAGTAAAATTGATGCCTTTTTTTCCCACTAATAGCACTTTCTTTTGGTGATATTTTATATTTTGTGATATAAGCAAACCGACAATTTTGAAAAGAAAACAATATTTTTTAAATTTTTGCTATTAAAAAAAGTCTTCCTCAATTTAGGCCAATATGTATTCTGCTACATATGTTTGGTAACAAAATCCCAATAAATGTATATTTGCACAAAAGTTATCGCATCTACAAAATAGGGGATAGATTTACGGCATTTTTATTTATTTTTTTCTAGTAATGGCAGCAATCAGTGATTTTTTTTAACGGGACTACAACATTGTGGCGGACAGATCGGGCACCTATCTGACACTTTTAGGGGACCAGTGACACTAATACTGTGATCAATACTAAAAATATGCACTGTCACTGTACTAATGACACTGGCTGGGAAGGGTTAACATCAGGGGTGATCAAAAGGTTAACTGTGTCCCTAGGGGGTGCTTGCTAACTGCGTGGGGATGGACTCACTAGATGAACAGAGTGATCCGTGTTCCTGGTTAGCAGGAACACAAGATCACTCTGTTCATCTCTGACAGAATGGCGATCTGCCTTGTTTACAACAGCAGATCACTGTTCTGTGTCTGTGGGGAGCGATTGCAGGTGGCCGGCAGATATCACTTCTGCCGGACTTGCTGATTGGCTCCCCCTCTGGCCAATCAGCACGCGTGCCTTTGCTGGCTATTGCACAAAATGGTGTAAAGGTACACCTTATTTTCTGGCAGTGCCCCTCCCGAGACTAGACTCTGGATCCGCCCCTGCAGGAGGCGCTGCAAAATAAGGTATAAATCGGCATATTTTAAAAAAACAAAAACAATGCTGCACATGTCCTTATTCAACAGAGGGGATTGTGTGATCATATCATAGTTTTTGTTTAACAGCAGGAGGGGAGGGGCGGGCACTGGTATGAGCTGACAGGCAGGGAGGACAGAGGGAGGAGGACAGAGGAGGGCTGCGGATGACGGAGACAGGTAAACTAACCCCTGGTCAGGGCTCAGCAGCCATGATAAACCGTGGTCAGTTTACAGTGGAGAGGGCAGAACCAGGCAGGATCAGCCAGGTATTTCAGGTGATACAGTGGGCCAAATTACACAGCACAGGCACTGTGTTGTATAACATGCTTTAAGGGAACAGGATAAAATTTTATTTTTAGGTTAACACACACTTTAACCACTTGCCGACCGCCGCACGCCGATATACGTCGGCACAATGACAGCAGTGGGCAAATGGGCATACCTGTACGTCCCCTTTAAGAGCCAGGGATAGCAGGCGCGCCTGCTATCCTCAGCTCTTAAAGGGGACGTACAGGTACTCCCATTTGCCCATCGCCATTGTGACCGCTGCGTACAGCGTGACCGTGCCCGCGGACTGGCGGACTCGACATCCGCCAGTCTCCCGGCAATCGTGTCATGGAGCCTCAGAATGGAGAAGTGCCTATGAAAACAAGGCATTTCCGCGTTCTGTCTTGTGATATGACAGAGATCACTGCTCCCTGTCATGGGAAGCAGTGATCGCTGTCATGTGACTAGTAGCCCATCCCCCCACAGTTAGAATCACTCCCTAGGACACACTTAACTCCTTCATCGCCCCCTAGTGGTTAAACCCTTCACTGCCAGTGTCATTTACACAGTAAGCAGTGCATTTTTATAGCACTGATAGCTGTATAAATGACAATGGTCCCAAAATGGTGTCAAAAGTGTCCATTGTGTCCACTAAAATGTCACAGTCCCAATAAAAATCGCAGATCACCACCATTACTAATAAAAAAAAAATGTAAAATAAAAATGCCATAAAACTATCCCCTATTTTGTAGATTCTATAACTTTTGCGCAAACCAATCAATATAAGCTTATTGCGATTTTTTTTACCAAAAATATGTAGAAGAATACATATCAGCCTAAACTGAGGAAAAAAATAGTTTTTTTTAATATATTTTTTGGGGATATTTATTATAGCAAAAAAGTAAAAAATAATGCGTTTTTTTCAAAATTGTCCCTCTTTTTTTTGTTTATAGCGCAAAAAATAAAAACTGCAGGGGTGATCAAATACCACCAAAAGAAAGCTCTATTTGTGGGAAAAAAAGGACGACAATTTTGTTTGAGTCCAACGTAGCACGACCGTGCAATTGTCAGTTAAGCTATGCAGTGTCCAATCGCAAAAAGTGCTCTGTTTAGGAAGGGGGTAAAATCTTCCGGAGCTGAAGCTGTTAAGTTAAACCACCTTTTTTTTTTGCAGACAGACTTCTCTTAAAAAGAAAAGTGGACCTTTAATTTAGGGCGTATTATGTTGGGCGTATTATTTTAACTGGTCCCCTTACCATGTGATCAGCTGTCAGTCAATGACAACTGATCATGTGATGTAAACAGAAGATCGGTAATTTTTTTTCCCCTCACGCTGATAGCGTAAGGGAAAAAAAAGCCACTCACTGGCTTCTGTCAGAGGGAGATGTGCCCATCAGTTCCGCCTCATCAGTGCCACCTATCAGTGCCCATCAGTGCTCATGTAAAATTTACTATCCATAGGTGACACTTCAAAAGCATTTACATTTACTTTAAGTTAAACCACCTTTTTTATTTTTACAGAAAGACTTCTCTTAAAAAGAAGTGGAACTTTAAATTAGGGTGTATTCTTTTGGGGGCTTTATTTATTTATTTTAGGGATATATTGGTTTTTTATCATATGTTGATTGAGCCTGTTTTAGGTTCATTTGTTTTTTGGGGGTTTTTTTTGCTGCAAGGCTGCCACTTAAAAAAAAAGCAGGCTCTTGTCTCAGGGATAGTATTTTGGGTTTTTTGTTTCTTTTGGGGGTTTCTTGATTCTTCTTTTATGCTGATTTTTTTTTTTTAAGTTTGGAGTTCTTTAAAGTGGTTTCTAACCATCTGTTCTTAGAATTGTCTTGTTCATAGTACGCTGCTTCACCATTAGAAAAAAAAAATAAAACTAAATTGCAGAACATTGTGCACCTAAACCACTTCACATCATATCTCCCACATTCACTGCATCTCCTATACCCATGGGTAAAATAAAAGTTAGCCCTACAACAGTAAGGCCTATTAGACCCAATTAAAATTATATTGCGGCTGGCTAATGTTACACAGCGGTCTCATAATTCTTGTAGTAAAACCCTAGACTGTGCTCTTTAAATCTAGTAAATGTGGGTCTACAATTGCTATTAAAAATTGTCCTGTTGCTGGCCAAATTGTTACCTCTGTATATCAACCTACGGTTTCTTTATTCTTATTGTAAAACACTCTCTTGTACTATTTGTCTCTAGCACATTTTAGTCTATTCTCCCTCATTAAAAATCTTCTGCTGCTGCCCAATTTTACATTGCTGCATTATCTGCAGTCTCTTAATTCTTAATGAAAGTTGGAAAGAAGCTTCTTGGACCTCTCTAATGATGTAAATAAATAGTAGTATAGTTTAATCTCAGAATAAATAAATATTATCATTCTGAATGACCAAATTTGGTCAATGACAATATCTGTGATTCCTGGCTGTTTACATTACAGCATCTGGGAAATCTGTCATCAAGCAACAGGAGTTCAACATGTAAACGTTGGCGGGCATCAGGTCATTGTGATTGACATGGATTATATCATTGGACTTTGTGATTGATGTGGATTGACACATAAATTACACACTGTTCAGTAGATATTCACTAATTCTGCAGCCATAACTCCCGTGCGCATGTGATAGAGTGATGTAATTGTGGCTTGCCCATTCAATGGGCCGAAGCCCACAAATCTGGAAGGAAGACTGGGTGAAGATGGAAGCCCTGTCAGCAGTGACAGCGCACTACTGAAGGGCTTCATTTTAAAGTCAGTCTTTCATAATGTGTTAAAATGTGATGCATGTTTTCTTTGTTTTTTTTTTTTTCGTTTGGACAATTTACTACCGCTTTAAGACAAAAAGATTTGTATGTGTTTTAATGTTGCCCTAGAATCTGCATGAAAAAACCCTGCATGAAACGAGTAGAACAAAATAAAAAGATTCACTTCCCAATGGGGTTTAGCGGTAAGCTCAAGGTTTGCAGACTTCACGCTGGGTCCGACAATCTTACCGCAAACCAAATTCAGGCAGATTCAACCACTCCTATCACTGCCCACCAATGTAAGGGTGTTATTCTCCAGCTAACCACCAATGTGTGAAAACATAAAGAATTTCTGCCAATTTCAACAATTTTTTTTGTCTGCTTTTTTTAATTCTGGCCTTTATTATAATTTTTTTTTTTAATTTCATTATCCTTACTGAAAATTATTAATTGTATAGAATGGTCCTGGGTGTCAAATAGGCTAAGTAACATTTTTTTCTTGTTCTTTTATATATACAGTTCGCATTCATGTAATGTGCGTTGCGGAAGGATAGAGTTTTTATAAACCAGTGAAGGTGACTTTCATTACACAATCACTGGTAGACCAGCTTCACACTGGGGTGGTTTTCAGCCACTTTAGCGCTAGAAATAGCCTCTACTAAGCGCCTGAAAACTGCCTCCAATTTATTCCAGTGTGCCTTTTCACACTGGGGCGGTGCACTTGCGGGACGTTCTGAAAAGCGCTGTATTTAGCGCTATCAAATCACCCTGCCCATTGGAATGAATGGGCAGTGCTTTCAAAGTGCCTGAAAAGCACTTTTAAAGTGCCACAAAACTGCAGTTTTTAACTTTTTGAAGGGGTTAAAACTGCCCTGCTAGCAGCTGAAAAGTGCCACAAAAGTGCCACCAAAACGAGCGGCGCTTTAGCGTTAACTGTCGGTGCTTTCAGTGTGAAAGCAGCCGTAGTGAAATGATCAAAATCAATTAATACCCAGTTAGAGTCACCTGCAGTGAATTTTTGCCAAATGCCAAATCGTCTGCTTTATAAATGCAGTTTTAGCCCAGGTTTACACTGACTGTGGGTTAGAAATCGCGCGAGTTCAGTGCACAATTTCATACCCGCATGTCAGTCCGGCTTCAGGAGTGATTTCAGAGATATCTGTGCTGGTTCCTGCAACTTTGATGCAACTTTGGATGGGCGCAACTTGGATTCGACTTTAGCTGTGACCAGTGTTAATGGACAACTGTTGCATTTTATAAAATTCAGGTACGACTTTCATGCAACTTTTGAGGGTTAACATTGAAGTCTGCAGTGTTAAAATTGATGCTCTCAAGTTGCATGAAAGTTGGACCAAAGTAGTGTGTGAACTGCTTTGAAGCCACTTCAACGTTAAGTCGCACATATATGAATGCACCTGTCGTACAAATTTGTCTAAAGTTGCATGACAAGTCACACAAGTGTGAATGAAGCCTAATGCCGCGTACACAGGATCAGAATTTCCGACAACAAATGTTCGATGTGAGCTTGTTGTCAGAAGTTCAGACCGTGTGTAGGCTCCATCGCACATTACCAGTCGGAATTTCCACCAACAGATATTTGAGAGTTGGATCTCAAATTTTAACGCCAACAAAATCTGTTTTTGTAAATTCCGAGCATGTGTAGACAATTCTGATGCAACTAATTCCACACATGCTCTGAATCAAGTACGAGACAGAAGCGCTCGGTCTGGTAAAACTTCGTAATGGAAATAGCACATTCATCACGCTGCACATTTTTACATTTTTTAATGCAGCGCATTCTCTTCTTCTTTATAATGCTAGAATAATGAAGTTATTTTGCTGCTGATATTCACACAGAGTTCTCACAAACTGATTTCTTTATTATTTCTCGTGATCTCCTGAATATTTTTTTTTTTCCGCCAGATCTCCAGAATAATGTTTCTATTTTTTTTATAGTGATCTCCTTTTTTTTTTTTTTTTATCAAGATTTCCTGATTTTTTTAAATGTTTTTTTTTTATAGTGATCTCCATAATATTTTTTTTTTGTTTTGTATGTCAAGTTACCACAACACCATTATTATCTTATATTTTTTAACCTCAAGGAGATTGGTTGGCGTTGGTGTCCCTTGTTAATTTGACATTGTCTTTTTGAAATGTACCTGCCTACTAACAAACTGTCCTTTTTGAACTAAAACATATAGCCAAGTATTTGTGAAAAAAATAGACATTTATTAGGGGTCATAACAAAATAAATAGGAAGGCAACACTGGATAAACTGAAATTGGAAAAGCCTTTGTACCCCAGGGCAGACATCAATTATTTGACAGGCTAAATTGGTAGCCGAGGAGTTATTTATGAGGGAGCACAATACGGTCCAGGACTCCAAGAGTTTGGGAGCAACAGCAGATGACATGCATGTCCTGAGGCTGTGGTCTTACAACAGCCTGTGTCTTTTGCCAGACCAGACCGAACCCAGGCCATCACTCTCTTGTCTTCCTTCCACGCTTCCTTCCAGGCTGTGGCTGTGGTGTTGGAGTTGTGGCGGGAGGTGGAGGAGGAGTATGGTCCAACTCACATACGTGACTTTTTTTGTGAGTTCGCCCATCACCCCCTTATTTAGGGCCTGATACATGACTTCCTCACAAATGAGGCATTGGCCCACCACCATTTCCTGCAATTTGCTGGCTGCCATGCAGGCATAAGCCTCTTGAAGATTGGGGGTCGTCTGAGGGCCGCAGTAGCCTGCCAAATCAAAGAAAGCGCTGACTCCTCCACGTTATTCCCCTTCCTGGGCCTTTTTGTTGGAAGGCGGAGGGGAGGAACCTGTGATTCGGTCAGGCTACTGGGCATGGCCACCTCCTGGCTGCCATTTTCTATGGCCACCTCCTATTTAAGAAAATAGCCAAAAAGAAAAGCCCATTGGAGAACCAAGGAGACAGCTAAAAGAAACACAAGCAGTAAATCAAATGAAATTTTATTATTTCAGTTTAAAATAAAAATGTATTTAAAAATGTTTCTCAAACATTTGCTGGCATATCAATAGCCCCCCTACCCGCAAAGTACTCCAGATATTTTTGTCTGACTTCAGGGGGGCTTTGGGGGGGGCAAGCCAGGACGGCCAGCTTTAAGTGCCATCAGGGTTGGTTGATCTGGAAAGCCGCCCCCAGGCCCAACTGAGGCCACATAGTTAGTAGCATTTTTCCTTAGAAAATTGTGCATAATGCAGCAGGCAAGGACTATATGCTTGAGTTTATATTCCGCGATGTGGATTGGCGTTAGGAATAGGCGGAACTGGCTGGCCATTATGCCAAAAGCATTCTCCACCACTCTTCTGGCTCTGGCCAGCCAGTAGTTCAAAACCCTCTGGTCCGGGGTGAGGGTCCTCATGGAAAATGGCCTCATCAGATGTTCACCTAGCCCAAACGCTTCATCAGTGACGAACACGAAGAGAAGACCAGCTACATTGTCAACTCTGTCTGGGCGATGA
Source organism: Lithobates clamitans (assembly GCA_037952925.1). Classification (NCBI taxonomy): domain Eukaryota; kingdom Metazoa; phylum Chordata; class Amphibia; order Anura; family Ranidae; genus Lithobates; species Lithobates clamitans. Next base: position 8,505,922 of record JBBGZY010000545.1, read on the forward strand.
CTCCACCATCCGACATGTGACCATTCTTCCCCACGTCCACATACAAAAGTTTGTATGTCGCCGACACCACCACCAACATCACAATACTATTAAACCCCTTGTAATTATAATAGTATGACCGCGAGTTGGGGGGTAGGGACAATGTGGACGTGTTTCCCATCGATTGCCTCTCCGCAGTTGGGAAAGTCTTGCCGCTGGGCAAAGTGGGATGCCACAGTCTGCCATTCCTGTGGGGTTGAAGGAAACTGTGGAGTTGCAAGTAGATTAGACACAAATATTCTTGGCCAACATAAGTATAACATTTATTTTAAGGAGTATTTAAAGACAAAAGTATAAGGTACACTTATCAGATTCCTCATCCCCTCTGATGGCCCAGTGAAAAATGTTTATTTTGGGGGGAGATGTTTTGGACAGGTAACCGTCTCCACTTCATTGAGAGCTGAATGCATACATAATGTGTGTTACTTTGGCCAGCCCCTCCTTACTTACACTATTGGCAGCCCACTGGACAGGTAAGAAGTGTCATAATACAAAAATATGAATACACACTGTCCAAATTAAAGCACAATTTTACATTCTGCAATTACATATCTAGATAATAAGAGAACAAAACTTTAAACAGTACCATTTGAAAGTATTCAGGCAGGCCGTTGCACTACATTCTTTGGTGAATTCAACCATAAATCTGACCACAAAAGAGGTAGGTATAGTGTGTATGGGTTTGGCAAAGTCAGCAGATAGAGGATTGGTATCGGTTGACATAGGGGTTGGGGGGAGGGTTCCAAATGAGTTTGGGCCCCAAAAAAAGCCTCTTGCACTATGCATGAATTTAAGGACAAAAATAACATTTGTACACATTTTGGGGGGTGTTTAGGGTAAAGCACTACAATGGAGCTGACAAAATACATTGTTAATTGACTAGGCTAGGTGTGTATGGGCCCAGGATAGCATGCGGGGGAGGTTAATGAAGGCAAATATGCATGAAAGACAAAAAAGGAGCATTAAAAAGAAGCTTCCAGCATGCATGAGGACAAAGAGGACATTCACAGCATATTACAATCATGGTAATTACGGAATGATGAAATAAATACAATACATTAGCAAACATTAAATACAGAGAATGTGATGTTAAAGGATAAAACTTACTTTAATATAGTCCTTCTGCAGGACCAGAATGATGGCAGAACAGATCTCTGGAATAATGATCCCCAGAGCCTGGGGGGAGATGCCTGTCGAGAACTTGATGTCCTGCAGACTTCTCCCCGTCGCCAAGTACCGCACGGTGCCGACTAGCCTTTGTTCCGGAGTGATGGCTTGCCGCATGCAGGTGTCCTGCTTGGTAATATAGGGGGACAGCAAAGCCAACAGATGGTAAAAAAACGGGGTCCGTCATCCGGAGATAATTCCTGAAATCATCAGGGTTATTCTCCTGGATCTCCTGCAACAAAAGCATGTGCCAGAATTGGTCGCGCTGGAGCAACCAATTCTTGGTCCATTAACTCCTCCTCCCCCTGTTCATGGACTGGGCTTGGGTCAAAGTAAGAACCCCAACACCAAGCCCCTGCATAGCACGAACTCTATGATGAGTACGTAAACGCAACATGGCTTCAAAACAGTCAGATGGTCAGAACGAACTAACAGAACGCACTGAAAATCAGAAAGGCCTGAGAAGAGTGAGCTGAAAATCACAAACGAGTGGACAAGAACGCACTGGAAAAACAGATACGAACTGACTACACACACTGAAAAACAGATACGAACCCACAAGCACAAACTGAAGAGCAGTAATGAACTGAAAGGCACAAGGCTGAAAAGCGCGAATCATCTCTCACCAAACTTCTACTAACACGAGATTAGTAGAAGGAGTGCAAAGGGTGGCGCACTGGCTATTGAACTTCCTTTTTCTAGTCTCGTCGTACGCGTTGTACGTCAGCACGTTCTTGCCGATCGGAATTTCTGACAACATTTGTGCGATCGCGTGTATGCAAGACAAGTTTCAGCCAACATCCACCGGAAATAAATCCATGGTTTGGTTGTCGGAAATTCCGATCGTGTGTACGCGGCATTAGTGTGTAGATTATATGCTGCACACACACACACATATACTGTATATACAAGGATAAAATATTAGCACTTCTGGCATGCAACACTGCTGTTACCGGTTCCAATTACAGCCAGGACACAGTCTGCATGGAGTTTGCATTTCCTCCTGGTGCTTGCGTAATTTCCTGGTTTCCTCCAACATTTCAAAGACACGCTTGTAGGTTAATTGACTCTGTAAAGTGCTGTGTATATTGTCGGTGTTATACAAATACTTCTCAGGGGTACACCACATATACGATAAAGAAAAGTAAAATCTTAGTTTATTGAGTAGCGATTAGAGCAACACCAGGAATTGCTTTATTTACCAGCCACATTTAATGTTACATGTCAGGTTGACTTTTTTAATAATGTGACTCCATTAACAGAGGATTTGTTAATTAAAATAATTGAATGTCTTCACTGTAAGAGATGAATATGAAGTCTAATTTTGAACATGAATAACATCACAGTTGTCAATAGTGAATTACCTAATTCTTCCTAACGGGATTTCAAGAAGTGCCACGAAAATTAAAATGAATTCATTTAAGGGATAGAAAAAAATATATCCTTGTATATTTTTAACCCAAAATTGTCCCAAACAGAGGGGCGACCAAAAGAAAAGTGGGGCTCAAAGGAAAGGCAATCTAAATGAATGTGTTTGATTAAGCAAATATTTATTGTGGTACAAAATTGAAAAACATGGGGATATATAAGAGCATCACTAATAAATTACAATGCCTGATAAAATTGATCAATACCATGAATTGATCAAAACAAAAACACAGACATGGGGGACATACAACATGTAAAGACTAACAAAACAAACGTCCGGACGTCTAGGCTATTGATGTATGCGCAACCTGTGACAATGAAAAGTGTACAGCTGTGCTGAATAAGGTTGCAGCGCAGACAGCAATCCCCCCGGGGGAGGGGCAGCTCAAAACGGGCTGTGGGGGGGGGGGTGTAAGGAAGGAGGGGGGGGGAAGGGGGAAAAAAAGGGGGGGTGAGGAAGGAGTTAGGGAAGGAAGGGAAGGGACCAGGAAGAGGGTGAAAGGCCATGGAGTGGGATGCTGATATGAGTCTTGTAATCAGACATCAATCATCCTATGGATGGAGGTGTATAGGCCATGCATGTATTGACGTTAGATTGCGGTTGCAAGAGTCCAAGAAGGTATGCAGCAGAATACTCAAATATCCGGAGTAGTATGTGGGATATGCCCAAGAGCGTGCTGTTATGAAATCAGGCAGTAATTAGCGTGGGCAGAATACATTAAACAGGTGGCCAAGTACGTTACCACTCCCGGGTCCCGTCTGGAGATCCACAGGTACCGCCGAGATGCGATGTCACCTGTATTTTAGACTGCGCCACTTGCCGCTGTAAATGATACCGGACACTACCTAAAAAGTTCTCCGCAATCCAGAGGACGCTCCTCGTGTGAATAGATGGCCGGCCATCCAGGTGCACCTGTTACCCTCCACACGGCTGTTCCGAACCGTAGAGCGGAACGCTCCCTCAGTAGGTGAGCCGGCTAGCCCAAACGGGGATGACAGCAGGCGTGACGTCCGGGCGGAGTGACGTCAACGTGTTTCACAAGACAAAAGTGTGTAGCTTCCTCTGGACGTCCACAAGACAGCTACACACTTTTGTCTTGTGAAACGCGCTGACGTCACTCCGCCCGGACGTCACGCCTGCTGTCATCCCCCGTTGGGGCTAGCCGGCTCACCTACTGAGGGAGCGTTCCGCTCTACGGTTCGGAACAGCCGTGTGGAGGGTAACAGGTGCACCTGGATGGCCGGCCATCTATTCACACGAGGAGCGTCCTCTGGAATGCGGAGAACTTTTTAGGCAGTGTCCGGTATCGTTTACAGCGGCAAGTGGCGCAGTCTACAATACAGGTGACATCGCATCTCGGCGGTACCTGTGGATCTCCAGACGGGACCCGGGAGTGGTAACGTACTTGGCCACCTGTTTAACGATCTCAGGCTTCTGTCAGAGGGACATCAGTCCCTCACACAGAGAGCTGTGGCTGCCTTCTCAGTGCATACCAGTGCCACCTGCCAGTGCCCACCATTGCCACCTATCAGTACCCAACTGTGTCACCTACCAGTGCCCACCAGTGCCACCTACCAGTGCCCACCAGTGCCACCTACCTTTGCCCACCAGTCCCACCTATCAATTCCTAACAGGGCTTCCAATCAATGCCCATTAGTGCCTCATCAGTGCCACCGATCAGTGCTGCCTATCAGTGTCACCAACCAGTGCCTATCAATGCCACCCATCAGTGTCCATCAGTGCCGCCTATCAGTGTCCATCAGTGCCGCCTTATCAGTGCCACCTATCAGTGCCCATCAGTGCCACCTTATCAGTGCCACCTATCAGTGCCCATCAGTGCCACCTTATCAGTGCCCATCAGTGCCACCTTATCAGTGCCCATCAGTACTCATGTAAATTTTACTATCCATAGGTGACACTTAAAAGCATTTATAGGTTACTTTAGATTTACAGAGGAAGTCTAGTGCTAGAATTACTGCCCATGATCTGACATTTGCGGTGATATCTCACATATGTGAGATGATCATTGTTTGTGTGTGTGTGTACAGAACCGATATTCAGTCAATAAACATCATCGAGTCTGTCTTGGATTACGTGAAGAGACAGAAGGATTTGAGACAGCCTACTGTACATTCACAGAAGATCTCTGGTTAGTTCTCCAAGATGTATGGAACAACCTACCTACCAAGTTCCTTCAAAAATTGTGTGCAAGTGTACCTATAAGAAATGAAGAATTGATGATATTTTGAGGGCAAAGGGTGGCCACATTAAATATTGATTTGATTTGGATTTCCATTGTGTTCATTTACTTTTTTTTCTCACTATGTTAATTGGTAAAATAAATTATTAACACTTCAATCACTGGGAACAGCATATCTCCATGATGTCTCCTGTCAGAATGGGGATTCACCTTATTTATATAGACAGATCCCCATTCTGCCTCTGTGTACCACGATCGAGGGTCACCAATAGGGATGAGCCGAACACCCCCCGGTTCGGTTCGCACCAGAACCCGCGAACGGACCGCAAGTTCGCACGAACGTTAGAACCCCATTGACGTCTATGGGACTCGAACGTTCGAAATCAAAAGTGCTCATTTTAAAGGCTAATTTGCATGGTATTGTCCTAAAAAGGGTGTGGGGACCCGGGTCCTACCCCAGGGGACGTGTATCAATGCAAAAAAAACTTTTAAAAACGGACGTTTTTTCGGGAGCAGTGATTTTAATGATGCTTAAAGTAAAAAAAAAAAAGTGAAATATTCCTTTAAATATCGTACCTGGGGGGTGTCTATAGTATGCCTGTAAAGTGACGCGTGTTTCCCATGTTTAGAACAGTCCCTGCACCAAATGTCATTTTTAAAGGAAAAAATCTCATTTAAAACTGCTTGCGGGTTTAATGTCATGTCGGGTCATGGCAATATGGATGAAAATCAGTGAGACAAACGGCATGGGTACCCCCCAGTCCATTACCAGGCCCTTTGGGTCTTGTATGGATATTAAGGGGAACCCCGCACCCAAATTAAAATAAGGAAAGGTCCCTATATACTCTGAACAGCAGTATACAGGCGGTGCAAACAAGACAGGGACTGTAGGTTTGTTGTTAAGTAGAATCTGTTTGTAATTTTGAACATTTTTAATGTGTTTAGCTCCAGCCAAAAAATCTTTTCTAAGCTTTTTGGAAAACATAGGGAAGGGTTATCACCCCTGTGACATTTGTTTTGCGTCTTTCCTCCTCTTCAGAAGATTTCACCTCACTTTTTTGTCCCAATGAAAAATGTTTTTTGAAAATTTGGGTTTTTTTGTGGAACAAGGATTGGAAAGCATCAGTGGAAAGGAGAAATTGTTTTCCCATATTAACTCTTACAGGAGAGAATTTCCCTTCCTTAGGGGTAGATTTCATCTCACTTCCTGTTGTCTCCTTCCGTTTGCAAGTAGGAGTCGTTTGTAAGTTAGATGTTTGAAAGTAGGGTCCTGCCCTATATACTCAGCAGAAATTTGGGCCTTAGGTGTTGCTGTGGCCAAAACACTGTAAGCCCTCACAGGGCCCTGCTGTGAAATATTAGATCAAGAATTGTAATTACATGCCCCTGTTGAACAGGAGCTGAAAAATTAGGCCTTAGGCACTGGTGCTGGTGCCACAACACTGCAACCCCTCACAGACACTCTAGTTGGAACGCAGGAACGAGCCCTGCTGCAAAGTATTGCATCAAAAATTGTAATTACACGCCCCTGTTAGACAGGGGCAGAAAAATTGGGCCTTAGGCACTGGTGCTGGTGCCACAACACTGCAACCCCTCACAGACACTCTAGTTGGAACACAGGAACGAGCCCTGCTGCAAAGTATTGCATCAAAAATTGTAATTACACGCCCCTGTTAGACAGGGGCAGAAAAATTGGGTCTTAGGCACTGGTGCTGGTGCCACAAAACTGCAACCCCTCACAGACACTCTAGTTGGAACGCAGGAACAAGCCCTGCTGCAAAGTATTGCATCAAAAATTGTAATTACACGCCCCTGTTAGACAGGGGCTGAAAAATTGTGCCTTAGGCACTGGTGGTGGCGCCCAGAACCAAAAATGTTCTTACAAGCTATCAGCGTGATGATTGAGGAGGAAGAGGATAATTACTCAGGGATAGTCACTCAGCATCAGCATAGGCAGTCTTTGAAGGGATCTGAAAAAAATTATTCAGTTACATCAGCATCAGGTGCTTGGTAGCTGGTGGTGATCCAAGACTGATTCATTTTTATGAAGGTCAGTCGATCGACCGAGTCAGTGGACAGACGCACCCTGTGATCGGTTACCACGCCTCCAGCAGCACTGAATGTGCGTTCCGAAAGAACGCTGGATGCAGGACAGGCCAGTAGCTCAATTGCATACTGTGCAAGCTTTGGCCAGTGATCCATCCTCAAGACCCAGTAACCCAGAGGATTTTCGGTGGGAAAGGTGTCCAAGTCTGATCTTGCCCCTAGGTATTCCTGCACCATGTAAAACAGACGCTGGCGATGGTTGCTGGAACCGATCATACCTTGGGGCTGCGGACCAAAAAATTGTCTGAACGCATCGGTCAGACGGCCACCTTCTCCACCGCTCCTTCTTTGACTGACCGAAGCCTCAGCAACACGTTGTCCAGAAACAGGAGTTTGTAACCTCCCAGTCTCTGGGAACGCGTTGCACAGACCTTTCTGCAAGGCCTCCCGAAGATGTTTCATCCTCCGCTCCCTCTGGGATGGCAAGATAAGGTCCGCAACCTTACCCTTGTAACGTGGATCAAGGAGGGTTGCCAGCCAGTATTGGTCCTTCTCCTTGATACCACGAATACGAGGATCCTTACGCAGGCTTTGCAGGATCAGGGAGGCCATGCAGCGTAGGTTTGCTGAGGCATTCGGTCCGGAGTCCTCTGGGTCACTAAGGACAACAACGTCCGCAGCCACCTCCTCCCAGCCACGTGCAAGTCCATGTGTTCCTTGGGACTGATCCCTTAAAGACTGCTGATGCTGAGTGCCAGGCTCCACCTCCATACTGACACAATCTTCCTCCTCCTCCTCCTCCTCCTCGTCCTCTTCCTGTGTGATCGGCGGGCACGCAGGAACACTGTCTGGATAAAGGGGGCCTTGAGAGCTAAGGAAGTCCTCCTCTTCCTGCCTCTGTTCTGCCTCAAGTGCCCTGTCCATTATTCCACGCAGCGTGTGCTCCAACAGGTGGACAAGGGGGACAGTGTCACTGATGCATGCACTGTCAGTGCTCACCATCCTCGTGGCCTCCTCGAATGGTGACAGGACAGTGCATGCATCCCTGATCATGGCCCACTGGCGTTGGGAAAAAAAACCAAGGTCCCCTGACCCTGTCCTGGTGCCATAGTCGCACAGGTACTCATTGATGGCCCTCTGCTGCATGTGCAGCCGCTGCAGCATGGCCAATGTCGAGTTCCACCTGGTGGGCATGTCACAGATTAGGCGGTTCTTGGGCAGGTTAAACTCCTTTTGGAGGTCCGTCAGCCGAGCACTGGCATTATATGACCGGCGGAAATGCACACAGACTTTCCTGGCCTGCCTCAGGACATCCTGTAAGCCCGGGTACCTGCCCAAGAACCGCTGCACCACCAAGTTAAGGACGTGAGCCAAACAGGGCACATGGGTCAGTTGTCCCTGTCGGAGGGCAGAGAGGAGGTTGGTGCCATTGTCGCAAACCACCATTCCTGCCTTAAGTTGGCGTGGCGTCAATCACCTCTGAACCTGCCCCTGCAGAGCTGACAGAACCTCTGCCCCAGTGTGGCTCCTGTCTCCCAAGCACACCAGCTCAAGCACCGCATGGCATCTTTTGGCCTGCGTACTTGCGTAGCCCCTTGAACGCCTACAGAGCACCGCTGGTTCCGAGGAAGAGGCCATGGAGGAAGAAGAAGAGGAGGGGGTGGAGGAGAGAGGTGTGTCACAATCAGCATTTTGGAGGCGTGGTGGCGGAACAACCTCCAACACTACTGCACCTTGTCCTGCATCCTTCCCAGCTGCCAGCAGAGTCACCCAATGCGCCGTGAAACTTAAGTAACGTCCCTGTCCATGCCTGCTGGACCATGAGTCAGCGGTAATATGCACCTTACCGCTGACCGCCCTGTCCAGCGAGGCATGGACATTGCCTTCCACATGCCGGTAGAGAGCCGGAATCACCTTCCGTGAGAAAAAGTGGCGTTTGGGAACCTGCCACTGAGGAACCGCACATTCCACAAACTCACGGAAGGGGGCAGAGTCTACCAACTGAAAAGGCAGCAGTTGAAGTGCTAGCAATTTTGCCAAGCTAGCATTCAACCGCTGGGCATGTGGATGGCTGGGAGCAAACTTCTTTCGGCGGTGCAGCAGCTGGGGCAGGGAAATTTGCCTGGTACAATCTGACGTCGGTGTACCAAAAGCAGATTGCCCACAAGTACTTGGCTGTGACACACCTAATTCTACACCTTCATTCCTCTCACTGCAGGTCTCAGAGAGGACTGAAGGTCTAGTGGGGTTGGAAATCTCAGCTGATGAGGAGCAAGGAGAGATCCTCTTTGTTCTTTGGTGTGGGTCTTTTAGATATGCTTGCCAACGAACTGCATGGCAGGTCAACATATGTCTGGTCAAGCATGTGGTACCCAAGCGGGAGATGTTTTGGCCACGCGAGATACGCTTGAGACATATGTTGCAAATAGCAACGGTGCGATCTGATGCACTCGTCTCAAAAAAGGCCCACACCAAAGAACTTTTTGAATAACGCGCAGAGACTGCAGCGCCCTGCACATGTGGAGCTTTGGGGTGTGATGCAGTCAATGTGCTGCCCTTAGGCTGGCCCCTGGAGGGCATCCTGCCTCGTTGGTGATGTGCCGCCTCCTCCTCCTCCTCCTCCTCCTCTCTCCTATCAGGCACCCACGTTGAGTCAGTGACCTCATCATCCCCTCCCTCCTCATCACTGGAGCAAACCTGGAAGTATGCTGCAGCAGGGGGAGCATGACTGCCAGATTGCTGTCCTTCTTGGGCACCCCCTCTGTCCGTGCTCATGTTACTGCCTTCATCGAGCTCAGTATCATCATCAGAGCCTTCCAAACACTGGGCATCCTCCTGGAGCATGTACCCAACACTGTGGTCAAACAGTTCGAGGGAATCCTCAGGAGGACATGGTGGAGCTAGGGAAGGAGTCACTGATGACATTGAGCTGAGGGAAGAGGCCGCTGCTTTGCCAGACAAAGCACCCTGGGCATGGGTGAGAGAGGATGAGGAGGATGAGGACGGCTTGGTCATCCACTCGACCAAGTTTTCTGCATGTTGCGGCTCAACACGGCCAGCTGCCGAAAAAAAGGCCAAGCGTGTCCCATGGCCACGGGCTGATGAGGATGCACCGTCTCCACGACCAGCACTAGACACAGAGCCTGCTTGCCCTCTCTTATTGGCTTGTGACTGTCTGCCTCTCCTTCTTGGCCTTCCAGACATACTAATGGCCTGTAGCTGCACTAAGCTGGGATAGAACACCTGTAATTTTCTTCAGGTAGCTTTATATACTGTAACCAGACAAGCCTGCCTGTCAGTAGGAAGATAACAGGAACGGATCTAGCTGAACACTGTGAGCAGGACGCACTGACTGCACTAAATGTAAATAGCAGGAACGGATCTAGCTGAACACTGTGAGCAGGACGCACTGACTGCACTAAATGTAAATAGCAGGAACGGATCTAGCTAAACACTGTGAGCAGGACGCACTGACTGCACTAAATGTAAATAGCAGGAACGGATCTAGCTGAACACTGTGAGCAGGACGCACTGACTGCACTAAATGTAAATAGCAGGAACGGATCTAGCTGAACACTGTGAGCAGGACGCACTGACTGCACTAAATGTAAATAGCAGGAACGGATCTAGCTGAACACTGTGAGCAGGACGCACTGACTGCACTAAATGTAAATAGCAGGAACGGATCTAGCTGAACACTGTGAGCAGGACGCACTGCACTAAATGTAAATAGCAGGAACGGATCTAGCTGAACACTGTGAGCAGAACGCACTGCACTAAATGTAAATAGCAGGAACAGATCTAGCTGAACACTGTGAGCAGGACGCACTGCACTAAATGTAAATAGCAGGAACAGATCTAGCTGAACACTGTGAGCAGGACGCACTGCACTAAATGTAAATAGCAGGAACAGATCTAGCTGAAAACTGTGAGCAGGACGCACTGACTGCACTAAATGTAAATAGCAGGAACAGATCTAGCTGAACACTGTGAGCAGGACGCACTGCACTAAATGTAAATAGCAGGAACGGATCTAGCTGAACACTGTGAGCAGGACGCACTGCACTAAATGTAAATAGCAGGAACGGATCTAGCTGAACACTGTGAGCAGGACGCACTGCACTCAATGTAAATAGCAGGAACGGATCTAGCTGAACACTGTGAGCAGGACGAACTGCACTAAATGTAAATAGCAGGAACAGATCTAGCTGAACACTGTGAGCAGGACGCACTGCACTAAATGTAAATAGCAGGAACGGATCTAGCTGAACACTGTGAGCAGGACGCACTGCACTAAATGTAAATAGCAGGAACAGATCTAGCTGAAAACTGTGAGCAGGACGCACTGACTGCACTAAATGTAAATAGCAGGAACAGATCTAGCTGAACACTGTGAGCAGGACGCACTGACTGCACTAAATGTAAATAGCAGGAACGGATCTAGCTGAACACTGTGAGCAGGACGCACTGACTGCACTAAATGTAAATAGCAGGAACGGATCTAGCTGAACACTGTGAGCAGGACGCACTGCACTAAATGTAAATAGCAGGAACAGATCTAGCTGAACACTGTGAGCAGGACGCACTGCACTAAATGTAAATAGCAGGAACAGATCTAGCTGAACACTGTGAGCAGGACGCACTGCACTAAATGTAAATAGCAGGAACAGATCTAGCTGAACACTGTGAGCAGGACGCACTGACTGCACTAAATGTAAATAGCAGGAACAGATCTAGCTGAACACTGTGAGCAGGACGCACTGCACTCAATGTAAATAGCAGGAACGGATCTAGCTGAACACTGTGAGCAGGACGAACTGCACTAAATGTAAATAGCAGGAACAGATCTAGCTGAACACTGTGAGCAGGACGCACTGCACTAAATGTAAATAGCAGGAACGGATCTAGCTGAACACTGTGAGCAGGACGCACTGACTGCACTAAATGTAAATAGCAGGAACGGATCTAGCTGAACACTGTGAGCAGGACGCACTGCACTAAATGTAAATAGCAGGAACGGATCTAGCTGAACACTGTGAGCAGGACGCACTGCACTAAATGTAAATAGCAGGAACGGATCTAGCTGAACACTGTGAGCAGGACGCACTGCACTCAATGTAAATAGCAGGAACGGATCTAGCTGAACACTGTGAGCAGGACGAACTGCACTAAATGTAAATAGCAGGAACAGATCTAGCTGAACACTGTGAGCAGGACGCACTGCACTAAATGTAAATAGCAGGAACGGATCTAGCTGAACACTGTGAGCAGGACGCACTGCACTAAATGTAAATAGCAGGAACAGATCTAGCTGAAAACTGTGAGCAGGACGCACTGACTGCACTAAATGTAAATAGCAGGAACAGATCTAGCTGAACACTGTGAGCAGGACGCACTGACTGCACTAAATGTAAATAGCAGGAACGGATCTAGCTGAACACTGTGAGCAGGACGCACTGCACTAAATGTAAATAGCAGGAACGGATCTAGCTGAACACTGTGAGCAGGACGCACTGCACTCAATGTAAATAGCAGGAACGGATCTAGCTGAACACTGTGAGCAGGACGAACTGCACTAAATGTAAATAGCAGGAACAGATCTAGCTGAACACTGTGAGCAGGACGCACTGACTGCACTAAATGTAAATAGCAGGAACGGATCTAGCTGAACACTGTGAGCAGGACGCACTGACTGCACTAAATGTAAATAGCAGGAACGGATCTAGCTGAACACTGTGAGCAGGACGCACTGACTGCACTAAATGTAAATAGCAGGAACGGATCTAGCTGAACACTGTGAGCAGGACGCACTGCACTAAATGTAAATAGCAGGAACAGATCTAGCTGAACACTGTGAGCAGGACGCACTGCACTAAATGTAAATAGCAGGAACAGATCTAGCTGAACACTGTGAGCAGGACGCACTGCACTAAATGTAAATAGCAGGAACAGATCTAGCTGAACACTGTGAGCAGGACGCACTGACTGCACTAAATGTAAATAGCAGAAACAGATCTAGCTGAACACTGTGAGCAGGACGTACTGCACTCAATGTAAATAGCAGGAACGGATCTAGCTGAACACTGTGAGCAGGACGAACTGCACTAAATGTAAATAGCAGGAACAGATCTAGCTGAACACTGTGAGCAGGACGCACTGCACTAAATGTAAATAGCAGGAACGGATCTAGCTGAACACTGTGAGCAGGACGCACTGACTGCACTAAATGTAAATAGCAGGAACGGATCTAGCTGAACACTGTGAGCAGGACGCACTGCACTAAATGTAAATAGCAGGAACGGATCTAGCTGAACACTGTGAGCAGGACGCACTGCATTAAATGTAAATAGCAGGAACAGATCTAACCTAATCTAGCTAACTCAAATCAAATGACACTGTCTGTCTCTCTCTCTATCAGCACACCGGAACACACTACACAGGGCCGCCGTGCAGGCGGCCTTATATAGTGTGGGGCGTGTACTAAATCCCCTGAGCCATAATTGGCCAAAGCCACCCTGGCTTTGGCCAATTACAGCTCTCTCTACTGACGGCGCTTTGATTGGCCAAGCATGCGGGTCATAGTGCATGCTTGGCCAATCATCAGCCAGCAATGCACTGCGATGCCGCAGTGAATTATGGGCCGTGACGCGCCACACGAATTTGGCGCGAACGGCCCATAACGTTCGCAATTCGACGGACGGTCGAACAGCCGATGTTCGAGTCGAACATGCGTTCGATTCGAACACGAAGCTCATCCCTAGTCACCAACAGACACCAAGTTTGCAGCACCCGTGGCGCACGCGTCCACAGTGTCACGGGTATGGCGGGCCGCGCAATAGAGCCGAACTGCCGCCGTATATATACAGTGGTTGGTTGGCAAGTGGTTAAGCAGGCCTGGCTGGTTGCTAGGCCTGTTTTTTTCATTTTAGGCTGGGAATGGCTCAGGGTAGTGCTGGGTGGCTCACAGGTGGCATTACTGAGACCTCCTACTTCTTTGTAGAAACTTCTGGTGTTTTCTGGAAAGAGAGGCTGGGGGGAGGTGGAGCCACCTGGGGTGTTTAAGGACCCCTGACCAATCCCCAGTCTGGATTGGCAGGGGGCAGGCCTCCTTAAATACCGAGGGTCAGCCCAGTAGGGGGAGTTGTTGGGTGGAAGAGCTGAACTGAGAGGGTGCGGAGGCTGTCGGGGCCTTTGGTGGAACACCCCTGTCTGAGGCTTGGGTGCAGTCAGGACCACTGTCAGGAACACATGAAGAGGTCCTGGACCAGAGGCACAGGAGAGAGCGAGGAGAGGACTGCGGGAGAGAACACTGCTAAAAGACTCCAGGGAGGACAACTGGTAGCAACCAGGAGGGCTGGTGAGTGAGACACAGTCGGGAGGACTGGGGAGGCACGCCTGAGAGGACTGGGAGCTTGCAGTTCTGAGATGGGTGCAGAACCAGAAGAGTGGACTGTGGTGGAATGGGCAGTGGAAGGAGGCAGCTGCATCCAGAAGGGCTGGCAGAGCCTGAAGAGGGCTAACCGGGATCAGTAGCCATAGTTAGGGCAGCTAGCACAAGGACTTTTCTGCTGCACCTATGGGGCCTGGGGTCCCAGCCTGAGTCAGTGTCAGGCCTAACCAACAAATAGTGCTAGTTGTTCCTGGGGAACCCAGTGATGTGCTGGTGGAGTGAGGAGTCATGAGCTTCAAACAAGTTTGTGCAGGAGGAAGCTGAAGGAGTATGTACATGGAGTGTACATAGTTGTCCCAAAAAAAAAAAAAAAACAATTGCTGTTCTATTTATCCATGCTGGGCATCCCAAATTTCCCATCCCCACCCAAGTTATACCCCTCAGGCTGGGTTCACACTATTGCAAATGGGATGCAGGTTCTCTGAGGAGCCGGTTATCAGTGACCGGCTCTCTGAGGAGCCGGTTCACATATCTCTGCTGCAGCTCTGCTGCAAATTTGCACAGGAGCCCTCTGCGTCTTTTTGTCCGTTTCAGGTCTGAATTCAGCCAAAAGTTCGGTGCTGTGAGCCGCATGCTGCGATAGTGCGAACCCAGCTTCAATAAAATAAAAAAAAACAAAGTTTGCTGACTGCTTTGTGTCTCGAGAGTGAATGGAGGGCTGGGCAGGGTGACAGACAAACCACAATTCTTTGCAGCCCCTGCGGGGGTACCGCTACATGTATATTATAATATACACTGACCAGCCACTTTATTAGGTACACCTTGCTAGTACTGTACTGAGTTGGACTTCAGAAATGCCTTAATTCTTTTTTTTTTTGTTTACAGACTTTTTATTAGGTACATCATGGTGGTACAATGTATTTGACAAAAGTACAGAATATTACAATATATAATAATATGAAATGCCTTAATTCTTTGTGGCATAGATGTAACAAGGTGTTGGAAACATTCCTCAGAGATTTTGGTCCATATCGACAGGATAGCATCACCCGTTGTTGCAGATTTGTCTGCTGCACATCCATGATGCGAATTTCCTGTTCCACCACATCCCAAAGGTACTCTATTGTCAGCAAAAATATTCAGGTAGGCCAATGCATTTAAATTATGCTCAATTGGTAATAAGGGACCCAAAGTGTGCCAAGAAAATAACCCCCACACATTACACCACCACCACTAGCCTTAACCGTTGATACAAGGCAGGATGAATACATGTTTTAATGTTGTTTACGTCAAATTCTGACCCTGCCATCTGAATGTTGTAGCTGAAATCAAGACTCATCAGAGCAGGCAATATTTTTCCAATCTTCTACTGTCCAATTGTGAAAATTGTGGCCTCAGTTTCCTGCTCTTAGCTGACAGGAGTGGCACCCGGTATGGTCCTCTGCTGCTGTAGCCCATCTGCTTCAAGGTTTGATGTGATGTGCATTCAGAGATGGTATTCTGCAAACCTTGATTGTAACAAGTGGTTAATTAAGTTACTGTTGCCTTTCTATCATCTCGAACCAAACTGCCCATTCTCCTCTGACATCAGCAAGACATTTTTGTCCACACAATTGCTGCTCACTGGATATTTTCACTTTTTTGAAACATTCTTTGTAAACCCTAGAGATAGTTGTGTGTGAAAATCCCAGTAGATCAGAAGTGTTTGAAATACTCAAACCACCCGTCTGGCACCAACAACCATGCCACATTCAAAGTCACTTAAATCCTCTTTCTTCCCCATTCTGATGCTCGGTTTGAACTTCAACAAGTCGTCTTCACCACATCTAGATGCCTAAATGCATTGAGTTGCTGCCATGTGATTGGCTGCTTAGCAGTTTGTGTTACCAAGCAATTGAACAGGTGTACCTAATAAAGTGGCCGGAAAGTGTATATACATATATACTGAAAATATATATAGCTGTCATATGCATGAAAAAACAAAACAAAACACAGCTTTGATTGGATGATGGGATTCAGCTAATCTTAATTTCCCTTCAATTTCCTTGCAAAGTGAGCAGCCTATTTGCCTTTAGCAAACCCACCACTATATTTCAAAAAGAACAATGTAAAAATAATTTAGACTAGTCAGATTAGTCATATAGTTATTGTCAAAAAATCATTCTCATATTGACACTGCTACATTTTATTTAGATATCTACGCATCAATGACCAAAAGTCATCCAAAGCAAGTGATTGATTGTTAGGCTTGAAGGAAAGGACAAAGACAACCCTAATACTGTAAACAGAACTCAAGTGATTACAAAGTTATTGACAGTCATTTCCAAGTCCATTAGAGTACTCCAAGTCCAGTAGAGTATAGTAGAGTATTTCCAAGTCCAGTAGAGTATAGTAGAGTATTTCCAAGTCCAGTAGAGTAAAGTAGAGTAGAATATTTATATGTCCAGTAAAGTTGACTGGTAGAAAAAGCAGAATGTTCAATTTTCATAATGTTATTCAAATTATAAACAACAGTTCTTGGATATACAGATTATGAAAATTAGAACAAACCATTGGCAATTAGGAGGAACATTTTTTTCTCATTCATTCTATATCTGGTCAATAGCTGTTGGTAAGTGCGTGTTTATGTGGCTTCCTAACTTCGATGCTCTGTTTGTCCAAGCACTTCTCTTTGTAATTTGGATATTGTGGAGGAACAAGTGAAGCTCTGTGGATTAACATCTAGACAAGATTTGGACAGTTCCTTTTACTTTTACAGAGATTGATTTTGAATTACTTTTCATAAGAGACTGTCATAGGGATTTGTTTTGTTGTTCTGGGCATTATCTTTGTCCTGGCCATTGTTCAGATTTTAAACATATTAATTTTAAGCAGGAGAATGACATATGGCTGCAAGGTCACATGGCAGAAGAGGACAAAAGAGATCTGTGTATACAAAATGGTGCCAAGGTCTTCAGGTCTCATGGAAGGTCTCCTCCCTGGTGTACAAGGTAGCAGTGAGGTCCTCCTTATCTCTTAGTTCATTTACTTTAGCAAACCACAGGGATATAGGGGGGGTTCTCCGATCTCCACCAGAGGGGGATGCATGCCTTGGCTGCATTAAGCAACTGGATTGTAAGGGAGGCTTTGTATTCCTTAATCGGTCTCTTTGAGAGATGAAGCAAGCATGCCACAGGGTTCCCCTCTAGATTAATATTTGTCAGGTGTTTGATCATGAAGCTCACCTCAAACTGGCTCAAGCTTGGGACAATTCCAGATAATGTGCAGCATCGTTTCCTCAGCATTGCCACATCGCCAACATAAGCTGAAAACCTGAAGGAAAAACCAGTGTAAAACGGTAGGTACTCTGTACCTGATCTTGTAACAGGTTTCCTGGACTCTTGTGGCTATGGAAGACTTTTGGGCAAAATGGAGGACCTTCTCCATCTAAGAGTCATTGAGTTGAATGCCTAGGTCTGCCTCCCATTTAGAAAGGAAGAGTGGAACAAACTCTTCCGTCGGATGAGTCAAAGAAACATAGATCATTAAAAGACTGTGGTGGATTGGTTCCTCCCCGGCAACAAATGTGTTCCAGCTTAACAAATGTGTTAAGCTGGCGAGACATGCCCGGGATCCACAAAAACCCCAAGAGAAAGTTGATTTTGTTGATAAAGTGATTTTAATAATGCTTAAAGTGAAACAATAAAATTGTAATATTCCTTTAAATTTCGTACCTGGGGGGTATCTATATGCCTGTAAAGTGGCGCATGTTTCCCGTGTTTAGAACAGTCTGACAGCAAAATGACATTTCTAAAGGAAAAAAAGTAATTTAAAACTACTCACGGCTATAATGAATTGTTGGTCCCGGCAATACACATAAAAGTTCATTGATAAAAATGGCATTGGATTCCCCCACAGGGGAACCCCGAACCAAAATTTTAAAAAAAATGCGTGGGGGTCCCCCCAAATTCCATACCAGGCCTTTCAGGTCTGGTATGGATATTAAGGGGAACCCCACGCCAAAATTAAATTTAAAAAAATGGAGTGGGGGTCCCCCTCAAAATCCATACCAGACCCTTCAGGTCTGGTATGGATTTTAAGGGGAACCCCGCACCACAATTTAAAGAAAAAATGGCGTGGGGACCCCCCAAAAATCCATACCAAACCCTTATCCGAGCACGCAACCTGGCAGGCCGCAGGAAAAGAGGGGGGTCGAGAGAGCACCCCCACTCCTGAACCGTACCAGGCCACATGCCCTCAACATTGGGAGGGTGCTTTGGGGTAGCCCCCAAAAGCACCTTGTCCCCATGTTGATGGGGAGAAGGGCCTCATCCCCACAACCCTTGCCCGGTGGTTGTGGGGGTCTGCAGGCGGGGGGCTTATCGGAATCTAGAAGCCCCCTTTAACAAGGGGACCCCCAGATCCCACCCCCCGTGTGAATTGGTAATGAATAAGACAACATGGGTCGAAACGCGTCAGGGAATCATCACAACAGACCAATGATATGTGATGCTGTAACTTTGTGTTTGCTTTCTGTAAATGTGAAATGTGTTTGTTATCCCTTAACCAGATTATACTGTATGTCACGGCAACATGCTGTTGACCTTACATGTTTCCAATAAAATACTTTTATATAATACATTTCTGAATTGCCTGCATTGCTCTTTTAAAGCCCCCTGTGGAAACCTTCCTATGTATCAGGAACCATGAATCAGACCGAGACAGAAGTATAGTTAAATCACACTTGTTTAATAATAATAAAGTAAACAGAGTAAACTTAGTCAAAACAAGCCAGAGTTCAGTAACTGGATCGGGTAGTCAGCCAAGCAAATGTCAGAGAGCCAGAGATAAACGTAGTAGTACAGCAAGCAGGATCAGGAGCCAGAAGGAACGTCAGCCGAGCAAGTCTTCAACAGGAACACAGGAGAAAGTCTCTGTGATGTTGACAAAGGCGAAGGCAGAGATTAAGTGAGCTGCACGGCTTTAAGTAGGCAGGAATGATGAGCAGAATCAACAACAGCTGGGCAACTGTGGAGAGAGATGGGAGCTGGCAATTAGCCGACAGCTGAGCGGCCAGCTCAGAGAAGGAAGGGCTGAGCCCAGCCCTGACAGTACCCCCTCCTCAACAACCCCTCCCCCTAGGAGGACTACCGGGCTTGAGGGGAAAATGTCTATGGAAATCACGGAGGAGGACAGGGGCATATACGTCTGAGGATAAGATCTAAGAGCGTTCCTCGGGACCGTACCCTTTCCAATGCACCAGGTACTGTATGCGCCCACGGAACCTACGGGAGTCAACAATGGATTGTACTTCATACTCCTCATGGTTCTCAACCTGTATAGGGTGAGGATGTGGCACCAAGGTGGTAAAGCGGTTGCAGACCAAAGGTTTCAATAAGGAGACATGAAACACATTTGAGATGCGCATACTAGAAGGAAGGTCCAAGGCATAAGCCACAGGGTTAATCCTGTGAAGGATACAGAAAGGCCCAATAAACCGAGGTGCGAACTTCAAAGAAGGAACATGAAGTTGGAGGTTGTGAGACGACAGCCAGACTCTGTCCCCAACCTTGTAGGAAGGCACAGGCAGGCGTCTGCGGTCAGCATGGAGTCTGTAGCTATCGTTAGCATGTTGCAAAGCCTTCTGAACTTGTGCCCAAGTGGAACAAAACCCATGGAGATGCTCCTCTAACGCAGGAATACTCTGTGGAACAAACAAGTCAGGCAACATGGAAGGTTGGAAACTATAATTCGCCATGAATGGGGACAATTGGGAAGCAGAATTCAAGGCAATGTTGTGAGCAAACTCTGCCCACGGTAATAGGTCTGACCAGTTGTTATGATGGTCAGAAATATAGCAACGTAAGAATTTCTCCAAGGACTGATTGTCTCGTTCTGCAGCCCCATTAGACTGCGGGTGATACGCAGAGGAGAAAGCAAGCTGAATTACCAACTGTGCACAAAAGGCTCGCCAGAACCGGGAGACAAACTGACTACCCCTGTCCGAGACAATCACCTTGGGTAGCCCATGTAAGCGAAAGATCTCCCGAGCAAAAATGGAAGCCGGTTCCTTAGAAGTGGACAAATTCTTAAGTGGAATACAATGACACATCTTTGAGAACTGGTCACCCACCATAAGAATAACAGTGTTGCCTTGGGAGTTGGGAAACTCGAAAAAAAAAAACAGAACATTCCATAGCTCAACTCACCAACCAGTCTGCCATCTGACCAAATTAACCTGTCCAACAGTCTGTGTTAAAAACAGGGGTTAGCTAGCACGCATTTGCAAACACATGCATAAGCTTGAAGGCCTCTTCAGGGCACCCTGTGTATGCTTGCAGTCCTAACACTACTGAATTTATAAGCGTCTCCACAATGGAAGCACACGCATTAAATGGATAGATGAAGGGCAGGTTGGCCTGGAGGCAGCCCAATCCCCCTTAAAGGAACAGGAGCATACTGGACACCCAGCAAGAGCACAATGGCAGCAAAGGTGTACAATGTGTCCCCGGACCAATATACACCAGTAACAAACAAATGGCCCCTGCCCCCACCTATAACTGGCCTTCACAGCAAGGAGCACATGGAAAGGCTATCACATGAAAAACAAAAACAGAACATTCCATAGCTCAACTGACCAACCAGTCTGCCAAATGACCAAATTAACCTGTCCAACAGTCTGCGTTAAAACAGGGGTTTAGTTAGCACGCATTTCCATTAGGGCCATCTCAAAGGCCATTAAGGCCTTTGAGAATTTCAAGACTGCCTTTGTTCCTGCTACTGTGTTGGCACATCCTGATCCTACGTTGCCTTTTATCCTAGAAGTTGATGCTTCTGAGACTGGAGTTGGTGCCCTTCTGTTGCAACATCCTAACTCTGAGAGCACTATGCATCCATGTGGCTACTTTTCCAAGAAATTGTCACCTGCAGAGTGCAATTACAAGAGAAAGATGCTGACAGAGAGCTGTTGGTGATCATTTTAGCCCTGAAAGAATGGAGACATCTCCTTGAAGATACCACTATGCCGGTTCTCATTCTTACTGACCATAAGAATCTCACATTCTTGTCTAAGGCTAAGCGCCTCTCTCCCAGAAGGGCGCGATGGGCTCTTTTCTTGTTGAGTTTTAATTACATCATTTTTATTCCTACCTGGTACTAAGAATGTAAGGGCACCCCTCAAAAGAGGGGTTGTGCCTCTATAACCAAGGATAAGCAATAGCCAGTGGAAACCTAGGTGAGGAAATAACTTGGAATTGGATTGTGAAGAGCCCCTACGGCCATGGACAACGGAACAATCTCATGAGTCACATAGGCAGGCTGTAGAGGTCTCCCATCAAGAGCCTCAATGGCAAGTGGAGTGTCACGCAGCTGCAGCGGAATCGAGTCCTGCGATACAAAGGCAGCATCAATGAACAGCCCTGAAACTATGCTACACAAATTGTTTTTGGGGTGTGCAGCTGATGTACCTCTCCTGTATGTGTCGTTCTTTCCTATTGCTACAAGACCACGCACATTAAGGGAAGTGACCTTAAGTAGATCCATAGTGCCCTCCAATTAGCACTTGGGCACAGTGAGGTGCGAGGTAGGACCCTGGCTGGGTAGTCCTCCGGCTGGGTAGTCCCCCCTAGGAGAGAGGCAGATAGCGGAGCGAGGAGAAAAGACAAAGAAAGATAAAAGAGGAGGAGGGAAGAGTACGCGAGGAAAGGGGGAGAGGTGTATTCTATCTAGAGTGCAATTCAACCAAGGACCCTGACTCAGCACTGATGGTGCCTAAGCAGAAATCCGCCCTAATTGGGGGGGATGGGGAGTTAGAAAATGACCGAAGGGGGCGCATACGCGGCGGCACCTAAAATGGACGCTTAGTCCGGGAGCTCCGTCCCGCCTCAGCAGACCGGGCCTCCACAGCGGCACTTCGACCGGCGATCGAAGCCTGGATTGGTTCCCCACAGCCACCTGGAAGCCCGGGGACACCCCCGATGTACTCGGAAGCAGTAAGGAGGAACCTGAAGCCCGCATTTGAAGCCGTCTTGTCGCAGGCTGAGACAGCCAAGATGGCGGCAGCTCCTCACTGCTCCTCACCTACCCGCCATCCCAGTGCACAGCACGCAGCTTCCCCCTCCTTGCTACAGCTAGAATCCTCAGCAGGCAACCCAGCCTCTCCAGCATCCACTGTGTCCCTCATAGACCACCCCCTGGCAGGCCTGGAGTTCTCCCCAGTGGATGCCGCCCCCCCCCCCAGACTTACTAGCTAATACAGTCCACCATTTCAAGAACAAACCAAAACACTGCATGCATACAGACCCTTCGGGAGCAACTAGAGACTGCCAATGCTAAAATCGATGACCTCGAAAACAGAAATCGGAGGTACAACTTTAGAGTCAGGGGGCTCCCTGAATCCTACAAGGACATCCCTGATCCATAAAATCCTTTTTTAAGGAATTACTCCCAGACACACCACAGCACAGACTAGAGCTGGATCGGGCCCACAGAGCTCTCAGACCTCCTAGGGCGGACAGACTCCCCCGTGATGTCGTGGTGAAACCACACTTCTTCTCTATCAAGGAGGAGGTGATGAGGAAATCAAGAGCCATGTCTAAAATAGTGTTCCAGGGTCATCTTCTGCAAATATTTGCTGACTTATCCCCTTCCACTATCCAGAAAAGGAGGGCCCTAAAGCCATTACTTCAAATCCTGATGCACAAAGAAATCAAGTACTGGTGGCTCTTCCCATTCCAACTTAAACTACTCTACAAAGGAAAGGCGTACACTCTTGGATCCCTGCAGGAAGGTGAAAGGCTTTTTCTGCAACTGGGCCTCATCAGCCAAGACCCGAATGCCCGTCAGCCGGGACTTCAGCCTAATTCAGCAAAGAGACATCTGCCTACCAGTCCCCTGAATCCGGTTTGGGAAAAGACCAGATCCAAGAAATCCAAGGAAACCATTCCCCCCTGATTCTCATACCTCATTTTTCCATAGAACTCAATTCCTTTGCCCCTTTTTGCTTTCAGATGCCGGCTGAGAGCACTAAGACTCCCCACTTGTGATTCCCGAGACGAGTATCAAGTTTGGATACCCTCACGCCTCTGCCGAGGCGGTCCGGGGAAGCACAAAACCCGGGGAAGACACTGACCCAGATTTCTCTCAGCCCGGTGGCTCAGGGCTGCTCCATTGTAACTTCTGGACGGGGCTGGTGGAGAGATGGGGGAGTAACCCGTTATGCTTGACTAGCCCTGGGGGATTTTTTATACCCACCACACTGCCTTAGGGTATCATCCCCGATGTGAATCTTCCCCACGAGTCGGGTCTGACTCTCCCACCTCTCCACCCTTTGCCCTTAGTCCCCGTACAACCTTATGGATCCAGGTTCATACTTACCTTTCTGATAACTGGTTATATACTGTAATCATATTCTGTTGACTGTTGCACTTTCACCTCCAAGTTTTACTTAACCTATAAGCATGTCATGCAGGAGGGTACATTGTAAACGCCGGGCCCAGTGCCTTTATGCTGTTATTTAAAAACCATATCAGGCGACCACTCTGCTGGGGTGGTGTTCATGCACCCCTTCCTGCCTAGTGAACCAGGTCATTTACCCTCCCCTGGACAGGACCAATCCCTGCCTCCTGGAGGGATCTCAGTGTAACTTACACCTTTTGATGGAGGATTCTGTCCCCTCCAATCTACGGGAGACTCTCTTGTCCTCCGTCTTTCTTCTCTGTCTCTCCTTTTCCACTCTCCAACAATGTTTTAATATATATCTCACCGTAGGAGTCGACTGGGGGAGTCAACCCCAGACACCAACTGGCAACCTCGCTGCTCTTCGCCTGTCATGTGGGATGCCTTGGAACCCGTGGACACCAGATGGTAAGTGCCGTAGATTGCCTAGTTCTGCTCCCGCCTGTGCTCGATGGCAAATGATCCACCAGTAAATACACCCCTTAAAATAGTATCCCATAATGCCCAAGGATTGAACTCCCTGGCTAAAAGACGCAAAGTCTTCCAATACTTACATACCCAAAAGGTGGACGTAGTCCTCTTGCAGGAAACACACTTTCCCAGACGCTTCTGTCCTTCCTTTATCCACTCCAAATTTCCCTTCTTCACATTGGCCAGTGCTGAGGATAAAACGAAGGGGGTGGGTATTTCATATCCAAAAGATGCAAATTTACCCTCAAATCTGAACTCAGAGACCCTGCCGTTCGCTACAGCCTCATAGTGGGAGAATTAGATAACCAACTATATTCTCTAATTTCGTACTATACCCCTAACAGAGCCCAACTAGCCTTCTTTCAACAACTGTTCCAAACACTTATGCCACTACTAGAGGGCACAGTGATCTTTGGGGGCAATTCTAATTCAGCTTTTGACCAGGGACTGGACAAGTCATGACCCCCTGGCAAACGCCTCACTAGACCCACCAAACAGAGCCTACGCATAGCCAAACTTATCTTCCAGCAGGGACTTGTTGATATATGGGGGGAAGTAAACCCTACACTGCGAGACTTCACACATTTTTCTAATCCCCATGGGTCCTTCGCGAGAATAGACCACATCCTCATCCCTTCAGCTTCCATTCCACTAAGGAACAGGGCATATATCAAAGACGTAGTATGGTCGGATCACTCAATGGTGATCCTTTTAATTCATCGCCCGAGAGGCCATAAACCCGGCAGGCGTTGAAGGCTTAACAAGTCCATCCTGAGTGACCCGATCAGAACAAAAGAAATTGAAACTAGTATCTGCAACTATTTCCTCGCTAACGATATACCTGAAACTAGCCCCTCTTGCCTCTGGGCGGCTCATAAGGCCACAATAGGAGGTCATCTGATTCAAATAGCTTCTCAGATCAATAAGGTCAACAAAGCTGACGTAGAGAAGTTAGATAAAGATTATACAGCCTTAATTAAAAAACACAAAGCTGACCCAAGAGCTGTCCCCACCACTAAGCTGGATGCAGCTTGCACGGCATTAAACCTTGCCCTGACTACAAAGGCTGAAAAATGGCTGTGGTGGAATAGATCCAGATTCTATTGCAATGGCGATAGAGTCGGCTCTATGCTTGCAGGCAAGTTATCTTCAAAATTTAGATCCCCTGCCCTTCCCAAAATCAGGATCCAAGGCGGCACTCTGTCCCAGAACCCTCAACGTATTATGGGGGAATTCCTGACCTTTTATAAATCCCTATACAGTGGTGAGAACAGCCCTTCTCCAGATCACTTCCTGGACAGCATACCGATTCCCAAATTAGAAGACAGACACCGTCAGAAACTAGACGCCCCTATCTCAGCTGAGAAAGTATGTGCAGTCATTAAAAATCTGAAATCATATTCAGCGCCTGGCCCAGATGGTTTCTCCATACCTTACTATAAATCGTTCTCTTCCACTCTCGCCTCATATATGGCTCGATTTTTCAACGCTCTCAGACAGGGGGATCCACTAGACACCTCACTTAACACGGCCTACATTACAGTCCTCCCTAAACCAGATAAAGATTCTAGCTCGGTCAGCAACTATAGACCAATGTCT
Source organism: Lithobates clamitans (assembly GCA_037952925.1). NCBI lineage: Eukaryota > Metazoa > Chordata > Amphibia > Anura > Ranidae > Lithobates > Lithobates clamitans. Next base: position 8,531,698 of record JBBGZY010000545.1, read on the forward strand.
CTCATTAACAATGACCTAAAGATCCTGACTAAAATCCTTGCAGACCGCCTAGCCTCTTTCTTTAGCCTATACATTAACAAAGACCAAGTGGGATTCATCCCTGGAAGACAGGGCCCAGACCAAACTCGACGAGCAATATTCCTTCTCAATGCCAACTGGGGTGGGGACTCTTCCAGACCGGGATGTCTACTCTCTCTGGACCTCCAAAAAGCATTTGATGCTGTCCAATGGCCATACATCTTCAACACAACAACAAAGATGGGGATTTGGGAATTCATTTCTCAATGTCATGCATGCCCTGTATTCAACCCCCTCGGCTCAGGTGCGTCTGCAGGGATTTTACTCAGAATCTTTCCCCATATCTAGAGGCACAAGACAGGGTTGCCCACTCTCCCCGTTGATCTTTGCCATAGCAATCGAATCCTTAGCAATAGCCATCAGAAACAATCCGAACATTCAAGGCATTCAAAGTGGCTCCAGGTGTCATAAATGCGCATTATTTGCGGACGACATCTTATTATTTGTTTCTTCCCCACTGACATCACTTCCCAACATATGCCATCTCCTGGATGAATTTGGGACGGCCTCGGGCCTCAGGGTTAACTACGATAAATCCCAGGCACTTAATATTAACATCCCAGACTCTCTCCTGGCCAGGCTCAGGGACAGCTTATAGTTCTCCTGGAACGATTCTACCATTTCATACCATTTCATACTTGGGGATCAAACTGTCTCCCAGGATTGAACTCTTACATCAAGCCAATTACCCACCTCTTTACAAAAAAATTGAGGAGGACCTCTCCCAGTGGTCCCGGCTGTCCCTGTCCTGGCTGGGCAGAATCAACACGATTAAAATGACCCTACTCCCCCGCATCCTCTACTATTTTAGAGCACTCCCAATACCTGTTGACAAAATTTGCCTAAAACGATTCCAAGCCAAAATAATCAAATACATTTGGGGCAAAGGGGGACACAGATTTCCCAAAGCAGTCCTGTACAGATCTAGGGCTGAAGGGGGCCTGGGACTTCAAAATCTGCTTTGGTACCTTCAAGCTGCACAACTAGCTCAGATATGGTTTACTCGCGTTGGGAATAACCTGACTGGACTCACATAGAGAGGCAGGCGGTCCCCCTCCATACTCTAGACTACCTCCTCTGGAGCCCTAGGAAACTCAGACCCCCCATACTTTCCCCAACCCTTTCACACTCCTTCGCACTATGGGATAGACTAAGATGCAACAATCAACTGACCTCCCCTACAGAACCGCTGCAACACTTATTCCACAATCCTGAATTCTCCCCAGGCCTTAACATATGAGCATTTAAATGGTGGATCGACAAAGGGCTTACAGAAAAGGACACTTCCTCAGACCTCTCGGTTCACTCTCTAAAGCATTCTGTGTTAGTAAACTGGATATGCCTGTCTCTGAATTCTTCAGATTCTCTCAAATTTCAAGCTTCTTACGCAAAAAGTGTAAAATACTCCCGAACGGGCCCCAAATAACTCCTTATGAAATATGGTGTGTCAGGCCAGTGAGCAGGGGGGGGGGCATCTCGGTGATTTATAAAGCTCTATCTTCCGCGCAGTCCAAGACACCTTACATGCAGGCTTGGGAAGAGGATCTGTCTCAACACTGGAAACTGGAAACATGGCACAGGAACTTTTTACAATCTTACAAAGGCATTCTCAACTCCGGCCTCACGGAAGCCAGTTTAAAAGTGCTGACTAGATGGTACCTAGTCCCCTCAAAACTAGCACGCTTCTACCCATCGGCATCTCCCCTCTGTTTTAGGGGATATGACCTTAAGGGAGATATGCTCCATATATGGTGGACCTGCCCCAGAATTCGACAATTCTGGCACAAGATCTTCTCTTGGATAAGCAAGATTGCCACAACACCTCTCCAAATGTCCCCCCTTGTAGCACTCCTTAACTTCCCAGTGAAAGAGGCATCCAGGATTACACAACGCCTCATTTTCTTTATCATCTTAGGTGCCAAGCTCACCCTGGCCAAGGCTTGGAAAAAACCATCGGTTTCCACACTCCTAGCCAAAAGAAAGATCTCATGGATTATGAACCAAGAGAAAATGGCAAGTGTGATCCTGGATCGCTCGGCCGAATTTGAACAAATTTGGCAACCCTGGGCAACCTTCGTAGGGGTTAACCTTTGATTTTTTCCTCCTGAGTGTCACCCTCCGCCCCCGCCCCCCCCCCCCCCCCGAGTCGACTTGTACTCAGCTCCTCTAACTTTTGTCTCTTCTCTTCCTTTCTTTCTTTCTTTCTTTCTTTCTTTCTTTCTTTCTTTCTTTCTTTCTTTCTTTCTTTCTTTCTTTCTTTCTTTCTTTCTTTCTTTCTTTCTTTCTTTCTTTCTTTCTCTCATTTCTTACGATTAGTCTTGGGCTTCAGCACAGACACGACCTAAGCCAGGATCAGCTGATTCTGGTCTCGACTTTAGCCTAGAGTCTTGCAAACATCTGGGTGACCCAATTTCCTGTTATATGTACCACTTGCTCTCATAAGTATTTACTTAGATGACTAGTTTTAATAACCTATAGTGTTTTAATCTTCTTTCTACATGAAAAATCAATACTTTAAATCTCTTTGATGAGGGGGGCTGAGGGGCGGGAAGTCCCGCCACAGCATGTTCCCAACCGGGGTGCCGGAGCCTTCCCCCCTATACCCCTTTCGATATCTACAGCCACTAAGTCCATAGTTGTCACTCGGATCAAATCAGAGGTAGACAGGTCATGTTTATTTTATGCATATCTATTTTGTACAACACACCTTGATTAACTTGTTCTCCATGAGACCGTGTTTGTCGTCTCAAGACTGCTGATTCAAGTTGTATCTATACCATGTAATGTATTCTCTGCATTCATTTTTGAAAATAAAAATATATTGAAACCTAAAAAAAAAAAAAAGAAAATGCCCGAAGCTGGCAGCGAAATGCAATAGAAAAACAACACATTTGGAGATGCACAGGTTGAGAACAACGAGAAACATAATAAAACATACAAACAAATGGGCGAGTCAGTGTAATTAAAACAGGTACGGAGACATTAATAAAGATCCAGTAACTGAGACCATGCTGTGGTGGTGTACCGGGGGGAGACATACGGCCCCGTATGGCTTCTAGTGGGCAACATATAGGAGGGAATAATGCTCAACCTTTTAACCATTTAACCATGCCCGCAACAGAGGGTCCTAAAAGATATAGGTATATACTGTATGGAAAGTCATAGTCTACACCATAGCCCTCGATATGGAAGTGAGTATAGCTACTGGACAGGCCTCACCGCCCCATCATCAAACAAAAACAAAAACAGGAACTGGCAGGGTAGAGAGGGAGGGTGGATATGCAATGGATGTACAAGGTGTAGGTGTCCCGCTGGCAGCGCCGTGTAGGGCCATCACATTCAGAGTCAATTCTGGCCTAGGCATTGTAGAGAAATCGGGGGTCGTGGCCTGTCCATTGATCTCTGCCGTCTGCAAACTGGTCCTCCTGCCTGTAAGCCAAATTAGACACCAGGCAAGGGAGAGATCCACTGACACCAAAACAGAACAAAAAACATTGAGCCTGGTGGTCAAACTCAATGGAGACATATCCCAGGAGACCCCTATACCCTGCCAAAAAACCCTCAGGTGAAACCCCACAATTGTCCATCTTTGGGGCGGTAATGCGCCGACTTGGAAGACCCTGAGGGTTGATGTAAAACAAAGGAAAAAGAAAAGAGACCTGGTTCATTGGGGCCCAAAACACTGCTGAGGTGTCACAGAGAGATCCATAAAATGATATTCCACACTGTTACCAGCCACCACATTGTGAAGAAAAGTCAGGCTTCGGGTGAAGTCGGGTGGGACCTAGGGGCCTCACGGCTAGAGGCGCGGGACCTGGGTTGTCAAATTCATTGCTGTCTTGGCCTGGGAGGGCCAGGAGCCTCCTGGATGAGTAGATAGTCATATCAGTTGGGAGCGCTGACAGCGGGCTTCTCGATAAAAGCTGTACAGGTCAGGAAGCTGGTCTGGGGAGCAAAGGTAGAATTCAGATCCCTGTTTCCGCAGAATTAAATGGAAAGGGTGGCCCAAACGGTAAGTGGCTTCTGCTTCACATATCATCTCAAGGAGAGGTCGCATGAGACCCCGCATGGCCCATGTGTGCCTAGAGACATCTGGCTAAATCCGGATAAGAGTTCCGTCAAAGTCAATAGGGCCCTTTGACCATGCCAACGTAGGATCTCCTCATTAATGGTGAAAAAGTGGACCCTGCAAAGGACATCCCGTGGCAAGTCTGTAGGAGCATGGCCTTGTGGGGGCGAGGGATGTGCCCTAGGACCTGGCACACGGTGCACCCCCGGCTGTGATTCAGAGTGCTGTATATCTCGGGACAGTATGGGGGAAAGCGGCGATCTGTGTGTGAGTCTCCTGCTGCTGCAGCCCCTGCCTGTGTGTTTCTCTTACCCGCTGATGTGGCACTCACCGGAGTGACTCGTGGCAACGCCATCTTGGTCTGGGCGATGGGTGAAGAGGCGGCATGCTGCCTCAGAAAGTAGTGGGTGATCTCAGGTCCCCTCAAAGGTGGTCAGCGGGTGCTTGCGGTCCCCCAGCATGTAATTGAGACTCGCCTGGACAAGTCAATGGATGGTTCCCAGCCTCAGCCTGTGCAGAGCTCCGGAAAGAGTGGCTTCACTTTGCCATCGCTAAGCCACGCCCCACCAGTCACATAAGTTGGTGTAAGTCAACCCCACAACAGGAGATTCACAGCCAGATGTCGCTGGATGTATATAGACTGGAGAGGATTCAACACACAAGTCCCATTTAGCATGCGCTGGGCAGCATATAGCTGCTGTACATCACTATGCTCACCACTTCATAACTCACAGAAGGGGGGGGTGTTGCAAATCCTCATGCTGTATGCAGTCCATGCTTTACCATTTGAATAATCTCATCCTTTTTTATCCCACTGACTGTGGAAGAGGGAGTGTATCCCCATAGACTTATTGCAGTGTGCACTGTGTGTGGTGGTTGTATGAGGTGGGCTGCCGGCAGGTCTCTGAATTGTTTGACAACATTGTCATTTTTAATGTTTGCATCAGTGGTAGTTTTTTGTACTAATTTATTTTAACCATATTCAATAAAGTTGATTTTTTTAAGACCATGGTGTTCCTTTATAAGGTTTCTTGGTGATCTTTAATCCCCACTTTTTTCATCTTTATGCATGACCTTAAGGAACCATACCTGTTAATATAGGTGGGGGCCTCAGCATAGAGATACAGTTCTGATTTTGAATTACCCTGTGCACTAATTAATTTTTGGTCTGCCTGGGTGTCTTTTTATACATGTTTTGACACTGATCTGAGCCTCATGAAGCAAGTTTGAACTTTATTAACACAAAGATGCAATTAGGATCCAATGCATGAATCACCTATCAAAGGCTACATGTACAGATAGAGAAAAAGGGGGGGCCAAGGATTGCACACAACATTTATAATTTATTGACATCATATACAATTAAGTCATGTTATGTCAGTATGGAAATATATATGAAATAGCCTACATTTTAAAATTTCTATAATATATACTAGCATGCACTATTGAAAAACCATTTGGTTACTACTCAAGTACAAATACTTTTTAAAGTCAATTCCAGTTTGGCCAATTATTATGAAAAAGGACGCTCCAGCAGTGATTAAAATGAAAGAATCAGGCTGGCTGCTATACTCAGCTGTTCTCGGATGTACTCACCCATGCAGCATCATTTGCCTCCCTGCCATGCACTCACAAGAGAAATGCTGCAAAGAGTGAAGCCATCTCATTAAGTGTTGCTACTCTGCAGAGTTTAGAGTCCACCCTTGACTGCAAAAGTTGTGCAAGAGTTATGGAAGCTGGAAGGTGAGGAATAATCATACCCTGAGTGGGGCTAACAGATAGACATAGGAGTGTGCAGTCAATTGTATTAGGGTGTGCACCCCAAAGTTCACACACAGATGCATTTGTGCATGTCTATATATATGGCCCTGGCACATTGATCTCCCTGCCAGCACAGTGAAAGAAAAGTGCGTAAGCACTACTCTTATGACAGAGTCCTTAAGAGGGAGATCTTTCCCATCTCCCTGCTGCTAAACAGAGTGATAATACTAATGCACACTAGGGGATTAGAGTGTGCCCATGCACATCCGGCACACCCTGTGTGCACGCCTATGCAGATAGATAAACATGAAGAGTAGTGTTTGAAATATTTACTTTTTACAGGCACTTATAGTATATCTCACCAACAATTCACACAGCTATTTACATACATATTGTACATTCACATCATTCCCTGTACTTAAGGAGCTTACAATCTAATGGTTTCTAACTCACATTCATATATACTACTAGTGTCAATTTTAGACATGGACCAATTAACCTGCCAGCATGTATGTGGAGTGTGGGAGGAAACCCACACAGGCACAGGAAGAATATGCAACCTCCAGGCAGGTAGTGTCACAGTTGGGATTCAGACCAGCAATCCTAGTGCTGCCAGACCGAAGAGCTAACCAATTAGCCAATGCAGTTCTAATATTTTCATGGTTATTTTCATGGTCTAAAATATAATACTGAATCAAATACTGAAACCTCTCTTCACTTCTTGTCCAAATAGAGTCAAGAGAAAGGTGAAGAAAGTGATCTTCACCTGACACTACTAGAAAATGACAAATCAGGAGCATGGTTGGGTCATTATACATCATGCCCCCTCCTTTTCACCTGCTCTTGTAATGAGCAGTACATGTGTCTATATGACTCCTAGAAAGGGTCCCAGCACCCACCCAACTTACATGTAGCATAAATGGAGCCCTAAGTTGCAGATGGCTCTGCACAGCCTTTACGAATAGTATGTCTGCCCCTGCTTTGCTCAGTTTGGAAAAGTCTAGGATACCTTGGTAGAGATGTTCCTATGTACAGATAAGATTTGTGGTGGTATGAATTCTGAAGCCATTAGATGTATTGGGTATTAACCTACAGGATTGAACTACTGAATGTACAGCCCAGGTGCGTTGCTAGGTGGCAAAAAGACCAGGGGCTTCAGCCCGAAGTCCAAGGCCGGCACGGGGGGGGCCTCTAGTGGCCCTGGGTTTCTTTGGTTGGGCGGAGGGGTTGTGTGGCGGGGGGTACGCTGACTTGCTGGTTGCTGCCTGGCTTACCAGTGCCCATCAATGCTGACCACTAAACTGACCTACCTACCTGACATACACTGACCTACCTGACACATACACTGACCTACCTGACATACACACACTGACCTACCTACCTGACATACACTGACCTACATACACTGACCTACCTGACATACACAAAAAACAGGAAGGTTGGGACTTTGAGTGAGGTGGGCAAATGAGGCCAATGGGTCAGTCACCATCAAAAACAAGCCATTTTATTAATACATAGTAAAATAATGGCATAATGGTGACCCCAATATGGGTTGACTGTCACATCATATACAGATACACCCTTTTTGGTACATTGTAAACATTCATAAAAAGCCCCTAAAAAAGGGGGTGCAGAGCGAATGGTATGAAAGGTGAAATGTCCATAAATTGCATAACATCACAAAGTAAATAAATAAATGGAACTTTGGGATTGGTAGACCCAGTAAGAGGGGAAGTAATTGTTGGGTGCATGTCGTAAGCCTGACGCGTTTCGTGTATCAAAACACTCTTCAGGGGCGATTAAGCATCAATATCTAAAGACAAAAGAAAAAAGGGAAGGCTGTTCTAGATGGAGTGCAATATGCATGGTAAAAAAGAAACAGGGTAACTGCGCATATGGGGGGGCAGAAACGCCACTACCCCAAATGGATACTCACATGCCGATGGGGTATGAACTCCATGAGGTGCACGGTCACTGACATACACTGACCTACATACACTGACCTACCTGACCCACACTGACCTACCTGACCCACATACACTGACCTATCTGACCTACACTGACCTACATACACTGACCCACCCACACTGACCTACATACACTGCCCACACACATTGACCTACCTAAACCACACTGACCTACCTGACCCACACTGACCGGGTTAGACACAGGCAGGGGTGGTGAAGGGGGGTTAGACACAGACAGGGGTAGAGGAGGAGGGTTAGACATAAACAGGCAGGGGTGGTGAGGGGGTTAGACACAGGCAGGGCTGGTGAGGGGGGTTAGACACAGGCAGGGCTGGTGAGGGGGGGTTGGACACAGGCAGGGGTGGTGAGGGGGGGTTAGACACAGGCAGGGGTGGTGAGGGGGGGTTAGACACAGGCAGGGGTAGAGAAGGAGGGTTAGACATACACAGGCAGGGGTGATGAGGGGGTTAGACACAGGCAGGGGTGGTGAGGGGTGGTTAGACACAGGCAGGGGTGGTGAGGGGGGTTAGACACAGGCAGGGGTGGTGAGGGGGGGTTAGACACAGGCAGGGGGGGTTAGACACAGGCAGGGGTGGTGAGGGGGGGTTAGACACAGGCAGGGGTGGTGAGGGGGGTTAGACACAGGCAGGGGTGGTGAGGGGGGGTTAGACACAGGCAGGGGTGGTGAGGGGGGGTTAGACACAGGCAGGGGTGGTGAGGGGGGTTAGACACAGGCAGGGGTAAAGGAGGAGGGTTAGACATACACAGGCAGGGGTGGTGAGGGGGTTAGACACAGGCAGGGGTGGTGAGGGGGGGTTAGACACAGGAAGTGGTGGTGAGGGGGGGTTAGACACAGGCAGGGGTGGTGAGGGGGGGTTAGACACAGGAAGTGGTGGTGAGGGGAGGTTAGACACAGGCAGGGGTGGTGAGGGGGGGTTAGACACAGGCAGGGGTGGTGAGGGGGGGTTAGACACAGGCAGGGGTGGTGAGGGGGGGTTAGACACAGGCAGGGGTGGTGAGGGGGGGTTAGACACAGGCAGGGGTGGTGAGGGGGGTTAGACACAGGAAGTGGTGGTGAGGGGGGGTTAGACACAGGCAGGGGTGGTGAGGGGGGTTAGACACAGGAAGTGGTGGTGAGGGGGGGTTAGACACAGGCAGGGGTGGTGAGGGGGGGTTAGCCACAGGCAGGGGTGGTGAGGGGGGGTTAGACACAGGAAGTGGTGGTGAGGGGGGGTTAGACACAGGCAGGGCTGGTGAGGGGGGTTAGACACAGGCAGGGCTGGTCAGGGGGGTTAGGCACAGGCAGAGGTGGTGAGGGGGGTTAGACACAGGAAGTGGTGGTGAGGGGGGGTTAGACACAGGCAGGGGTGGTGAGGGGGGGTTAGACACAGGCAGGGCTGGTGAGGGGGGTTAGACACAGGCAGGGCTGGTGAGGGGGGGTTAGACACAGGAAGAGTTGGTGAGGAGGAGTTAGACACAGGAAGTGGTGGTGAGGGGGGGTTAGACACAGGCAGGGGTTGTAAGGGGGGTTAGACACAGGCAGGGGTGGTGAGGGGGGGTTAGACACAGGAAGTGGTGGTGAGGGGGGTTAGACACAGGCAGGGCTGGTGAGGGGGGATAGACACAGGCAGGGCAGGTGAGGGGGGTTAGACACAGGCAGAGGTGGTGAGGGGGGTTAGACACAGGAAGTGGTGGTGAGGGGGGGTTAGACACAGGCAGGGGTGGTGAGGGGGGTTAGACACAGGCAGGGCTGGTGAGGGTGGTTAGATACAGGCAGGGCTGGTGAGGGGGGTTAGACACAGGCAGGGCTGGTGAGGGGGGGTTAGACACAGGAAGAGGTGGTGAGGGGGGGTTAGACACAGGAAGTGGTGGTGAGGGGGGGTTAGACACAGGCAGGGGTGGTGAGGGGGGGTTAGACACAGGCAGGGGTTGTGAGGGGGGGTTAGACACAGGCAGGGGTGGTGAGGGGGGGTTAGACACAGGAAGTGGTAGTGAGGGGGGGTTAGACACAGGCAGGGGTGGTGAGGGGGGTTAGACACAGGAAGAGGTGGTGAGGGGGGGTTAGACACAGGAAGTGGTGGTGAGGGGGGGGTTAGACACAGGCAGGGGTGGTGAGGGGGGGTTAGACACAGGAAGAGGTGGTGAGGGGGGGTTAGACACAGGAAGTGGTGGTGAAGGGGGTTAGACACAGGCAGGGGTGGTGAGGGGGGGTTAGACACAGGCAGGGGTGGTGAGGGGGGGTTAGACACAGGCAGGGGTGGGGAGGGGGGTTAGACACAGGAAGTGGTGGTGAGGGGGGGTTAGACACAGGCAGGGGTGGTGAGGGGGGTTAGACACAGGCAGGGCTGGTGAGGGGGGTTAGACACAGGCGGGGGTGGTGGAGATGAGATCAATGGCGCTGACACTTACTTTCTCTCAGTGTCAGCCGCGCCTCCAGCGATCCCTCTTTCATCAGGGGGTCTCAGTGTACAGCAGGAAGCTCTTCCCCTTCACACTGTTACCCGTCAGCTGACTTTCTCTTGTCATCCCGACATGTCAGCAGCAGTAGGGGGGAGCCGTGGAAAGGATGGGCGGCGGTCCGCTGTGCGGGTATAGCAGCGAGTGCTCTGCCATCACCTCTAAAAGCAGCGGCACCACCCAGGCCACCCTCACAGTGGGATAAGAAGTAGAGCGATCGTCGGGAGTTCCACCACCATCTTCTTAGGCATCAATGTGCCGTCCCTCAGAACCTGGCCCCCGGGACCCATGGTCCCACCAGGTCCCATGGTAGGGCCGCCCTGCCCATGAGCACTAGCGCGGAGGAGGAGGAAGTGCAATCCTCCTCCGCTTTCAATGCTGGGAAGTGTGGGCACAGTGGGCAGTGACGTCACTGGTTGCTAGCCACTAGGCGGCTATAGCAACCAGTGACCAAGAGTGGAGTCATTCAGGTGTGGAGGGGGAGCTGGAGCCGGAGCCAGCGCTACCACGGCGCACTCCGCCCCTGTCCCCGGCATTCTAGGACCGGGACAAGAGACTCGGGGCTGTTAGCCCCAGGCTAGGGGCTGTAGCCCCAATAGCCACCCCCTGACGACGCCTCTTATAGCCTATTAATGAAATAATAAGAGAAAGTGAATTAAATGATGCTATATTATGCTGTTGCATTACAAAGGCATTGATATCTGCTGATCATCAGTAGTGTGACCCTGACTGCCATTGAATATTGATGGAAATACAGAATATTTCAAAGTTGTCGAACACCACACATAATCCTGGCATAAAACTCAGAACAGACAAAATGGCAAGGTTCATACACAGTCACAAATAAATCTTGCATATGTGGTCAGGTTATCAGTCCCACTTTACTCATGGGCCCAGGCACCCATCTAAAGTGCTTTGGGTTAACTACTTTACACCATGGTAAGTGATGATCAGTGGTAGACAATGTTAAGGGAGTCACTAAAAAGATATATGAATGCAATAAATTGCTATTAAGATATATATTCAAAGCCCCAAGCTCAAAAAACTTACCCGCTAACAGGAAACACCAGCCCTAAATATTTGCAAAGAAACGGAAAAGAATATGAAGGAAGGAGCATTAAGTGGTAATTCACTGATGATATAGCATACACATATTTATTAAAACAAATGTTTATTGTAATATATACAAAAAACACATGTACAAATAAGCAAAAAGGGCTACCAAAAGATAGATAAAATGACTAAATGTGCAACAAAACATCAAATGGTATTATATAACGCTTGTCACAGTATAATGTCGAACGGTGTTATATGGAGCTTCCCAACATGTTTCCCGGTGCAATGGCCGCTTCCTCAGGGCTTCATTTCATAGAGTCTAGCTCCACACCTATGTTCAAAGTGTCTGACGTTTCCGAGCTAAGGGGAGACCAAAGATAGATTGTCTAGTCAGAAACCAACGTACAGGAGAAAGAACCCAGTATGCCAGTCTATTCAGAGTGCAGTGCACATGTGCTGGTGACGTCACCAGCTGTATTAATAGTATCTCCTAAGATGCACACCTCAGAAATATTCCTTGTACCTACAGGTAAGCTTTATTATAAGCTTACCTGTAGGTACAAGTCAACAAGCAATGTTTACTACCACTTTGAGAGTCTCATGAAATATTAAAATCAATTACTACTAAAAATAATCTATAAAGTAAATTAACATTACAAATGACATGACATATAGTCCTCGACTTTCACGGTCAACATGAGCAATGAAGAAAATAAGGAAAGATAAGAATGAAAAGTGACAGGGGCCAGCATTAAAGCTAACTTTTTGTTTTGCCCTTCATTAGGAACAAAGCAATGACTCTTCACTGTCCAATCAGTAGGACTGTTGTAAGGTCACCGACCGGACAATGCTGCCTTGAAGGGGAGCCTGAAACAGGACTGGATGCATAAAATTACAAATCCTTTGACAGGTAAGACAATTTACATCTATGCATTTCAATCATCTATTTAGCTGCTTGCCTGAATCTCATCTTTAAAATTAGAATGTGCTGACTGTGTGGAAATGGTACATATAATCAAATAGAATTATGTGCCTTGCTGAATGCCCACTAGATGCTGCAATCACAGATCAGACCATACAATAAAGTGGTAAACAGCACAGGAACACATCATCATCAGTGCTAGCAGGAGTATGAAGAAAGGACTAGAGACAGGAAAAGCTGTAGACTTGTATTTGCAGAGCATGGTAATAATTATCATGAAAAATGTATGAGTCACGTTTATGTAGAAATGTGCATTGCTAAACAGGAGGCAGAAACCCTCATCCGCGTAATATTGGTTTATACAACACTGATGCTTTAAATCCTCTGCACTGAATGACCATCCAGTCACACTGACCAAAAGAATGTCAATAACACACTGAAGAGGAAGCAGAGGAAAAGATAAAAATATATTTTTCCCGGTCTGAAGATACATGACGTGTAAGTACAATGTAAACAAAATTTAAAAAAAATAAAGAATATTTACCTTCCAACCTCCAGAGTTTAAAGGGGAACCCCAGTCAAGAAAATATATGACAATATACTATAATATTTACAGTGGGGACAGAAAGTATTCAGACCCCCTTAAATTTTTCACTCTTTGTTATTTTGCAGCCATTTGCTAAAATCATTTAAGTTCATTTTTTTTCCTCATTAATGTGCACACAGCACCCCATATTGACAGAAAAACACAGAATTGTTGACATTTTTGCAGATTTATTAAAAAAGGAAAACTGAAATATCACATGGTCCTAAGTATTCAGACCCTTTGCTCAGTATTTAGTAGAAGCACCCTTTTGAGTCTTTTTGGGAAAGATGCAACAAGTCTTTCACACCTGGATTTGGGGATCCTCTGCAATTCCTCCTTGCACATCCTCTCCAGTTCTGTCAGGTTGGATGGTAAACGTTGGTGGACAATGCTCAATTTGGTTTAAGACAGGGCTCTGGCTGGGCCATTCAAGAACAGTCACAGAGTTGTTGTGAAGCCACTCCTTTGTTATTTTAGCTGTGTGCTTAGGGTCATTGTCTTGTTGGAAGGTAAACCTTCAGCCCAGTCTGAGGTCCTGAGCACTCTGGAGATGGTTTTCGTCCAGGATATCCCAGTACTTGGCCGCATTCATCTTTCCCTCGATTGCAACCAGTCGTCCTGTCCCTGCAGCTGAAAAACACCCCCACAGCATGATGCTGCCACCACCATGCTTCACTGTTGGGACTGTATTGGACAGGTAATGAGCAGTGCCTGGTTTTCTCCACACATACCGCTTAGAATTAAGGCCAAAAAGTTCTATCTTGGTCTCATCAGACCAGAGAATCTTATTTCTCACTATCTTGGAGTCCTTCAGGTGTTTTTTAGCAAACTCCATGCAGGCTTTAATGTGTCTTGCACTGAGGAGAGGCTTCCGTCGGGCCACTCTGCCATAAAGCCCCGACTGGTGCAGGGCTGCAGTGATAGTTGACTTTCTACAACTTTCTCCCATCTCCCCACTGCATCTCTGGAGCTCAGCCACAATGATCTTTGGGTTCTTCTTTACTTCTCTCGCCAAGGCTCTTCTCCCCCGATAGCTCAATTTGGCCAGACGGCCAGCTCTAGGAAGGGTTCTGGTTGTCCCAAAGGTCTTCCATTTAAGGATTATGGAGGCCACTGTGCTCTTAGGAACCTTAAGTGCAGCAGAAATTTTTTTGTAACCTTGGCCAGATCTTTGCCTTGCCACAATTCTCTCTCTGAGCTCTTCAGGCAGTTCCTTTGACCTCCTTTGACCTCATGATTCTCATTTGCTCTGACATCCTATAATAAGGCTTACCTGTAGGTAAAAAAAAATCTCCTAAACCTGTATGGTTTAGGAGATATTCCCCTTGCTATGAGCCGCTGACTGCAGCAGGGGATTCTCGGCTGAAGGCCCTGCAGATGCCAGACCTTGCCGGGAAAGAAATCTCCTGCGCGCATGCGCGGGAGTGATGACATTGCGGCTCCAGCCACTCACAGCGCTGGAGCCGCAATACCCGGAAGACACGCCGAGGCAACATGTCAGCTACCTCGGCATGGACAAGGTAAGATACCGACGCCTCGTTCTAACTCGTTCTAAGGTAAGTATTTCATAATGAGCTAGTATGCGGTGCATACTAGCTCATTATGCCTTTTGCCTTACAGGGGTATAAAAAAAAAGTGTCAGCGGGTAAACAACCGTTTTAAGGGGGTCTGAATACTTTCCGTCCCCACTGTATATATATATATATATATATATATATATATATATATATATATATATATATATATATTAGAGCTGTTAGATAGATCTATGTGTTTATTGAGGAAAGGAACACTGCTGGATAAATGTCATGAAACCAAATCAGCTTGCTTTAAATCTGAACACCTGGCACAAAAACTTTGGTTTAAATATATTTCTCAATTGTCACTTTGTGTGCACCATATGCCTTTGCCAACCCAGTTATTACTTTGCAAAAGTAACAGTGACACCATCACTGTGCTGTACATAGCTTGTGCAAAGAACAGAACTGTGGGTGGGGCCCAGCAGGCTCCACTAACTATAGGCTTCCTGTAGAAAACTACTGGAGGGGGTAGATACAAAACCAGTCACCCTGCACAAGGAGAGAGAACAGTAACCGGTCTAGATTACAGGAAGCTCCTGCAAAGAGGAAAAGTTTCACACTGGTTACTTCACAGATTTGAAAGAAACACACACAATCCATCAAGGTTTAAGTAAGAATACACACCTATTTAGACAACATTTGCTTATGCCAGAATTTAGCTTTAAAATTTTTCTATAGGAAAAAAAGCTAAAAAAACAGCTGAAATATATGTTTGCTTTTTTATCTGCCTAAGGATTTATAATCTTGTACAGGCAGTTCTCTGGTTTACTAAAATTAAGACAGGAGACACATGCAGTTCCTGATTAATTCACCTCTCTGGTTCATCAATGCAGCTTCCTGTATCACATCTTCACCTCCAGCCTCCTCACTGGAGAGTGTATTGGTATCATTACTTCTGTGTGGCAAAATCATTGTACCACCTAGTACAGATGTCAGTATCCCAAGAATGGTTGACAAAAATGACGAATCTCCTAGCAGGTAGAGATGGGCCGAACATCCCTCGGTTCGATTTGCGCCATCACAAAAGACTCGAACCGTAAACCCTATTAACCACTTGCCAACCAGCTGCTATCATTATACTGTGAAAGGTCAGCTCTTTCCTGCAAATCGCCGTAGTTGTACATTGGTTCCTTTAAGAGCCATAGCTCTTAAATGCGTGTGGCCGCGATGTCTGTTGGCCACCCGCGATCGCAGGAAGAAGAGCCAGAACGGGGATCTGTCAATGTAAACAGACAGATTCCCATTCTGACAGGGGAGGAAAGAGAGATCTACTGTTCTTATTGATTAGAAACAGCGATCTCTCTCCTCCTCCAGTCAGTCCTATCCCTCAACAATTAGAAACACCTGCCAGGGAACACATTTAACCCCTTGATCGCCCCGTAGTGTTAGCCCCTTCCCTGCCAGTGACATCTACACAGTAATCAGTGCATTTTTATAGCACTGATCGCTGTATAAATGTCAATGGTCCCAAAAAAGTGTCAAAAGTGTACAATCTGTCACTGCAATGTCGCAGTCCCGCTAAAAATCTTAGATTGCCGCCATTACTAGTAAAAAAAAAAAAAAAAAATGCCATAAATCTATTCCCTATTTTGTAGAAGCTATAACACTTGCGCAAACCAATCAATATATGTTTATTGTGATTTTTTTTTTTTTTACCAAAAATATGTAGAAGAATACATATTGGCCTAAACTGATGAAGAAATTAGTTTGTTTTTTTTTTGTTTTTGTTTTTTGAGGAGGGGGGATATTTATTATAGCAAAAATAATGTTTTTGTTTTTTTTTCAAAATTGTTGCTATTTATTTGTTTATAGCTCAAAAAATAAAAACCACAGAGGTGAGCAAACAACACCAAAAGAAAGCCCTATTTGTGGAAGAAAAAAAGGACATCAATTTTATTTGGATACAGCATCGCACGACAACGCAATTGTCAGTTAAAGCGACTCAGTGCCATATCGCAAAAAAAAATGGCCTGGTCATTAAGGAGGAAAATCTTCCGTTCTGTAAGTGGTTAAAGTCTATGGGACCCGAACCTGAAAAATCAAAAGTCCCCATTTTGAAGGCTTATATGCAAGTTATTGGCCTTAAAAAAGGTAAAGGTCCCAGGTACTGCCTTGGGGGACAATGCAAGAATAACATTTAAAAAAAAGATTTTTTTTATAGGAGCAGTGATTTGAATGATGCTTAAAGTGAAACAGTAAAAATTAAAAATTATTTCAAATATAGTGCCTGGGGGGTCCCCTTAATCTGCCTGTAATGCCCCGTACACACGGTCGGACTTTTCATCTACAAAAGTCCGACAGCCTGTCCGACAGACTTCCAGCGGACTTTCGGCGGACTTTCGGCGGACTTGCGGCAGACTTTCTAACGAACAGACTTGCCTACACACGACCACACAAAAGTCCGACGGATTCGTACGTGATGACGTACACCGGACTAAAATAAGGAAGTTGCTAGCCAGTAGCCAATAGCTGCCCTAGCGTGGGTTTTTGTCCGTAGGACTAGCATACAGACGAGCGGACTTCGGGGTCCGTCGTAGTTACGACGTAAAGATTTGAAGCATGTTTCAAATCTAAAGTACGTCGGATTTGAGGCTAAAAAAGTACGTTGAAAGTCCGGAGAAGCCCACACACGATCGGATTACCAGCCAGCTTTAGTCCGTCAGCGTCCGTTGGACTTTTGTAGCTGAAAAGTCCGACCGTGTGTACGCAGCATAAAGTGGCACATCTGTACCATGTATAGAGCCTGCTGCAGCAAAAATGACATTTCTAAAGAAAAAAAATTACTTTAAATTGATTTTTCCTGCAAGCTTTTTTTATTTTGTAAACGATGGCTTGGGGAGCCAGTCTGTATGATGAGGCCACAATTTAGTGCACTCGGAACCAGATTTGAGATTTTTTGGATGAATTCTGGTGTATCTCTGGCAGATGGATGGAAATGACAAAGTTCTGCACCACAGCGAGGAAGCCTTATGTGAAGAAGACAAATTCTTGTACACTGAGGCCAAGAGTAACAATTTTTTTTTAGATAAAGTTTGGTGTCTCTTTTGCAGACTTTGGATAGAAGTAACAGGTGCAGAAGAATTGGGCTTTGGGTGTTGGTGGTGCTTTCACAACTTAACC
Source organism: Lithobates clamitans (assembly GCA_037952925.1). NCBI lineage: Eukaryota > Metazoa > Chordata > Amphibia > Anura > Ranidae > Lithobates > Lithobates clamitans. The sequence goes on from JBBGZY010000545.1 coordinate 8,549,294, forward strand.
CTATAGAGGTACTCTTAATGAAAGCAAGAATTGGCCTTGCTGCAAAAAAATGAAATGATATGCACCTGTCAAACAGTTGCAGAAAAATTGTTTTTTGGGTGTCAGTACCTGTTTAAGAAAAGCTGCACCACCAAATTGAGTGCATGTGCCAGGCAGGGTACATGTGTCAATGTTCCCTGTCGAAAGGCGGACAGAAGGTTAGTGCCATTTTTGCACACCATCATTCTTAGCTCAAGCTGCCGTGGCATGAACCACCTCTGGGCCTGCCCCTGCAGAGCTGAAAGAATCTTTGCTCCGGTGTGGCTCCTGTCCCCTAGACAGACCAGCTGAAGCACTGCATAGTATCTTTTAGCCTGACTCATTGAATAGCCCCTTTAACGCTTAGGGGGTTCTGGTGGTTCATGGGACAATTCAGCAAAGGAGGGCATGGAGGAGGAGGGGTGGAGCTGCCATATCTGGCATCTTTACCATCAGCTGTATGGCTGCAAAACAAGCTCCAGCACTGAGCCCTGTTCTGCATCCTTTCTAGTTGCAAGCAGAGTTACCCAGTGTGCTGTGAATGCAACAAATCGTCCCTGACAATGCTTGCTAGACCATGTGTCAGAAGTAATGTGGACCTTGCTGCTGACTGCCTTGCCCAACGATGCCAAAACATTGCCTTCCACGTGATGGTACAGAACTGAAATGGCCTTCCGTGCAAAGAAATAGCGACTGGAACCTGCCATGTGGTACAGCACATTCTGCAAATTCACAGCTGGGGGCAGAATCCTCCAGATGAAAACTAAATGCTAGGCATTTGGGTGGCAGGGAGTGTATTTTTTATTTTAAATGCAGCAGCTAGGGCAAAGAAATGTGCCTGCTATACTCTACAGCTGGTGGTGTGCTGCTGGCAGACGTGCAAGGACCTGTGACACCATTTTCTATACCATCATGCCTATCAGTGGAGGCTGCTGAGAGGTCATGAGGTATAATGGGGGTAAACATGAAATGTGAAGAGTGAGGAGGAGAAGAATCATGTCCCTTGTGTGTGGCTTTCAGGTGCTCATGCCAACGGGCTGAGTGGTGGGAGGTTAAATGCCTTGTCAAGCATGTGGTATCCAAATGACTGGTGTTTTTGCCACGCTTAATCTGCTTGCTGCAGAGATTGCAAATTGCAACAGCGATCGGCTGCACATGTGCTAAAAAAAGGCCCACACAGCTGAGCTGTGGGAAGTGGACCGGGAGATAACAGCTCCACAATCTGATGGAATAGGATGGATGCTCTCTACTCTTCCATGATGGCTGCCTCTGGAGGATATCCTGCCTCGTTGGGGTTGTGCCTCCCCCTCACTTTCCTCCTCTGCTCTATCTGGCACCCAAGTCACATCAATGACCTCATCATCCCCTCCATCCTCATCACTAGAGCCAGCTTGGCTCTGTGCCCTGATTGGGCAAAGCCTTGCACCTGACCAGTGGTCAGGTGCATTGCTTCATCCAATTAGGGCCCTAGAATGAGCTGTGAAGCACCTCACAAATTTGGGTGTTCGCCTAAAAGCGAACAGGCGATGTTCGAGCCAAACTTTTGTTCGGCCCAAACCATTCGCCCCAAGTTCCACTTTATGCCCTCCTCTTCTTTTTCTGTAACTTTTTTGAATGGGGGGAGTGGGTACCTGGTTTTGACAAGAAGTCACTCCCACTTTCAGTCAGTTTGCCACGGTGGATCCACTCTAAGTTCTCCTAACCCCCACCCACAACTTTCTGGGACATGTCACAGGTCCCAGAAGGCTGCGGGACAATTCTCAAAGCACAGCTGGGCTTGCACTTCTGCTGTAGGCAACTGTCTGTGAAGCCACAAGGAATCACAGCCAAATGCCCACAATAAACATGCTGATGCCGGAGACCCAAAGACCAGTTCAGGTGAGGACAGCGCTGAATCCCTGGACAGGGGAGTGTCCTTATATTAAAGTCAGCAGCTACAGTATTTATATATTTTTTAAACAGGGCGAAAAAACACTTTAACTAATTCATGCCATTTTTAATTTTATGAATAAAAAAGTATGCATGCAGTACATCAAAGCATAATGGGCTTCATAACAAGAAAGACCAGCAATGGCTGCATGCTGGTTGACAATCTGTGTATGGTGACTAATAAATACAGCCTGTATCTGCTAGGATGGGAGGGGAATATACTTCCTTTGAATCATTCAGGTGACTTTTTAACACAACAGTTGTTAACCGCTTCCCGACCGCCTCACGCAGATATACTGCGGTAGAAGGGCACGTACAGGCAGAATCACGTACCTGTATGTTACCCTTTAAGAGGCGGCCGGTGGGTGCGCGACCACCGGCGGCGGCGCCCGCGAACGCCCGCGCGTGCCCACGGGAAACTCCGTGAGTCAAGTCGCGGGTCCCATGGACTCGATCACCACAGGGATACCCGCGATCGCCTCACAGAGGGAAAGAACGTGGAGATACTAATGTAAACAAGCATCTCCCCGTTCTGCCTAGTGACAGTGTCACTGATCTCTGCTCCGTGTGATCGGAGCAGAGATCAGTGACATGTCACACACAGCCATGCCCCCCACAGTTAGAAACACGCTGCTAGGACACACTTAGCCCCTACACTGCCACCTAGTGGTTAACCCCTTCACTGCCAGTGTCATTTACACAGGAATCAGTGCATTTGTATAGCACTGATTGCTGTATGAATGACAATGGTCCCAAAAATGTGTCAAAAATGTCTGATGTGTCCGCCATAATGTCGTAGTCGTGATACAAATCGTTGATCGCCACCATTTGAAAAAAAATAAAAATTATTAATAAAAATACGATAAAACTATCCCCTATTTTGTAAACGCTACAACTTTTGCGCAAACCAATCAATCGTCGCTTATTGCGATTTTTTTTTACCAAAAATATGTAGAAGAAAACGTATTGGCCTAAACTGAGGGAAAAAATGTTTTTTTACATATTTTTGGGGGATATTTATTATAGCAAAAAGTTAAAAATAATGCGATTTTTTTTCAAAATTGACGATCTTTTTTTGTTTATAGCGCAAAAAATAAAAACCGCAGGGGTGATCAAATACCACCAAGAGAAAGCTCTGTTTGTGGGGAAAAAAAAAGACGTCAATTTTGTTTGGGAGCCACATCGCACGACCGGGCAATTGTCAGTTAAAATGACGCAGTGCCGAATCACAAAAAGTGCTCTGGTCAGGAAGGGGGTAAATTCTTCCAGGGCTAAAGTGGTTAATTTAGCCTCCATAGAGCTCCTATTGTTTAGCGCTTTCAACCTGCTTGCTGAAATTGTCAAACAGAACTGAGCACTTGCTAGTTTGGACTAACATTGTCAGAGGGATTTTGAGCTCATTTTCCTTGTGGATGTTGTCCATGCTACCATGCAGAGTGAAATAATGGAGCAGAAGGTACACCAAACCTGTACCCCCTATTAAGTACCAGTGAGTTTTGAAGTGAGAGATATACCAATCACATCTACACCTTAGCGAATCACATCTGCATGAATATGGTCACTGAAATGCCCAAGGGCTTGCTGTCTGAATAAATGTGTGTCAAGCAATGCTGTGTTGCTTTAATAGTTAAGACCGTGAAAGTGAAAAGTAAACTAGACTGCTTTTTAGGCTTGAGTTATTCCTTATAAAAGGGAACACATTAGCATATAACTCTGAATTATTTTTATTTTAATCTATCTAAAAAACTTCAGGAGAGTTAGTTCCCTGTCCCGTCCTGAATTGAACCTTGGTTTACTTTTAATCCATTTCTCAGGGAAGTTTCATACAGGCTTACCAAAACTCACCCACTCACATCCTTTAACATTACACCCAGAGCTTAATGCAGTCGTGTCCACAGACTGTGAGTAATGGGAAAATGTTTAAACAGACTTGAGATGTACATTGTTTTTTATTTTCAAACCCAAGTTTATTAGGAAAGTTATAGGTAAAGTAAGCAGTGTACTGAAATATACTTGAATTAAGCAAGGAAATAATTACATGAAATTATCCATTATGTCCTAATCTGGTAAAAACTTAAAGCAGATATTGCAAAAGATAATAAATGAATACCAGATTGGCTGAGAGAGTGACTTGTGAAATGCTCTGTCTTGCTTCCAAAATTGTTAGTGGAACTTTAAAGCAAAATGAGAGATGATAGAGAGAAAGGAGGGGATTGGGAAAGGATTGGTAAGGAAAGGGGTCTGAGAAAGAAAGAAGAAGGAGAAGGGGAGAAAGTAGAGAAGATGAAAAAATAGGATGGGGGGTGCACATACTCACTTATTGGGAAGGGGAGGAAGATGAGGGTAAGGGAAGTAGCTGCAGTAAGGGATTATGTGAAGGCGCCTTAAAGTGTTACTAAGCCTAAAAATGTTTTTTTACCTTAATGCATTATTTTATTATTATTATTATTTTATATTATATACTGAGTGTGTAATTAAAAATGGGAGGTTTTTATCATTACTTTAATCTATGTAGTCATGCTATATTATATTTTAACACCTGAAAAGTTAATTTAAGGGGATTTGGTGTTGCTATTCTTGCACTATTATCACCTTTATTAGCTTGGCATAAAAAAGAAATCATGTGTTATGGGTCTTCGGATTGAGAACAGAGTGTCTCACAGGTAGTGCATGGCTAATTGAGTTTGTTGGAACAGGAGTTTAATAAGCTGTGTAGCTGCCTGAGGAGAAATCATACACTGCCCATACTGGAACAAAGGGCTTGGAAATCGTCTTGTGATAAAATTGAGTCTATTTTAAGAACTTGTGAGGCCATAAAATTCTGTCCCAGGTTCCAATGCATGTGGCATCAAGGCTTTGGGCTATTACGGTTTATCCAGAAGAGGGAGGTTAAAGGTCCTGAGATGGTACAAAGGTTGTGGTCCTCTTATGATCTCTACCAACAGGATATTGTTCATCAATGTGAAGCTCTTGCAAGGTTCCTGTTGTAAGGTTTAGTCCAAAGTGGAGCTTTGGCTGAGGGTTGAGGCGTAGCGTAGTCAAGCAGGCTGGGTCAGTAAGAAGTCTTGACAGCAAGGTACAAAATCAAAATCCATGGGCATGGTTGAAGACAGGCAGGGGTCATACACAGACTGGCAGAGGAATGCAGAATGTCAGACAAAAGAGTGGTCCAGGAATCAGGCAAAGTCCCAAAAAAACAGAAGTTCAGCAGTTTAACAAGTGAGCATACACCCAGGGAACAAATCCCACAAATTGTGTGTACCCAGCTTAACACAGTATAGATGAATAAATAATATGTAGAATGCAATGGTAAATAGTAACTAAATGATAATATTACAACATGAGTAGAAAGAATGTAGGAGAGAATAAACTCCCACCTGATGTACATGGCACAGGTAGTTGTAACGCATTCGATTACAAGGGAGAGTATGGACCGCAGAGAGGACCTCAGAGGTAAAGAGGAGTCTTGGGTAAAATCTGAAAAAAGAGATGATAGAGATATAAAGGAAAGGGTAAGAGGAAAGAAAAAGGCCTATTAGGCCGCTAGGAAAAAAATACGGGTAAAAAGGACGGCAAATAAGGGTGACAAGGGGGGAGAGAGGCTGTCTGCTCCGTATAAGGGCAGAGGATTAACTGGGGTAGGAAATTGGTTTCACAACCGTAAGGTTCCAGGACCATGGGATCAAAGTGTGGAGGGAGAAAAAGATCCACCCATGGTTGCCAAATTTTCAAATGCCGTGGGATCTTATCTAAGATTGTTGCCTCGATCTTACTGTGGATCATAGCTAGAGTGATCCTATTTTTACTCTCTACAGAGCGGAGAGATGAAGATTTCCAGGCCTTTGCAATAGTCTGTTTAGAAGATGTGATGACATTTATTGCAAGTTTCTATTGAGCCTTTGTAAGGTCGGGTAGACAGCAGTTTAGCAAGGCTTAAGCTGGTTCAGGGATGGTCAGCCTGCTTAGCAGGGTGGACAATATTCTGAATGTTTGCTTCCTTTTCATGGCAAAAAAGAATGAAATTAAAACTTTACAAAGACAATTGCAAAAACTTGCCGTGAATCGGAAGCAAAAAACAAAAATCCAGAAGCTACACCAAGAGCAGACCTTTTGGATACAACCTAAACAACATAAAACCAACACAACATCTATACCTCATGCTATTAGTGACCTGGAATACAATCCAGAATCCCATGGTATCCCTTGGGTAAATGCTGACGTGACTGAAAATGTGGATAGCAGATAACAGAGGAACTTGGAATCATCAATTTGTCAAATCATAAACTTTCTGAACCAGAAATACCAGTCCTCTCCAAAGGCCTCACATTTGACCCACCCATCAAACTGAATCATTTACAGTTATTGCAGATATGGAGGAATATTTCAGGAGACTAGAGTTCAAAGAATATTTTTACAGCAATTAAAGGAATCCTAGGACAATGGAATGCGACAAAAAGAAAAAGAACAGCAACTTCACACCTTCATATGGATGCAGCCCCAAACTGGACACCGATATTGACAAACTGCGAGTTACATCCTTGATATCCACCCAGGAAAAGAAAAATTTGTACAATCTTTCGCCCCCGGAGCAAATACACGACTTACGCAATAATCAGGTCATCACCATCAAACCTGCAGAAAAGGAGGAGCGGTTGTTGTGAAAGATACAAACAAATACATACAAGAGGGCCGGAGGCAGCTGGCATTAAATGTTACTTACTATCAGGGCTTTTTTTCAACAGGAATGCGGGGGGAACGGAGCTCCGGCACCTCCAGCACTGATTGTTTGTAATGGCAAGGGGTGCTGGGAGTGTGCTGGAGGTTCTATTGATGCTAGCTGCTGGGGAATCAATTGTTGCTGGAGGATATTTATTTTTGCAGGGGGGGTCTATTGTTGCTGGGGAAGGATCTATTGCTGCTGGGGGTGGGTCTTATGTTGCTGGGGGGAATCAGTCGTTGCTTGGAGGGATCTACTGTTGAGGCAGGGGTCTATTGTTGCTGGCTGCTGGAGGGTCTATTGATGCTGGCTGTTGGGAGTCTAACGTTGCTGGGGTGGATCTATTGTTGCTGACAGTTCCATTTTTGTTAGCTACAGGGAATCTATTTTACTGTCTTTTTTGTTGTCATTAACAAAATCCATACAAATTACTTAGCACCACAAAATGTTTCTTGGTTCTATATTCTGTAAAAGGGGCAGTACTGGGAGGTGGGGGTGGAACCAAGGAACAGTGCTCAGAGGTGATTACGGGGGCAGGGACAAGGGGTGAGTCGGAAGAGGTGAGTTCCTGCACCTATCCTCTGAGAAAAAAAGCCCTGCTTACTATAAAAAACTGGATTATGATCCGATCCAGGTTTTTACTAAGCAATTAAAAGGTCTCATTTAAACACTACCATCCCATCTACATTCAGATTAACTAATTAACTAATCAGCAGGAAACTGTATTCTGATTATGAAGTCACAAATAATGGAAGAAAACCCTGCAATAAAGAACGCCGTAATCTGTGCTACCAAATCAATCTATCAAAAAGTGTCACACACTCAAAAGGGACCTTAAATATCACAGGATCATCAGGATCATACAACTGCACCTCCAGTGATGTTCTGTACCTCATCCAATGCAAAAAATGTACCAATAGATCCTACATTGGCAAAATAGGACAGAAGTTGCAAACAAGGATGAATCTGCAAAGACACACCATTAAGGAACATAAATAAGTTCTGCACACCTGTGGGACACCATTTCTCACAACCGGACCACACTACGAAAGACCTCAATATCTTAGTTCTTAAAGGAGAAGTCCAGCCTGAGCTCTTTAGGCTGGGATTCTCCTAAGGGTGACAGGGGTGCAATTGGTTTTGCACTCCTGTGACCCGTTTTCAGCAGAGTGTGGTCTGAAGTCCGCTCTCTGCTGACATCACACTGATCATTCCAGGCACCACGTCATCCCGACTCTGGACGTCTGTATATGCCAGGTGCCTGGACTGGTGGCTGTCTCAACCTCTCAGCGAGCCTCTGAGCCTCTGAGATGTCCGCTCCCCACCCCTCCACAGCTCAACGCTCCAGTGAGAGTGGAGGAACAGAGCAGGAGAGCTACTGATTGACAGTCAGCAGCTATCTGCTCGGGGAGCTGAGAGAACCGAGCCATTGGTGGTGTTCGATGGCTCGGTTCTCAGTGTAGAGACAGCGGGGGGACATGACTGCTGAGGTGCAATAAGCCCAGGTCCCATCCGACTTACATGACCACTTAACATACCTTACCCCTTCTTCCCATCCAATAAAAAACCACATACAACCATTAACGTTGGAAAGGGCAAGGCCACAGCTTTATTTTAACTCAAACATACAGCAGATATTTAAACCATGCCAGTCACAGTTGCACTGTGAGCACTCAAAAATACAAAAATAAAAGGGAGATGAAGGAGGGGCCTGTCCTTACCATAAGTGCCGGACCGGCCGTTAATCTCCCAATTACCAACAGTGCATAAAAAGGTTGCATATTTGCTGGCAAGGTCACCAAAACCGCAACACGCTGTGACATACCATACATTAGGGCGGGAGGGTGGGCAGCTCTTCCATGCTTCCGTCCGAAAAGGACCATAATCCCCTGGGGTGACGAACTCCTGAGCTCAGGCCCAACCCTTTGTCCCCCCTGTGCCAATCCTGGGATAGCCAAAAATTACTTTAACTCCTCCCTGGCCATGCCCCCATCAGTCAGGGCTCTCTTTCCCTAGAAGGCTCAAGAGGCCTTCAGATGCAACATCGGTCTGATGCTACATCCACCTAGGTGAGTAAAATTACCATACTTCTCTTTTAAAGGGAATTTCAAAACTAATCAGGAAAGGAAAGCTTTTGAACTAAGAATGATAGTTCTATTTGACATAAAAGATACCAGCCTGAATTTGGACTTGGGTTTTCTTACTCATTATCCAACAGTTTTATGACCCCCTCTGTGACTGTCACCCCACTTTCCTGGTTTATAGCTTTTTCTCTGTCTTATCTCACTAACTATCCTAGTTTAATTACCATTGTTGTGTACATTTGTTTTGTTTTTCTCCCTCGGAGACTGTCTTTTTTTAACATTCTGCTAAAACTGTGTGCATTAGTCAGTGGCGTTGCTAGGTCTGCAAAAGATCTGGGGCTAGGGCCCATAGCAGCGGTCACCAACCTTGGGGGTGGGGGCACGCCAGTGGTAAGCAATTTTTTGCGGGCAAAGGAAGGCTGGTTTTGGCATTTCAATCATGGCACCATGGTTGATATGGTGTAGGGATGTTCAAAGCGCATTGTTTCTATTGTTACATTGTAATATATAATGAAGTGGTTCAACTCACCATAATGCAGAATCAGTGGGTGTCACTTGCCACCGTCGCCTGTCACCAGATGCAGCTTTTTAACTTGCCACCATCACCTGCCACTAGATGTGGATTGTCACTTGCCACGTCACCTGCCACCATTTGCAGATTGTCACTTGCCACATCACCTGCTAACATTTGCAGATTGTCACTTGTCACGTCACCTGCCACCATTTGCAGATTGTCACTTGCCACCATTTTCAGAATGTCACTTGCCACATCACTTGCCACCATTTGCAGATTGTCACTTGCCACATCACTTGCCACCATTTGCAGATTGTCACCTGCCACCATTTGCAGATTGTCACTTGCCACATCACCTGCCACCATTTGCAGATTGCCACTTGCCATGTCACTTGCCACCATTTGCAGATTGTCACTTGCCACCATTTCCAGATTGTTACTTGCCACCATTTGCAGACCGTCACTTGCCATGCCAGCCAGTGCCACCAAATGTGCATTGTCACTGCATTGGTGGCAGGCTGGCAGCACTGGTCCATTTAGTGGGGGCAGGAGAGCGGAGATGCGGGATGGGCAGTGAGAGATGATGTAATCTCTCTGTTCCCTGCCGCACCTCCGACATTTTAAAGGCCCGCGCTGTGAGGGCGGAAGATCGCTTATGTGTGGAGGGCAGTGAGAGATGATGTCATCTCTCTGCTCCCCACTGCACATCACTCCCACATTGAAGTGGTCCGGCTGTGTGGGCCGAAGAGTGGTGACGGGTGGGCTCAGAGAGATGATGTCATCTCTGCTCGTCTGCCCGCTCGTCTCTCCTTCACCTCCAATGCCGCCCGCCGCAGCCGCGACCCCCAGAAACTCGGGGCTATGGGCTCCACATTCGGGGCTCCAGCCTTGATAGCCACACCCTGTTGACGCCTATGACATTAGTATTGCTTGGACCTTGAAGAAGGGGACATACCCCGAAAGCCTGTCCTGAAAAATTGTATGTTAGTGCAAATAAAAAAGTATCACAGACAGTACTGAATTGTTTCTGTAACATTGTTAAAAAAATCTTGCAGTCAGCCATGACACCTTCTCCTGAGAAACATCTGAAAGATAAGAAATATATATTTTTTTAAATGTAGAAATGCTGTGTGAATGGGAACACATAACAAACATATAGTGATGAAGTGGAAATATGCTTTGAAAAGTGTTAGCCTTAAAGTCAATTAGTCAAATTGAGTCAAACTCCTCAATGTGACATTTCGGCTGCACAATTTTCCTGCAGAACAAAGAGTGTTATCTCCCTGTTAAAGAAGAAGTGGAAAATAAGGACCTATGGGCATGATCAAGAGATAATAAAAAGTGCTGTGCTAATGCTATTGACAGACTGCAGCATATGTGCCTTTTCGAAATGTTTTCATCAGTTATACTTTAAAGAAAAGTTGAACAGAGAAATCTATGGAGGCTGCAATTGCCGACTTCTCCTAATATTGTTAGCTGCCTGGCACTCATACTGACCATCTGGTTGTAATACTTTCTGAACAAATTTGCAAATCAGAATTTCTGACCCCACTCGACTTTAGTTGCTGTATGTTTGTGCCAGGTCAGTGACTCAAAGTAATGAAGTCAGAGACAGCCAGGTCACTTACATTTTCTGATAAAGATCAGCAATGGCAGTCCACACATTTCTCTCAGTACCGTTTTTCTTCAAATATAAAAATAGATGATCAGAGATGGAAATATACATTTTTACATTGCTTATAAACAACAAACACATGCATGAACATACAGACACACACACACACACACACATACAATATATAGTAAGTGGTTGTGTGGTTAGCTATGTTTTATTCACAGGTTCAATATTTAGAAAATATACAGAGTGGGGTTTCTTACTTCTCACTTTCATATTTTCAATTAATTCACAAATATTTCATTGCCTCTTCATTATCTCAGCTCTAACTGTTGATCCATCGCTATGGCAACCAGCAGTGGGACTGCAAAATCTGGAGAAAAGAGCCTATATATCACCCATAGTAATAACTTAAATACCAGCTATCACTGTTGTAACGCACAATAAAAATTAAATGAGGATCAACGTGGGGACCAATAGCATCTTCTATTAAAGAGGAACTAAAGGGTCAATACTTGCCTGTCCAATGTTCCCTTGCCGGGGCTGGCATCTTCTTCTAAATGCTGCTCTTTGGGCCTCTTCATTGGGTGGAGCAAGATGATGTCAAGATGATGTCACTCCTGCATATGCGCAAGAGCTATTCACCTGGGCACTCAGAGACCGGCCTGGCGTTGAAAGCTGAGCTGCACATGTGCAGATCAGTTTACAGTGCTGGTGAAGACAGCAAGCAAGTAGGTAAAGGCATTTAATTGCAGAGGAGATATTGGATGTCACTTCTGCACTTAAAGCCTGCCTGCTTGCTGTTTCTTACAGCCGAACTTTAGTTCCTCTTTAAATAAAGCCTTTCGTTAACAGTTCTGGACAATACATGATCCTTAATAAGAATTCTGTGGCTAGGTATGACAAGTATGTGCTAACAAGCATCTTTCTTGTTGTCCCTGGTAAACAACTAGCTTTTTATTATCATTTTTGCATCGTGGAGTTGAAATAAGGATTCAGATTGGTTGCTAGGGGCAACAACAAATTTTTACTTTTAACACTTTTTATACTTAGAGACACATTCCACTTTGCCCATTGAGAGCAAGCTGACAATTTCTGCAGATAGCTCACCTCTCTAGGAAGTTCTACATACCTAACTGCCTTCCAGCACCACCAGAGCCCTTGCTAATGGAGCAGGACTTCCAGGTATGACTTGCCCCATGTAACAGTACTCAGGCCTGTGTGGACAATAACCATGCCAAAGGTTAACCATACTGTTGTGAAAATTACACTCTGGGCCCCTGAACAGAGACTTTCCAGCTTGCAAGAGACACTAGGGCAGGTTTACCAAGCAGGTAATCCTCCTTTACACATAGTATCCCACAAAAGTGAGTACACCCCTCACATTTTTGTAAATATTTTATTATAACTTTTCATGTGACACCACTGAAGAAATTACACTTTGCTACAATGTAAAGTAGTGAGTGTACAGCTTGTATAACAGTGTACATTTGCTGTCCTCTCAAAATAACTAAACACACAATCATTAACCACTTAAGGACCGCCTCACGCCGATGTACATCGGCAAGGCGGCACGGGCAGGCAAAATCACGTACATGTACGTGATTTGCCTCCCGCGGGTGGGAGGTCCGATCGGACCCCCCCCGGTGCCCGAGGCGGTCCCGTTTTGTCCCCCGGCGATCGGAGGTGAGGGGGAGGCCATCCGTTCAAGGTTGGTGATCAAGGTTTTAACCCCTTGATCACCCCCTGTCGCCAGTGTCACTAAGCGATCATTTTTCTGATCGCTGTATTAGTGTCGCTGGTGACGCTAGTTAGTGAGGTAAATATTTAGGTTCGCCGTCAGCGTTTTATAGCGACAGGGACCCCCATATACTACCTAATAAATGTTTTAACCCCTTGATTGCCCCCTAGTTAACCCTTTCACCACTGATCACCGTATAACCGTTACGGGTGACGCTGGTTAGTTCGTTTATTTTTTATAGTGTCAGGGAACCCGCCGTTTATGACCGAATAAAGGTTTAGCCCCCCGATCGCCCGGCGGTGATATGCGTCGCCCCAGGCAGCGTCAGATTAGCGCCAGTACCGCTAACACCCACGCACGCAGCATACGCCTCCCTTAGTGGTATAGTATCTGTACGGATCAATATCTGATCAGATCTATACTAGCGTCCCCAGCAGTTTAGGGTTCCCAAAAACACAGTGTTAGCGGGATCAGCCCAGATACCTGCTAGCACCTGCGTTTTGCCCCTCCGCCCAGCCCACCCAAGTGCAGTATCGATCGATCACTGTCACTTACAAAACACTAAACGCATAACTGCAGCGTTCGCAGAGTCAGGCCTGATCCCTGCAATCGCTAACAGTTTTTTTGGTAGCATTTTGGTGAACTGGCAAGCACCAGCCCCAGGCAGCGTCAGGTTAGCGCCAGTACCGCTAACACCCACGCACGCACCGTACACCTCCCTTAGTGGTATAGTATCTGAACGGATCAATATCTGATCCGATCAGATCTATACTGGCGTCCCCAGCAGTTTAGGGTTCCCAAAAACGCAGTGTTAGCGGGATCAGCCCAGATACCTGCTAGCACCTGCGTTTTGCCCCTCCGCCCAGCCCAGCCCAGCCCACCCAAGTGCTGTATCGATCGATCACTGTCACTTTCAAAACACTAAACGCATAACTGCAGCGTTCGCAGAGTCAGGCCTGATCCCTGCGATCGCTAACAGTTTTTTTTGTAGCGTTTTGGTGAACTGGCAAGCACCAGCGGCCTAGTACACCCCGGTCGTAGTCAAACCAGCACTGCAGTAACACTTGGTGGCGTGGCGAGTCCCATAAGTGCAGTTCAAGCTGGTGAGGTGGCAAGCACAAGCAGTGTCCCGCTGCCACCAAGAAGAAGACAAACACAGGCCCGTCATGCCCATAATGCCCTTCCTGCTGCATTCGCCAATCCTAATTGAGAACCTACCGCTTCTTCAGCGCCCATACTTCCCCCATTCACATCCCCAACCAAATGCAGTCGGCTGCATGAGAGGCATTTTCTTTATGTCCTCCCGAGTACCCCAACGAACCCCCCCAAAAAAGATGTTGTGTCTGCAGCAAGCGCGGATATAGGCGTGACACCCGCTATTATTGTCCCTCCTGTCCTGACAATCCTGGTCTTTGCATTGGTGAATGTTTTGAACGCTACCATGCACTAGTTGAGTATTAGCGTAGGGTACAGCATTGCACAGACTAGGCACACATTCACAGGGTCTCCCAAGATGCCATCGCATTTTGAGAGACCTGAACCTGGAACCGGTTACCGTTATAAAAGTTAGTTAAAAAAAAGTGTAAAAAAAAAAATATATATAAAATAAAAAAAAATTGTTGTCGTTTTATTGTTCTCTCTCTCTATTCTCTCTCTCTATTGTTCTGCTCTTTTTTACTGTATTCTATTCTGCAATGTTTTATTGTTATTATGTTTTATCATGTTTGCTTTTCAGGTATGCAATTATTTATACTTTACCGTTTACTGTGCTTTATTGTTAACCATTTTTTTGTCTTCAGGTACGCCATTCACGACTTTGAGTGGTTATACCAGAATGATGCCTGCAGGTTTAGGTATCATCTTGGTATCATTCTTTTCAAAAGTGTGAACAAGATATCGTGAAAAATACTCCTGCGCTTGTGAGATCGTTTGCTGTAAAACAAAGGTAGTATTGTAGTCAGAGATAGGACTGGGGGAGATGATGGAGCGTGTCCCGCTGCCTTAGCTGACCAGGGGTGGTCTGGAAAGGACTGTTTAGTAGGAAGTGGATGGAAGGCGCGTGATCAGACGCTTACATCAAGAAATGTATGGTTTATTCATGTAAAAGAATACAGACATATAGTCATATAGATATAAAATCATATAAATACTACATAATATTATAAAAAAAGAGGAAAAACAGGTAACAAAATAAGTACTAGGAAGTTAAAATTGGGGTGTGCCCATATTGAGGTAGGTATTTAAGAAAGGCTGACGCGTTTCGAGGAAAACCTCTTCATCAGAGCCAGGAGAACTGGAACGCAGTCTGTATGGGCCGGTAGGCTGACATGTGTACATGGGGAGAGGTGGTGTGGCTAGTAGGAGGATGTGTCCTGTGATGGACAATTGATTATTCCAAGTTCCATACCCAGGTGTTCTATGGATGTAAATAGATTGTATTTTCTTTTTGCGGTGCTGTTAGGCTGTCAGATGTGCCTGTCTCAGGAGAAGTGTGTAGACACAGCTGCAAACTGTAGAATTCCTTAGGAGTGGAGAGCCGTGTGATCCTGGCAGCAGAAAGAGGGGGAGGAGGAAGGAGGAGGTGTCCTTGAGGCAGCTGATGCCTGGATAGAAAGCGTCTTGCTGCCTAGGGATAGGAAAGGTTTATCCCTATCCTAGCCTAACAGCACCGCAAAAAGAAAATACAATCTATTTACATCCATAGAACACCTGGGTATGGAACTTGGAATAATCAATTGTCCATCACAGGACACATCCTCCTACTAGCCACACCACCTCTCCCCATGTACACATGTCAGCCTACCGGCCCATACAGACTGCGTTCCAGTTCTCCTGGCTCTGATGAAGAGGTTTTCCTCGAAACGCGTCAGCCTTTCTTAAATACCTACCTCAATATGGGCACACCCCAATTTTAACTTCCTAGTACTTATTTTGTTACCTGTTTTTCCTCTTTTTTTATAATATTATGTAGTATTTATATGATTTTATATCTATATGACTATATGTCTGTATTCTTTTACATGAATAAACCATACATTTCTTGATGTAAGCGTCTGATCACGCGCCTTCCATCCACTATCATTCTTTTCAGCCAGTGGTCGGCTTTCATGTAAAAGCAATCCTAGCGGCTAATTAGCCTCTAGACTGCCTTTACAAGTCGTGGGAGGGAATGCCCCCCCCCACCGTCTTCCGTGTTTTTCTCTGGCTCTCCTGTCTCAACAGGGAACCTGAGAATGCAGCCGGTGATTCAGCCAGCTGACCATAGAGCTGATCAGAGACCAGAGTGGCTCCAAACATCTCTATGGCCTAAGAAACCGGAAGCTACGAGCATTTTATGACTTAGATTTCGCCGGATGTAAATAGCGCCATTGGGAAATTGGGGAAGCATTTTATCACACCGATCTTGGTGTGGTCAGATGCTTTGAGGGCAGAGGAGAGATCTAGGGTCTAATAGACCCCAATTTTTTCAAAAAAGAGTACCTGTCACTACCTATTTCTATCATAGGGGATATTTACATTCCCCGAGATAACAATAAAAATGATAAAAAAAAAAAATGAAAGGAACAGTTTAAAAATAAGATAAAAAAGCAAAAAAATAATAAAGAAAAAAAAAAAAGCACCCCTGTCGCCCCCTGCTCTTACGCTAAGGCGAACGCAAGCGGCGGTCTGTCGTCAAACGTGAGGTATCACCGCGAATGTCAGATCGAGGGCAGTAATTTTAGCAGTAGACCTCCTCTGCAAATCTAAAGTGGTAACCTGTGAAGGCTTTTAAGGGCTTTTAAAAATGTATTTATTTTGTTGCCACTGCACGTTTGTGCGCAATTGTAAAGCATGTCATGTTTGGTATCCATGTACTCGGCCTCGGCTTTTTTATTTCATCAAACATTTGGGCACTATAGTGTGTTATAGTGCATTAAAATTTAAAAAAGTGTGTTTTTTCCCCAAAAAATGCGTTTGAAAAATCGCTGCGCAAATACTGTGTGAAAAAAAAAAAATTTTAATCTGTAGGGCATTTGCTTTAAAAAAATATATAATGTTTGGGGGTTCAAAGTAATTTTCTTGCAAAAAAAAATAACTTTTTCATGTAAACAATAAGTGTCAGAAAGGGCTTTGTCTTCAAGTGGTTAGAAGAGTGGGTGATGTGTGACATAAGCTTCTAAATGTTGTGCATAAAATGCCAGGACAGTTCAAACCCCCCCCCAAATTACCCCATTTTGGAACGTAGACACCCCAAGCTATTTGCTGAGAGGCATGTCGAGTCCATGGAATATTTTATATTGCGACACAAGTTGCGGGAAAGAGACAAATTTTTTTTTTTTTTTTTTTGCACAAAGTTGTCACTAAATGATATATTGCTCAAACATGCCATGGGAATATGTGAAATTACACCCCAAAATACATTCTGCTGCTTCTCCTGAGTACGGGGATACCACATGTGTGAGACTTTTTGGGAGCCTAGCCGCGTACGGGACCCCGAAACCCAAGCACCGCCTTCAGGCTTTCTAAGGGCGTGAATTTTTGATTTCACTCTTCACTGCCTATCACAGTTTCGGAGGCCATTGAATGCCCAGGTGGCACAAAACCCCCCCAAATGACCCCATTTTGGAAAGTAGACACCCCAAGCTCTTTGCTGAGAGGTATAGTGAGTATTTTGCAGACCTCACTTTTTGTCACAAAGTTTTGAAATTTGAAAAAAGAAAAAAAAAAATGTTTTTTCTTGTCTTTCTTCATTTTCAAAAACAAATGAGAGCTGCAAAATACTCACCATGCCTCTCAGCAAATAGCTTGGGGTGTCTACTTTCCAAAATGGGGTCATTTGGGGGGGTTTTGTGCCACCTGGGCATTCCATGGCCTCCGAAACGGTGATAGGCAGTGAAGAGTAAAATCAAAAATTCACGCCCTTAAAAACGCTGAAGGCGGTGATTGGTTTTCGGGGCCCCGTACGCAGCTAGGCTCCCAAAAAGTCCCACACATGTGGTATCCCCATACTCAGGAGAAGCAGCTAAATGTATTTTGGGGTGCAATTCCACATATGCCCATGGCCTGTGTGAGCAATATATCATTTAGTGACAACTTTGTGCAAAAAAAAAAAAAGTGTCACATTCCCGCAACTTGTGTCAAAATATAAAATATTCCATGGACTCAATATGCCTCTCAGCAAATAGCTTGGGGTGTCTACTTTCCAAAATGGGGTCATTTGGGGGGGGTTTGTGCCATCTGGGCATTTTATGGCCTCCGAAACTGTGATAGGCAGTGAAGAGTGAAATAAAAAATTTACACCCTTAGAAATCCTGAAGGCGGTGATTGGTTTTCGGGGTCCCGTACGCGGCTAGACTCCCAAAAAGTCCCACACATGTGGTATCCCCGTATTTAGGAGAAGCAGCTGAATGTATTTTGGGGTGCAATTCCACATAGGCCCATCGCCTGTGTGAGCAATATATCATTTAGTGACAACTTTTTGTAAATATTTTTTTTTTTTTTGTCATTATTCAATCACTTGGGACAAAAAAATAAATATTCAATGGGTTCAACATGCCTATCAGCAATTTCCTTGGGGTGTCTACTTTCCAAAATGGGGTCATTTGTGGGGGTTTTGTACTGCCCTGCCATTTTAGCACCTCAAGAAATGACAGTCATAAACTAAAAGCTGTGTAAATTCCAGAAAATGTACCCTAGTTTGTAGACGCTATAACTTTTGCGCAAACCAATAAATATACGCTTATTGACATTTTTTTTACCAAAGACATGTGGCCGAATACATTTTGGCCTAAATGTATGACTAAAATTGAGTTTATTGGATTTTTTTTATAACAAAAGTAGAAAATATCATTTTTTTTCAAAATTTTCGGTCTTTTTCCGTTTTATAAAGCTCTATTTGTGGGAAGAAAAGGACGCAAATTTCGTTTGGGTACAGCATTGCATGACCGCGCAATTAAAAGTTAAAGCGACGCAGTGCCAAATTGGAAAAAGACCTCTGGTCCTTAGGCAGCATAATGGTCCGGGGCTCAAGTGGTTAATGTCTAAAACACTGGCGGCAAAAGTGAGTACACCCCTAAGTGAAAATGTCACTTAGGTCACGCTGTATGGTCTTGGCCACCGTGCTCAGTTTCAGGGCCTTGGCAATCTTCTTACAGCCTAGGCCATCTTAATGTAGAGCAACAATTCTTTTTTTCAGATCCTCAGAGAGTTCTTTTCCATGAGGTGCCATGTTGAACTTCCAGTCACCAGTATGAGAAAGTGAGAGCGATAACACACTTGCTCCCCATTCACACCTGACACCTTGTAACGCTAACGAGTCACATGACACCGGGGGAGGGAAAATGGCTAATTGAGCCCAATTTGGACATTTTCACTTAGGGGTGTACTCACTTTTGCTGCTAATGTTTTTAGACATTAATGGCTGTGTGTTGAGTTATTTTGAGGGAACAACAAATTTACACTGTTATACAAGCTGTACACTCACTACTTTACATTGTAGAAAAGTGTCATTTCTTCAGTGTTGTCACATGAAAAGATATAATAAAATATTTACAAAAATGTCAGGGGCATATCCACTTTTGTGAGATACTGTACATACACGGTAGCTGCCACTTCATGTTTTACCAGAAACACTCACGGTTCACAGCATCCACAATTCTTAACTTTAAAAAATGTCAGTATCACTTACTGACATATCTAGACAGGAATGTAACAGAGTTTACACACTTCTTCAAAGAGGTAATGTCATGTACCAGACTCTGGAGCCCAAGATGGCAAGGGTGGCCCCTTGCTCAATTCCAATCCAAGCACCCCTGGTAGTGGAGACAGGGACTGCAAGGGCAGTGGAAGGGAGCAGGTGCCAGGAATCTGGAGCAGTGAACTTGAGCTTGGAAACACAGGACTCCTCCCAGTGATAGAATAGGGTTGGGTCACAAGCTACTACTATGCAAAAGCTTTAGGCATGTTTGAATTAAGAATGCTTTTAGGTATTCGCCCGTTGATGGCTTATATCAGATGATGGGGATGCCGCCACAGTCCTAGAGGCGGCTCATTTGGGGTCCTATGAAAGCTTGTGCCTGGCCTTGTTCAGGGGTACCAAATCAGACTTGCCAATCACCCTGACGATGCTAGCCACTATTAGAGCATGGGGACTAGAGGTTAAATTAGCATCTCCCAGTTACCGAGGGATCTCCCCATCTTCTCCATTATGGATGAACCACACACTGCCTCAATTCTATAAATTGCCAGATCCAATGATTTGGGCGGTCAAAGGAATTAAAACACTTAAAGATATCACATCCTATGGTGAACTTCTGACTTTTCCCCAACTAAAAACCAGACACGACTTACCTATCTCCTACCTATCCTGGTTTCTTCAGCTCAGTTACGCCTACCAGAAGCAGTTCAAAGAGTTACGAGTGGAATTCCTGCCCTCAACACTTAAATCCATGTTATCAGAGGAGGACTTGACCAAAACTCTCTCACTGTCATACAAAGAATTTTTTAAAACAACACCTAAGGCAGTAACTAACTGTAGAAATAAATGGGAGGCAGAAGTTCCGGACATACAGGGTGAGGATTGGGATGACTTATGGACCCAGGCATTCAGACACTTAGTGTCAGCAAGGGATAGACTGATACAATTAGAATTTTTAATAGAAGCTACTACACGCTGGCCAGGCTTGCCAAGATATATGGAAATGACTCGGCAAAGTGCTGGAGATGTTTGTTCTCTCCAGCTAACGCTGAACACATATTCTGGTGTCTCGTGTCCGCCAATTTAGGATTTTTGGAATGATATCACATAGTGTATCTCAGCTCTTTTGTCTGTGCCCATTCCAATGACAGTAAAAGTATGCTTGCTGGGGTTGGTGGAGGAGGTGGTCCTGACGGGGGCTCTGAGAACGTTACCCGCCATCCTCTTGTTCTATGGCAAAAAGGCAATACCGCTTAAATGGAAAAACACCAATGCTCCAGAGATTAGTTTCTGGAAAAGTTGA
This sequence comes from Lithobates clamitans, assembly GCA_037952925.1. Lineage (NCBI taxonomy): Eukaryota > Metazoa > Chordata > Amphibia > Anura > Ranidae > Lithobates > Lithobates clamitans. Next base: position 8,569,891 of record JBBGZY010000545.1, read on the forward strand.
TTAACACTATGTCACCATTTTATAAATCCACATACATGGCAAGGGGGTGTGGGAAAAAGTTTGACAAAATATGGAAGGCCTGGTGTGAATCTGACACTACTGTGGGATAGGGGATGAGTACCTCAAAATAGCCTATTAAAAGAGTGAGTTACAGATGGGCATGCCATACAATAAAGTGATGTTATTAAGGTGACACTTCTACTGATAAAAATGAGGGTGTGAAGCTTAGTAATATATTATTACAACAACGTATTTAGTGATGACCATGTAATACTGTTATAATTGAGCTGTGACAAGGCGGGGGGTATCGGGAAGTTGGGGTGTTATACAAGAGGTAGATGACTATGTTAGTCAGGATAGTCATGTCAGGCCCTGTGTGGCCGGTTGTTCTGGTAATTGTCAGGTTGACATAACCCAGGTGTCTGTATGCTTTGATAAAAACATGTTCAATGAAAAGAAATTTTTAAAAAAAAGAATGCTTTCAGAAATAGAAGTGTTAATAGTTTTTTTTTTTAGCAATTAACAACCGGGAAAGGAAATGAACAGAAGAGAAACAGAAGAGGAATCCAAATCAAATCAATATTTGCTGTGACCACCCTTTGCCTTCAAAACAGCATCAATTTCATGGGTATACTCATGATCCCAGGAATCAATCATTCTTGAGCGGGGGGGTTGTGGTTCTGGAGGTTTGGCTAACCTAAATCTCTTTTCTTTTAATTTTTCTTCCTTTCTTGGGTGATTCTGCTCTTTTCCTTTCTCTTTACACCTTTATAAAATAAATGGTAATACGACTCTGGCTTTAGGACCTTAAAATCCTCTTGTGTTGACACTTACCATTTGAAAGGTTTTACGGCATATTTAGTCCAACTTGGACTAGTTTCTAAATTTTCAATGGTTTAAAGGCTCTCAGAAACAGAAGTCCCTGAGCTTAAATATCTCATTTGTGTATGTCTAATCTTACTTTTTGTAGTCCTAAGATTTCCTGATTTAAGAATTTTGAACTGTTTAAGTGAAGAGAGCCTCGACTCTCGTTTTAGGTAGACAAATATTCTCTTTGTCTCTTTCTTACCACTTTTATGACAACGAACTGTAATTAATACCATATACAATCTCAGTATATCTCTTCAGATTCAGGAACATTGAGGTTGGAGGTGCCTCCCACCACCTTAAAGACACAGCTTGATCCCTATTGGGGTGTCAGGGGTGAAGGTAGACACCTTTGATACAAGTATTGTACTTGTCTACTGTTAAAAGGCATTCAATAGGTGACTACGTATTGTTACAACTATGATGTATGTTCATATCTTACCTCCATTTTTTTATGGAAATGTCACTGTCTTCTCTATTGCTTAGCTAACTTGTTTATGATAAAAACTAATACAATTTTTGAACGCAAAACAGCCTCAATTCTTCTAGTTACACGTGCACACAGTTTTTGAAGGAACACGGCGAGTAGTTTGTTCCAAACATTTTGGAGAACTAATCACAGATCTTCTGTGAATGTAGGCTGCCTCAAATCCTTCTGTCTCTTCATGTAATCTCAGACAGACTCAATGATGTTGAGATGAGGGCTCTTTGGGGGCCAAACCTTTACTTCCAGAACTCCTATGCTGAAGATAGTTCTTAATGACAATGGCTGCATGTTTGGGGTCCTTGCCCTGCTGCAGAATAAATTTGGGGCCCATCACATGCCTCCCTGATGGAATAGCATGATTGATAAATATCTGCCTGTATTTCTCAGCATTGAGGGCACAATTGATCCTGACCAAACCTCCAACTCTGTTTGCAGAAATGCAGACCCAGACTTGCAAGAAACCTACACCATGCTTCACTGTTGCCCGCAGACACTCATTATTGTACCACTCTCTAGCCCTTCAGAGAAAAAAAAGACTGCCTCCTGCTACCTGGCCTGGCCTGTCCACACCTATACGGGAGGCTTTCTGAGAGCCAATAGCGTAGTCCCTGTAGATTCCCTACTCCTCCGGAACCTTTCCCTGCTGCTAAGCTTTGTCCCTGCCAGGCGGGTAACCTGTCCCTACACTAGCCACTCACATCAAGTGCACCAAATCTAGGAGCCAGAGTCTTGAATAGATTCTGCCTGACCCAAGATGGCCACTGAGGTCACGTGGGATGCCAGCATACAATTGGACAGCTGTCTCCCTGTGATCGAGGAAATCATAGAGGAACCAAGTTCCTCACAACTTCCTTCCCCTTCTGCATTGCCGCTTTGGTCTAGCACCACCGATACTGGGGAATACAGACTGCACCTGCCTACATGTGTGATTGGCCCCAAAATTATTCTGCAGCAGGACAAACATGCAGCCAATGTCGTTAAGATCTGTCTTCAGTGTAAAGGAGAACAAGGAGTCCTGGAAGTGATGGTTTGGCCCCCACAGAGCCCTGATCTCAACATCATCGAATGTGTCTGGAAATGAAGAGACAGAAGGATCTGAGGAAGCCTACATCCACAGAAGGTCTGTGGCTAGTTCTCCAGGATTTTTCGGCACAACCTACCTGCTGAGTTCCTAGATAGATAGATAGATAGATAGATAGATAGATAGATAGATAGATAGATAGATAGATAGATAGATAGATAGATAGATAGATAGATAGATAGATAGATAGATAGATAGATAGATAGATAGATAGATAGATAGATAGATAGATAGATAGATAGATAGATAGATAGATAGATATATCTATACTGTATATCTAAATATAGACCCCCAGAGTCAGGGAGGGCTGACATTCCTCTTCAGGGTGCAGGTTACTAGGCATGGTGGGTGTAGTGCAAGGTGGAAGATGGGTGCTAGTCACTTTTAAAAATAAACAGGGAGTTTTATTTCTCTCAACAGGAACGGTGGGAGAAAGAGGTGGGACACAGGACACCCTTAGGCAAATGCAATGGCAAATTGTCAGAATCCTTGGACAAATTAGAACTAGGCAGACAGCAATACAGAATAAAGGGCCTTTAAGCTGAATGCAGCAATCTGTATTTCATAGCAACTGCTGTTTCCTACACTGGAATTCCATTAAGTTGTTGTGCATGTAAAGGGAGGTGTCCCAATACTTTTGGTAATATAGTGTACAGTGTGTGTGTATATATATATATTACGACAGAAGAAAGACATGCATACATTTTTTGGGTGGTAATTAGAAAGAAAAAAAATCCCCCCTTGCCCCCCCCCCCCCCCAAACCAGTGAAAGTACAAAAGTAACCTCAGCAATCATTAATGGTCTCAAGCAATAATTCCCTTCCTTAACTAATCATTAGTTCTCCTTCTCCCCTAATCATTGGTACCGTTTTGCACAATCACCTAAATTTACATTCAAATTACAATTACATTCAAAATGTTAAGCTGCCTACATGTATAAAAAACTGATTGTATCTAAATATATAGTGCAGTACAACAAAAAAAGAGAGAGGGAATGGGACTTTATATGAGGCAAGTCATTGGATAGTTTATTAAGAAATAGCAGATTTCATTAAGGAAAGTATCAATCTGTAATACAGGACACAATCCGGTGTAATACATTTGCATGAATATAAAACAATTGTACAGAAGAGGGTACAGAATAATAAATAAACATCTTAATTACAAAAGGACACTCATCCATTCATAAAGGTTCAATGAACATGATCGATTTTACATGGTAGACCAAAATTGTTTAAAGCATCAGTTTGATATAACTCGACGCACGTTTCATGGCTCTTGCCAATCATCAGGAGTAAGATGCTCTGAAAGTAAATCAGTAATGTTTAAAAGTAGGGATATCCTTTAAACGGAGAAACAATCTCTCAAAAATAAAGGTGTGTAACTTACAGTGCAGTCAAATGGTGGCGCCCAACCTAGGATCCAAAGGGGAGAAGGGGGACAAGGATAATCATCTCACCCGGGGCTGAGGTGAGGAATCCCGTCCAGGCCAGAAAACAGCAGCCAGGTGAGAACCAGGTGACCATGTCACAACCATGTGGTTCTGGTGTGTGCTTATCAGTCCAAACTGCTCTGCAATGGTAAGAAAATGACATCATGTGAAATTAATGTGTGTAAGTAATGAGTGGAGCCTATATCAGTAGGTGAGTGAAGTGATGAATGGTGTTGTGATAGAGTGTCTTGATGAATGAATGACTTGCCTCATATAAAGTCCCATTCCCTCTCTCTTTTTTTGTTGTATACATATAGGGATGGAGGCTAGTCATTGCTTGAATTATGTGTAGTATGTTGTGATAGGTCGCATCTATTATATTGCCAAATTAGGGTAGAAAATACCCACTTTCCCAGCGACCTACCACACCTTATTAATATTTTATTTTTTTATTATTTATCCTCCTTTACATTTCCTCTTCAATGAGATTTTCCTTTTTATACCTTCATATTACATTACACATTTATAACCCCATATTCTGATTTTCCTTATAATGAGCTATCTTTCCAATGCCTTCATATCATTATATACATTTATAATTTTATATTCAGGTTTTCCTTGTCAGCAATTTGACACTATGGGATCAATATAGTGTGCTTCCTTGTTCGGCCATGGATGGGCTCCCTTATCGGGGGGAGTGGGGGTGACGGGTTGCGATGCATGGCAGTCTTTTCCCCTCCCCCCCACATATTCCTTTCACAGGTTGGGGGGCTGGGGCCTTGCCTCCTATGCATCGGCATCATGAGTTGATGCTCTGTTCGGTGCACTTAATTGCCTGGGATTTGTGCATACTCCTTCTCTCCATCCTATTGGGGCTCATGATGTTGGTGGGGACCCGCCCTATGCCTGATATAAGCTGCTCAGGCTGGCCAGCTGACCATTTCACATCAACCTTTCACACCAGCAGGATAGCAGTTATATCTTCAGTCACAGACCCACACACAAGGCAATTTCATTTGCTTCATACTTGCCACTACATTTCTTTGGGTTATAGCTTTCACATTACACAGCCCATTATTCATTTTTGTTTTGGACACAATCACACACTTTTTTTATTTTATTTTTGTGGGGTTTTTTCTTTGTTTTTTAGTTCATACACTCTATCACAACACCATTCATCACTTCACTCACCTACTGATATAGGCTCCACTCATTACTTACACACATTAATTTCACATGATGTCATTTTCTTACCATTGCAGAGCAGTTTGGACTGATAAACACACACCAGAACCACATGGTTGTGACATGGTTACCTGGTCCTCACCTGGCTGCTGTTTTCTGGCCTGGACGGGATTCCTCACCTCAGCCCCGGGTGAGATGATTATCCTTGTCCCCCTTCTCCCCTTTGGATCCTAGGTTGGGCGCCACCATTTGACCGCACTGTAAGTTACACACCTTTATTTTTGAGAGATTGTTTCTCCGTTTAAAGGATATTCCTACTTATAAACATTACTGATTTACTTTCAGAGCATCTTACTCCTAATGATTGGCAAGAGCCATGAAACGTGCGTCGAGTTATATCAAACTGATGCTTTAAACAATTTTGGTCTACCATGTAAAATCGATCATGTTCATTGAACCTTTATGAATGGATGAGTGTCCTTTTGTAATTAAGATGTTTATTTATTATTCTGTACCCTCTTCTGTACAATTGTTTTATATTCATGCAAATGTATTACACCGGATTGTGTCCTGTATTACAGATTGATACTTTCCTTAATGAAATCTGCTATTTCTTAATAAACTATCCAATGACTTGCCTCATATAAAGTCCCATTCCCTCTCTCTTTTTTTGTTGTATACATATTAGGGATGGAGGCTAGTCATTGCTTGAATTATGTGTAGTATGTTGTGATAGGTCGCATCTATTATATAGTGCAGTACAATTGTACTAAAAGTTTTGGATCATACTTTAAATAAAAAATAAAGTATATAAAGTATTAATATGTGTGTGAACTAACATAAGAGGTAATGTATTCATAAAAATGTAATGAGATTGTATGAAACAGGAACTGGACCTTTTTTCATTATATGAAAGCATTTTGATTGCAAGATACTTTTTTATTTTTGCATCATTCACATATCTCTACAATGATATTATAACATGAATAATCTGCTTATTAGATTGGTTGAATACGATTGTAGGCTCACTGTGCAAAGAGCTAATAAAAAGAGTTCTTAGTTTTCCAATCATTGTGCCATGCAACCTGAATCTATTGAGTGCCCTGGACTGTAAGAGACCTCACATACATTTTCATGCAATCACCTGGAGTATTAATAGATTGTATAATCTGATTGTAGCATGTGTGGCCAGCTTTACTTCTCTCAACTGAAGTTCCCATAGTTGTGATACATGAGATCAGAAGAGTCACAAATGGAGGAAAGGAGGGAGATGTTGAAGAGTTATAAGGTAGAGGTCAATGCTGTGTTCTAAAGACATCTTTATCTGTTTATTCCCAATGTATTGGCCTTTTGTGAGTCTCTTTTGATTAAGGGTGTCTATTTAAAATGGCACCTGAAAGCTGTGGTTCTACAACAGAACAGTTTTTCCTGTCCACTCCAAAGGTGGCCAAAAAATTAATATTTTTTTTATCTGGACTAGGCAAAGATCTAATGTCTATGGTACTTGCAGACACTGCCAGCTGAGACTCTTCTGGGAAATAAGGGTTCTGTCAGGCAAAAAAAAAAAGTGATGACAGTTCATGTTTAGTGAGTGGATAGGCTTGCCAGATCATCCAAAACTTTGTTACCTGGTGCCATATATAGGCTAAAAACTGCCCTTTTTTTATCTCAGCCCACTGCTGATTGTCTCCAACTGAAAAAAGCCCAGATGTACTGCAGCGAACATATCATAGTACATTTATTAGTATTTACCTAAGCCCGATGGCATTTATATATCAGGGAGGTTGGATTGTACCAGTATTGGTGACTAACCTCTATCGGCCTATAGCCATAAATTGTGCCACTCTACAGCTTTTGTTGTATTGTGGAATTCGTTGTGTGGACTCCATACCTGTGGCCTTGCTAAAATGGCAGCCACCAGCTGGAGTCACTATGTGAGTATATCTATCCCTTTCTTGCTACTCTCTCAGCCTGCTATGTCCACAGCTACTGCCCTCACCTCACGTCATGATGCACTTAGTAAGCCCTGCCTCTCCTCATCTTGCTTCCTGTAACATTCAATAATGATTGTTGATTAGACATGAGCTTTGCACATTTTGGCAAATATGCGAAGGAACTGGCCATATTTAGTCATTTCACCTGCACTGCCACTGGTAATTGACATGACAGACCTCTAGCTTACTTCTGTTTGTAGACAAAACGGCTGGGGATTCTGGGTGATGTTACTGACCAAAAGCTACGTGAAGGTCTATGGGGGGGACCTATCAGAATACAAAAGCCAACTTTTAGAACAAGTGCCCTGAGATATCCATCTGTTCCTCCTATGTGAAGGAATACAGGCTATATAGTACCCTACCCCTGTTACTCCTTTAAAATAATAAATAAATTATAACAACCACAACATGAAAAAAAGCACTTTATTGAAAAACAAGAAGAAGGCTCACAATGTAAATCCAATGTCATGCACATCATCTAACAATGTAGATTAAAGTAAATCATGATGCGTGCCACTTAACAATGTTGATCTGCCATCACAATGGCCCGCTGGCAGCTGATGCCCTACAAATGCTGCCATGGTAAATGGCAAATCCCCAGTGTGCTGGAATATAAACAGCACTAGGGATCCTGTGTGATGTGATTAGTCAAATATGGCAAGGACCCCGGATCCTGGTTGCTTTGTTTACAAACAGAAATCAGCTTAGATCTATCATTTAGCGGCAGTAGAGTTACCGCCACTAAATGGCAGATTCCAAGCTGATATTTGTAAACGTGCCTTTAAAAAAGGCGCGTTTTACATGCAAGTTTAAGGCATTCCCAAAGCATGTTATTTAAAAGGATTTTTGTATTTTAAATGTTGCCCTGTAAGTTGCATGAGAAGGCCCTCTCCACACCCAGTGGTATTTTTTAAAAATGTGTTTCGGATGGCTCCATGTCTCCCACGGCAGTGCAAAGCTACCCATGCCCTTTTTTAATAAAAGCTTACACATTAGGTTTGAAAATAACAAAAACAAAAAAAATTGGCTCAAGACTTCTATGGGATTTTTCATTTTCCACCTTCCCTACAGGTTCTAGAAACATGTACGAGAACCAAACTTGGTGAACATATACAAACATATACCACGCTGTCCAAACGTGCAAAAATAGCAGCCAACACAGCAGTGATTCAAATTGCAAACGTGTAAAGTAATGAAGTAAAATGCAGTGCTAAATTCAAAATATCACTAAATAAGTGTACAGTTGGTTTGAATATAATGTACAAAATTAAAACTTGTGTCCATAAGTGAAATATAGGGACCACACTGGTCCTGATGTGAAAAAAACAAAATAAAATCCAGTGAAATGAATAACAGTCCAATGGATGATATGGGTGTATCAAATTATTAGTATCAATAAATGGAAATTGATAGAGGATCCACCACCAAAGTCACCAATCGCTTACCGTAAGGATTGGACTCAGATAGGTATACACCTAATGAGTCAATCAGGCTTTTGTGAGATGCCCAGGATGATTCAGGCTCACAGTGTAACCGCGGCTTCCAGGGGCTTTCAGAACAGTGGATGTCAGTAGGCAGGCTAATAAAGTGCATTATTTTGTTTCTTTCACATCAAGACCAATGTGGTCCCTATATTTCACTTATGGACACAAGTTTTAATTTTGTACATTATATTCAAACCAACTGTACACTTATTTTAGTCATATTTTGAATTTAGCACAGCACTTATTTACTTGAGAACCAAACTTGCCTAGTTCGCTCATCACTACTGTTGACATATTTTGTTAACTGTATATATTTTTACTTAGTGCAAACAGGAGCTCTCCTCCCTCTCTTTCCTACAAATGTGATGTAACTGTCAACCATAGCAGGGACCAGAGGCGTAGCTTGAAGCTTGTGGGCCCTGATGCAAAAGTTGATCTGGGCCCCCCGACTACTTCGAACGTGTGTGCAGATACATCCACCGCACGCCAAAGATACTCAAAGTGGCTTAAGAGTTTTGAGTTCCCAGAGTTCCTCTTTACTTTAGTAGAGGACAGGGATTACCGCTGGAGAATCAGAGGACAGGGATCACAGCTGGAGAATCAGGACAGGGATCACTCCTGGCAGGTCACTTGGCAGAGCTCCTTTCCCATCCCAGCACTGTATAACCCCCCCCCCACTACACAGGGCTGAAATCACATTCCTTTACACACAGTCTATCAGCCTTCACATGGTGTATCTGGCATTTATGGAGGAGGAGCAGCAGTATAGAGTGCTGTAATGGGAAAGGAGCTCAGCAGCCGGGCATAGCATGCAGGGTGGAGGGAGGGTGCAAAGCCATGTGACTCAAAATCTGGAGCCTGCAGCCCTTCAGAGGCCCCTCAGGAGGTGTTAAGGGATTTGTTTTAGCAATTTCTGATGGTTTCTCTGTCAGTGTTGGCAATTGTTGGGGGAAGGTCACCTCCCGGAGGTGTGTCTTTTCCCCATTGTCAAGTGGGGTAAGTAGATATCCCCCTTTGGGGGGTACAGAGAATCCCAGCTGGTGACTAGGAGACACTGAGCTGTGTCTTGCCTCACCAGTGACATCGGTCCCATCGTGGCTACAGGTTGGCACTCTCCTCCTCTTGCCTCGCTGAGCTTGGTTACCATTCCATGTTGCCAACACACAGTACAGACACTTCCCCATCTTGGGCTGTTCTCACCTTGTGTGCCTCTCCAGTCTGGAAATGGCTCACAGCCTCTCCCCAGCCAATGGGAACAGAGGAGTGTGGACTGTGGAAGGCAAAGTAGAAGCCCAGTACTGGAGCGTGGCTGTGGGGCCCTAGGGCAGATCGGAGCTGGATTTTGTGGAGGATATGATAATATGACTGGGAGGCTGCAGGGGCCATAGTAAGAAGAGTCGGCAAAACTGTAGTCCTTGAAGTGTAGTTTATTGGTACATCAGAGTGACAATAAAACAATAAAACTGACACGTTTTGGCCTTAGTCGGAGACTGCAGGGGCCCCCTGGAGCTAGGGTCGGGGTTGCGATTGTGACCCCTGCAACCCCTTATGCTACACCCATGGCAGGGACAGCTAACCCTTCCTTCAGGATTTTGGGTAAGGCCAACTTTAATATGCTTGCCTCCACTGGAGGTAACAAGAAGTTAGAACCATGTATGGTTACTGAAGTGACAGTATTACTTTACTGAAGGATATTTGCCACCAAGGGAATTATCAAATTACTCAACTTCTACTGGGAAATTCAATCAGAGATAGACTATTTGCTGTGCACATAATTTACCTGTAATAGCTCAAGCTCCATTGCTCTTTGTATGATGTAATCTGGCACAAACTGCTACCCTTTGGTTCAACATAGGGGTAACCCTTATGGGCGTCCGCAGAATTTTTTCGGGGGGGGGGGGGGGGCCTTCATTTTAAGGTCACCCAAGCCCCGCCCCTTTTTGACAATATCATGAAGGGGAGGGGCTTAATCATTATCACATAAAGCGCAGGCATGCAAAGGTTTGAGAAACCTGATGCAAAAGCTTAATAGAAGGATCAAGCTGCCATTGTCTGATTAACTATTTCTAATTTCCACTGGAAAGATATATGTGTTATATAAGAGATAATTCATCTTCACTTTGAATTGGAAGTTACTCAGGCGTACCATGCCCATCTAAATAGCCTAGATATTGTACATCTTTTTATATTGTAATACATGTTGTGGGTGGCCATATTTTGATCTTGAAGAAAACAGGTATACTGTATGAGCATTGGAGCCAGTGTACTTTTTAAACCCATGGAGCATCAAGCTCATAACCTGGAAACCTGGTCCATGGCCACTTCCCATTTCTTCTACATGTGTACATTCTGCTTCTCACCGACACCTTCACTTACTCTCCTGATGCTGCCCAGTTTCAAAAGACAGTGTTTCGTTTACAACATTCATGGCAGGAGACGTGGCCGCGGCTGATCCTTGAAGGCTAGCCACACCCCCTTCCCTAATTTCTGCCCAATCGCTGCCTTTCTCCTCACAGAAATCTCTGTTACATAGCAATGAGTGCCCAATAGTTAAGCTGCCCCAGGGATCACGGTGGGGTGGAGTGAGGGATCTGGTCTGTGCCTACATGGATTTTTTTTATACAGACATAGATCCTGCCTGGCCAAGCAGCCTAATTTAGAGGTTTACACATGGTGGGGCAAGGGATAACCTGGGCACCACCATTCCACTTGTGGGTGGAGCCATCCGGATCTACATCTTCTCGATTCTCTGTAAACAGTAGGGAAGTGACTGGAGGTGGAGCTGAGCGGCAGAGCGAGTTAATCTGAGTCAGATCATGTCAGAGAGAAGCACCAGTTGGCAGACTCAGAAAAAAGTCTGCGGCAGACCGCTTAGCTCACGGACACCCACTTGTCATGTGTGGACACCTTGTTGATTCCGGGGGGGCACTTGACCCCCCTTGCCACCTCCTGCGGACACCCATGGCCATGGTAACCCTATGATGAGTACACAGCTGCTGTGATTTTGTGCCATTTCACTGTATCCAATGCGGGGACAGATTTACCATAAGCCAAAGGCAAAGGCAAAGAGGTGGCTTCTCTTCGTATATACATTTTGTTTTTTCATCATCAGCAGAATTACAGTTGTCACATTATGTTAAACCAAGTTTGGACCAGTAAAGCAAGAAAATGTTCTTGGCAAAAGTGTTATGGTATTTTAATATAAGGTATTGTTTTGGGTGTCAAAGTTCCTACGGGCTCTCATAAGGGTAACCTGACACTGCCAACATATGTGCACCTCTCTACTTCTTCTAACTACCTACTAAGTAGGATATCAATTCTCTCTATGTAATGCCTGTTGCAAGATATTCCCCAACCAGAAGGTAAATCTTTTCTTAGGTTGGTTTATTTACTGGTTTACACCATCACCTCCTTTCAACATAAGGGAAATTTCAATCGCACCTTTGAAAAAAATTTAGGGGCTTAAAGTGCAAGGACAGATTATGTTTGCTGAAAGATATGCCATTTTGATTCTCTAAAATGTTGCTTTTGTGTGTATGTGTGATCATGCAATGTGTCACATTGGAGAATTCTTCTGCTGTTGTGTGGTTTTAACAAAACAAGCTCTAGTGTGTGGGTGTTTTACTCATTGTTATAGAAGCTCTATTTATTTCAAGGTACCTAAGGCAAGGTCCCTCCTAACAAATTTGATTTGCTGTCACCTTCTCATTCTTTTTTTAACACCACAGATGTATTTTTTGTTACATTGAGCAAAATCTGACAAAAAATAGAGTTGAGTAGAATCCCATTACTTTTTAATAATTCACATGAAGACAAACACATGAAGCTTAATATAAACCAAAGTTTTATTTATTTAAAAAGCAATGTTAGTCTTTTGAATATTTTTTATAGATGTGTAAATCAGAGCCTGCCAACTCATTGAATCAACAATGCACTCCCAGTGTGGCTGATATATTCCTATAGTTGTTAGAGCCCAACTTCAGTTAAAACTTTTTTTATTGTCACTGTCAGGATTTTTCTTTGTGACATTACATCCTATCTGTGACCCTTGTGATCCCGGCTCTAAACCTTCTTAAGTGCGCTACATTTTTTTAATGTTGTGTAAGTCCTCATAGGGGTATCTGTTCTATCTTTAACCACCTCAATACATGGCACTTTTACCCCCTTCCTGCCCAGGCCATTTTTCAGCTTTCAACGCTGTCACACTTTTGCTGCGTACACACGATCAGATTTTCTGTCAACAAATGTTCGATGGAAGCATGTTGTCGGAAATTCCTACCGTGTGTAGGCTCCATCGGACAATTTTTGTCGAAATTTCCAACAACAAAAATTTGAGAGCTGGATCTCAAATTTTCTGACAACAAAATCCGTTGTCGGAAATGCGTGTGTACACAATTTCCGATGCACAAAATTCCATGCATGCTCTGAATCAAGTACGAGACGGAAGCACTCGGTCTGGTAAAACTAGCGTTTGTAATTAAGACAATCGTCATGCTGCAAATTTTGAAATCTTTCAATGCAGCGCATTCTCTTCTTCTTTATAATGCTAGAATAATGAAGTTGTTTTGCAGCTGATATTCTAACAAACTGATTTCTTTCTTATTTCTTGTGATCTCATGAATATTTTTTTTTTTTTTTCGCCAGATCTCCAGAATAATGTTTTTAATTTTTGTTTATAGTAATCTCCTGTTTGTTTGTTTTTCTAGTGATCTCCATAATAATTTTTTTTTTCATTTTGTGTCTTAAGTTACCACAACACCATTATTATCTTGTATTTTTTAACCTCAAGGAGGTTGGTTGGTGTTGGTGTCCCTTTTCAATTTTACATTGTCTTTTTGAAATGTACCTGCCTACTCACAAACAAACTCTCCGTTTTTAATTATAACACATAGGCAATGATTTAAGAAAAAAATATACATTTATTAGGGGTCATAACAAAAATAAAGAGGAAGGTAACCCTGGATAAACTGGTAAAGTTAGCAAAGCCTTTGTACCCCAGGGCACACATAAACTATTTTACAGGCAAAATTGGGAGCCTGAGGAGTCCATTTATTAGGGAGCACAATCCGGTCCAGAGATTAGGAACAGCAGCAGATGACATATATGTCCCCAGGCTGTGGTCTTACAACAGCCTGCATCTTTTGCCAGACCAGACCGAACCCAGGCCATCACTCTCTTGTCTTCCTTACACGCTTGCTTCCACGCTTGCTTCTAGGCTGTGGCTCTGGTGTTGGAGTTGTGGCAGGAGGTGGAGGAGGAGGATGGTTCAACTCACACAGGTGGGTTTTGCTTGTGATTTCGCTCCTCAACCCCATATTTAGGGCCATATATATCAGTTCCTCACAAAAGAGGCATTGGCCCACCTCAATTTCCTGCATTTTGTTGGCAGCCATGCAGGCATATGCCTCCAGAAGATTGGTGGGGGTTCTGAGGGCCGCAGAAGCCTGCCGAATTAACCCAAGTACTGACTCCTCCACGCTCCTCCCCTTCCCGGGTTGTTTTTGTTGAAGGCGGAGGGGAGGGACCTGGGATTGGGTCAGGCTACTGGGCACGGACACCTCCTGACTGCCACTTACCCCCACCACCTCCTGGCTGCCACTTAGCCCCACCACCTCCTGGCTGCCACTTTCCCCTGCCACCTCCTGGCTGCCACTTTCTACAGCCTCCTCCTGGCTGAGGATTTCCTGTGTATGAAAAAGGGACATAGTTTTAGTTTATTGATCATCAATCACACACAATTTTGAGAAACATGTTGAACAATGCTATACCTGACTCAAACTGGGCTCCTCCACATCTTCTTCCTGGGTGGAAGGCCCAGGTTGGACGTTGGAAGCCTCAGCTGGGGTGGAAGGTAGAGTGAAAGGAAGGGTTGAGAGTGATGGCCTGATTTCAGTCTGGTCTGACAGAAATCGCAGTCTGTCATAGTACCACAGCCTGGGTACATAAATGTCATCTGCTGCTGCTCCTGATCTCTGGGAATCCTGGACCTTCTTGCGCTCCCTATTATATGTGCTCCTCATGCCACCAATTTTGCACTTCAAATAGTTGATGTCTGCTGTGGGAATCTGCATCTTCACAAATTCCAGCAATTTATCCAGCACTGCCTTCCTCTTTAGTCGATTTATATAAAAGGGGTGTTCTGTCTGCTGCAGACAGCGCAGCTCTCTGTACAAATCAATGAATTGGGGGAGGAAATCATGATCATTGAATAGATCCATTTTCTCTGCAAGACACAACACAAGACAAACCCTAATGTCAGGTTAAACTTGTATAATCTTGTCCCAATATAAGCCTCAATCTCTAAGCAGTATAGGCCACTGATGCCCCAAGTTAAAATTGTGCCTTCGTTAGAACGATCAGTGCTTTTGCTACTCTGCTACTCCGTTCTCCGCTCACAGATCGTACGTACGACGCACGCGTGTTACGCTTTATATACACTGCGCATGCGTGAAACTCCTCCTGACCCTGACTTTCTTTATAGTATATTCCCCGTCCCTTGTCTTTCGGCGCAGTGGGAGAGCACATGGCTGAGAGACAATAGGTGCATGAAGACAGCACCAACGATGAAAGCCCAGAGCCACGAACGTCCCAATCCCAGAGGAGATTTAAGGCCTCTAATATGTCCTTTGTAGAGATGGTGGAGATGGTGGACATCTTGAAGAGGGCCGACTATGATGGGAAGCACGAACCTTACCCAAACCCAAATGTCAGAAAGGCCAAGATCATGACTAAAGTTGTGAAAAGTCTGCAGAAGAATTTTGGGGTACGGCGATCCAAGGATCAACTGAGGAAACAATGGTCAGACCTCAAATTGAAGGAGCAGGATCAGTACAGAAGAATCAAGAGAGTGCTGCAAAAAAGTAAGTATTTTTTTTGTGTGTTCCTATTCTTCTTATGATGTTCGTGCTGCTCTATGTGTTTTTCTTTACTGTTGTACAGTTTAAAATGGCAACTTTCAGGTTTGTAGCCACAGTAATCATTTGTAGTAAACATCGTTTGTTCGCCCACTAATACGATGTTTTTGCCAGGTGCAAGTTGACTACATTTGTTCAGGACTATTTGTATTAAAAGAAGTTTAGTACATTGTTGTCTAGATGGGTTTGTAACTAGAATGAAATGCAAACTTGATTCAGCGTAAGGAGAGGACACTCAGCAGCTGTTTATACATCTGGACGCAGGAGCACTAGTGTGGGACACCAGAACAAACTTTTTAGGGTGTCCCACACAGGTGCTCCAGTGGATACTAGGGGTGTCTCCGTGTGTGAAACTTTAACCAAAAAGGTAAGTATTCAGCTTTAATAAAGGGAAAAAATCATGTCTTCAGCTTGGAACTCTGCCAAAACCGACAATTGTACGATACTTCCAAGCAATGTTTCATATTCCTATGTCTTGCCTCAAATATCTGTGTGCTAAGTTTACCTTTATTTTATTCACATAGGGGAGAAAAGAATCGGGACGTGAGAGGACACCAGGGACCCACAACCTCCTAAAGAAGGAGAAATCCCAAAACCACAACCTGGGGATGTGGAGGAAGGAGAGGTTTATGAAGTGGGCGAAATAGTAACCACAATAGGTGAGTGTCTGAGACCACAGCTTCAGGTAATAGATGTATGCCTGCAAATTTATAATACATGGTGTGTTTTTTTTTATTTTAGGTGATGTGGATGTTGTGGAAGAAGAATCTCATTTCACAAGTGCAGGTGCACACGTCCTCATCGGGGAGATCATGGTGTGCAATCTGCCTTGATCTTCTGTGTGTACAGAAGATCAAGGAAGACATCAATGATGTTGAAAAAAGACTCAAAAACATCATAAATATTTTAGGCAGAATATAAAACACACCAAAATTTTATAATTTTTTAATTTTTATTAGAACTTTTCTAAAAAATGTTGAAAGCCAAATGTTGAAGATGCACACAGTGTGTCAACATGTGCTATCTGCCATCACGGGACATCAATGTACGCGTTTTGTGGATGCAACCCCTTCCTCGCAACTCAAGTAGCTGAGAGGAAGGGGTTGTACCCCCAAAACACATCCATTCATCTCCTATGATGGGAGCTAGCACACGTTGACCTTAGGCATGGGATCAGGAGGGAAATCCCCATTTTGATTCTCAATTTGTGTGCATCTTCAAAATTTGGCTTTCACAGGGGTGACATCACCCCATCTGATGAAGGCAATATCAACACAGTTTGGACATACTAATGTCTTATATTGCCTTCAATTTATCAAGCTTGAACTTTGTAAGTTCCTGAGTTGTGTATTGTTTTATGTTTTGAAAAACATGCCTGTTTACCACAAAAAAGGATATTTCTACTGTCCCCAAAAAAAAAATCCAAAAAATGTGTTGGTTTGTTTAAAACCCTTTTCTAAACGCACATGTGAATGTGCACAGAGTAAAAAATGTTCTACTCAACAATGTGTGGCTTCTTCTTTCATTGCTCAATAGCAGTTTTTTGCTTAAGTTGGTGGTTACAGTGACAATGGGGGTTATTTCCTAACAAGTGCACTTTAGGTGCAGTTTCAGTGCACTTTCAAGTGCACTTTTGCAGTGCACTTTTGCAGTGCAAAGTGGATTTTCCTTTAGTAAATAACACCCATAGTGCTTTATAATTTGCATAAATCAGGCCATTATAGTCACTTCAAAAAATTAATTCAGGGTGCTGAAAATTATGAATATTATTATCATTAATGTATTACATACATTAACAACAAAAAGAAGATGTGTGTGTGTAGCAGACCCACAACATAAATAATAGTTAGCTGAAGAAGAGATTGTCACCTCATGTATCAAAGAAATTACGTTGGAACGTTTGAAGAAAATGGCCCAAAAAAAAGCCCATTGCAGAACCTAGGAGACAGCTAAAAGAAACACAAGCAGTAAATCAAAGGAAACATTTTTCATTTTAAAATACAAATTTATTTTAAAAATACATTTATTTAAATACATATAATGTGATGTTAAAGGATAAAACTTACCCTAATATAGTCCTTCTGCAGGAGCTGAATGATGGCAGAACAGGTATCTGGAATAATTATTCCCAGAGCCTGGGGGGAGGCCTGTCGAGAACTTGATGTCCTGCAGACTTCTCCCCATCGTCAAGTACCGCAAGGTGGCGACGAGCCTCTGCCCGGGAGTGATGGCTTGCCACATGCAGGTGTCCTGCTTCGTAATATAAGGGGACAGCAAAGCCAACAGATGGTGAAAAATGGGGTCCGTCATCCGGAGATAATTCCTGAAATCATCAGGATTATTCTCACGGATCTCCCACAAAAAAGACATATGAGAGAATTGGTCATGCTGGAGCAAACAATTCTTCGTCCATGAACTCCTCCTCGCCCTGTTCATGGACTGGACTTGGGTCAAAGTAAGAACCCCAACACCAAGCCCCTGCACAGCACAAACTGTACGATGAGTCCGCACCCGCAACATGGCTTCAAAATGGTCGGCGGAACAGAATGCATTGAAAATCAGAAATGGGCGGACAAGAACTTTATAGTGCCGTTGTACGTCAGCGTGTTCTTGACCATCGGAATTTCCGACAACATTTGTGCGACCATGTGTATGCAAGACAAGCTTGAGATAACATCTGTCGGAAAAAAATCCCAGGATTTCGTTGTCGAAATGTCCGATTGTGTGTACGCAGCATTTAAATGACAATTGCGCGGTCATGTGACATTTTTATCATTTTCTTCACACAAATAGAGCTTTCTTTTGGTGGTATTTAATCACTTCTGGGTTGTTTATTTTGTCCTAAAAATAAAAAAAGACCAAAAATTTTGAAAAAAAAAAGTTTTTCTTAGTTTCTGTCAGTACATTTTGTAAATAAGTAATTTTTCTCCTTCACTGATGGGCGCTGATGAGGCAGCACTGATGGGCACTGATGAGTCAGCACTTATGGGCACTGATTAGGTGGCACTGATGAGGAGGCACTAATATGCCAAAATTATGGGCACTGATAGGTGGCACTGATATGTGGCACTGATGAGCACTGATAGGCGGCACTGATGGGTGGCACTGGTGGGCACTGGGCACAGATGGGTGGCACTAGTGGGCACAGATAGGTGGCACTGGTGGGCACAGATAGGCGGCACTGATGGGTATTGATGGGTGGCATTGATGGGCAGCAGTGATGAGCATTGATGGGCAGCAGTGATGGGCATTGATGGGCAGCACTGGTAGCCAGCACTGACTGGCATCACTAATGGCCACTGATTGCTGGCACTTGGGGACACTGTTTGCAGGCACTTGTGGGCACAGATTGGTGGCAATTGTGGGCATTGGTTGGCACCGATTGCTGGGGTTGTGCCGTGTCCTAGCAACATGGCGTGGCTGCGATCGCCATGCTGCGTGCCCCCGAGGGCACGCAAGAATGGTCGTTCTGGGATATATGACATATGACGTCCACTCAGAAGGGGAGCCGCACCGCCCAGCCATCATTTGACGGTGGGCGGGTGGCAAGTGGTTAAGTGAACTTGTGCTTTTAGCACCTGTCCTGCTTACTTAAATGATCATCTCATAATTCTCTCCTGTCTGTGAGTTAAAAGAGCTGTAAGGGAACAAATGGAATGTGAATGTAAGATTCAAAGGTGGGGGCTTATCCAAGCCAAATACACAGATTAAATACATATACGGGTACAATTTTATTTGCCAAAAGATTTATATTTCACTACATCCAGTCCTGAGATGTACAAAGCCCTGTCAGACACCAGTCAGGTTGGTGACCTGAATTTTTTCTACTATGAGTAAATATTAGAGCTAAACCACCTACCTACTCCCAGCCTGTGACTGGACAGTAAAGGAGCAGAAGAAGCTTGATGAGCTCATCTCTCTGCTCACTCTGCTGTCTCCTCTAGTCTGCAAATTTGAACACTTGATTGTCTCCCAGGATTGCCCTTCCCTCTTCCAAACTGCTGCTGCTCTCTCAAAATGCTGCTATATATAGGATTACAGAAAGCGTACATTAAAGTGGAACTCTGGGAATTACCTTAAGGTTCTGTTCATACCAGAACGCAGTGCAGGAAACCTTTCACGGACTGTGTTCAAATGCATTGCTCTTGCCATCTGCATGTGGGTGCCAATGTAATGTTAATGACATCCCAAATGTGGATGTATTTACGGCCACCAAATGGTATCGCAGTAGCATTCAAACGAATACACAACACATGGGAATCCTGATCCCAGTGTGAAACGGCCCTAAAGTGTGTGTACGTAAAGGTAAAACATTTAATTTTTTAGGAGTGGGGAAGGTTTAGACCCTCAGTCATTCTCTATTGCGGTCTGTGAACCTCCTGGGGAGATGCACTCTCCCCATTTCACACCAGAACAAAAGGTCAGGTTATATCATCCAATGCTGCACATGTTCTGATGACAACTATCTAAGATGGGAATTTCCCTCCATTTTGGGGAGTTCTCATTGAATGTCTCCAAAACAGGAAGTGTTGGGCAATCTCTTCAGCGGG
This sequence comes from Lithobates clamitans, assembly GCA_037952925.1. Taxonomy (NCBI): domain Eukaryota; kingdom Metazoa; phylum Chordata; class Amphibia; order Anura; family Ranidae; genus Lithobates; species Lithobates clamitans. The sequence continues at coordinate 8,589,885 of JBBGZY010000545.1, forward strand.
ACAGTAAAAAATAAATAGATAAACTGACAGAGGGCTTATCCCTAACTTACTGTATTCAAAACAAAAAAAAACATTTTTTTTCATACATTTTAAGCCAGATTCAGGTATTAGTTACAATCAAAAACATATTTAAAGCCCATCTCTAGGCAACTAAAAAAATAATCCCTTGCAGTAGGGCTGTGCCCACACTGCAAGGGTTAATTGCTTGTTTCGGTCTAGGGGAACAACTGCTCCTCCCTGCAGCTAGACTGGTCCCCTCAGTGTCTTCCCCCATCACTCCAGACATCTAGGGTCCTGCCATCTTCAAGACCATAGCAGGGTCCATAGTCCTGCAATGGACTTGATAATGCTGAGGGAGCATGGGGTTGCGCTATCTGCAGAGGAAGTGAAGGAAAACGTAAGTAAAACTGTTTCTGAGTATTGGGTGGGGGAATTTGTTTAAAAATTCTGGCACAATCCCCTAGGTGAGGTCAAAATTGTAGAGAAAGTATGTTTCTCTTCTCCCCTAAACAAAATGAGCAATTAAAGTGCAATTCCAGCTTAACACTAGCTATTCTTAAAACTCCCCACCCCCATCCTAACACCTACTGTATGCTTACTAACCTATGTAATAAAGATCTGTATAATTACTTATTTTCAGCTCCCTCTGGTCCGCTTACGTGATCCCCTGTGTCAGCCAGTGGGGGCTGCAGGGGAGAGGAGAGAGAGATCACACAATGACTAGTAATGCCTGAAGTGGTGACGTCACCCATAGGTTTCAATGGCTCAATCTGCTACTGGCGGCTTGGTGCCAGATGCTACTTTAAACCTTCAAAAGTCTAGTGGCGTCCATGCCATGGTGGATCAAGGATTTTTGGTGGCAAAAGGAGGACCTATTCAATAAAGGTGGGTAGTCATAAACATAGGTGTGCGCAGCCTATTGCATTAGGGTGTGCACCAAAAGCTCATATGTGTGCATATACTGAATTTATAGGGCAGTAGGGCAATGGACAGTGTCGGTAGAGCAGTGGATGGTTTCAGAAGGGCAGAGATTGGTGTCAGTAGTTTATTTTTTATATTTTTTTTATTATTACTTTTTTACAATTTTATAATTTTTTACAAAAATTTTTTTACAATATTTTATTACTTTTTTTCTACAATTTTTTTAGGAGCTCCATTGGGGGGCTTTGGTGAAATAGCATGGGTCTAAACAGACCCCTGATGTCTTACTTTTGAGACAGAGAAAAGGACTAAGGACAGATATTCCCCAGTCCCTTTCTCTTCAGTCAAGCAGCAGGGGAAATGTGCCCAGCACAGGGTGATTAGGGTGTGCCCAAGCACACCTGGCACACCCTGTGCGCACGTCTATGGTCATAAAGTTACAGCTGATCGGTGTATATTTCTTTTAGATCTATAAAGCATAGGCTTTTTACATTTTGATCACCAATCTTCTACAGAATATACAACTTGAAGCAATAAACTGCATGGAGCTCAAAGTACAGCTTTCATTAAAGGGACCCCTGAGTATTAGGTACAGTGCTCATTTTTATGATTGTTTGTTTGCAGACGCGTGTTGTCTTCATTTTATGTATTTAATTTGTTGCCTGCTCTGTAACACAGCAGTCACTCTCCGTTATTTTTAAACTTAACTGAGACTGCAGAGATGCCAAGTTTGTGAAGGTGCCAGGATATATATGAGTTCATGTGAGATTTGGCAGACATCAATCACAGCTACGCTCCTCTGACACGAGAGCCAGCCAAAAGAGAGGCAAGCCGGAGATGGTAATGCTTCATTATGCTGCTTTCAGCACAAATTGACAAAACAGGAGTCAAGAAACTATAATAAAATATTGGGAAACATATGAAAACATGAATAATTTCAACAGCACTAGGCTGTATACACGAGGGGATGTACGCAGTCTACAGAGTTGATGGCAAATGCCGCAGTCCACATTTATTTTATTGTGACGGGGTGAAAAGCGAAACAAGCATTTTGCTAAATGCTTGAGTATATTGAGCTGTAAATAATGAATGGCTTACTAACTTTTACAAAACTAATGCAGCCAAAGTTAAATGATCATTTGTTTTTTCTTCCTGTTATATAGCTACTGATTACTTTAAAGGTTTATTTTATTTTTGACCAATACTGCTTCCCCAAAGAAGGCATTTTTGGCATTGACAACTTGGCACTGTTTTCTTTGGCATAGGGATGCTTTCCACCCCAAGCTTGGTACAGAAACACCCAATCATTTTGGCAAGATGGTGGTGAGTAAAAATTAGAGTTATTTCAGTAATTCAGGGGTCTATTTTTAATTAAAAAAAAACTTTGCATAACCATTTGTCCACTGAATTTTTATTGTCAGATGGGCAGACGCGTAGCTTGAAACTTGTGGGCCCCGATGCAAAAGTTGTCCTGGGGCCCCCACTACTACCCGCCCCTTCCACTGCACGCGAAGATGCTCCAATTAGGCGCCAAGATACTCCAAGTGGCTAAAGAGTTATTTCAGAGATTTATATATATATTGAGAGGATAATTTAAAATATTTTGTAGAAACCATCCTAGTAATCACATGACCTTGCCCCCATTCCCCCATCCTAGTAATGACATGACTTCGCCCCCCCATCCTAGTAATGACATGACCTTGTCCTTCCCCCCCCAACCTATTAATGGCATGGCCTCGCCTCCCACAATTCAAGTAATGACATGATCTCGCCCCCACCCCCCCATCCTAGTAATGACATGACCTTGCCCCCCCAGCCCAGTGATGACATGACCTCGCCCCCTCCCCCCATCCTAGTAATGACATGTCCCCAGTCAATGAGAGCAGAGGAAAGGTGTGGACTGGGGAGAGGGAAAACAACTGGAAGCTGATTACTGGATTATAGAACTTGGTTGGAGCACTGGGGGACACAAGGTGGATTGGAGCTGGACTCCAGCTCTGGGATTTTGTGTAGGAAATCACATGTAATACAACAGCAGAGAACAGAGCTGTGGACCGCCTGGAGCTAGGGGCAGGGTCACAATTGCAACCCCTGAGACCCCTGATGCTACGCCCATGCAGATTGGGATGTTTAGCTCATGTGGTAGATGGATTTGTAGTAAGTCCATGCTCGTCAGAAGCTGTGATTAAGGGTTTGCAACTTTTATTAGGCAAAATGAAAAAGAATTTCAACACGCTGATCATGTAGAGGATTTTAATTACACATAGCAAAATTGTAAGAGAAAATGACACCTGGCTCTCTTTCCAGCAGTATGGCTGCTCTTGTCTTTTGTATGTCATACCTGGCTCTCTGGGTTTCCCTATCTCACCCAACCATTAGCTTCAGCCCCCCACTCCCGGCCTCCTGGTAGGGGTCTTCCTGACATCTCCGGCTCTCTCACTTTCTTGAGACTTTCTGATTTCCTCCAGTCCCCTGGACTCACTAGTCACCTCAGCTTTTTCAGTCTCCTCAGTTTCTCAATCTCCCCAGTGTCCTGACTCTCCCAGTCCTGTGGACAAGGAATCCCCCCAACAGTCGCTGGCAGGAACATAAGTCTCTCCTGGCTGGAGCATACAGATCTCTCCTGACAGGGCTCTGTTTTCAAAAAGGGAGCCCTAAGTTATGGTCAGACCTGGCTTATAATGAACGTGCACACCTGTGCACTCTTATGCCGCGTACAACAAAATAAAAAAAAAAAGTTTTTTTTCCGACTGATGTTGGCTCAAACTTGTCTTGCATACACACGGTCACACAAATCTTGTCGGAAATTCCGAACGTCAAGAACGTGGTGATGTACAACACGTACGACGGCACTAGAAAAGAGAAGTTAAATAGCCAGTGCGCCACCCTTTGGGCTCCTTCTGCTAATCTCATGTTAGTAGAAGTTTGGTGAGAGACAATTCGTGCTTTTCAGCCTCGTGCTTTTCCGATCGTTACTGCTCTTCAGTTTGTGCTTGTGGGTTTGTATCTGGTTTTCAGTGCATGTAGTCACTTCGCATTTGTTTTTCAGTGCATATTATTATAGTACGTATTTGATTTTCTTGTGCGGTCTTGTCCGCTCATTTCTGATTCAGCTCGCTCTTCTCAGGCCTTTCTGATTTTCAGTGCGTTCTGTTAGTTCGTTCTGACCAGCCGACCGTTTTGAAGCCATGTTGCGGGTACGTACTCATCGTACAGTTCATGCTTGCAGGGGCTTGGTGTTGGGGTTCTTACTTTGACCCAAGCCCAGTCCATGAACAGGACGGGGAGGAGTTCATGGACGAAGAATTGGTTACTCCAGCATGACTAATTCTCTCATATGCCTTTCTTGCGGGAGATCCGTGAGAAAAATCCTGATGATTTCAGGAATTATCTCGGGATGACGGACCCTGTTTTTAACCGTTTGTTGGCTTTGCTGCCCCCTTATATTAGCATGCAGGACACCTGCATGCGGCAAGCCATCACTCCCGAGCAGAGGCTAGTCACCACGTTGCGGTACTACTGTGACAGGGAGAAGTCTGCAGGGCATCAAGTTCTCGACAGGCATCTCCCCCCAGGCTCTGGGGATCATTATGCCAGAGACCTGTTCTGCCATCATTCAGATCCTGCAAAAGGACTATATTAGGGTAAGTTTTCTCCTTTAACATCACATTCTATGTATTTAATGTGTGCTAATGTATTGTATTTATTTCATCATTCCCTAACTACCATGATTGTAATATGCTGTGACTGTCCCCTTTGTTCTCATGCATGCTTGAATTTTTTAAACTTCCCTTTTTGTCCTTCATGCATATTGGCCTTCACTAACTAGCACACCTAGCCTAGTCACTTAACAATGTATTTTGTCAGCTCCATAGTAGTGCTTTACCCTAAATGCCCCCTAAAATATGTACACATGTTATATGTGTCCTTTAAATCATGCATTGTATTTATTTCATCATTCCCTAACTACCATGATTGTAATATGCTGTGAATGTCCCCTTTGTTCTCATGCATGCTTGAATTTTTTAAACTTCCTTTTTTGTCCTTCATGCATATTGGCCTTCACTAACTAGCACACCTAGCCTAGTCACTTAACAATGTATTTTGTCAGCTCCATAGTAGTGCTTTACCCTAAATGCCCCCTAAAATATGTACAAATGTTATTTGTGTCCTTTAAACCATGCAGAGTGCCAGAGGCTTTTTTTTGGGTCCCAAAATCATTTGGAACCCTCCCTCCCCCCATCCGCTAAGTCAACCGATACCAATCCTCTATCTGCTGTTTTTGCCAAACCCATACACACTATACATACCTCTTTTGTGGTCAGATGTATGTATGAATTCCCCAAAGCATGTAGTGAAAGGGCCTGCCAGAATACTTTCAAATGGTACTGCATAAAGTTTTGTTCTCCTTCAATTTGTACAGTGTCTATTTATATGTCCAGTGTGCTGCCAATAGTGTAAGTAAGGAGGGGCTGGCCAAAGTAAAACACATTATTTATGCATTCAGCTCTCAATGAAATGTAGAGGGTTACCTGTCCAAAACATACCCCCCTCAATTTTTTACAATGGGCCATCAGAGAGGGTGAGCAATCTGATAAGTGGACCTTAGATTTTTGTCTTTAAATACTCCTTAAAATAAATGTTATACTGATGTTGGCCAAGAATGTTTGTGTCTAATCTGCTTGCAATGTTTATGTGCAAAATTACTAAGTTCTTTTTTCTTGTTTTCCTTCAACGCCACAGGAATGACAGACTGTGGCTTCCCAATTTGCCCAGCAGTGGGATTTAACCAACTGCGGAGGGACAATTGATGGGAAACACATCCACATCGTGCCACCCCCCCAACTCGGGGTCATACTATTATAGTTACAAGGGGTTTAATAGTATTATGATGTTGGTGGTGGTGTCGGCAATATATGAGTTTCTCTATGTGGACGTGGGGAAGAATGGCCGGATGTCGGATGGTGGAGTCATCACCCAGACAGAGTTCTACACACGGCTCCAGAATGGTGGCTTGGGATTGCCACCCACTGAAGAGAACATGGAAGGACCCCCGTTTGTCTTTGTCGCTGATGAAGCATTTGGGCTGGCTGATGCGGCCGTTCCCGATGAGGACCCTCACCCCGGACCAGAGGGTTTTTAACTACCGGCTTCACAGTTCTGGAACAACATCCTAAGGACAGATGAGACCAAGATCAACTTGTACCAGAGTAATGGGAAGAGAAGAGTATGGAGAAGGAAAGGAACTGCTCATGATTAAAAGCATACCACCCCATCAGTGAAGCATGGTGGTGGTAGTGTCATGGCGTGGGCATGTATGGCTGCCAATGGAACTGGTTCTCTTATATTTATTGATGATGTGACTGCTGACAAAAGCAGCAGGATGAATTCTGAAGTGTTTCAGGCAATATTATCTGCTCATATTCAGCAAAATGCTTCAGAACTCATTGGACGGTGCATCACAGTGCAGATGGACAATGACCCGAAGCATACTGCAAAAGCAACCAAAGAGTTTTTTAAGGGAAAGAAGTGGAATGTTATGCAATGGCCAAGTCAATCACATGACCTGAATTCGATTATGCATGCATTTCACTTGCTGAAGACAAAACTGAAGGGAAAATGCCCCATGAACAAGCAGGAACTGAAGACAGTTGCAGTAGAGGCCTGGCAGAGCATTACCAGGAATGAAATCCAGCGTCTGGTGATGTCTATACATTCCAGACTTCAGGCTGCAATTGACTGCAAAGGATTTGCAACCAAGTATTAAAAAGTGAAAGTTTGATGGATGATTGTTAATCTGTCCCATTACTTTTTGTCCCTTAAAAAGTGGTAGGCACATATACAAACTGTTGTAATTCCTACACCATTCACCTGATTTGGATGTAAATACCTCAAATTAAAGCTGAAAGTCTGCAGTTAAAGAATATCTTGTTTGTTTTATTTCAAATCCATTGTGGTGGTGTACAGAGCCAAAAAGATTAGAATTGTGTCGATGTCCCAATATTTATGGACCTGACTGTATCTCCCTTTATAAAAATGGAATACTTACCTTTATTGTACAATTTTCACACATGGAGACACCCCTAATATCCACTGGAGCACCTGTGTGGGACACCCTAAAAAGGGTGTTCTGGTGTCCCACAGTAGTCCTCCTGCATCCAGATGTGTAAACAGCTGCTGAGTGTCCTCTCCTTACACTGAACCAAGTTTGCGTTTCATTCTAGTACAAACCCATCTAGACAACAATGTCATAAACTTCTTTTAATACAAATAGGCCTGAACAAATGTAGTTAACCTGGATCTGCCAAAAACATTGTATTAGTGGGCGAACGAACAATGTTTACTACATACGATTACTGTGCCCACGAACCTGAAAGTTGCCATTTTAAACTGTACAAAAGTAAAGAAAAGCACATGGAGCAGCATGCAAGTAATAATAATAATAGGAACACATGACAACTACTTACTTTTTTGAAGAACTCTGTTGACCTTTCTGTACTGATCCTGCTCCCTCAATTTCAGGTCTGACCAGCGTTTCCTCAATTGATCCTTGGATCGTCGTACCCCAAAATTCCTGTGCAGACTTCTCACAACTTTAGCCATGATCTTGGCATTTCTAACATTTGGGTTTGGGTAAGGTCTATGCTTCCCATCATAGTCGGCCCTCTTCAAGATGTCAACCATCTCCACCATCTCTATAAAGGACATATTTGAGGCCTTAAATCTCCTCCGGGATTGGAACGTTCGTGTTTCTGGCCTTTCGTCGTTGATGCTGCTGCTGTCTGCATGCACTTGCTCTTTCTCCATCATGTGCTCTCCCACTGTGCCGAAAGACAAGGGGCAGAGAGTAGACTAGAAACAACGTCAGGGGCGGGTGGAGTTTCACGCATGCGCAGTGTATGCGCAGTGTATATAAAGCGTAACACGTGTGCATCGTATGTATGAACTATGAGCGGAAGAAAGAGTAGCGGAAGCGCCGATCGTTCTAATGAAGGTACAAGTTTAACTTGGTGCATCAGTGGTCCTTTACTGCTTCTAGATTGAGGCTTATATTGGGACAAGATTATGTAAGTTTAGCCTGACATTAGGGTTTGTCTTGTGTTGTATCTTGCAGAGAAAATGGGTGGCTTCAATGATCACAACTCCCTCCCCCTATTCATAGACAAGTACAGGGAGCTGCCCTGTCTGTGGCAGGTGAAACATCCACATTATAATCATAAACTAAAGAGGCAGGCAGCGCTGGAGAATCTGCTGGAGTTGGTGAAGTTGGTGGTCCCCACGGCAACCATCCCCTATTTAAAAGCCAAAATTGGTGGTCTGAGGAGCGCTTATAATAGGGAGCGCAATGAGGTCCAGGATTCCATGAGCTCAGCAGCAGCAGCAGATGCCATTTATGTCCCCAGGCTGTGGTACTATGACAGACTGTGTTTTCTGTCAGACCAGGATGAAGTCAGGCAATCACTCTCAACCCTTCCTTCCACTCTTCCTTCCACGCTTCCTTCCACCCCAGCTGAGGCTTCCAACGTCCAACCTGGGCCTTCCAGTCAGGAAGAAGTGGAGGAGCCAGCTTGAGCCAGGTATAGCATTGTTCTACATATTTCTTGTTGTAAAATTAATGATGTTAACTAGATGTTATTATTGATCACTAATTGCTGATTTAATAAAGTGTTTTACATATCAATAGACAGTAGTGGCCAAAAATGTTTGGGACAAGAATGAAAAATGCTGGGGTCAGAATGATAGTCTTTTCTATTTGTTAACATTCAATTTACAACAGTCTTGAGCTAAAAACTGTGTGTGATTGATGAATAAAAAACTAAAACTATGTTCCTTTTTCATACACAGGAAAGCCTCAGGAGGAGGGCGTGGAATGTGGCAGCCAGGAGGAGGCTGTGGAATGTGGCAGCCAGGAGGTGGCCTGGCCCAGTAGCCTGACCGAATCCCAGGTCCCTTCCCTCTGCCTCCCAATCAAAAGGCCCAGGAAGGGGAGGAGGCAGCGCTTGGGCTGATTCGGGAGGCTAATGTTGCCCTCAGAACCACCCCCACTCTTCAAGAGGCCTTTGCCTCAATGGCTGCATGCAAAATGCAGTAAATGGAGGAGGGCCAATGCCTCATCTGTGAGTAAATTATGTATCTGTCCCTAAATAAGGGGTTGAGGGGCCAACTCACAATCAAAACCCACCTGTGTGAGTTCGACCATGCTCCTCCTCCTCCACCTCCTGCCACAACTCCAAAACCACAGCCTGGAAGCAAGCCTGGAAAGAAGAGTGGAAGGAAGACAAGAGTGTGCCTGGGTTCAGTCTGGTCTGACAAAAGACGCAGGCTATATGTCATTAGCTGCTGTGCCTGACCTCTTGTAGTCCAGGACCGGATTGTGCTCACTATTATATGGACTCCTCATGCTACCAATTTTGGCTGTAAAATAGTTGATGTGTGCCCTAGGGTACAAATTTCACAAGTTTCTCCAGTGTTGCCTTCCTTTTATTTTATTATGACCCATAATAAATGGCTATTTTGGATTCACAAATACTTGCCTATGTGTTTAACTTAAAAAAGGACAGTTTGTGAGTAGGCAGGTACATTTCCTAAATACAATGTCAAATTAACAAGGGACACCAACACCAACCAACCTCCTTGAGGTTAAAAATGTACAAAATAATAATGGTGTTGTGGTAACTTGACACACAAAACAAAAAACAATATTATGGAGAGCACTAGAATTTTATTTTTTTTAAAAAGCAGGAGATCTTGATTTAAAAAAAAAAAAACACTATAAACAAAAATTAAAAACATTATTATGGAGATCTGATGAAAAAAAAAAAAAAATATTCATGAGATCACGAGAAATGATAAAGAAATATTTTTTTCAGAACTCTGTGTGAACATCAGCAGCAAAACAACTTCATTATTCTAGCATTATAAAGAAGAAGAGAATGAACTGCATTAAAAGATTTGAAAATTTGCAGCGTGACGAATGTGCTATCTCCATTACGAACGCTAGTTTTACCAGACCGAGCACTTCTGTCTCGTAATTGATTCAGAGCATGTGCGGAACTTTGTGCATCAGAATTGTGTACACACGATTTGAATTTACGAGAACGAATTTTGTTGTCGGAAAATTTGAGATGTCCGATGGAGCCTGCACACAGTCGGAATTTCCGACAACAAGCTCCCATCGAACTTTTGTTGTCGAAAAATCCGATCATGTGTACGCGGCAAAACAGCTTACAGGTCTCTAGTAGGACCCAGGTATAGGATTGACAGCTCCATTCCACTAGCAAGGCAATTTGAAGCCTTCAAATTCCAGGCCCTGATCCAGGATTGCAAAACCCAGAGAAAGCTGTACAAATAGTTTTCTCTGCTCATAACCAATACTCCAGAGCTTCTCAAACTGTAACTTTGAGAATCCTCTGTTATCCATTTCCATAGTAGCAAGGCCTAGCACTATCCAGTATGTATATTCGTTCTGTGGAAATTTGGCAAAAACTAAAATTCTATAGGCTATTTTCTTGTTCTGAATGTATGTTTTTTATTATGGACAGTAGTAAAATATTGCATTTTGGTCACTGGATGTTACAGAAGAGCAAGGGAAATACACACATATGTCTCTGTAATCAAAGATAAAGTGTAACAATTAGGGATGAGCTTCGTGTTCGAGTCAAACCCATGTTCGACTCGAACATCGTCTGTTCGCCCGTTAGCCGAATTGCGAACGATATGGGCCGTTCGCGTCAAATTCATGTGGCGCGTCACGGCCCATAATTCACTGCGGCATCGCAGTGCATTTCTGGCTGATGATTGGCCAAGCATGCACTATGACCCACATGCTTGGCCAATCACAGCGCCGTCTGAACAGAGAGCCGTAATTGGCCAAAGCCAAGGAGGCTTTGGCCAATTATGGCTCAGGGGATTTAGTACACGCCCCACACTATATAAGGCCGCCTGCACGGCGGCCCTGTGTAGTGTGTGTTTCGGCGTTAATAGATAGAGAGAGAGAGAGACAGACAGTGTCATTTGATTTGAGTTAGATAGATTAGGCAGAACAGTCAGTCAGTTAGCTGCACTTATAGTGTATTGTGTATATATATGCATCCCAGGTGTTGCATATATATATATACACTGTATTCAGTTTAGCTAGATCCGTTCCTGTTATCTTCTTACTGACAGGCAGGCTTGTCTTCTTACAGTATTTACAGCTACCTGAAGAAAATTGCTGTTGTTCTTTTGATCCTATTAGTACCACAGTCAGGCAGCTAGACTATTTACAGTTAGTGCAGTGCGTCCTACTCACAGTGTTCAGCTAAAACTACAAGTTAGTGGGGTGCGTCCTGCTCACAGTGTTCAGCTAAACCTACAAGTTAGTGGGGTGCGTCCTGCTCACAGTGTTCAGCTAAACCTACAAGTTAGTGTGGTGCGTCCACCTCACAGTGTTCAGCTAAACCTACAAGTTAGTGCGGTCCGTTATGCTCACAGTGTTCAGCTAAAACTACAAGTTAGTGTGGTGCGTCCTGCTCACAGTGTTCAGCTAAACCTACAAGTTAGTGTAGTGAGACCTCTGCACAGTGTTCATCTAAAGCTACAAGTTAGTGCAGTGCGTCCTGCTCACAGTGTTCAGCTAGATCCGTTCCTGTTATCTTCTTACTGACAGGCAGGCTTGTCTTGTTACAGTATTTACAGCTACCGGGAGAAAATTGCTGATGTTCTTTTGATCCTATTAGTACCACAGTCAGGCAGCTAGACTATTTACAGTTAGTGCAGTGCGTCCTGCTCACAGTGTTCAGCTAAAACTACAAGTTAGTGGGGTGCGTCCTGCTCACAGTGTTCAGTTAAACCTACACGTTAGTGTAGTGAGACCTCTGCACAGTGTTCATCTAAAGCTACAAGTTAGTGCAGTGCATCCTGCTCACAGTGTTCAGCTAAAACTACAAGTTAGCATGGTGCATCCACCTCACAGTGTTCCGCTAAACCTACAAGTTAGTGCGGTGCGTCCTGCTCACAGTGTTCAGCTAAAACTACACATTAGTGTAGTGAGACCTCTGCACAGTGTTCATCTAAAGCTACAAGTTAGTGCGGTGCGTCCTGCTCACAGTGTTCAGCTAAAACTACAAGTTAGTGCTGTGCGTCCTGCTCACAGTGTTCAGCTAAAACTACAAGTTAGTGCGGTGCGTCCACCTCACAGTGTTCAGCTAAACCTACAAGTTAGTGCGGTGCATCCTGCTCACAGTGTTCAGCTAAAACTACAAGTTAGTGCTGTGCGTCCTGCTCACAGTGTTCAGCTAAAACTACAAGTTAGTGCGGTGCGTCCACCTCACAGTGTTCAGCTAAACCTACAAGTTAGTGCGGTGCGACCTGCTCACAGTGTTCAGCTAAAACTACAAGTTAGTGCTGTGCGTCCTGCTCACAGTGTTCAGCTAAACCTACAAGTTAGTGTAGTGGGACCTCTGCACAGTGTTCATCTAAAGCTACAAGTTAGTGCAGTGCGTCCTGCTCACAGTGTTCAGCTAAAACTACAAGTTAGTGCTGTGCGTCCTGCTCACAGTGTTCAGCTAAACCTACAAGTTAGTGTAGTGAGACCTCTGCACAGTGTTCATCTAAAGCTACAAGTTAGTGCAGTGCGTCCTGCTCACAGTGTTCAGCTAAAACTACAAGTTAGTGTGGTGCGTCCACCTCATGGTGTTCAGCTAAACCTACAAGTTAGTGCGGTGCATCCTGCTCACAGTGTTCAGCTAAAACTACAAGTTAGTCCTGTGCGTCCTGCTCACAATGTTCAGCTAAAACTACAAGTTAGTGTGGTGCGTCCACCTCACAGTGTTCAGCTAAAAATACAAGTTAGTGCAGTGCGTCCACCTCACAGTGTTCAGCTAAACCTACAAGTTAGTGCGGTGTGTCCTGCTCACAGTGTTCAGCTAAAACTACAAGTTAGTGTGGTGCGTCCTCCTCACAGTGTCCAGCTAAACCTACAAGTTATTTTTTTGCGAGCTCTGCACAGTGTTCAGCTAAAGCTACCTGTAGAAGGTTGGTGGTGTTCTCATACTACAGGCAGGCAGTTGATTTTGCTAGCTGCAGTATCAGTACATATATATATATATATATATATATATATATATATATATATATATCCCAGCTTAGTGCAGCTACAGGCCATTAGTATGTCTGGAAGGCCAAGAAGGAGAGACAGTCACAAGCCAATAAGAGAGGGCAAGCAGGCTCTGTGTCTAGTGCTGGTCGGGGAGACGGTGCATCCTCATAAGCACGTGGCCGTGGGACACGCTTGGCCTTTTTTTCGGCAGCTGGCTGTGTTGAGCCGCAACATGCGGAAGACTTGGTCGAGTGGATGACCAAGCCATCCTCATCCTCCTCATCCTCTCTCACCCATGCCCAGGGTATTTTGTCTGGCAAAGCAGTGGCCTCTTCCCTTGGCTCAATGTCATCAGTGACTCCTTCCCTAGCCCCACCATGTCCTCCTGAGGAGTCCTTCGAACTGTTTGACCACAGTGTTGGGTACATGCTCCAGGAGGATGCCCAGCGTTTGGAAGGCTCTGATGATGATACTGAGCTCGATGAAGGCAGTAACGTGAGCACGGACAGAGGGGGTGCCCAAGAAGGACAACAATCTGGCAGTCATGCTCCCCCTGCTGCAGCATACTGCCAGGTTTGCTCCAGTGATGAGGAGGGAGGGGATGATGAGGTCACTGACTCAACGTGGGTGCCTGATAGGAGAGAGGAGGAGGAGGCGGCACATCACCAACAAGGCAGGATGCCCTCCAGGGGCCAGCCTAAGGGCAGCACCTTGACTGCATCACACCCCAAAGCTCCACATGTGCAGGGCGCTGCAGTCTCTGCGTGTTATTCAAAAAGTTCTTTGGTGTGGGCCTTTTTTGAGACGAGTGCATCAGATCGCACTGCTGCTATTTGCAACATATGTCTCAAGCGTATCTCGCGTGGCCAAAACATCTCCCGCTTGAGTACCACATGCTTGACCAGACATATGTTGACCTGCCATGCAGTTCGTTGGCAAGCGTATCTCAAAGACCCACACCAAAGAACAAAGAGGACCTCTCCTTGCTCCTCATCAGCTGAGATCTCCAACCCCACTATACCTTCAGTCCTCTCTGAGACCTGCACTGAGAGGAATGAAGGTGTAGAATTAGGTGTGTCACAGCCAAGTACTTGTGGGCAATCTGCTTTTGGTACACCAACGTCAGATTGTACCAGGCAAATTCCCCTGCCCCAGCTGCTGCACCGCCGAAAGAAGTTTGCTTCCAGCCATCCACATGCCCAGCGGTTGAATGCTAGCTTGGCAAAATTGCTAGCACTTCAACTGCTGCCTTTTCAGTTGGTAGACTCTGCCCCCTTCCGTGAGTTTGTGGAATGTGGCAGGTACCCAAACGCCACTTTTTCTCACAGAAGGCGATTCCGGCTCTCTACCGGCATGTGGAAGGCAATGTCCATGCCTCGCTGGACAGGGCGGTCAGCTGTAAGGTGCATATTACTGCTGACTCATGGTCCAGCAGGCATAGACAGGGACATTACCTAAGTTTCACGGCACATTGGGTGACTCTGCTGGCAGCTGGGAAGGATGCAGGACAAGGTGCAGTAGTGTTGGAGGTTGTTCCACCACCACGCCTCCAAAATGCTAATGATTGTGACACACCTCTCTCCTCCACCCCCTCCTCTTCTTCTTCCTCCATGGCCTCTTCCTGTGCTTTGTCCTCGGAACCAGCGGTGCTCCATAGCCGTTCAAGGGGCTACGCAAGTACGCAGGCCAAAAGATGCCATGTGGTGCTTGAGCTGGTGTGCTTGGGGGACAGGAGCCACACTGGGGCAGAGGTTCTGTTAGCTCTGCAGGGGCAGGTTCAGAGGTGGTTGACATCACGCCAACTTAAGGCAGGAATGGTGGTTTGCGACAATGGCACCAACCTCCTCTCTGCCCTCCGACAGGGACAAATGACCCATGTGCCCTGTTTGGCTCACGTCCTTAACTTGGTGGTGCAGCGGTTCTTGGGCAGGTACCCGGGCTTACAGGATGTCCTGAGGCAGGCCAGGAAAATCTGTGCGCATTTCCGCCGGTTATATAATGCCAGTGCTCGGCTGACGGACCTCCAAAAGGAGTTTAACCTGCCCAAGAACCGCCTAATCTGTGACATGCCCACCAGGTGGAACTCAACATTGGCCATGCTGCAGCGGCTGCACACGCAGCAGAGGGCCATCAATGAGTACCTGTGCGACTATGGCACCAGGACAGGGTCAGGGGACCTTGGTTTTTTTCCCCCACGCCAGTGGGCCATGATCAGGGATGCATGCACTGTCCTGTCACCATTTGAGGAGGCCACGAGGATGGTGAGCAGTGACAGTGCATGCATCAGTGACACTGTCCCCCTTGTCCACCTGTTGGAGCACACGCTGCGTGGAATATTGGACAGGGCACTTGAGGCAGAACAGAGGCAGGAAGAGGAGGACTTCCTTAGCTCTCAAGGCCCCCTTTATCCAGACAGTGTTCCTGCGTGCCCGCCGATCACACAGGAAGAGGAGGAGGAGGAGCAGGAGGAGGAGGAAGATTGTGTCAGTATGGAGGTGGAGCCTGGCACTCAGCATCAGCAGCAGTCTTTAAGGGATCAGTCCCAAGAAACACATGGACTTGTACGTGGCTGGGAGAAGGTGGCTGCGGACCATGTCGTCCTTAGTGACCCAGAGGACTCCGGACCGAATGCCTCAGCAAACCTACGCTGCATGGCCTCCCTGATCCTGCAAAGCTTGCGTAAGGATCCTCGTATTCGTGGTATCAAGGAGAAGGACCAATACTGGCTGGCAACCCTCCTTGATCCACGTTACAAGGGTAAGGTTGCGGACCTTATCTTGCCATCGCAGAGGGAGCAGAGGATGAAACATCTTCGGGAGGCCTTGCAGAAAGGTCTGTGCAACGCGTTCCCAGAGACTGGGAGGTTACAAACTCCTGTTTCTGGACAACGTGTTGCTGAGGCTTCGGTCAGTCAAAGAAGGAGCGGTGGAGAAGGTGGCCGTCTGACCGATGCGTTCAGACGATATTTTGGTCCGCAGCCCCAAGGTATGATCGGTTCAAGCAACCATCGCCAGCGTCTGTTTTACATGGTGCAGGAATACCTAGGGGCAAGATCTGACTTGGACACCTTTCCCACCGAAAATCCTCTGGGTTACTGGGTCTTGAGGATGGATCACTGGCCAGAGCTTGCACAGTATGCAATTGAGCTACTGGCCTGTCCTGCATCCAGCGTTCTTTTGGAACGCACATTCAGTGCTGCTGGAGGCTTTGTAACCGATCACAGGGTGCGTCTGTCCACCGACTCGGTCGATCGACTGACCTTCATAAAAATGAATCAGTTTTGGATCACCACCAGCTACCAAGCACCTGATGCTGATGTAACCGAATAATTTTTTTGGAAATCTCAGATCCCTTCAAAGACTTCCTATGCTGATGCTGAGTGACTATCCCTGAGTAATTATCCTCTTCCTCCTCAATCATCACGCTGATAGCTTGTAAGAACATTTTTGGTTCTCGGCACCACCACCAGTGCCTAAGGCCCAATTTTTCAGCCCCTGTTTAACAGGGGCGTGTAATTACAATTTTTGATGCAATACTTTGCAGCAGGGCTTGTTCCTGCGTTCCAACTAGAGTATCTGTGAGGGGTTGCAGTGTTGTGGCACCAGCACCAGTGCCTAAGGCCCAATTTCTCAGCCCCTGTTTAACAGGGGCATGTAATTACAATTTTTGATGCAATACTTTGCAGCAGGGCTCGTTCCTGCATTCCAACTAGAGTATCTGTGAGGGGTTGCAGTGTTGTGGCACCAGCACCAGTGCCTAAGGCCTAATTTTTCAGCCCCTGTTTAACAGGGGCGTGCAATTACAATTTTTGATGCAATACTTTACAGCAGGGCTCGTTTCTGCGTTCCAACTAGAGTATCTGTGAGGGGTTGCAGTGTTGTGGCACCAGCACCAGTGCCTAAGGCCCAATTTTTCAGCCCCTGTTTAACAGGGGCGTGTAATTACAATTTTTGATGCAATACTTTACAGCAGGGCTCGTTCCTGCATTCCAACTAGAGTATCTGTGAGGGGTTGCAGTGTTGTGGCACCAGCACCAGTGCCTAAGGCCTAATTTTTCAGCCCCTGTTTAACAGGGGTGTGCAATTACAATTTTTCATGCAATACTTTACAGCAGGGCTCGTTTCTGCGTTCCAACTAGAGTATCTGTGAGGGGTTGCAGTGTTGTGGCACCAGCACCAGTGCCTAACGCCCAATTTTTCAGCCCCTGTTTAACAGGGGCGTGTAAATACAATTTTTGATGCAATACTTTGCAGCAGGGCTTGTTCCTGCGTTTCAACTAGAGTATCTGTGAGAGGGTTCAGTGTTGTGGCACCAGCACCAGTGCCTAAGGCCCAATTTTTCAGCCCCTGTTCAAGAGAGGCATGTAATTACAATTCTTGATCTAATATTTCACAGCAGGGCCCATTTCTGCGCCCACCAAGAGCGAGTGAGGACTTACAGTGTTGTGGCACCAGCACCACCACCAAAGGCCCAATTTTTCTGCCCCTGTTTAACAGGGGTGTGTAATTACAATTTTTGATGCAATACTTTGCAGCAGGGCATGTTCCTGCGTTCCAAATAGAGTATCTGTGAGGGGTTTCAGTGTTGTGGCACCAGCACCAGTGCCTAAGGCCCAATTTTTCAGCCCCTGTTTAACAGGGGCGTGTAATTACAATTTTTGATGCAATACTTTGCAGCAGGACTTGTTCCTGCGCTCCAACTAGAGTATATGTGAGGGGTTGCAGTGTTGTGGCACCAGCACCAGTGCCTAAGGCCCAATTTTTCAGCCCCTGTTTAACAGGGGCGTGTAGTTACAATTTTTGATGCAATACTTTGCAGCAGGGCTCGTTCCTGCGTTCCAACTAGAGTATCTGTGAGGGGTTGCAGTGTTGTGGCACCAGTGCCTAAGGCCCAATTTTTCAGCCCCTGTTCAACAGGGGCATGTAATTACAATTCTTGATCTAATATTTCACAGCAGGGCCCGTTTCTGCGCCCACCAAGAGCGAGTGAGGACTTACAGTGTTGTGGCACCACCACCACCACCAAAGGCCCAATTTTTCTGCCCCTGTTCAACAGGGGCATGTAATTACAATTCTTGATCTAATATTTCACAGCAGGGCCCTGTGAGGGCTTACAGTGTTGTGGCCACAACAACACCTAAGTCCCAAATTTCTGCTGAGTATATAGGGCAGGCCCCTACTTTCAAACATCCAACTTACAAATGACTCCTACTTGCAAACGGAAGGAGACAACAGGAAGTGAGATGAAATCTAACCATAGGAAGGGAAATTTTCTCCTGTAAGAGTTAATATGGGAAAAACATTTCTCCTTTCCACTGATGCTTTATCACCAATCCTTGTTTCACAAAAAACACCAAATTTTCAAAAAACATTTGTCATTGGGACAAAAAGTGACAAACAGATTCTACTTAACAACAAACCTACAGTCCCTGTCTTGTTTGCACCACCTGTATACTACTATTCAGAGTACAGAGCCTGTATACTGCTGTTTCCTTTTTTAATTTGGGTGCGGGGTTCCCCTTAATATCCATACAAGACCCAAAGGGCCTGGTAATGGACTGGGGGGTGCCCATGCCGTTTGTCTCACTGATTTTCATCCATATTGCCAGGAACCGACATTACATTAAAGCCGCAAGCAGTTTTAAATGACTTTTTTTCCTTTAAAAATGACATTTTGTGCAGGGACTGTTCTAAGCACGGGAAACACGCGTCACTTTACAGGCGTACTATAGACACCCCCAAGGTACGATATTTAAAGGAATATTTCACTTTTTTTTTTACTTTAGGCATCATTAAAATCACGGCTCCCGAAAAAACGGCCATTTTTAAAAGGTCCCCAAATCCTTTTTAGGACAATACCATGCAAATTAGCCTTGGGGTTCTAACGTTCGTGCAAATTTTCGGTCCGTTCGCAGGTTCTGGTGCGAACCGAACCGGGGGGTGTTCGGCTCATCCCTAGTCAACAGTCACTCCTTCCCTAGCCCCACCATCATGCATGGAGGAGTCCCCTGAACTATTCAACCACAGTGTTGGGTACATGCTGCAGGAGGATGCGCAGCGATTTGAAGGCTCCGATGATAGTACCCAGGTTGAGGAAGGGAGTAGCGTGAGCCTAGAGAGAGAGGGTGCCAAGAAGGAC
The DNA here is from genome assembly GCA_037952925.1 of Lithobates clamitans. Lineage (NCBI taxonomy): Eukaryota > Metazoa > Chordata > Amphibia > Anura > Ranidae > Lithobates > Lithobates clamitans. Next base: position 8,609,023 of record JBBGZY010000545.1, read on the forward strand.
AAGAAACTGGCAGTCATGTTCCCCCAGCTGCACCATACTGCCAAGTTTGCTCCAGTGACGAGGAGGGAGGGGATGATGAGGTCACTGACTCTACTTGGGTGCCTGATAGAAGAGAGGAGGAGGAGGAGGAGGCACATCTCCAAGGAGACAGGATGCCCTCCAGGGGGCAGATTAAGGGCAGCCACCCTATTGCATCACACCGTAGAGCTAAGCAGGTGCAGGGCGCTGCTGACTTCCCGCATATTTTGAAAAGTTCTTTGGTGTGGGCCTTTTTTGACATGTGTGCAGCAGATTGCTTCGTTGCTGTTTGCAACATATGTCGGAAGCGTTTCAAGCTTGGCCAAAACAGCAGCCGCTTGGGCACCACATGCTTGACCAGACATATGACAACCTCTCATGCAGTCCGTTCGCAACAGCACTTAAAAGACCCACATCAAAGAACAAGGACCTCTCCTTGCTCCTCATCAGCTGGGATCTCAAACCCCACTATACCTCCAGTCCTCTCAAAAACCTGCACTGAGAGGAATGAAGGTATAGAAATAGGTGTCCCAAGTACTTGCGGCCAATCTGCTAGCGGTACACCAACATCCGATTTCAGCAGGCAAATTTCCCTACCCCAGTTGCTAAACCGTCGAAAGAAATTCGGTCCCAGCCATCCACATGCTCAGCGTTTGAATGCTAGCTTGGTCAAATTGCTAGCACTGCAAGTCTTTTCAGCTGGTAGACTCTGCCCCCTTTCATGAATTTGTGGAATGTGCGGCACCTCAGTGGCAGGTTCCCAAATGCCAAACAAAAGGCCATTCCGGCTCTCTGCCAGCATGTGGAAGGCAATGTCTTGGCCTCGTTGGACAGGGCAGTCAGCAGTAAGGTGCATATCACCTCTGACTCATGGTCCAGCAGGCATGGACAGGAACATTACCTTTCTTTCACGGCACACTGGGTAACTCTGCTAGCAGCTGGGAAGGATGCAGGATAGGGTTCAGTATTGTTGGAGCTTGTTCCGCCACCACGCCTCCAAAATGCTAGTGGTGATTCTGCCACAGCTCTCTCCTCCACCCCCTCCTCTTCTTCTTCCTCTATGGCCTCTTCCTCTGCAGATTTGTCCTCTGCACCAGCGGTGCCCCATAGGCATTCAAGGGGCTACACAAGCACTCAGGCAAAAAATGCCATGCGGTGCTTGAGTTGGTCTGCTTAGGGGACAGGAGTCACACTGGGGCAGAGACTCTGTCAGCTCTGCAGGGGCAGGCCCAGAGGTGGTTGACACCATGCCAGCTTTAGCCAGGGATGGTTGTATTCGTTGTATCAAGGAGCGGGATCATTACTGCCTGGCAACCCTTCTTGATCCACGTTACAAGGGTTAGGTTGCAGAACTTATCCAGCCTTTGCAGAGGGAGCAGAGGATGAAACATCTTTGGGAGGCTTTGCATAAAGGTTTGTGCAATGCGTTTCCAGAGCCTGGAAGGTTACAATTTCCTGGTGCTGGACAACGTGTTGCTGAAGCTTCGTTCAGTCACAGAAAGAGCGGTGGAGAAGATGGCCGGCTGACCGATGCCTTCAGACATTTCTTCAGTCCTCAGCGCCAAGGTCTGATTGGTTCCAGCAACCATCACCAGCGTCTGAATTACATGGTGCAGGAATATCTAGGGGCAAGATCAGACTTGGAGACCTTTCCAACAGAACATCCACTGGGTTACTAGGTCTTGAGGATGGACCACTGGTCAGAGCTTGCTCAATATGCAATTGAGCTACTGGCCTGTCCTGCATCCAGCGTTCTTTCTGAATGCACATTCAGTGCTGCTGGAGGCTTTTTAACCGATCACAGAGCGCACCTGTCCACAGACTTTGTTGATAGGCTCACATTCATAAAAATGAATCAGTCTTGGATCACCAGCTACTAAGCACCTGATGCTGATGTAACCGATTGATTTTTCTATGGATGTGGGATCCCTTGAAGACTATGCTGAGTGACTATCCTATTATGCTGAGTGACTGACCTATTCCTCCTCAATCTTCATGATGATAGCTTCTAAGAATATTTTTGGTTCAGGGCACTACCACCACTGCCTAAGGCCCAATTTTTCTGCCCCTGTTTAACAGGGGCGCGTAATTACAATTTTTGATCTAATATTTCACAGCAGGGCCCGTTCCTGTGCTCAACAAGAGTATCTGTGAGGCTTTACAGTGTTGTTGCACCACCACTGCCTAAGACCCAGTTTTTCTGCCCTGTTTAACAGGGGCGTGTAATTACAATTTTTGATCTAATATTTCACAGCAGGGCCCATTCCTTCGCCCACCAAGAGTAACTGTAAGGGGCTTACAGTGTTCTGGCACCACCACCAAAGGCCCAATTTTTCTGCCCCTGTTTAACAGGGGCATGTAATTACAATTCTTGATATAATATTTTACAGCTGGGCCCATTCCAGCGCCCACCAAGAGTAACTGTGAGGGCTTACAGTATTCTGGTACCACCAACACCTAAGGCCCAATTTTCCACAGAGTATATAGGGCAGGCCATATAATATATACAGGCGGTCCCCTATTTTCAAACATCCGACTTGCAATCGACTCCTACTTACAAACGGAGAGAGACAACAGGAAGTGAGAGGAAATCTACCCCTAGGAAGGGAAATTCTCTTTTGTTAAGCCGTGTACACACGAGCGGGATGTCTGACAGAAAAAGTCCGACAGAAGTTATTCTATTCCAATCGTGTGTATACCTCATCAAACTTTTTTTTTTGAAAATTCTGACGGACCTAGAAACGGAACATTTTCTAAATATTTCTGACGGAACCAATTCCTATCGGGAAAACCCCTCGTCTGTATGCTGTATCTGGACCAAAAATGATGCATGCTTTGAAGCAAGTACGAGAAGGAAGCTATTGGCTACTGGCTATTGTACTTCCCTTTTCTAGTCCCGTCATACGTGTTGTCCATCACCGCGTTCTAGACGGTCGGACTTTGGTCGGACTTTGGTTTGACCGTGTGTAGGTAAGACCGCTTGAATGGAATTCTGTCGGAGTTTCGTCAGAGAAACCTTCTGAGTTTATTCCGACAGCAAAACCGAACGTGTGTACATGGCATAAGAGTTAATAAGGGAAAAAAGTGTCTCCACTGATGCTTTATTTCCAATCCTTGTTTCCCTAATAACCCAAAATTTTCAAAATCCAATTGTCATTGGGACAGAAAGTGAGGTGAAATCTTCTGAACAGGGACACAAACAGCAAAACAAATGTTAAAGGGATGATAACCCTTCCCTATGTTATCCAAAAAGCTTAAAAATTGATTTTTTGGCTGGAGCTACACTTAAAAAATGTACCTATTCCAAATTACAAACAGATTCAACTTAGGAACAATCCTACAGTCCCTATCTTGTTTGTAACCTGGGGACTGCTTGTATACTGCTGTTCAGAGTATATAGGGCCTGGGGGCCCCCACGCTTTTTTTTAAATTTGGGTGCAGGGTTCCCCTTAATATCCATACCAGACCCAAAGGGCCTGGTAATGGGCTGGGGGGGCTCCATGCCATTTTCTCAATGATTTTCATCTATATTGCCGGTACCTGACAATACATTACAGCTGCAAGCAGTTTTAAATGACTTTTATTCCTTTAGAAATATCATTTTGCTGCAGGGACTGTTCTAAACATGGGAAAAATGCGCCACTTTACAGGCATACTATAGTCACCCTCCAGGTACGATATTTAAAGGATTATTTCACTTTTATTGTTTCACTTTAAGCATTATTAAAATCACTGCTCCCGAAAAAACTGACGTTTTTAAAACTTTTTTTGCATTGATACATGTCCCCTGGGGCAGGACCCGGGTCCCCAAACACTTTTTATGACAATAACTTGCATATTAGCCTTTAAAAATAGCACTTTTGATTTTTCACGTTCGGGTCCCATAGACTTTAACGGTGTTTGTGTATTCGCACAAACTTTTTGTCAGTTCGCATGTTCTGCCGCGAACCAAACCAGGGTGGTGTTCAGCTCATCCCTACTTATATGTTATTGCCATAAAAAGTGTATGGGAACCCAGGTACTGCCCCAGAGGACATGTATCAATGCAAAAAAAGTTTTTAAAATTACCGTTTTTTCAGGAGCAGTGATTTTAATAATAATGCTTAAAGTGAAATAATAAAAATGAAATATTCCTTTAAATATCGTGTCTGGGGGTCCCCTTGGTCTGTCTGTAAAGTGACGCATCTGTGTGATGTGTTTTACAGGGCTGCACCTTCGGATCTGGTATGGATTTTAAGGGGAACTCCACGCCAAAATAAAAAAACACTGGCGTGGGTTTCCCCCCAAAATCCATACTAGACCCTTATCAGAGCAAGCAGCCTGGCAGGCCAGGATGGGGGGGTGAACGAGCGCTCTTTGGGTCTGGTATTGATTTTAAGGGGAACTCCAGCCCAAAATTTAAAGAAAAACAGCGTTGGGTCCCCCCAAAATCCATGCCAGGCCCTTTGGGATGGAGGAGTCTGCATTGGGAGGGTCTTGAATAATTCCCCAGATATGTAGTAGTTGAAGGCCAGCCTGGAGGGAAGATATGACATGTATGGAGCCTTGAAAGGTTACCAGAAGTTTGGCTGGATTGGCCCACTGGTACAAAACTTTGTTGTTGCGTAAGGCCTTAGTAATGGTATTCAGTTGCCTGCGCTTTTGCAGAGTATGTTGGGAAGAGGTCTGTGTATAGTTGCAACTGAGCATATGGGTCAGGTAAGATGCCAATAGATCTTGCTTTATGCATGAGTTGAGCCTTAACATGATAGAAGTGGATGCGTAGGATGACGTCCCTGGGTATTGAGTCTGTTCAGTTGCCCAGGCTTGGGGAGTCTGTGTATGTGATCAATAATTAGCTCAACTTTTTGAGATCAGGTATAAGTGTTCTGATTAGGCCTCTTACATATGCGGACAGATCTTGCAGTTCTTCGGAGATTCCTCTGATATTCACGTTATTACGGCAAGATCTGTCCTCTATGTTAGCTAGTTTATCTTTAATCCAGGCTTGTTCCTCAGATTGGGCTTTGTGGGCATCTGTTAAGCTATTGATGGTGGTAGCATGATCCTTCATTCTAACCTCCATGTGCTCCACTCTTTTTCCCAGGGAGGAAACATCGTGGTTGAACTGTTGCATGAGAGAAATCATGTTTGACTGAATTGTGCCCCTAAGAGCGAGCAACATCTCCATTAATTGTGGTATCTAGATCTGGCTGATTATTCATTGAAAATATGAAGATAGCATCAGGCTCAGCTGGTAGATACACAGAAGATATGGAGGAATGGCTCACCTCATGTATGTCTGTGGCAGGGGAGTCCATCCTCATCCTAGCCTTAGCCAGGCTTCCTGTGAGTAGTGTGTCAGGAGGAGAGCCGGCTGTGCTGGTATCATGGAGCTGAAGATCCATGTTGTCTGCAGGTAGAGCTGCAGTGGTCTCTGGGTGAGGAGCTGACAGGGCTGAGAGGAGGATCGTGGAGGGCGTGGGATCAGCGCCATCTTGCCACTCCACTGGCTGATACATGAAAGCTGTGAGCTTCTGCAATCACTAACGCTGTTCCTTTCTTTTATCTGCCATGTCGATGGGCGATAAGGAGAGACAGGAGCCCGGAGATCAGAGAAGGTGGAGCTGCAGATCGCTGCTGAGTGCCACTGGTGCCTGTCCCGGTTCACAGAGCCTTAGAGAGCGGTATCCATCTTGGTCTTTGGCCAGCCACACTCCCATTTTAGTTTTTCTAACTGCTTGTTCAGAATTTGTGGATATGTATGTGTACCTAGTCTGAGCACAGGTTCACTTTAAAGTATTTGCACTCAAAATTCAGTTACAACTTATAAAAAATGGTAGTAAAGACTTTAGGGAATGACATGTTAGGCTAGCTTTTGGGTGAAAACCCAAATGCCATAAAGTAAAACTCCTCCCTTGCAGTGGGGGTGCACCCCCACTGCAAGGATTAACTGCTCATTTATGTCTAAAAGAACGTTAAAGTATTTTACTTACCTTATCCTCCACTCCCCTGTCCTATGGTCCCTGCGTCTGTCTTGATGATGTCAGAGGACTGTGGACCTCCAGGGCATAGGGAAAACAAGGGACCGGTCAAGAATTGCGGAGGAGCCTACGGAGGTACTATTCCAATTTCTCTAGACCTAAATGAGCAGTCTACCCTTGCAGTGCGGGCACAGCCCAATTAAAAAGGAAGAAGTTTTGATTTCCTGGAAGTCAGCCTTAAGGTTTTATTGTTAATTAAGGTTAGGGTGAGCTTAAGAGTTAAGGTATACAGCCTACTTTCAACCCTATGGCAAGCTTACCTCTCTGGATTTATCCTATTCCCTCAAGGAGCTTCACTGTGTAAGAGTCTATTTGCACTACTGCATTGTGGTAACCCACAGCAATGAACATTATGCGCACTGTGCTTCACTGTGTTCCAGCACAATGCACCTATTTTGCAACACACCACAATACGTGGTAATGCACTACTGTGCATTTTCAGTCCATTCAAATGCAATATGCTGCATTAACATTGTTAACCTTGTTTTGGGCACCAGGTTACAAAAAGGATATCAGGGAAATAGAGAAAGTGCAGAGAAGGGCAACCAAACTGATAAGAGGCATGGAGGTGATCAGCTTTAAGGAAAGCATTAACTGAACTGAATGTGTCCTCTCTTGATAAGACAATTGATGATCAACATGTATAAATACATACCATATGTGGTTAATATAGTGCAGTTGATGATGAGTTTTTCACTGTCAGGGAGCACTTCCTACAACTGGAGGAAATGGGGAAATTATTTTAGGGACAAATTGGATCTTGCTTTATTGGGTTTTTTTTGCCTCTGGATCAACTGGGTATAGGATTGTGTATACCAAGATTTTATATTTGTTTGTTTTTTCTTCTATTGGTTGAACTAGATGGACTTGTGTCTTTTTTCAATGTAACACACCAAACCACAATCAATTGCCAACAAACAGCAAAAGGAGTCTTTTATCAAAAGAGACATACAAAATCTCTTTTCCCAAAAAAATTTAGATAACATAGGGATCAAGGTACTCATGATACTTTTCCACTTTGGTTCATTAGTGAAAATCTTACACCAAGTACCTGGCAACAAAAGCTCTAATTCTGCTGCCAGTATCAATACAGCTGTGTGTACAGGACCTAAATCTTCTTATATGTGTTATTCAAGAATCAATATAAATCAAAAATCAATAAATCTAAATAGCTAGATTTTTACAGTTTATCCAAACAGAACTTTCCCAGTATAATTAAACATTTTTTCCCAGCTCAAGTTCTCTATTGCGAAAAAGGCATGAACTATGTTTCTGGAAACATTAGGACCCCAGTGACTAAGGCTGCAGTCACCCGGCTCAGTCAGAAATGCTATGAGTTGTTAGCAATATTCTTTTGTTTTCTAACAATCTAAAACATAGCTACATCTGCTGTGCTTCACAGCTTCCTTCAACAGTACGGCTATGATACTGATTTAGGGAACTGGCTGCCCTCCAGAGTGTTCTCTAAAATGAAACACAGAGCTGGGGGATCAAGAAATACTTCTCCCAGAACATGACAACAGTTACAAGAAGGACCATCTGCACTCAGAGAATTAGGGATGTGAGCATTTGTTTTGTCAGAGGTTTGCAATAAAATTATTAGAGGGATATAAAGTTATGGCAGCCAAAACAGAGTTGGATGTCTGTATTTCCTTCTCTCTGAACATCCGTCTGGATAAAAATCCCCAGTAAGCACATCCAATATCAGGTTTTATGCACTTGCCTTTATTCTTTCTTGATCTTGATTGTGAACTCCAGCATTACCTGTACTTTTAGGACCCATTCACGTGACTCTCATTAATGTGCATTGCGTTAAAGTGGTTCTAAAGATTTTTTCATCTTAAAGTGATAATAAAGTTTTTTTTTTTTTTTGTTTAAAAATAACAAACATGTTATACTTACCTGCTCTGTGCAGTGGTTTTGCACAGAGGAGCAGCCCAGATCCCCCCCTTCTTGGGTCCCTTGCTGGCATTCATGGCCCCTCCCTTCTGCCAGGTTCCTCCACATCGCTGGTCTGTGTGTCCATTCAGACATGGAGCTGTGGCTCGGGCCCGCTCTCTCTCTCCTCATTGGCTCACTGACTGTATGACAGCAACGGAAGCCAATGCCGCCCACTGCTGTGTCGCAGCCAATCAGGAGGGAGAGTCCCAGACAGCTGAGGCTCTCCTGCCACATTGCTGGATCAAGATGGGAGTATTAGGGGGGCTGCTGCACACAGAATGTTTTGTATTTTAATGCACGGAATGCATTAAGATAAAAAACATTCTGCCTTTAGAACCACTTTAATGTCCCACTACTTGCTCCCCACTCCCATACCTAAACACTTACCTAATTCCTCTAAAGATGCCACGCTGTCCAGTCTGCAGCCTTGCCCTCCTCTCTGCTTCTTCTCACAGGAGACACAGGCAGCAGCAGGCACCATAGGCTTCTACTGCTGTCAGTCAAATCCTGTAAGAAGGGAGCACGGAGGAGGGGTCGAGCTATGCTCAGTGAGTCTATAGACACGCAGTCTGGCTCACAAGTGCACCCCTGCACGGGTGTTCCCTCAGCACATGGTATGCCGAGGTAGCAAGAGGAAGAGAGCAAGAAAGAGACAGTTGGCAGGGATGTGCAAATGAGGAGGTAAGGGACTTCTCTGTGCAATACAATTGCACAGAGCAGGTATGTACAACACCTTTTTTTATTTGAAATAAAAAAGGTTTATAATCACTTTAACCAGGCGCTATCGCTAATAAATGGCTGCAACACGGCTCTCCAGTTCTGGAAGAATGCCCCCTGATGTCCTCCCACGTGCACAAATCCCTTGCACCCCTTGGGGAGGGCATCAGGCGCACTCTGTGACTGCTGTGTGTTTGCACACAGCAGATCACAGGTCAAGGTAAAGGGTCAATCACAGTAGCCCTTTAACATGTGATCAGCTGTGTCCAATCACAGCTGTCACAGTGTAAACCAACTGAATCCCTTTGCAGGTTATCGGCTTTCCTTTCCTCACACAGGGACAGCGTTTGAGGAAAGGAGAGTCGACCTGTGAGGGGCAAAGTGAGTACAGCATTTACACTGATACACAGTGCCCTGATTATCAGTGCAGCCTCATCAGTGCCCTGATAATCAGTGCAGCCTCATCAATGCCCATCAGTACAGCCTCATCAGTGCCCATCAGTGCAGCCTTATTAGTGAGTGACGAAGAAAAATTATTTATTTGAAAAATGTTATAACAGGAACTAAGAAAAACGTATCTCAAAAAAAAATGATAAGTAATTTAACTGCAGACTTTCAGCTTTAATTTGAGTGTATTTACATCGAAATCAAGGGACCAAAAATAATGGGACAGATTAACAATCATCCATCAAACTTTAAATTTTTAATACTTGGTTGCAAATCCTTTGCAGTCAATTACAGCCTGAAGTCTGGAATGCATAGACATCACCAGACGCTGGGTTTCATCCCTGGTGATGCTCTGCCAGGCCTCTACTGCAACTGTCTTCAGTTCATGCTTGTTCTTGGGGCATTTTCCCTTCAGTTTTGTCTTCAGCAAGTGAAATGCATGCTCAGTGGGATTCAGGTCAGGTGATTGACTTGGCCATTGCATAACATTCCACTTCTTTCCCTTAAAAAACTGTTTGGTTGCTTTCGCAGTATGCTTCGGGTCATTGTCCATTTGCACTGTGAAGCGCCATCCAATAAGTTATGAAGCATTTTGCTAAATATGAGCAGATAATATTGCCCGAAACACTTCAGAATTCATCCTGCTGCTTTTGTCAGTAGTCACATCATCAATAAATACAAGAGAACCAGTTCCACTGGCAGCCATACATGCCCACGCCATGACACTACCACCACCATGCTTCACTGATGAGGTCGTATGCTTTGGATCATGAGCAGTTCCTTTCCTTCTCCATACTCTTCTCTTCCCATCACTCTGGTTGATCTTGTCTCATCTGTCCATAGGATGTTGTTCCAGAACTGTGAAGGCTTTTTTAGATGTTGTTTGGCAAACTCAGATCTGGTCTTCCTGTTTTTGAGGCTCACCAATGGTTTACATCTTTTGGTGAACCCTCTGTATTCACTCTGGTGAAGTCTTCTCTTGATTGTTGACTTTGACACACATACACCTATCTCCTGGAGAGTGTTCTTGATCTGGCCAACTGTTGTGAAGGGTGTTTTCTTCACAGGGAAAGAATTCTTCGGTCATTCACCACAGTTGTTTTCCGTGGTCTTCCGGGTCTTTTGGTGCTGCTGGGCTCACTGGTGCGTTCTTTCTTTTTAAGGATGTTCCAAACAGTTGATTTGACCACACCTAATGCTTTTGCTATGTCTCTGATAGGTTTGTTTTGTTTTTTCAGCCTAATGATGGTTTGCTTCACTGATAGTGACAGCTCTTTGGATCTCATATTGAGAGTTGACAGCAACAGATTCCAAATGCAAATAGCACACTTGAAATGAACTCTGGACCTTTTATCTGCTCCTTGTAAAATGGGATAATGAGGGAATAACACACACCTGGCCATGGAACAGCTGAGCAGCCAATTGTCACATTACTTTTGGTCCCTTGAAAAGTGGGAGGCACATATACAAACTGTAATTCCTACACCATTCACCTGATTTGGATGTAAATACCCTCAAATTAAAGCTGAAAGTCTGCAGCTAAAGCACATCTTGTTTGTTTAATTTCAAATCCATTTTGGTGGTGTATGGAGCCAAAAAGATTAGTATTGTGTCAATGTCCCAATATTTATGGACCTGACTATAAGTATAGCCTTGCATGACTGAGCAATTGTCAATCAAAGTGGGACAGAGCTGAAATCTGAAAATTGGCCTGGGAGGAAGGGAGTGAAAGTGTCTGGTATTGAAGTGGTTGTGTGAATATGTTGTCGGTACACCACAATAGATGAGAAAACATGCGTGACCCTTTTTTAATGCAGCACAACACAATGCACAGTACATGTATTGTGGTGTGCTGTCTACTGTGTTGTATTGTACAATGCATTGGGGTTCCATTCACATTCAATGGCTGTGCAATGCACTGAACATAGAACTGGTGCATTGCCATGGGATATGACAATGCACATTAATGTTTTAGCACACATTGCCACGACACAAAGGGTGACTGGGCCCTCAGAGACTTTGAAATTGCTGTAGCATCACTCCTGTCAAAAAGTGAATAGCCCATTAAAAGGTTAAGTAAAAATCAGCCTTTGCCGCAATGCTCAATTAGAAGCTGCCCCCTACAGTGTGGAAGGATGAGTACACAGGAAGCCCTCTGCTGTGCTCTATATGTTCCAGCATTCAATGCAGCTGTGGAAACTTAGCCAACCAAAGGGCTAATGGGTAGGTGGGATAAACAGAAGATGAGTGGCTTGGTTGAAATCTGGTTTGCTTACTGGGTATTGTCAGCTTCACCTGAGTGGGTAATACCAGAGGCGGGCATATCGCTTTTCTACAGTATTTAGTGCTGCTAAGGTGGAATGGTGAGTGTGTGATTCCCGCTAAATCTCTACAGCATGTCTACCACTTGGCTTAGAGGTGGGCAGGTCCAACAGAGGTTGATTGGGTGGGCATGAGTTTACTCAGGTCTATTATTTGCTGGGACGTGTAGCGCACAAGAGTGCTTCTTGTGTACTCGTTCCTCCACGGAAGCCTGGATGGTCAGTTAGGGAGTATTCATATTAAGCACAGTTTGCTTGTACTATGTCTGAGCACAATTGTCCCCCCTCCCCACTCCCCCCCATCACCTCTATTCCAAAGAGATGCATACCATGGCAAGTCCAACTGAGAAGCGCCCAATCCCACCTCTTCATGCAGGCCAGGGCATGGTACATAGCCATCCTACTAGTCAAACTAACTGGACTTTGAGGGTTAGATGGCCTGAGGCAAGGTATGAATAGCCTATTGTTAGTAACTCCTGAATATGTAACTGGCCACCATTTTGGTTGATTTTAGCAACAGAGTTAACCTAGGCAGACCATAGCAAAATCTTATGCTGGCCATACACTATACGAAAAATCCGCCGAAATTTGTTAATTTAGACAGTTCATTCGTTTTTTGGCCACGGACAGGACGCCCCCTCGCTGACGAAGTCCTGTGGATGTAACGCCGCGTATAGGAGTTTTTTGCTCTGACGTCACCTGCTGCCATCTCACAGCTGTTCGGACACAAACAGTCTGTTCTTAGCCTTGTATTGATACACATTCAGTAGCGCTGTACCAGCGCGTGTTTTAAAAAGTTTTTTTTACTTTTTTCAATAAATTGCCTTTACGGCTTTGTCAAACGAACCGCTCTTAGGTTTTTTCCCTCTTTTTTTGGGGGGGATTGTTGCATTCCTAATTGTACTGGAGGCTTACCCGTTTCACTGCCGCATTGAAGAGGTATCTGCCGGTAACTATTGAGGACAACCAGAGGGGCCGTGCTGTGTCCATCCAGTTTGTGTCGAACCCATGCCTATTTGACCTCCTGTAATTTAAGAAGTCCACCCTATCTGGTATGTGTGTGAGTGGAGAGGATCGCTGTTTCATATAGAAGGATTGGCTTTGTCACAAGGGATTTCTCTTTTTTTATATACGGACTTTATTCATTTATCATCATTTGCGCTGCACTTAAATTCATTTTTAACACCTACCATACTGAGATGGCAAATCATTGTCTTATTGTATTCGTATTGCAAGAAAGGGGAAGGGACTGCAATGGTGCCTCCTGCCCTTTGCCAATGGGAAAAATTGATATCCATCCCAAAGCACTGATTTTGACACTTGGGGGCCTTATTTTATCCACATCCTTGGTATTTAGGAAAGAGTACTAGTATGGGGAACAGTATAGCTTATGCACCACTTGGTAGGGGATGGCAACCTTCTTGGCAAAATTAATTTTAGTCAATCTCTGGACCCTTAACCTATTTACCATACATACATATGTACGGATCAAGAAGTGTCAAAATTGATACCAGCTTCCATACCCATTATGATGGCCTGTGTCAGTATTGTTAACTGTATTTGCTGCCTGTTATATTTGCCCGGTGTTCATCTACTACATTATAAATACAGTAAATATGAAATGTCAAAATCACTGGCAGATATGTGTTTTCCATAGATCAACACCTCTATGCCCTACTCTTGTATGATCATCTTCCATTGGGATACTGAGAGACTAAACCAGCTGTTTATTTAGCAAGTCAGGGCTTCACTTTATTTCTGCTTAGCAGTCTAGGGAATTAAATGTGTAGTAGACAGGGAAGCTGAATGAACAGCCAAAATTAGTTTCCTTGTGTCCCAGTGATCTTTTGCGTGATTAGAGAACTCTGGGGGATTATGGACCAGCTGTCCTGGGATGGAATGCTTTATTTCCCAGCTTGTCCTGAAGACATTAGCATTTACTAACCAATCTGTAGATAGATAGACAGACAGACAGACAGACAGACAGACAGACAGACAGACAGACAGACAGACAGACAGACAGACAGACAGACAGACAGATAGATAGATAGATAGATAGATAGATAGATAGATAGATAGATAGATAGATAGATAGATAGATAGATAGATAGATAGATAGATAGATAGATAGATAGATAGATAGATAGATAGATAGATAGATAGATAGATAGATAGATAGATAGATAGATAGATAGATAGAGTAGATATTATGTGAGCGCATGAAAGCCTTCAGAAAAAAAAGAGAAGCACTGCTTAGCTGCTACAAACTGCATTGGGCAGGCCTTGTCAATACAGTCAGTTTAGTGTGAATACACAGTTAAGTAACTTAAAGCTGAACTTCACACAAACAGCCTCATACACAGATAAGATACATATATTGTATAAGAGCTGTTTTACCTGTCAAGGACTTCTATTTTTGTTCACCCAGTCCTGAGATTTACACAGTTCTGGCACAAACCTATCTGGCAAGGCTGGAGACCTGATTTTCTTTTTTGCTGTCTCTCTTTCACTGACAGCCCCCATTCCCATCTCCATCAGGTGACAGGACAGTGAAAGTAAAAGAAACACCCTGACGAGGAAGCCTCTCTATCAGTCTTCTCTCTACTCATATTGGCATGCTCTTTGCATAACAACTTACCTTACTGGTTCCTTTGGTTGTCCTTCCCTCCTCCTATCTGAGTGCCTCTTAAAGGGACTGCAAGAGATTGATACCAATTCAAATTTAAATACTGTATTCATTGGCGTATAACACACACTTTTTCACACTGAAAATTGGGTGCAAATAGCATGTGCATGTTATATGCCGATACTTCCATTTTAGCTGCCTCAGAGGGGACAAGGAGGGGGGCGGGACGAGCGCCATCAGATTACATACAGTGAGAATCTCCTGTTTACTTGGCGGCCTCTATAATAGGAAGTCCCATCTTCTGGGCCGCCATTGGACCACTGTTCTGTCTATCATAGGACATTCTCACTGTATGTAATCTGTCAGCGCATATCCCGCCCCCCCCCCGTCCCCTCTAGGCTGCAGATGGGCATCGATCAGGCTGCAATGTTGAGGCTGCTGCATTGAAGGCAATGGTGAGGCTGCTTCATTGAAGGCAATGGTCAGGCTGCTGTATTGATGGCAATGGTCAGGCTGCTGCATTGATGGCAATCGTGAGGCTGCTGCATTGATGGTATTTGTGAGGCTGCATTGAGGTTGACTGATGAGGCTAAATTGATGGCACTTGTGAGGCTGCAGATGGGCATTGGTCAGGTTGCAGATGGGCACTGACCCTTACTTTGCTTCAAAGTTCCTTATTTAAAATTTAAAGTTTTTTTCCTGAAACTTCCCTCTTAAAATGAATGTGCGTGTTATATGCCTGTGTGTGTTATACACCTATAAATACGGTACTTACACTATTTGAAAAAAAACAATCTCCAGATGTAATAATGAATACAGAGATGCATTCATTTTGTGGCTTTTATATCTACATAGAGTTTAACTTTAGGGGCTTTTGCTCTACAGGGGTTAGAGAAGTGGGTGTGACCAGGAGGGCCTGGCAAAGTGAAGAAGCTGTGTAGAGGGTAAAAAAGTGAAGAATGCTAAATATAGGTGAACTTTCTCCATTTATTGCACCATTAAGTTATTTTTATATGATCCATATATAAAGGGCTACCACTGACAGTGGCACAAAACTTCAAGAAAAGTGCAAATTCATAAAATCAAAATAGAACCCCCGAAGACTCTGCAAGAATTAAAATGTGTAAGAAACGTAAAAAGATAAAATAAATCATTGTCAGGATATGAGCTCTTGGGAAAGATTTAGAGGATTATGAGAAGTTACTTGCAAAGCTCTTTGTCAGTGATTTATACCAGATATATGAGTCAGCGATATGCGGAGACTGACAGTTCTGGCACTTATACAGGCTCCTTCATCTATAACATATTCTAAGGCAATTACCAATGGCAGATCCTGATTTTTTCTCAACTTCTATACAGACTGTACAGCAGGTCCAATTTTGCCATGAAGGTAAGACAAGAAATTTGTTTCATGTTTTACCTTCTAGGGCTGCACAAGACAAGGATCTCACATCAGCTGCTGATGCCACCAGCTGTCAGTACTGTGCAAACATTGCGAGAATGAAGAATTTCCATCTACGCTACACTACAAAGTTTACTTGATGTCTGCTATGTATAAAGTCATGAAAGTTTGCGAACTTGGTTGTACCCTTACCTTCTTTCAGTCAGCTATATGGTAGCTGCCATATTTATCAGCTCAAAGATTCACTTTTAATTAAAGATTAATTCCAGTGCAGCCCCCCTTTTGGATATTTATGAGGAATGGCCTTCCCCAGATAAAATAGTGTGCCAAACCTGTAGGTAAATAAGAGAACCAGAGCCTAAGTGGAAGAATGGGTTTGATAATAAAGCTGGCAGTGCCTCCACCTTGGACAGGGCCTCTGTCTAGAGGAGTTTCCTTTCCTAGGAAATTAACCAGTAATCTAACCAAAGTAATTAGGAGCAGAGTAAGTGCTGCAACTCACAGATAACATTAACCACAAGTATGCACACCAGTATGGGAATAATGCAAGATTTGTTTAAGAAAAGATTAATAATAGTACTTACATCCAATGTACACACAATATTAGCAATGGGTCCAACAGGAGTCCTGGTGGAATTGGACACATATAACCCGGTATAAATAGTTATTAATAAAAAGACTTCCAGATGAATGTTGCAGAAAAGTTCAGTTGCAGGTGCCCCTGAGGATGATCATGATGCGGTGTTCATCTCGGTTTTGGAGACTTGAAGACCAAATCAGCAGATGGGAAGATCCTCCAACCATTGGCCACCTAGCCTGGAATCCAGCTTCTCTGAAAGGTGCCTGTAATCAGAAGCAAACTCCTGTGTTCACAATGCAGCAGATAATTGGCTCAGCATGGACCTGGAGTTTAGTGGAGATTACTATAGTAGTGATGTCTAGTACAGTGATCCCCAACTTCTAGAGCACATGTGTAAAACACAGGGCCCACAGGCTCAATCTGGCCCACCAGGACATTTCATGAGGCTCTCAAACCTCTCCTGCAGCTGTGGAACCCCCTCATCTCTGCCCCCACCTCGTCTCAGCAGCTGGCAGCAGAGAGGAGGACAGAATTCTTCCTATGGGTCCTGCTCCTCTCACACCCCCTTGTCTCTGCCTCCCCTGGTCTCAGCATTCAGCAGACTCTGGCAGATGACTCCAACCCTCCTCTGGTCCTCCTACAAACCCTGCACTTCTGCTTCTTAGCTTCTTCCTGGCAGCAGCACAAGGTAACAGGGGTTCACTGTGATGCAAGGGAAGGTGGGTAATCTTGACTTTTGATGGTGGGGTGGCTCTTGACATCTGATATAAGGGGTGTGTGTGGGGGGGTGCTCTGCACATCTAATCTTACAGATACAACCGACCGATCTCACAGATGCAACATAATGTTGATGTGGGCCACAATGAAATTGGGTTTGACATGACACCCCTGTTCTATAGGGATCCCACTGGTACAGTAAATGCATAGTTACATTAGTCCAAGCCGGGCCAATGTAATATGGTATGTAAAAATATCCATACCTGAAATTTTTTTTAAACAGTTGATAAGGTGCCCTTTACTAAGATTTTGTTACTGAATAAATATATGAACCTGAACAAAAAGGAAAAGATTTGCTGTCTCATTGGGGGATTTACAGAAATGTTAATTTTGCCTAAGCAATACCCTAGAATATTTTTCTTTAGTCTTGAATTTATCCTAAAAAATAGCAGAGCATTACCTGACATATGTCTGTGGCTTGTTATCTCTGCTGTCTCTGATTGCTAGTTCTACGAGATCTTAAATGAGATTTGGTGATGTCACTGATGTGCTGCTTACTGTTCGCCTTGCTGAAGAGGAAGCTGTAACAGCAGAGCAAAGACCGCCATGCTACTGCTTAATTCATTCAGTGGGTCTGTCCTTCTTCAACTTTGACTACAGCAAATATGACTACAGAATGTGCAGGCATGAAGGTACCTGAAATCAGAAAATTCTCCTTCTACTCAAACATTATTTTCAGCCTTTGTACCATAGGCATCACTATGCACTTCTAGGTATATTTGGGGATTTTAGGAGATCCTCATTTTGAAACAACACCCTGTATTCCAGTTTGATAGAATGTTTTCTTTAACGTATTTTATTCCATTATGGAATTACTGGATGGGAAGTTCTGATAAAGATAAACTTCTGAAATGTTTACATATTCATCCCTAGAGTATCAGAAGATCTCTCACATTAGTCAGTTTGCAATTTCCATATATTGTACAAGTCCTTGAAATCAATGTATAATTTGTCGTAATTTTATATTGTGCTTTAACTGATCTTAGAGGAGAGCCTCAAAAAACAGGAAGAGAGTGTGTAGTCAGTATCTGTCCTACACCAGATTGTGCCAGATACTGAATTGAGGCTAGCCTTGAGAAACGTTTGTGAAATGTGTAAGTATTGAAACAATTATCATTAAAAAAAGAAATAAAACCCAGATGATTTTGATATGCAAGTGATGAAGAAGATTACTCGTTCATGTACTATAAAGATGTGGAAGCACCAGCTCACTGGGAAATTCCAATCACGCAGGAACTTTTACCACCCACGCAACATTGTATTTCTTAAGTGTACTTATCTGTCAAGACATTTCAGTATTCTTTTCAAGTTTAATTGAATCTGCAGTTTGCTCTAAGACTACAAGTGCAACCTGCTTCATGCAACGCTTGTGTCCTGTATCCCTACATCTACGTACTATAAGGATGTGGAAGCACCAGCTCACTGGGAAATTCCATTCACGCAGGAAATTTTACAAACCACGCAACATTGTATTTTTTAAGTGAACTTATCTGTCAAGACAGTTCAGTATTCTTTTCAAGTTCAATTGAATCTGCAGTTTGTTCTAAGACTACAAGTGCAACCTGCTTCATGCAATGCTTGTGTCCTGTATCCCTACATCTATGTACTATAACTATGAGGATGTGGAAGCACCAGCTTACTGGGAAACTCCATTCACGCAGGAAATTTTGCAAACCACGCAACATTGTATTTATTAAGTGTACTTGTCTGTCAAGACAGTTCAGTATTCTTTTCAAGTTCAATTGAATCTGCAGTTTGTTCTAACAATACAAATGTAACATGCTTCATGCAACATTTGCGTAGTGTAATCACAGCTACATCTGTACACAGTTATACTGCCCTTACGACACGTAGCTCTATGTACAGCTAAGCAGATAGTGAACCAATTGGGCTCTTCAATAAAGCAAACAAAACTTGACTTTAATTGTAAATACTTTTGTTGTGAAACTGCAATATATACAAAACTGAGTTTAAATACTAGTTTATCCTTTCAGGGGAATTTTGAGCTACCAACAGAGAACCCAGTGGGAAAGAACATCTACTGCAGAACCCTAAACTAACTAAATATGCAACATTTAACTGAATATACACTGATAAACCTGCTAAAATGCAGTATAGCCACTTAAAGGCCAACTCTGGAAAAAAAAGTCCTTCCTTGCAGTAGGGCTGCACCTGTACTGCAAGGGTTACCTGCTGGTTTAGTCTAGGGGACATTAAATGCACTTTTACATACTTGATGTTTTGCTCCCCTGGCAAATGGTGCTTCCCTATACTCCAGCAGCGGACTGTTCTTTGGCGTCCTCATGTGACATGTGTGGGTCTAATGCCACGTACACACGACCGGACTTTACGGCATACTTGGTCCGGCGTACCGGAGTCCGTCGGACAATTTGTGGGCTCCAGCGGACTTTTTTTCTCAAAAGTTTGACGGACTTAGATTTGAAACATGTTTCAAATCTATCCGACGGACTCGGCTTTCTAGAGTACAAACCGGTGTACTGTGTGCTAGTCCGACGGACCAAAACTAACGCATGCTCTGAAGCAAGTACAAGACGGAAGCGCTCAGTCTGGTCTAGCCTTCTAGCCTTCGTATTGAAGCTAGCACATTCCTCTTCTGTGATCTTTTAATACAGCGCATTCTTTTTTTCTTTATAATACGAGAGGAATAAAGTTGTTTTGCTGCTTATGTTCACACAGAGTTCTCACAAATAGGGATGGGCCGAACACCCCCGGGTTCGGTTCGCACCAGAACCTGCGAACGGACCGAAAATTCGCACGAACGTTAGAACCCCAATGACGTCTATGGGACTCGAACGTTCAAAATCAAAAGTGCTCATTTTAAAGGCTAATTTGCCTGGTATTGTCCCAAAAAGGGTTTGGGGACCCGGGTCTTGCCCCAGGGGACATGTATCAATGCAAAAAAAACTTTTAAAAACGTCCGTTTTTTCGGGAGCAGTGATTTTAATGGTGCTTAAAGTAAAAAAAAAAAAAGTGAAATATTCCTTTAAATATCATACCTTTGTAAATGATGCTAAAAATATACACTGTCACTGTACTAATGACACTGGCTGGGAAAGGGTTAAATATCTAGGGCGATCAAAGGGTTTGCTGTGTGCCTAGCCAGTGTTTTGGTATACAGTGTGCTGCATTTACTAGGGGAAGAGATGGATTTTATTCTCTGCTTTGCAGGGACACAAACTCTATCCCTTCTCCCTGTTAGAATGGAGATCTGCCTTGTTTACGTAGGCAGATCTAAGTTCTGTGTGTTTTACCGACGATCGGCAGGTGCCGGCAGATATCCGGTGCCCGGCACCTGCAGAGCAGCTTCTGCTGTGATTAGTCACAGCAGAAGTGGTCCGTTGGTGGTGCTCGTGAGCCCTCTGTAGGCGGAAGTGCAGAATCACATATACTGTATATACGTGATCCTCCACAGGAGGACCGCCCTGTAGCAGTAAATCTGCTATAGGACTGTCCAGAAAAGGTTAACTATGTAACTAAAACAGTCCCAAACGATTCTAATTATAAATATATTGAATCTTATTGTATAAGCACCTGTTTGCATCTCCTGGTTAGGCATCCACTTGCGCAAAGATAAATGTCTATAAATTCATAATTAATATGTGAATTTAATAGATGATTGTGTGCATGTGTAAGAACACATGTATATTAAAAAGAAAACAAGTATTTTCATACAGCTGACATGTTCAGGCCAGTATTAAAAATTTTAAAATTTAATAAACAATGATTTTGTTAGAATAAAAAAAAAAAAGTTTAATGGAAGAACATATCATCAAAATTGCGCAAAAAAAAAGTGAACCTTTAAAAACTATGGTATGTGTGTACCTGGATTTTCATAAAAAGGAATAAAAATAAGGGAAGTGAAATAAAGACAGAAAAACTAATTGGTGTGAAAATGCAATGTGCATACTCACTGTGAATCTACAAGGAACTCAGTCGTGTATAGCAGCTGGTTGGAACTAAAACCAGACTCTATGTTTGATTCTTAGACTCATACAGTACATTGCATTTGCATCCCAAGGTTTCTCTGAAATTCCTCTGTGTAAGGAAGCAGCCCAATTACCACTGGTCACCCTGTTGGGTCAACATTATTACAGTTTTTACAGTTGTGACAAAATCAAATTGAAACACGAAAGCTCTATCTATTCATGGTTCCAACGCCATCAAATATCGGTCTTGATGATGTCAAAGGCATCCGACCACCAAAGCATGAGGAAAAGAGGCTTCACGGAAGAGGAACACTGGGCACATGGAAAATGGAGGCAGATTCTTCTCACTATTGATGATACTTTCTGGATCTAAACTAGAGATGTAAAATTTCTGGAAATGTTTTTTGAAAAAATGAAAAAAAGAATTCGGTGTATGGTAGTTTCACAAATTGTCTTAAACTGAGAAGTTGAAATGCAGTGTATATAAAAGTATTATGCTTGAAATTAAAGTACAGCTTATTCAGTAAATAAACTAAACTTGCTTTTTAATATACACTGAGCAAAATTATAAATGCAACACTTTTGTGTTTGCCCCTATTTATCATGAGCTTAACTTAAAAATCTACAACTTTTTCTATGTACACAAAAGGCCTATTTTTCTCAAATATTGTTCACAAATCTGTCTAAATCTGTGTTAGTGAGCACTTCTCCTTTGCCGAGATAATCCATCCACCTCACAGGTGTGGCATATCAAGATGCTGATTAGACAACATGATTATTGCACAGGTGTGCTTTAGGCTGGCCACAATAAAAGGCCACTCTAAAATGTGCAGTTTTACTGTATTGGGAGGTTGGGTGGGTCTGAAAACCAGTCCTTCTCATAGAATTGATCAGCTAATTGGTTGATCTACACCATGTGAAATGTTGGTCCATTCCTCTTCAATAGCTGTGCGAAGTTGCTGGATATTGGCAGGAACTGGAACATGCTGTCATATACGCCAATCCAGAGCATCCCAAACATGCTCAATGGGTGACATGTCTGGTGAGTTTGCTGGCCATGCAAGAACTGGGATGTTTTCAGCTTCCAGGAATTGTGTACAGATCCTTGCTACATGGGGCCATGCATTATCATGCTGTAACATGAGGTGATGGTCGTGGATGAATGGCACAACAATGAGCCTCAGGATCTCGTCACTGTATCTCTGTGCATTCAAAATGCCATCAATAAAATGCACCTGTGTTCATTGTCCATAGCATATGCCTGCCCATACCATAACCCCACCGCCACCATGGGCCACTCGATCCACAATATTGACATCAGCAAACCGCTCACCCACATGACGCCATACACGTGTCTGCCATCTCCCCTGTACAGTGAAAACCGGGATACATCCGTAAAGAGAACACCTCTCCAAAGTGCCAGAAGGCATCGAATGTGAGCATTTGCCCACTTAAAAAACCCAGGTTTTTAGGCTTATCGCTCTCCACATTGCGCAGTTTTTATTTTTGTGATCACTTTTATACTTGTATGCTGGTGTTTAGAAAAAAATACCATCTTTTTTGATCTACACCATGTGAAAGCATTTTCTTTTTCCACATAATGCTTCGCTGAGAGTGGCTCCGGAGTCCTGTTCATCCTACCATCAAGATCCAGTTTGATACACCAAGGATTGGAGGTCCATTTGGAGGTTTTCCGTCTCTTTTCTGGATCCCACCCTGGAAGTCCTGGACCCTGCTGAGCTCCACACGTTGGCCATTTGTGGCACCATGTCTGTATGACTCCATGTTGCTGACATAGGAGTCCACACATTTCGGTAAGGGCACACGCACTTCTTTAATATTGATGATGCAATATCTTTGATGTCCACCATTATCCAACAGTGTTCGGGTCTTCAACACTCTTCACTAGAAGATCAGCCTTGATTGGACTATAACCCACACACCTGTATATTTTTTCATATTTTCCATGGCCCACTGGTGTTTGGTTACTCATTCACTGATTTTATGTACATTTATTGGACACTTTATATATCTGATTTGTTGCATCATTTTTCTCCACCACCCCTTTCATTTATGTAATTGCTTGGTTAGCGCTGCAATATTTACCTTTCCAATTCTATATATGTTTGTCACATTTTTATGCAGCTGCTTGACACCCGAACCACTTTTGGGTTTAGCGCAGTAATTATCCCCACTCCAATATTGAAGAAGTTCCCATGTATTATCCAAAAAAGGTATTACATGCCTTCAGAGTTGCCATGAATAACAGCAGAGAAGGCCCAAACAAAGATGTTCTGGTTATATTATGGGTGGTTTATATGTGCTACAATCAGAGGTGACTGAGAAACCAGAGGAAACGCCCAGTAAAATGTTTTCATTAATATGTAATAGGGGTGGCATGCAAACCATCAAGGATGATCAGGTGGCGATATTTAAAGGTAAGGTATATATCAACAATAATGCCCAGATACAGAAACTACCACAATATGTATTAGGATTTTGCATGCAGTGTTGTCCAAGTGCAGAAAAAATCATATGCAGAGTGTGCTAACAATAAAAGAGCAAGGTTAACCTTCATAGCACATAAATGTACAGATGGGCCACTGTAGTGTTAAAAGTGGCTTCACACGGTTTTGTTTAAAATGGTAGCTGTTGCTCCCTGTTGACTACTGCAATAGTATGTGTTGATAAATGCCTTAAAGCCTGTTTCAATCGTGTGAGTGTATAGTATACTTTGATACAGTTTAGAACCGATCAGGAGCAGTTGCTTGCTTGAATGACCACAATGTAGAGAATGAGTGTGGGCATAATGGGAGGTAAAGTATAATCTGGGAGTCAAGTTGAGCTATGAAGGGATGGGGCCCATGGTTTGTGTATATTTGCTAGAGGACTGGAAGTGTTTCCAACAAGATCATACAGACGTAAATTTATGAAGGGGGTTCTCGTAAAATTGAGATGAGTTCTGCCATCCCAGCTATTTTATTTATGTGTTTGTAACATTCAGATAAAGAGGGAGTTTTGGTGGTGCCCCACAGTTTAGGAAAACACAGTTTGGCTGCATTAACTAGCATCATGTCTAAAGTTTTGTGGTATGGTGTGTCTTTTAAGAAATGATGATGGAGTAGGAGCTGGGCAGGAGTGAAGTCTAGGGAACATGTGGTAATTTTTTATGTTTGTGTATAGACCTTCTTCCAGAAGGGCTGGACGAGCGGCCAGTCCCACCACATGAGCAAGAGATCACCAGTTATTTGTTGGCATCTCCAGCACTGGTCCTAGATGGAAGCGTCAATTTTGTGTAGAGTGGCAGGGGTGCGGTACCATCGGGATATGATTTTATATTTATTCTCTTGGATAGACATGTTGATTAAGCCTTTGTGCGCATTACGATACGTTTTTTCCCAGATGGTATTGGTTAGGTTTATTTTAGGGTCATGGGCCCAAGCTTTGCAGGCTTTCCCATCGTCCGGGTGGGTATTTTCCCAGAACATGTCTTGCATAGTCTAAATGAGATGTCGTTGGGGGTTTTGATTTACGCAAAGTTTTTCAAGAGGCGTTAAGGGTTTGGATAGGTAGCTCGAGTGATGAACAGTTTAAGTAGTGTTTAATTTGCAAATAGCTCAGGATGTTTAATTGTGAATTGGCCCATAATTTGTGTATGTTTTCAAGTGAGTGAATTTCACCATTCTGTAGAAGGTGGTGGATTTGAATGCCTATGTCTGGTTGCTTACTTGATAATGGGTGAAAAGTCATCCTGGCGGAAAGTCTAGATTCATTAAGACTGGTGATAGCAGGCCAGGAACTGAAGAGAGTTTGAATTTGTGGCATATGTTGTTAAAAGAGTGTAGGGAAGGCCCTATGACAGGTTGCTCTGTTAGGTCTTTTGGGATAAGAATTGTACAGATTCACAGTTCATGACTTATGGGAAGTTTAGAAAAGGAATTTTCTAAGCATACCCAGTCTTTTATTTGGGAATGAATGTGCCATCCTATGATGCGCTGCACATGGTATGCCCAATAATAATGATAAAGAATGTCAGCTATGCCTATTCCTCCCTTAGTTCTGGGTTTAATTAATTGGGTATAACTGATTCTAGGGTGATTCTGGTTCTATAAAAAGGCTCTGCAAATTTTTCTAAAAGATCGTATGAATGTGTTTGGTAGTCGAACGGGTATCGTTTGTAGGAGGTACAGTATGCGTGGGAGAATTCCTAAGTAAGTTATAGCTTCTGTTTGCCACGTGAATGTGAAATTTTGTTTACAACTTTGAGCTTGTGATGCTGTAAGCATTATGGTAAGAGCATGTGATTTTGAAAAATTTATTTTGAAGTGTGCTAAAAATTAAAACAAGCCAAAATCCTTTAGAATATTGGGCAGAGTTATGTGAGGCTCTGAGAGGAAGAGTAAAACATTGTCTGCAAAAGCAGCTAGCTTATATTGTTTATTAGCCACTGATATTCCTTTAATGTTTGCGTTTTTCGCGAATTCATCGCAAGAAGAGTTCGAGAGTAAGATTAAGTAGTAGAGGAGATAAGGGGCATCCTTAACAAGTGCCATTCTTGATGGACAAGGCGTTGACAGACGACCCTTTACCCGGACTTTCGCTGTAGGGTTAATGTATAATGACATTATGAAGTGTATCAGTCGGTTGCCCAGACCTATTGCATGTAGTACTGCTTCTAGGTAGTCCCAAGCCAACCTGTCAAACGCCTTCTCAGTAGGGATGAGCTTCGTGTTCGAGTTAAACCCATGTTTGATTCGAACATCGTCTGTTCGCACTTTCAACGAATTGCGAATGATACGGGCCGTTTGCGCCAAATTCGTGTGGCGCGTCACGGCCTATAATTCACTGCAGCATTGCAGTGCATTGCTGGCTGATGATTGGCCAAGCATGCACTATGACCCGCATGCTTGGCCAATCACAGCGCCATCAGTAGAGAGAGCTGTAGAGTGGCTTTGGCCAATTATGGCTCAGGGGGGTTTAGAACACGCCCCACACTATATAAGGCCGCCTGCACGGCGGCCCTGTGTAGTGTGCTCCGGCGTGCTTAGAGAGAGAGAGAGACAGTGTCATTTCATTTGAGTTAGCTAGATTAGGCAGGACAGTCAGTGAGTTAGCTGCACTTACAGTGTATTGTGTATATACTGTATATGCATCCCAGGTGTTGTATATATATATATATATATATATATATATATACACTGTATTCAGTTTAGCTAGATCCGTTCCTGTTATCTTCTTACTGACAGGCAGGCTTGTCTTCTTACAGTATTTACAGCTACCTGAAGAAAATTGCTGGTGTTCTTTTGATCCTATTAGTACCACAGTCAGGCAGCTAGACTATTTACAGTTAGTGTAGTGCATCCTCCTCACAGTGTTCAGTTAAAGCTACAAGTTAGTTTAGTGTGACCTCTGCACAGTGTTCAGCTAAAACTACAAGTTAGTGTAGTGCGTCCTCCTCACAGTGTTCAGCTAAAGCTACAAGTTAGTTTAGTGTGACCTCTGCACAGTGTTCAGCTAAAGCTACAAGTTAGGGTAGTGCGTCCTCCTCGCAGTGTTCAGCTAAAGCTACAAGTTAGTTTAGTGTGACCTCTGCACAGTGTTCAGCTAAAGCTACAAGTTAGGGTAGTGCGTCCTCCTCACAGTGTTCAGCTAAAGCTACAAGTTAGTGTACTGCGTCCTCCTCACAGTGTTCAGCTAAAACTACAAGTTAGTGTAGTGTGACCTCTGCACAGTGTTCAGCTAAAGCTACAAGTTAGTGTAGTGCGTCCTCTGAACAGTATTTAGCTAAAATTACAAGTTAGTGTAGTGCGACCTCTGCACAGTGTTCAGCTAAAGCTACAAGTTGTTGTAGTGCGTCCTCTGAACAGTGTTCAGCTAAAACTACAAGTTAGTGTAGTGCGACCTCTGCACAGTGTCCAGCTAAAGCTACAAGTTAGTGTAGTGCGTCCTTCTCACAGTGTTAAGCTAAAACTACAAGTTAGTGTAGTGCGACCTCTGCACAGTGTTCAGCTAAAGCTACAAGTTAGTGTAGTGCGTCCTCCTCACAGTGTTCAGCTAAAGCTACAAGTTAGTTTAGTGTGACCTCTGCACAGTGTTCAGCTAAAGCTACAAGTTAGGGTAGTGCGTCCTCCTCACAGTGTTCAGCTAAAGCTACAAGTTAGTGTAGTGCGTCCTCCTCACAGTGTTCAGCTAAAACTACAAGTTAGTGTAGTGCGACCTCTGCACAGTGTTCATCTAAAGCTACAAGTTAGTGTAGTGCATCCTCCTCACAGTGTTTAGCTAAAACTACAAGTTAGTGTAGTGTGACCTATGCACAGTGTTCAGCTAAAGCTACAAGTTAGTGTAGTGTGTCCTCTGAACAGTGTTCAGCCAAAACTACAAGTTAGTGTAGTGCGACCTCTGAACAGTGTTCAGCTAAAGCTACAAGTTAGTGTAGTGCGTCCTCTGAACAGTGTTCAGCTAAAGCTACAAGTTAGTGTAGTGCGTCCTCCTCACAGTGTTCAGCTAAAACTACAAGTTAGTGTAGTGCGAGCTCTGCACAGTGTTTAGCTAAAGCTACCTGTAGATGGTTGGTGGTGTTTTCCTGATCCTATCACTACCGCGGGCAGCTAAATAACCTACAAGTTCGTTTTTTGCGGGCTCTGCACAGTGTTCACCTAAAGCTACCTGTCCAAGGTTGGTGGTGTTTTTCTGATCCTATCACTACCACAGGCAGCTAAATAAGCTACAAGTTATTTTTTTGTGAGCTCTGCACAGTGTTCACCTAAAGCTACCTGTAGAAGGTTGGTGGTGTTTTCCTGATCCTATCACTACCGCAGGCAGCTAAATAAGCTACAAGTTAGTTTTTTGCAAGCTCTGCACAGTGTTCAGCTAAAACTACAAGTCAGTGTAGTGCGAGCTCTGCACAGTGTTCAGCTAAAGCTACCTGTAGAAGGTTGGTGGTTTTTTCTGATCCTATCACTAACACAGGCAGCTAAATAAGCTACAAGTTTGTTTTTTGCGAGCTCTGCACAGTGTTCAGCTAAAGCTACCTGTAGAAGGTTGGTGCTGTTTTCCTGATCCTATCACTACCGCAGGCAGCTAAATAAGCTAGAAGTTATTTTTTTGCGAGCTCTGCACAGTGTTCACCTAAAGCTACCTATAGAAGGTTGGTGGTGTTTTCCTGATCCTATCACTACCGCAGGCAGCTAAATAAGCTACAAGTTATTTTTTTGCGAGCTCTGCACAGTGTTCAGCTAAAACTACAAGTTAGTGTAGCGCGAGCTCTGCACAGTGTTCAGCTAAAGCTATCTGTAGAAGGTTGGTGGTGTTTTCCTGATTCTATCACTACTGCAGGCAGCTAAATAAGCTACAAGTTAGTTTTTTGCGAGCTCTGCACAGTGTTCACCTAAAGCTACCTGTAGAAGGTTGGTGGTGTTTTCCTGATCCTATCACTACCGCAGGCAGCTAAATAAGCTACAAGTTAGTTTTTTGTGAGCTCTGCACAGTGTTCAGCTAAAACTACAAGTTAATGTTAGACATGTGCACAGCCAAAAAATTTGTTCATTTTCGTTTCATTAGTTTATTTTTTTTTTTCTTTTTTCGGGTCATTCGTTATGATCGCGATTCGTAAATTCGTTCATTCATAAATTCGTAAATGCGTTAATTCGTATATTCGTACATTCGTAAATTCGAACATTCGTTCATTCGTACATTCGTTTATTCGTACAGTCGTACATTTTTACATTTGTACATTCGTAATTTCGTACATTCATAACTTCGTAAAATCGTACATTTGTAAATAAGGAAATTCGGAAAATTGTAAATTCGAAGTTTGAAAATCCAAAAACCCGAAAATTCAAAAATCTGAAATAGTAACTAACTATTAAATTATAGGTATTGTAATTTCCTTTCAAATTTGACTGTCAGTGAACGTAACAAGTACGAATTTATCGAAGTTACGAATTATCCAAAACGAATGCTGCATCTAAACAAATGAAACGGAACAAATTAATAATAAATAATAATAATAAAACGTTGTTATTATTATTATTGTTATTTATTATTATTAATTCATTACGATTCTTTCGGTTTTTTTCGGATCATTCATAACTTCAGATAAATTTGTATGTGTTACGTTCACTAACAGCCAAATTTGAAAGGAAATTACAATACCTATAATTTAAAAGTTAGTAGTAATTACTAATAGTTAAGTTATTATTAGTTAACTATTATTTCAGATTTCAGAATTTTCGAATTTACAAATTTACGAATTCACTAATTTACTAATGTACGAATGTACGAATGTACATTCGTAAATTGCGAATGTACGAATGTACGAATGCCCGAATTTACGAATGTCCAATTTTATCGAATTTACGAATATTCTGAAAAAATTCGTTAAACGGGTTTTCATTAATTCGGGTATTCACGAATTAACGAATTTGTCGAAATTCGTTAAAAAACAAATTCAGAACTAAACGAATTGCACATGCCTAGTTAGTGTAGTGCGAGCTCTGCACAGTGTTCAGCTAAAGCTACCTGTATAAGGTTGGTGGTGTTTTCCTGATCCTATCCCTACCGCAGGCAGCTAAATAAGCTACAAGTTAGTTTTTTGCGAGCTCTGCACAGTGTTCAGCTAAAGCTACCTGTAGAAGGTTGGTGGTGTTCTCATACTACACGCAGGCAGTTGATTTTGCTATATATATCCCAGCTTAGTGCAGCTACAGGCCATTAGTATGTCTGGAAGGCCAACAAGGAGAGGCAGACAGTCACAAGCCAATAAAAGAGGGCAAGCAGGCTCTGTGTCTAGAGGCAACAGTGCTGGTCGTGGGAGACGGTGCATCCTCATCAGCACGTGGCCGTGGGACACGCTTGGCCTTTTTTTCGGCAGCTGGCCATTTTGAGCCGCAACATGCGGAAGACTTCGTCGAGTGGATGACCAAGCCGTCCTCATCCTCCTTATCCTCTCTCACCCATGCTCAGGGTACTATGTCTGGCAAAGCAGCTGCCAACGCAGCCTCTTCCCTCTGCTCAATGGCATCAGTGACTCCTTCCCTAGCCCCACCATGTCCTTCTGAGGAGTCCCTTGAACTGCTTGACCACAGTGTTGGGTACTTGTGGGCAATCTGCTTTCGGTACACCGATGTCAGATTGTACCAGGCAAATTTTCCTGCCCCAACTGCTGCACCGCCGAAAGAAGTTCGCTCCCAGCCATCCACATGCCCAGCGATTGAATGCTAGCTTGGCAAAATTGCTAGCACTTCAACTGCTGACTTTTCAGTTGGTAGACTCTTGTGGAATATGCGGTTCTTCAGTGGCAGGTACCCAAATGCCACTTTTTCTCACAGAAGGCGATTCCGGTTCTCTACCGGCATGTGGAAGGCAATGTTTTGGCCTCGCTGGACAGGGCGGTCAGCGGTAAAGTGCATATTACCGCTGACTCATGGTCCAGCAGGCATGGATAGGGATGTTACCTAAGTTTCGCCACGCATTGGGTGACTCTGCTGGCAGCTGGGAAGGATGCAGGACAAGGTGTAGTAGTGTTGGAGGTTGTTCCGTCACCACGCCTCCAAAATGCCACTACTAATGATTGTGACACACCTCTCTCCTCCACCCCCTCCTCTTCTTCTTCCTCCATGGCCTCTTCCTGTGCTTTGTCCTCGGAACCAGCGGTGCTCCATAGCCATTCAAGGGGCTACGCAAGTATGCAGGCCAAAAGATGCCATGTGCTGCTTGAGCTGGTGTGCTTGGGGGACAGGAGCCACACTGGGGCAGAGGTTCTGTCAGCTCTGCAGGGGCAGGTTCAGAGGTGGTTGACGCCACGCCAACTTAAGGCAGGAATGGTGGTTTGCGACAATGGCATCAACCTCCTCCCTGCCCTCCGACAGGGACAAATGACCCATGTGCCCTGTTTGGCTCACGTCCTTACCTTGGTGGTGCAACAGTTCTTGGGCAGGTACCTGGGCTTACAGGATGTCCTGCGGCAGGCCAGGAAAGTCTGTGTGCATTTCCGCCGGTCATATAATGCCAGTGCTCGGCTGGCAGACCTCCAAAAGGAGTTTAACCTGCCCAAGAACCGCCTAATCTGTGACATGCCCACCTGGTGGAACTCAACGTTGGCCATGCTGCAGCGGCTGCAGACGCAGCAGAGGGCCATCAATGAGTACCTGTGCGACTATGGCACCAGGACAGGGTCAGGGGAGCTTGTTTTTTTTCCCCATGCCAGTGGGCCATGATCAGGAATGCATGCACTGTCCTGTCACCATTTGAGGAGGCCACGAGGATGGTAAGCAGTGACAGTGCATGCCTCAGCGACACTGTCCCCCTTGTCCACCTGTTGGAGCACACGCTGCATGGAATAATGGACAGGGCACTTGAGGCAAAACAGAGGCAGGAAGAGGAGGACTTCCTTAGCTCTCAAGGCCCCCTTTATCCAGACAGTGTTCCTGCGTGCCCACTGATCACACAAGAAGAGGAGGAGGAGGATTGTGTCAGTATGGAGGTGGAGCCTGGCACTCAGCATCAGCAGCAGTCCCAAGGGAACACATGGACTTGTACGTGGCTGGGAGGAGGTGGCTGCGGACCATGTCGTCCTTAGTGACCCAGAGGACTCCGGACCAAATGCCTCAGCAAACCTACGCTGCATGGCCTCCCTGATCCTGCAAAGCCTGCGTAAGGATCCTCGTATTCGTGGTATCAAGGAGAAGGACCAATACTTGCTGGCAACCCTCCTTGATCCACGTTATAAGGGTAAGGTTGCGGACCTAATCTTGCCATCGCAGAGGGAGCAGAGGATGAAACATCTTCGGGAGGCCTTGCAGAAAGGTCTGTGCAACGCGTTCCCAGAGACTGGGAGGTTACAAACTCCTGTTTCTGGACAACGTGTTGCTGAGGCTTCGGTCAGTCAAAGAAGGAGCGGTGGAGAAGGTGGCCATCTGACAGATGTGTTCAGACAATTAGTCCGAAGCCCCAAGGTATGATCGGTTCCAGCAACCATCGCCAGTGTCTGTTTTACATGGTGCAGGAATACCTAGGGGCAGGATCTGACTTGGACACCTTTCCCACCAAAAATCCTCTTGGTTACTGGGTCTTGAGGATGGATCACTGGCCAGAGCTTGCACAGTATGCAATTGAGCTACTGGCCTGTCCTGCATCCAGCGTTCTTTCGGAACGCACATTCAGTGCTGCTGGAGGCTTTGTAACCGATCACAGGGTGCGTCTGTCCACCGACTCGGTCGATCGACTGACCTTCATAAAAATGAATCAGTCTTGGATCACCACCAGCTACCAAGCACCTGATGCTGATGTAACCGAATAATTTTTTTTGAAATCTCAGATCCCTTCAAAGACTGCCTATGCTGATGCTGAGTGACTATCCTGAGTAATTATCCTCTTCCTCCTCAATGATCACGCTGATAGCTTGTAAGAACATTTTTGGTTCTGGGCGCCGCCACCAGTGCCTAAGGCCCAATTTTTCAGCCCCTGTTTAACAGGGGCATGTAATTACAATTTTTGATGCAATACTTTGCAGCAGGGCTCGTTCCTGCGTTCCAACTAGAGTATCTGTGAGGGGTTGCAGTGTTGTGGCACCAGCACCAGTGCCTAAGGCCTAATTTTTCAGCCCCTGTTTAACAGGGGCGTGTAATTACAATGTTTGATGCAATACTTTGCAGCAGAGCTCGTTCCTGCGTTCCAACTAGAGTATCTGTGAGGGGTTGCAGTGTTGTGGCACCAGTGCCTAAGGCCCAATTTTTCAGCCCCTGTTCAACAGGGGCATGTAATTACAATTCTTGATCTAATATTTCACAGCAGGGCCCGTTTCTGCACCCACCAAGAGCGAGTGAGGACTTACAGTGTTGTGGCACAAGCACCTCCACCAACACCAATGGCCCAATTTTTCAGCCCCTGTTCAACCAGGGGCATGTAATTACAATTCTTGATCTAATATTTCACAGCAGGGCCCTGTGAGGGCTTACAATGTTGTGGCCACAACAACACCTAAGGCCCAAATTTCTGCTGAGTATATAGGGCAGGCCCCTACTTTCAAACATCCAACTTACAAA
The DNA here is from genome assembly GCA_037952925.1 of Lithobates clamitans. Taxonomy (NCBI): domain Eukaryota; kingdom Metazoa; phylum Chordata; class Amphibia; order Anura; family Ranidae; genus Lithobates; species Lithobates clamitans. The sequence continues at coordinate 8,641,866 of JBBGZY010000545.1, forward strand.
CGACTCCTACTTGCAAATGGAAGGAGACAACAGGAGATGAAATCTACCCCTAGGAAGGGAAATTCTCTCCGTAAGAGTTACTATGAGAAAAACATTTCTCCTTTCCACTGATGCTTTTTCACCAATCCTTGTTTCACAAAAAACCCCATATTTTCAAAAAACATTTGTCATTGGGACAAAAAGTGAGGTAAAATATTCTGAAGAGGAACACAGACAGCAAAACAAATGTTACAGGGATGATAACCCTTCCCTATGTTTTCCAAAAAGCTTAAAATAGATTTTTTGGCTGGAGCTAAACACGTTAAAAATGTACCAGTTCAAAATTACAAACAGATTCTACTTAACAACAAACCTACAGTCCCTGTCTTGTTTGCACCGCCTGTATACTGCTGTTCAGAGTACAGAGCCTGTATACTGCTGTTTCCTTTTTTAATTTGGGTGCGGGGTTCCCCTTAATATCCATACAAGACCCAAAGGGCCTGGTAATGGACTGGGGGGTACCCATGCCGTTTGTCTCACTGATTTTCATCCATATTGCCAGGACCCGACATTACATTAGAGCTGCAAGCAGTTTTAAATGACTTTTTTTCCTTTAAAAATGACATTTTGTGCAGGGACTGTTCTAAGCATGGGAAACACGCGCCACTTTACAGGCATACTATAGACACCCCCCAGGTACAATATTTAAAGGAATATTTCACTTTTTTTTTTTTTTTACTTTAAGCATCATTAAAATCACTGCTCCCGAAAAAACAGCCGTTTTTAAAAGGTTTTTTTGCATTGATACATGTCCCTTGGGGCAGGACCCGGGTCCCCAAACCCTTTTTAGGACAATACCTTGCAAATTAGCCTTTAAAATTAGCACTTTTGATTTTGAACGTTCGAGTCCCATAGACGTCAATGGGGTTCTAACGTTCGTGCAAATTTTCGGTCCGTTCGCAGGTTCTGGTGCGAACCGAACCGGGGGGTGTTCGGCTCATCCCTACTTCTCAGCATCTAATGACAAGAAGAAACTGGGTTGCTTAGATTTGGTGAGCCAGTGGTGGATGTTTAGTGCTTTGAGTGTGTTATCCCTAGCCTCTCTACCTGGGATAAATCCAAATTGGTATTTTGCTATTAAATTTGTGAGTAGGGGTATTAGGTGAGTGGACAAGATTTTTGCAAAAATGTTTAAATCTGTGTTCAACAGCGAGATAGGGCGGTAGTTGGAGACCAGTTCGAGGTCTTTTGGTTTTGGGATGACTGAGATATGGGCTCCTAGAAGATTGCTGGAAGGTGGATTTGGTTTTGATAGTTGGTTAAATGCTTTTAGGAAAGGGTTTGCTAGTGAGTCTGAGAAGCCATCAGGGCCTGGGCTTTTTTCTAATTTCATTTGTTTGATAGCGTCTTGAACTCTTCGATTGTTAGGGGCCATCTATTTCGTGTGCTTGTTTTTGGGAGATTGGTTTTGGACTATATTGCGTTAAGAAGTCTTCAATAATAGATTTTCGTGGTCTGTTGTCTTCGGAAGGTTTCTTTTCAGGAGGGAGGTTGTAGAGCTCTGCGTAATATTGTGCAAAGTGATTTGCAGTGTCATCGCTATTAGATAGTGACTGCCCTGTGGGTGTATGTATAGAGCGAATTGTGGTTCTTGCTTTTTCGTTTGCAGGGCTTTTGCAAGAAGTTTTCTGATTTTATTGCTATGCTCATAAAACAGTTTTTTGGGATAGAGCAAAATTCCTTTTGACTTTTTTCCCTAGTTCCTCCCTTAGGCGAATGCGTATATGGTCCAATTCTGTTTGAGTTTGTTGAGCTGTAGTCAGTTTTTGTGCTTTTTCAAGATTTTGTATTTGTTTAAAAAAAGAGCATTTATGGATTCTTGTTTATTCTGTTTGCGGATAGCTGCCATGGACCGATAGTTTGTGCGAACTTTCGAACTCTGTTAAAGTCTATGGGACTCGAACGTGAGAAAGTGAAGAAGAAGAAGTGCGAATTTTAAAGGCTAATATGCAAGTTATTGTCCTAAAAAGGGTTTGGGGACCCGGGTCCTGCCCCAGGGTACATGTATTAATGCAAAAAAAGTTTTAAAAACGGCTGTTTTTTCAGGAGCAATGATTTTAATGATGCCTAAAGTGAAAAAATAAAAGTGAAATATTCCTTTAAATATCGTGCCTGTGGGGTGTCTATAGTATGCCTGTAAAGTGGCACATGTTTCCCTTGTTTAGAACTATCCCTGCACAAAATGACATTTCTAAAGGAATAAAAGTCATTTAAAACTGCTTGCGGCTTTAATGTAATGTCTGGTCCTGGCAATATGGATGAAAATCATTGAGAAAAAAGGCATGGATACCCCCCCAGCCCATTATCAGCCCCTTTTGGTCTTGTATGGATATTAAGGGGAACCCCGCACCCAAATTAAAAAAAGGAAAGGCGTGGGGCCTCCAGGCCCTATATACTCTGAACAGCAGTATACAGGCGGTCCAAACAAGACAGGGACTGTAGGTTTGTTCTTAAGTAGAATCTGATTGTAAATTTTAAACTGGTACATTTTTAAAGTGTAGCTCCAGCCAAAAAAATCTATTTTTAAGCTTTTTGGAAAACATAGGGAAGGGTTATCACCCCTGTAACCTTTGTTTTGCTGTCTGTGCACCTGTTAGGAAGATTTCACCTCACTTTCTGTCCCAATGACAATTTTAATTTTGAAAATTGGGGTTTTTAGTGAAACAAGGAATTCTTACATGAGAGAATTTCCCTTCCTAGGGGTAGATTTCCTCTCACTTCCTGTTGTCTCCTTCTGTTTGAAAGTAGGAGTCGTTTGTAAGTTGGATGTTTGAAAGTAGAAGCCTGCCCTATATACTCTGCAGAAATTTGGGCCTTAGGTGCTGGTGTTGCCACAACACTGTAAGCCCTCACAGTTACTCTTGGTGGGCACAGGAACGGGCCCTGCTGTGAAATATTAGATCAAGAATTGTAATTACATGCCCCTGTTGAACAGGGTCAGAAAAATTAGACCTTTGGTGGTGGACGGTGTGGTGGTGTTGCCACAACACTGTAAGGCCTCACAGTTACTCTTGGTGGGTGCAGGAACAGCCCTGCTGTGAAATATTAGATTAAAGTGGATGTAAACCCAATGTCATCCTTTCTAAACTACTGCCATAGGGGTTATCTATAAGTATATATATGCCTCCTGCATGTATCTTTACCTGTCAAATGTCTCCCCTCCGTCTGTTATGACACCCAAAAAACTGCAGATTCTGTGGGTGGGTCTGTTGTCTGGAGCTCGGTGGGTGGATTTGTGATGTCAGTAGACTCCCCGCCCAACTCTACACTCCCCTTGTCAATATGCATTTTCTCCTGTGTATTTCTTACACTGAACTTCTGCTATGATCTCTAACATCCAGTGAAAAGCCAGGAAAGTAACCACATGACTACAGCATGCCAAATCATGCTGAGGTGTGGAACAGCCAATCCTTGCAGAGCTGCTGAAGAAAGGAGTGGGGGTGGGAATTAAAAAATAATGCATGTCTTAGGCTAGTGCACGAGATATGTAAATCACCTGTCACTAACAGCAAGGGGGAGGATTTGACAAAGTTTTTCTCTGTCAAGTTTTATCTCACTGAACAATAAAAGAGGATTGCTCAGAGCTGGATTTACTCTTTGTGGCAAGACTGGGCTCAAATGATAAGAAATCTTATACTCTACATTATGACATAAACGTTACTCTTGGTGGGCGCAGGAACAGGCCCTGCTGTGAAATATTAGATCAAGAATTGTAATTACATGCCACTGTTGAACAGAGGCAGAAAAATTAGGCCTTAGGCACAGGTGCTGGTGCTACAACACTGCAACCCCTCACAGAAACTCTAGTTGGAGAGCATGAATGAGCCCGGCTACAAATTATTGCAGCAAAAATTGTAATTACATGCCCCTGTTACACAGGGGCAGAAAAATTGGGCCTTAGCCACTGGTGCCACAACACTGCAACCCCTTCACAGATACTATAGTTGGAGCGCAGGAATGAGCCCTGCTGCAAAGTATTGCATAAAAAATTGTAATTATATGCCCCTGTTAAACAGGGGCTGAAAAATTGGGTCTTAGGCACTGGTGCTGGTGCCACAACACTGTAACCCCTCACAGATACTCTAGTTGGAGCGCAGAAATGAGCCCTGCTGCAAAGTATTGCATCAAAAATTGTAATTACACACCCCTGTTGAACAGGGGCTGAAAAATTGGGTCTTAGGCACTGCTGCTGGTGCCACAACACTGCAACCCCTCACAGATACTCTAGTTGGAACGCAGTAATGAGCCCTGCTGCAAAGTATTGCATAAAAAATTGTAATTACACGCCCCTGTTAAACAGGGGCTGAAAAATTGGGCCTTAGGCACTGGTACTGGTGCCACAACACTGCAACCCCTCACAGATACTCTAGTTGGAGTGCAGGAATCAGCCCTGCTGCAAAGTATTACATTAAAAATTGTAATTACACACCCCTGTTAAAAAGGGGCAGAAAGTTTGGGCCTTAACCACTGGTGGCGGTGCCCAGAACCAAAAATGTTCTTACAAGCTATCGGCATGAAAATTGAGGAGGAAGAGGATAGTCACTCAGCATAACAGGATAGTCACTCAGCATCAGCATAGGCAGTCTTGAAGGGATCTCACATTAAAAAAAAAATTATTCGGTTACATCAGCATCAGGTGCTTGGTAGCTGGTGATTGATTGACGACTGATTGATTTTTATGAAGGTCAGCCGATCGACCGATACGGTGGACAGGCGCACCCTGTGATCAGTTACAAAGCCTCCAGCAGCACTGAATGTGCGTTCTGAAAGAATGCTGGATGCAGGACAGGCCAGTAGCTCAATTGCATACTGTGCAAGCTCTGGCCACTGATCCATCCTCAAGACCCAGTAACCCAGAGGATTTTCGGTGGGAAAGGTGTCCAAGTCTGATCTTGCCCCTAGGTATTCCTGCACCATGTAAAACAGACGCTGGCAATGGTTGCTGGAACCGATCATACCTTGGGGCTGTGGACTAAAAAATTGTCTGAACGCATCGGTCAGAAGGCTACCTTCTCCAGCACTCCTTCTGTGACTGACTAAAGCCTCAGCAACACGTTGTCCAGGACCAGGAAATTGTAACCTCCCAGGCTCTGGAAACGCATTGCACAAACCTTTATGCAAAGCCTCCCAAAGATGTTTCATCCTCTGCTCCCTCTGGGATGGCAAGATAAGGTCCGCAACCTTACCCTTGTAACGTGGATCAAGGAGGGTAGCCAGCCAGTAATGATCCCTCGCCTTGATACCACGAATACGAGGATCCTTCTGCAGGCTTTGCAGGATCAGGGAGGCCATGCAGCGTAGGTTTGCTGAGGCATTCGGTCCGGAGTCCTCTGGGTCACTAAGGAAGACATGATCTTCAGCCACCTCCTCCCAGCCACGTACAAGTCCGTGGGTTTCTTGGGACTGTAAATGATCCCTTGAAGACTGAAGCTAAGTGCTAGGCTCCACCTCCATGCTGACACAATCCTCCTCCTCCTCCTGTGTGATCGGTGGGCCAGCAGAATCACCACTAGTAGCATTTTGGGGGCGTGGTGGCGGAACAACCTCCAACACTACTGCACCCTGTCCTGCATCCTTCCCAACTACCAGCAGAGTCACCCAGTGGGCCGTGAAAGATAGGTAACGTCCCTGTCCATGCCTGCTGGATGATGAGTAAGTGGTAATATGCACCTTACCATTGACCGCCCTGTCCAGCGAGGCTAAGACATTGCCTTTCACATGCAGGTAGAGAGCCGGAATTGCCTTCCGTGAAAAAAAGTGGTGTTTGGGAACCTGCCACTGAGGAACCGCACATTCCACAAACTCACAGAAGGGGGCAGAGTCTACCAACTGAAAAGGCAGCAGTTGAAGTGCTAGCAATTTAGCCAAGCTAGCATTCAACTGCTGGGCATGTGGATGGCTGGGAGTGAACTTCTTTCGGCAGTGCAGCAGCTGGGACAGGGAAATTTGCCTGGTAAAAACGGACGTTGGTGTACCAATAGCAGATTGCCCACAAGTACTTGGCAGTGACACACCTAATTCTACACCTTCATTCCTCTCAGTGCAGGTTTCTGAGAGGACTGAAGGTATAGTGGGGTTGGAGATCCAAGCTGATGAGGAGCAAGGAGAGGTCCGCTTTGTTCTTTGGTGTGGGTCTTTTATGTATGCTTGCCAACGGACTGCATGGCAGGTTGACATATGTCTGGTCAAGCATGTGGTGCCCAAGCAGCTGTTGTTTTGGCCACGCTTCAGACATATGTTGCAAATAGCAATGGTGCGATCTGCTGAACACTTCTCAAAAAAGGCCCACACCAAAGAACTTTTGGAATAACGCACAGACAGCAGCGCCCTGCACATGCTGAGCTCTGCGGTTTGATGCAGTCGGTTGGCTGCCCTTAAGCTGGCCCCTGGAGGGCATCCTGCCTCGTTGGAGATGTGCCTCCTCCTCTTCTCTCCTATCAGGCACCCATGTAGATTCAGTGACCTCATCATCCCCTCCCTCCTCGTCACTGGAGCAAACCTGGCAGTATTCTGCAGCTGGGGGAACATGACTGCCAGTTTGATGTCCTTCTTGGGCACCCCCTCTCTCTGGGCTCATGTAACTGCCTTCCTCAAGCTGGGTACCATCATCGGAGCCCTCAAAACGCTGCGCATCCTCCTGCAGCATGTACCCAACACTGTGGTCAAACATTTTGGGGGACTCCTCAGGACATGGTGGGGCTAGGGAAGAAGTTACTAATGCCATTGAGCTGAGGGAAGAGGCCGCTTTGGCAGCTGCTTTGGCAGGCAAAGTACCCTGAGCCTGGGTGAGAGAGGATGAGGAGGATGAGGACGGCTTAGTCATCCACTCTACCAACTCTACCAACTCTACCAACTCTTCTGCATGTTGCGGCTCAACACAGCCAGCTGCCAAAAAAAAGGAAAAGCGTGCCCCACGTGCTGATGAAAATGCACCGTGTCCACGACCAGCACTGTTGCCTCTAGACACAGAGCCTGCTTGCCCTTTTTTATTGGCCTGTGTGTCTGCCTCTCCTTGTTGGCCTTCCAGACATACTGTCTTTGATGTATTGGAATAGGTATACAAGGAATTGTCTGCAGTCAGCTTTAGCTGCACACTGTGCCCAGTACACTGACTTAATAAACTGCAGCTTAGCTCAATCAACTAATGATGACTGAGTATTCTCAATAGAGCGCCCTTCCAACAAACAGACACCCCCACCGCGCCAATGTCACCAAATAAACTAAATAAATTGTGTTAACCATGGCCAATCCCATGATTAAGTCTACCTATAACGAAACATGTCGGGGGCGTGGCTGTGAGATGTGACACACAGCGCCGTTAAACTACACAGGAGTCAGGAAGTTTAAGTGCACGGAGGAGCGGAGGATAGCTGAAGGGAGGGTGAGATTACAGTGTAACTGCAGCCCAGAGAAAGCACACCTCGGGTCCGCCGTGACCAACAGTTGTTTTGTTGTTTGATTTACACCTGTTTGAAGATTCCTTGAAGATTGATGTGATCCACACATGATTTCTGCTGTTTTATCTCTTGTACAATGTGAGTTCATCAGTTGAAGATTGCAGTGGTTTTAATAAATAGCATTTGCTGGTTTACACTATTGGAGCACTTTATTTTCTTACATGTGGATCCATATAACAACTATCCTCCTGAACACTAATTATTCCATTTACACCCGAGTGTGGTAAAAAAAGCGCTATTTGCCTTGCATGAAAGTGCTGGCATTGTAATTCGGTGAGTGCATTTCTGGAGGGTGTGATTCACTGAACACAGGGGTGAGGTGAAAGACACACGAAGACACTTTAATGTATGCAGCTGATTTTGCACTAGATGTGATCACAAGCAGTTCCTCTTGGATGGATCTGATATATATGGACTGTCATATTATGTTTTGAGATGTCACAGCATGGAGTGCAGTGATTTCACATAGTGTTTCACGTGATTGTCACGATCATATACATTACTTTGTTCATGTGTAGAATGATAGCACTATTTTGTCACGTGTGACACAAACACAGTAGGAGGGTTCCACCACTTGTGCTAAACACGTTTTCTTGCTTATAGATTATTATTTGTAGCGCCCCATATTTATCCCATGTGCCTCTAGGAGATTATTGGGCTATCAGGGGCATGCAGGATCAAATATTTTGTTTGTATAGCTCAATCAACTGCCTGTGTTATTAGGAATAGAACAGGAATAGTCTGCAGTCAGTTTACCTGCACACTGAGCCCAGTATACAGTACACTGACTTAATATACTGCAGCTTAGCGCAATCAACTGCCAGCTTATATTATTAGGAAGAGAACAAGGATGGTCTGCAGTCAGCTTTACGTGCACACTGAGCCCAGTATATAGTACAATGACTTAATAAACTGCAGCTTAGCTCAATAAACTGCCAGCCTATATTATTAGGAAGAGAACAGGGATGGTCTGCAGTCAGCTTTACGTGCACACTGAGCCCAGTATATAGTACACTGACTTAATAAACTGCAGCTTAGCTCAATCAACTGCCAGCCTATATTATAAGGAAGATTATACAATAGAACGTTGTTTTCCTCTAACGGGACTTTATAAGGCAAGAGTCTTCAAACAATATATCAAAAAATATACATAATTTTATTATCAAAAGTTAAAAACATGACAAGAAATTGAATACTTTGAAATAAAAGAGGAGGATGCTGACAATTCAAATGATGGTAACAGGAGCGATATACATATCAGTATACAGTGATAACACAGAAAACCCACCTAAACTGTTTCAGCTAAGGGTTGCACAAACAGAAGTCTGACGCGTTTCGAGGTTATAAAGGTTGGAACCTCTTCTTCAGGGGCTGATGGTGAGGTGAATGGTTATCCTGTTACTCTTAGACCAATACTAAAAGGCATCCAACTTCAGGAGAAAAAATGGGCAGAATGGTTTGCTAACAGGGATCGGGCCCGTGAGCTAGTGCTGTCCCCAAGGAATCCGCATAGGTACACCACCCAGAACAGACAACAAAGGGCGTCCTACCACCTGCAGGTTGACACTACTGATAACAGCTGTTATAGATTGTGTCTATCACCTGTAGACTCATAGGCAGTGAAACACTCCTAATAGAGATAGGAAGCAATCAAGCAAGGCACTGTTTGAGTGGGGATGGATGTTGGATCCCTCCGTGCGACAAGGTCACACACCAAAGGGGGAAGAGAGATTGTTTGGCACATCAGCGTACGGTAGCTTCGGGAGTGACAGAGCTGAACGACCAGTCTGTCGCCTGTGTAGGCATATTATAAGGAAGAGAACAGAGATGGTCTGCCGTCAGCTTTAGGTGCACACTGAGCCCAGTATACAGTACACTGACTTAATAAACTAATAATAAAAATTATTGATGCACTCTAATTAACTTATTAATCAGTGCACAGCTCCCCTAAAATTATTGTTAAATATAAAAATAAGTGGGTACAAACATCAAAGCGTCAAAAATGCATGTGATAAACTGCAATCACACTATAAAAAAAATCTATATAATAAATGTGCATATATAGTTATCAAAACTCATAAGCTATCATCTTAATGAGAAATGCATAGTGAAAATCATGCAAAAGGCTAATAAGATATAATATTCCTCCAGCACAAACAATATTAATCGTCCACAAGTCCATTGATAATTTTCACTTAAGGTAAAAAAGTTAGTTTGTGTTTTAATTTTCCGCCTGCATTCATCTATGCCTCCAAAGTTTCTTTTCCCAGGTCATAGATAGATATTAACTTGCGCTTTGTTTCACTTTGTTTCACTCTCAGCATACCGATGAATCATGTAAGTAAAACAATAACATCATTGCGCAATTATCAAAAGGAAACAAGAGGGAATAAACAAGGTGATACACTCACATAGACCCAATTAAGTGTCAGGCATAAAGAAAGCAATCAGCCGCTATGAGCGTGACTCCTCAAAAGCCGCTGCTGCCGTACTGATGTCTCGTAACAGCAGTGCTCGTCACTAGCTCCTCCCACGCGTTACGTCACAGACCACGTGACTTTCTCCTTGAGGGTATTTTTTTTTTTTTTAAAGCTTATACAATTTATATGTGACGCAGTGAACATATATGGCCTGTACAGAGTAAATGGTAAAGAATAACAATGTCAAGAAAAGGGCAAAAACTTAACAACGTACTGACTGTAGGTGAAACGCATATCCCACATATCTCTGGTTTCATTTTAAATCGGTATTTTAGCATTGGAGCTGTATAATCTGAACCAGCTAGAGGTTAGTACTTTTCTGCCTGGGTTTTGTGGTTAAGTAAAGCAAGTACTATCCGTTAAGGCGAAAAGGAGTATTTATCTAGCTGGATTGACTAATAATATAAATCATATACTTTGCATATTTTGAGCTAAGGAAAAGAGGTTTATTAGTGATCAGGTAATAGTGTAAATGTGTTCTATCTGCATCGCTTGATTAATAGCTTAAGGTGAAACAGTATTGTACTGCGTTATATTCATGTATGCAAAGCTCTTTGGAAGCTTGGTTATAAAAGGTGCAGATATTACAAATTTATGGTATCTAGGGAGAACATAGGAAAAAACTTTCAACATATAACAGTAGTAATATATCTTGAATTCTGTTGAAGTGTGCGTTGCTAAGGCGCAAACCTAAGATAGAAAAACATTTGTTGAGAGGATCTAATGCACTTTAAAGAGACCGTATGTCGTGTATTGTAACAAACCGTGTGGACCATCTATGTAGGATCAGGCAAAGATTGTCTCAGCAGTTTGGATTAGGAGATATCATATGCTGACATATGGTCATCGTAGGGTGACTTCAAAGGATACGTCAGTGACAAAGGTTCAGTCATAGTTTTTAGATGATCCACATAAGTGTGGCTGGTTGTTTGGTTTTCAGCTAAACAGATTTGAGTATTGGTTTAGATAACTGTAACAAAACACTTTTAGGCTTTTCTGTTCCTTTTCATTACAACCCAAGAGGTTTACCTGTTGTGGGTTGCTAGACCGAAGAGTATAGATCTGTTCAATTTTGAGCTGGCAATAAGGTTAATAGGCAATGGGATCCGGCTTGTAAAGGAGAACCATTGAGGAACTTTCTGACAAATTTTGAAAAGGGCAAGAGTTTCAGACTATGTCTCAGGATCAAAGTAAACCATTATCCGAGAAATATTGCTATAACTATAACATATGCTCCAAATATGAAGTAGTATCTGCAATTGGATGTTAATGGGCAGGGTTAGAGATTGAGTAACATGGGTTTTTAATGTTTGAGGCTTAAAAGCTTTAGTGGCTCTAGGCCAGTAGAGGCATTTTCAGGAATTTTAATAAAGGTAAGCGGCCAAAGAACGCTTTTTAGAGCTTTGGGAACATTTGATGCTTTAACGTAGGCCTTGTATTCGCTCCAGGTGGGTGGTCCATAGAGGAAAGTCCAAAGCGCGGTTGGGGTGACATAAGGTTCAATCAATGTCAATGAATGGGATACACGTTGATTGTGAGATAGGTAGGAGCAAAAATGGAGGATATATGTATAGTTATATCCTTTGGATCCTGAGGATTCATGTTTGATGTGTGGTCATGAGATTAATCTTTTCTGTCTTTCCTATGAGCTGGAGATGCTGGGGCACTGCTTGTCCCCGGAGATCAACAGTTAGCTGGAGGCGGAGAAGAGTGTGGCGAAAGCCGACGCCTTCTGTGGGTTGTGGAGCCTCTGGGTTGGTGAACTTCCATCAGTTCATCGTGCCGAAGGACATGAGTCTCGATGCCAGTCTGGTATCTCAACAAGGGGGATTTTCAGGGTTTCACAAAAGGACTGTATGTCTTTAGGGTGTCACAGGTGTGCAGTTTGTGTGGGACTTCCCTCTGTCAGACAGAAGGGGAATTTCCACCTATAGGGGATATCCCTTTCTCTGAGAGTATCCAGGAGAGGCCGTAGATCTTTGCATTTTTGCAGGGTAATTTGTGATAGATCATGATATAATTTGATCTCGGTGCCACGGTATAAAATGCACCCCCTGAGTCTGGCTTGTGTGTGAAGATTTCTGTGAAGATCTCTTAACTGCACAGTGTGAGCAGCCAGGGTGTGCTGGGCCTCGTGGATGACAATGTCATGGCGTTCTGTATCTTTTATCTGTGGTCACTGCTCTGAGATCGCCCAAGCTAAGGGATTTAGCTCGGGGAGCAGGGGTGTCATAGGCTTGTGTGTCAGGAGATCTTGAGGGACTACTACTCACAGCTCTGCTGGCTTCTGCAGCCTGTGGAGATAAGGCTGCCTTGTGGGACTGTGAACAAAAGATCTCAGGAATATAGCCACTTAGCTGTGTGCCTGTATCCCGTGGTGATCAGGAACGGGTGGCAGAGTGATCACGGTCGGGTTTCCCTATAGTGGCAGAGTTCTTCTCCCTCTCTAGCTGGAAGATGGACCGAGGAGTATCAGAGCCAAGAGGTTAAGCTGCCATCTTCTTCAGCGTCCAGGCCACGACCCAGTAGTAGTAACTTAAATGTTTAAATTTGGCTTCCTAAATATCTTAAGGAACTATGCACAGCAATATTTTATGCATGCCATGAGAGCAAAACTGCAAGTTCTTTTAATATTATCTGTACGATACTTGATTAATCTAAATTTGCATCACAAACATCCCAGCAGGGGTTGTACAAGTGTATAATTAGCACAAGGCAAATAGCTTGGAAGTAAAATCTAAATGCATGTCACTGCAGTTACTGTATATACGCTGTACATGAGTAACACTTTATTACTGAAATAATTATAGTCAGGGCTGGGGTTTGACCTGGTGAAACTGCGTGTTTGCCTAGTACCCCACATTTTTCAGGGCCTCAGGAGCTCTTTGAGGCTTATTAAGACAAGTATAAAACCTTCAGATAATGACTAAATAATTGGAGCAATGGTTATAGTAACAATTCGAAGACAAAGGGGCTAGAGGCTGCATGGCATTTGTCCTGCTTGATATATTTTTTTATTTTTTTATTATATAGCTATATATTTATTTGTATATCACCATCAATTTATTTGCCTATTTAGCAATATTTCTATGTTGCCTTTTTAGCCTTGTTCCACTTTGAATCTGGGATGCAGGAACACCCGGGGCACCTAATTGTTGATCTCTAATGAATATTCCGATTTTTTTGTGCCCTTTTTTGGAGGTAGCCGATTTCCCTGCTTCAGGGCCTTAAATTTGTCAGTCTCCCTATTCCCCTTGAGATCGAGGTGATTTTTTTCACCCATTTGATCTTTCTGTGGCTCTTTTGCCCTTGTTCTATCCGTTATGGACATAGGATTTTCCAAAATGGCCGCCACATGATGAACGCGATCGCATCATCTATGTCGCCGCCATACCCAGCCCTGGCGCATGCGCATCTGCACTCCCATGCCTGTCCGTGACGTGGCGTCGACGTCAGATGCCGTCATGTCGGAGAGGAAGATAAAACGGGGATTTTTCCCCACTACAGTCTGTCAGTTTACTTTAGGGGGAGGTGGGAATGCTGTGGTCTGTGCAGACTACCCTCCCCTACCCTTCCTGCTATCTGCTATTAGTAAGCCCAATCGTTAGTCATTATTACTGATAATAGATAATACTCAATTATTTTTGATTGGACTTTTTTCCTAATTTATTTTTCCTGGTTGTTTATTTACAAACTCCCAGGTTCCTACACTTGGGGAGGATGGCACTCTGTCCCGCTATCTGGCCCCTGCCTTTGATGCTTGGGGCCCCTATAACAACATGCTGAGCCGCGCCTCTCTTCTCCTTCTTGGAACCCTTTTAAACTAGGTGAACTGCTTTTAACCATGCCTCGGATGTGATACAAGGACACTATTGATTCAACCCACAGATTTAATAAGGTAATTGTGTATTGCCCGTTTTACCCTAACACACTTAGGTAGTCATTGTAGTCAACTTGTTTATTTTAGTTTTGACTCTAACATTATATGCTGTTCTAAATTCCTATATCTGTGGTGTGTGTTTTTTCTATTCAGAAAAGCTCCACACACACTTTTTGTCCCTCTCTGCATACCCTGCTGTGGATTCAAGGCTGGAAGGCACTGTGTATATGCAAAATTTGAGTCTTATAATCCAAACTTCAGGCTTATCAGTCTTTACTAATTAATAGCAACACGGGTAAGGTTCTCTGATTGTTTATTGTTTTTGTAATCAAATTTTTTTGGAATATTTGTGTTTTCATACCTATGTCCCTAAATTGTACTATTTCAATACTCTATGATAGTAATTGCACAATTAGATGATGTATGCCAAACGAACATGACATGGATGCAATATATATATTGAATATGAGTATTTATTGTGATTTTTTATTTGTAGTTGATTAGATGCCACATTTTATCTCCCGAGGAAGCTCCAGCGAGCGAAACATGTTGAGAAAGTGGTATTAACCTCTGTATCACATCTTCAATGGAATTATTGTATTTGTTAATTTGAAATTGTTTCATGTCCCTTTTAAAGATTTATAAATAAAATATATATTTTTTTTGTAAATATTTACTTTTCTATTGAACACCTACGGCCTCTAGTCTCTCATTTTGTTTACTGTTATTAATTTGGATGTGGTGTTCTTGTTTGATTCCTCCCCTCCATTCTGTTGTAATTTGAAGACAGAGGTGTAATACAACCACACACTGAAGTTCTTAAGGCAAGAGTTAATTCTTTCTGCCACCTGTGGAAGGCTTTGCCTCAAATGAACTAGGTAGGTGGAGAACGGGGCAGCCAACGTTTAGTAGATTTACAAACAGCTTGTAAAATGTGAAAAATTTGTAATTTTTGCAGTTGTCCACGAATGTCCAATAGGGACATGCAGACTTTGGGCAGACTTGATGGACTACTCAAACTTTTTCTGCTTCTCACTTTTCTATGTTTCTATGTTTGTAACTTTACTGAAAGCTGCAAACCCTTGTGGAGAACAACACTACAAGCAATAATGAACAGCGCTAATGCAACAAGAATTCCTGGTGTGGAGTATGAGAAATATTACTAACTATTTGGGGCCTAGAGAGAAACTAGAAAGTGGGTAAACCTGCCAAAGTCTGCCAACAGTGGAGGCCTTTAAATTCAACGATGTATTACTACCAAGTGAAGGTATTTGTTAAATATACTGAGGGAAAAAAGTATTTGATCCTCTGCTGATTTTGTACGTTTGCCCACTGACAAAGAAATGATCAGTCTATCATTTAATGGTAGGTTTATTTTAACAGTGAGAGACAGAATAACAACAAAAAAATTCAGAAAAACACATTTAAAAAAAGTTATAAATTGTTGTTCCTTTTTATTGATTGAAATAAGCATTTGACCCCTTTGCAAAACTTGACTTAGTACTTGGTGGCAAAACAGAGGTCAGATGTTTCTTGTAGTTGGCTACCAGGTTTGCACACATCTAGCCAGTAGGGATGAGCTTCGAGTTCGAGTCGAACTCATGTTCGACTTGAACATCGGCTGTTCACCAGTTCGCCGAACAGCGAACAATTTGGGGTGTTCGTGGAAAATTCGAATGCCGCGGAACACCCTTTAAAAGTCTATGGGAGAAATCAAAAGTGCTAATTTTAAAGGCTTATATGCATGGTATTGTCATAAAAAGTGTTTGGGGACCTGGGTCCTGCCCCAGGGGACATGGATCAATGCAAAAAAAGTTTTTTTTTCACAGGGAATGCCACAGGGAAGTCCCGTCAAGTCCCTGTGCGTCAGAGGGGGCAGGGTCACTGGGTGCCCCCGCCCCCCCCGTTATTTAAGAACCGTCAGAAGAGGAGAAGCGTCACACAGCGGGAGCCTCCCTCCATGCCATCATGGATGCGGAGCGACCCGAGGAGAAGAAGGGAAGAAGACGCCGATGCCACGGAGGAAGATGCCGGATGAGAACACCGGAGGAAGAACCAGAAGAACCAGAAGAACCAGAAGAAGAAGAAGATGGAGGAAGAAACCGAAGGAATATAGAAGATAGAAGAAAGAAGAAGCATTTAAATAAAGGAATTGTCAAAAACTGTCTCTTGACATTTTTAACATTTTTGACACGTTTTTAGTGAAATGGTAGGGGTACCTTTGTACCCCCTTACCATTTCACACAGGGGGGAGGGATCTGGGGGTCCACTTGTTAAAGGGGGCTTCCAGATTCCGATAAGCCCCCCGTCCACAGACCCCCACAACCACCGGCCAGGGTTGTGGGGATGAGGCCCTTGTCCTCATCAACATGGGGACAAGGTGTTTTGAGGGCTACCCCAAAGCACCCTCCCAATGTTGAGGGCATGTGGCCTGGTACGGTTCAGGAGGGGGGGTGCTGTCTCGTCCCCCCTCTTTTCCTGTGGCCTGCCAGGTTGCGTGCTCGGATAAGGGTCTGGTATAGATTTTGAGGGGGACCCCACGCCATTTTTTCAAAAATTTTGGCCGGGGTTCCCCTTAATATCCATACCAGACCTGTAGGGCCTGGTATGGAATTTAGGGGGACCCCCACGTCATTTTTTTTTTACATTTTGGTTCAGGGTTCCCCTGTGGGGAATTCCCATGCCATTTTTATCAATAAAACTTCTATCTGTATTGTCGGACCGGTAATTAATTAATAGCCGCAAGTAGTTTTAAATGACTTTTTTTCCTTTGAAATGTCATTTTGCTGTCAGACTGTTCTAAAAACGGTAAACATGCGCCCCTTTACAGGCATACTAGAGACACCCCACAGGTACGAAATTTAAAGGGATATTACACTTTTATTGTTTCACTTTAAGCATTATTAAAATCACTGCTCCCGACAAAACTGCTTTTTTAAAAACTTTTTTTTGCATTGATCCATGTCCCCTGGGGCAGGACCCAGGTCCCCAAACACTTTTTATGACAATAACTTGCATATAAGCCTTTAAAATTAGCATTTTTGATTATTCATGTTCGTGTCCCATAGACTTTAACGGTGTTCGCGTGTTCGAACAAATTTTTTGCCTGTTCGCATGTTCTGGTGCGAACTGAACAGGGGGGTTTTTGGCTCATCCCTACTAGCCAGTCTCAGAAGGGATATTGTCCCACTCCTCTTTGCAGATCATCTCCAAGTCATTAAGGTTTCGAGGCTGACGTTTGGTAACTCAAACCTCCAGCTCCCTCCACATATTTTCTGTGGAATTAAGGTCTAGAGACTGGCTAGGCCACTCCAGGACCATATGAAACTGATATGAAGCGCTCTATGGGCTGGATCCAAAGAATTATATGCAGTCAGTTAGGACCACATAAAAAAATATCAAAGGTTTATTGCACCAATAGCAGAGTCATGAATAAACAATTAAAAATAGCAGAGTCATAGGAAAACAATAAAAGATAATTAAATAAACCAACGATACCACTGGAAGCCTACAGGCATGGAGGGGTTAACACCATCAGTGGTGGAGCATGGAAGGGTGCCAGTGACAATGCTGGGAAGGATGAAGACCCAGTCTGAAGCTGATGCTCCCAATAGCTGCTGGCTGAAGGCAGTGATAGGGCCGTGTCCAGGGGATGGTGGGGCAGTGGATTGTGGGAGAACACAGGGTGACCTAGGCCAAGCTGAGAGTCTGGGGAGTCTGCCAGACAGAGCCTTGCCAGTGGAGAGGAAGAGCCAGAAGGGATGCCGACCAGGGACGCCGAGCTGAGCTGAAGGTGTCCGTCGTGCCTCAATGACGTCAACGCCGAGCCAGAGGTGGGAGAGGAAGGAAAACCTGTGAGCCAGCCTGGAACGCAGGCTACTCCTTTGCAGTGGCCCCTCCCCCTTTCTGGGTGCCCCCACAGCAAGCAGCTTGCATTTGGGGGCACCAAAGCAGGCGCACTCCGGAGCCATGGCTCTGTGTGTCCTTTAACACACGGTGTCATTGCTTAACTCCTCTCCCTCCATCTTCTGATTGGCTCACTGGCTGTGATTGAAAGCAGTGTGAGCCAATGGCTCCCGCTGCTGCCAAAAGCCAATCAGGAGTGCGAGTCCCTGGATAGCCAAGGCTCTTATGGACATGGACGCGAGGGGACATTGGTAAGTATTAGGTGGGGCTGGGGGGGCTGCTGCACACAGGTTTTTTTACCTTCATGCATAGAATGCATGAAGAGTAAAAAACTTGTGCCTTTACAACCACTTTAACAAAAGAATGTTCTGAACTTTGAATGCGGTAGTCAGTAGTCAGAAATGTAAAACACAGTGAGGGTAATTTATAAAAACTGGTGCAGTCAGAATCTGGAACAGCTTGTTCAGCTTTAAAAATGAAAGCTATGAGCTTATTGGTTGCCATGCACAGCTGCTCCAAATTCTGTCTGCTCTAGTTTAGATAAATTCCTTTAAAGGCTCATTAAGACAGGCGCTGAGACAGGTCCTATATGCTGTGGCACTTTTTGCTGCATCTGCATCTATGCGAGAGCTTCACCTATAGAAGTGGGTGCACAGAACCAATGAAGACACTATGCGTTTGGATACATGCATCCCTTTCTGTCTGCATGTCAAATTTTGACATTCGACTATGTCCATGCAACTGCTGCGTCTCAATTGACTTTGACTGGACTGTCTGCACAGGGATGCACAGAACAGCATGCATCCCCACCCGGTACATGGCCATCACACTGGGCATGGACGCATATACGCCGGGTGAATAAGGCCTAATTGTCTTGTTGGTCAAATAGCAGTAAAGAGGAGATGTTGGGTAATTAAAAGAGAAGTATGGGAATTTTATTTATGAATCATACTTACCTAGGTAGATGCTGCATCTGTCCCCTGCCCGCTCTAAGGTTAAGAACCGAGTAATCAAACAGCCGATCACTCAGTTCTCAGAGCTCCCTGAGCAGAGAGCTGGTGGCTGTCAGTCTCTGGCTCTGCTTTGCCCCCCCCCCCCCTGCTCACTGAAACACTGGGCTGTGGAAAGCCCACTGAGAGGCTGAGCTGGGTGCAAGTCCAGGCATGTGAGCTGATCCCAACCATATGGTTGCAATCTTTTCCCAGCCTGGACCAACTCTGTGACATTAGCCTAGAGCAGGCTTAAGCCCGCTGTCAGCTGAAAATGGTCACAGGAGTGCAAAACAATCTGCACTGCTGTGATCAACAGCAGAAGTACAACCAAACAGGCTTTGGCTGTACTTCCCCTTGAATAAATCTATCACAAGGCCTGTATCTCTGCTCCTGTTTGGCATTACTTGCGACAATTGATAAATGTCCCCATTTATGTTGTGAACTCACCCTCCAGGGCCCAGGCAGGCTCTACCTCAGCCTAGGCTTTAAATCCAGGCTCTTTCTCCCTGAAGCTGGAAGGTCCTTCAGATACCCTCTTTCCTAGTCATAGGGCCTCCACGATCCCCCTCTCATAGTCCAGGGCCTCCAGACTCCCCCTCTCCTATCTGGGACCTTCAGGCACCCCTCACCTGGTCCAGTATCTCCCTTGTACCCCCCTATCCAGGGGCCTTTGCCACATCAACCACCATTTCCTGGTCAATGGCCAACTCTGCACCCACCCCCCTAGTCCAGAGCCTCCTCTGCACCCCTCTCCCAGTCCAAGGTCTCCTCTACAGCCCACCCCAAGTTCAGAGTCTCCTCTGCACCCTGCTCTCTGAATCCAGGTCCTTTACCACATCAACCCCACTTTTCAAGTCCAGGGCCTCCTCTACACTCCCCAGCCCAGGGCCTCCTGTGTATTCCCTCCTAGTCGAGGGCCTGCTCTGCACCCCCCCTCCCACTCCAGCACCTCCTCTGCACACCCCCAGTCCAGAGCTTCCTCCGCACACCCCCTCAGCCCAGGGCCTTCATTGTACCCCCCAGTCCAGGGCCTCCTCTGCATCCCCCCCAGTCCAGGGCCTTCTTTGAAGCCTCCGTTTCTCTGGGATGCCTCATGCAGAAAAAACATAGGCTGTTTGGGCACTGGGCAGGACTAGGAGGGAGACCTCACAGCACTCCGCCGGCGTGCCGCTCGCACCGGGGTACCTCTACTCTAGGGTGTCACTGCTGCCGGTTCAAGTGTAATGGACTGGCAGCGCCCGCTGCATAGCCATCCTAAATAAAAGCATTGCAGAGCAATGCTGCAGCTACTGTTGCTTAGCAACATGGCAATAGTAGCGGAAGCGTCACTCTGGAATGCCTTTCTATAGGGTGGGCGGGAGGAGTAGAGTGATTCAGCGCTAGTGCACCTGTGCAGTCTCCCACCTATTTGATTCTCAGGTATTTGCACAAACTATGTAGTGGGCGATGCCTGTCCATTACACTTAATCGGGTGGCAATGACACCCTTGGAGCAGCAGTTCCCAGTGCGGGAAAAGGTGGCACCCCCCTAGATGCATCACCTGGGGCAGGTGCCCTGGCAGGGGGACCTTGCGGGTGCTGCAAGATTTCAGTCCTTCATGGCGTAGTGTGTTACCAATTGTTTTCTTGGTGACTATGGTTCCAGCTGCCTTGAGATCATTGACAAGATTCTCCTGTGTAGTCCTGAGTTCATTCCTCACTGTTCTCATGATCATTGAAACTCCACAAGGTGAGATTTTGCATGGAGCCCCAGACCGAGGGAGATTGACAGTTATTTTGTGTTTCTTCTACTTGCGAATATTCGCACTGACTGTTGTCTCCCTCTCACCAAGCTGCTTGGCGATAGTCTTGTAGCCCATTCCAGCCTTGTGTAGGTCTAAAATCTTGTCCCTGACATCCTTATGCCCCGTACACACGGTCGGATTTTCCGATGGAAAATGTCCGATCGGAGCGTGTTGTCGGACATTCCGACCGTGTGTGGGCTCCATCGGACATTTTCCATTGGATTTTCTGACACACAAAGTTTGAGAGCAGGCTATAAAATTTTCCGACAACAAAATCCGATTGCGTCAATTCCGACCGTGTGTGGCCAGTTCCGACGCACAAAGTGCCACGCATGCTCAGAAGAAATTCCGAGACGGAACAGCTCGGTCTGGTAAAATTAGCGTTCGCAATGGATACAGCACTTTCGTCACACTGCAATGTAAAAAATGGTTAAATACAGCGCACTCTCTTCTTCTTTATAATGTGAGAAGAATGAAGTAGTTTTGCTGCTCATATTCACACAGACTTCTCACAAACTCCTTTCTTTATTATTTATCGGGATTCCCTCAATATATTTTGATTTGTCACATCTGACAAAATTATTTTTGGGTTGTTTTCTTTTTTTTTTTTTTAAAGGCTGGTTTTTTTTTTTAGGTTTGTATTTTTTTTAAGGCTGATCTTTGTTTTATTTCAGTTTTAGTTTTACTCCCTAATATTTTTGTGTGTGTTTTGTGTGTCAAGTTACCACAACACCATTGATATCTCATATTATTTAATCTCAAGAAGATTGTTTGGTGTTGGTGTCCCTTGTTAATTTCACATTGTATTTTTGAAATGTACCTGAATCCTCACAAACAAACTGTCCTTTTTGAAGGAAAAAACACATAGGCGAGTATAATTGAAACAAAAAATCCTTTATTAAGGGCTCAGAATCAAACAAAGAGGGAGGCAACGCTGCATAAACAGCAGAAATTGGCGAAGCCTTGGACCCCCAGGGCAGACATCAATTCTTTAACATCAAAATTGGTGGCCTGAGGAGTCCATATCTAAGGGAGTGCAGTCTGGTCCAGAAGTCCCAGAGATCTGGAAAGCAGCAGATGACATCTGTGTCCCCAGGCTGTGGTCATACAAGAGCCTGCATCTTTTGCCAGACCAGACTGGACCCAGGGTCATCACTTTCTGGTCTTCTTTCCACGCTTCCTTCCTGGCTGTGGCTCTGGTGTTGGATATGTGGCGGGAGGAGGAGTAGGACCTGGAGGAGGAGGAGGAGTAGGACCTGGAGGAGGAGAAGGACCATGTGTGAGGTCACAAATGTGGGTAGCAGATGTTATTTGGCCCCTCAACCCCTTATTGAGAGCTTCCAAAATTAAGGACTCACACAGGAGTCGTTGGCCCTCCTCCATCTGCATCATTTTGCAGGCAGTTATGCAAGCAAAATCCTCCTCCACAGTGTGGGGGGTTCTCAGTGCCTCTGTAGCCTTCCAAAAGAGGCCTATGGCAGCCTCCTCCAGGGTACTCCTCTTCCTGTCACTTTGTATTTGCGGGTGTAGGGGAGGGACCTGGATATCAGGCAGCCTGCTTGGCCTGGCCACCTCCTGGCTGAGACTTCCCTGTGTATGAAAAATGGACATGGTTTTAGTTTTTGCTTCATCAATCACAATCAGAAATTAGTACTCCAAACTAACATCTAGTTAACATCATTGATTGGACAAGCAGAAATATTTAGAGGAATGCTATACCTGACTCAATCTGGGCTCCTCCACATGTTGCTGCCTGGAAGGCTCAGGTTGGGCGTCAGAAGCCTCAGCTGGGGGGGAAGGAAGCGTGGAAGGAAGACTGGAGAGTGCTGGCCTGGGTTCAGTCTGGCCTGCCAGAAAATGCAGCCTGTCATAGTACAACAGTCTGGGGACATAGATGTCATCTGCAGCTCCGGATCTCTGGGAATCCTGGACCTTCTTGTGCTCCCTTAGATAAGTGCTCCTCAGGCCACCAATTAGGATCTTCAAATAGGTGATGTCTGCCGTGGGGATCACCGTCTTCACAAATTCCAGCAATTGATCCAGTGCTGCCTTCCTCTTTGTTTGGTTCTTATAATGTGGGTGGTTTATCTGCCACAGACAAGGCAGCTCCCTGAACATATCAATGAAGATTGCCATAAAGTTGTTATCTTTCAAGATATCCATTTTCACTGCAACCCTAATGTCAGGCCAAACTCTCCTAATCTTGTTACAATATAGGCCTCAATCTAGAAGCAGTATAGGCCCAAGTTTGGCTCTTACCTTCATTATCACGATCGGCGCCTCCGATACTCCTTCCTCCGCTCACAGATCGTTACGCTTTATAGACACTGCGCTTGCGTGTAAGTCCGCCCGCCCCTGGCGTTCTTTCTAGTCTATTCCCCGCCCCTTTTCGTTCGGCACAGTGGGGGAAGAGCACATGGTGGAGACACAGCAGGTGCGTGCTAATTATAGCAACGAGGAGGAGGGGGAGGAAAGCCCGGAGCCGGAAACGTCTGGATCCAGAAGGAGAAGATTTAAGGCCTCAAATATGTCCTTTGGGGAGATGTTGGAGATGGTCGACATCCTGAAGAGGGCCGACTATGATGGGAAGTATGGACCTTACCCCAACCCCAATGTCAGAAAGGCCAAGATCATGGAGAAAGTGGTCAAAAGTCTGCACCGGAATTTCGGGGTACGTCGATCGAAAGATCAGCTCAGGAAGCGGTGGTCGGACCTGAAATTAAGAGAACACGAGCAGTACAGAAAGATCCGGAGAGTGCTGCAAAAAAGTAAGTAGTTGTGCTGTGTTCCTATTCTCTTTGTGTTTATTACGTTCGTGCTGCTCCATGTGCTTTTATGAACTGTTGTCCAGTTTAAAATGGCAACTTTCATGTTCATGGGCACATTATTAGTTCGTATCAAACATTTTTATTTAGGCCTTTAAAACACCATTGTTTTGGCCATATGCATTTGACCACATTTTTTGGGCCTACTTGTATGAAAATAATTTGGTTGTGTAGATGGGTTTGTTACTAGAATGAAATGCAAACTCGATTCTGTGTAAGGAGAGGACACTCAGCAGCTGTTTACACATCTGGACGCTGGAGCACTAGTGTGGGACACAAGAACACCCTTTTTATTAGGGGGTCGAAACAGGTGCTCCAGTGTATACTATAGGGGTGTCTCCATCTGCGAAGCTTGCACAAAACAGGTAAAATATTGAAATTTGACAAAAATTCTACATCTTGGAACTCTGCCAAAATCGACAATTGTACCCCACTTCAAAGCAATGTTTCATATTTATAGTTCTGCCATCAAATATCTGTGTGCTAAGTATACCATTTTTTTTTCACATAGGGGAGAAAAGACTCAGAGGACACCCCTCATCCGAGGAGACCAGAGACCCCCCACCTCTGGAAGAAGGGGAAATACCCCAAAGACAAGAAGAGCAGGAGGAGGAAGAAGACGTGGTGGAACTAGTCACCACAACAGGTGAGTGTCTGTTTCTATCTTTTTAGGTGATCGTGATGTTGTAGATCCTGATCTTTTCACCTCGGAAAGTGCAAAGATCCTGATTGGGGAGATCATGGGGTGTAATGTTGCATTGGAAAACATCACGAAAAACATCAATGATGTTATTAAAAAAAATAAAAACATCATTAATGTTTTGGGGAGAGTTTAAAACCCCTCCAAAGCCCTTTCTTTTATGGTGTGCTACAATTTTAAATTTTTTTGTCGAATTGTAGAAAAGCCAAATTTTGAAGAGGCACACAGTGTGTCAACATGTGCTATCTGCCATCACGGGAGATCAATGGACGTGTTTTGGGGGTGCAACCCCTTCCTTAATAATAAAGTAGCTGAGAGGAAGGGGTTGCTCCCCCAAAACACGTCGCTTGATCCCCTGTGATGGCAGCTAGCACATGTTGACATTCGTAAATTGATGTGCATCTTCAAAATTTGGCTTTTCCTGGGGTGACTTCACCCCATCTGAACGCAATATCAAACACAGTTCCTAAATACTCATGTCTGATATTGCCTTCAAGTTCTACCAAATGTGAACTTTGTAAGTTCAAGATTTGTGTCTTTCTATTTGGTTTGAAACATGCCTGTTTTATCTTAAAAGGACATTTCTACTTTTTCTAATGCCACCCCAAAAATTGTTATACAACAAACATGTTGGTTTGTTTTAAAAACCTTGTCGAAGGTATTAAAAAGATTGTTAATCAAAAGAATGTGTGGATATTTGTCTCAACGCTAGAACACTTTTGTGGTGCTCTAATTGCTGCTTTCTGTGATTCTGTGACAATGGGTGTTATTTCATAAGAGCAAATCCACTTTGCACTACAAGTGCAGTTTCAAGTGCACTTGTAGTGCAAAGTGTCTTTGCCTTTAGTAAATAACACCCAACAGTGCTTTGTATAAAAGGTTACACAATCACGCCATTTTCAGGACTCACCACATTTCTGTCAGGGTCAGCTAAAACAAACATAAGCAGTAAATGTCACCAAAGATTTGCTTATTTTTTTTTTTATTTGATAAAGGTTTCAGACATTGTTTGGCATATTGATAGCCCCCCTACCCGCAAAGAACTCAAGGTACCAATCTCCCAGCAGCCTCTACGCGTTTCGCATCATAGTATGCGTCATTAGCTGATGCGAAACGCGTAGAGGCTGCTGGGAGGTTTTGTACCACGTGAGCGGGAACGTCCGTAGCTGGTGGAGATATGAACAGGAACGAGGGGTGAAGCGCAAGCCAGATGCGGGGACACTCACATCGCACACAGGCTGACTACGCTAACGAATGACACTCGTCCCTAACTGCTGGAATAGCTTAGTGCCGGCTCGAGGGCACTTTTAAATGTGAGTGTACACTTTTGTATTTTATGACAATAAATAGTTTTAAACGCATTGCGCAATGATCGTTGTCCATATACTTTACATGAGGAATATCAAAGCTCAAGCATAGCCAGTGGGGAATGATAACAAGGTGGAGTGGTTATCCCATTAATGAACCAAAGGCGTATCATATAAGAAATATCTGGTGAGTGGCCGATCTAGAAGGTGGTGGTGTGTCACTAATGAAAATAGAAGATACACAGCAGCACACTAAGAGAGGAATTTGCACTTTTGGCACAAGGACTTTGTGATATATATTTTGCATGTCAGTAATTTTGATATATAGATTGGTGATTTATGCTTAGGGTATTGTTAAGTGGAATTTAACACTTAATGGGAGATTTTTTCTAATTTTTTCAATTTTTAATTCTTTATTGCACAGTAACAGGAAAGTAATGTATAAATAAGAGTGGTGGTATAAGAGTAGCACACTCACACACATTAATGATAACTTTTAGTCCATTCCACTGAATGTTTTTTTTTGAATGCAGCAACTCTAACAAGGGTTAAAAAAGGGCAATTAAGTAAAAGTTTTTTGCGCCGGTGACACACACATATTGATGGCTAGAAAACGGTTGGCTGCTCAGAACGAAGTAACAGAACGCACTGAAGAACAGCAAGGCCTGTGAAGAGTGACCTGAAAAACAGTAACGAACGAACAAGAACACAATGACTAATAAAAGTCACGCGGAGCTTGCTTGCACGCACTGAAGAGCAGATACAAACCCACAAGCACAAACTGAACAGCAGAAAATGATCTGAAAACCACGAGTCTGAAAAAGCGCGAATCATCTCTCACCAAACTTTTACTAACACGAGATTAGCAAAAGGAGCCCAAAGTGTAATTCAAGGGATATTGATTCTTTGGACATACATCTGTGTGACTTTGAAAATAGCATTCACAACAGTTTGTTCAAGAAACCCATGTCTGGCAATACTTTGCTCATGGCTCAGTCGGGCCACCCCAAATATACTGTCAGGGGTATCCCTGTTGGCCAGTTTTTGAGAATCCACAGATTGTGCAGCAACCAATCATCTTATGAGAAAGAAGCGAGAGCTCTTTACTCACGGTTTTTACAAAGGGGATATCTCAAACATATGTTAGATAGAGCCTGCGCAATTGCAGATTCCAAAGACAGGTCAGAACTGTTGAGCCAATCCAAATATGCAACAAAAAATAAACAGAAAGAACAATTTTTCAACAAAGAGAGACCCACTTTGAGCACATCCTTCAGTAGGGAATTTAATGAGATCAAAACCATTGTACCATTGTATCGATATTCATCTATACTTTTTGAAGATAGTGTATGCACAGACCTCTTGAAGGATGGAATAAATTTCATTCCCAGATGTGCACCCACTTTGGGCAATTCTTTGTCCCCTAGTTTGTTTAATTCTGCCACCTTGAGGTCCACCACTTGGTTGCACTTCAAAGGAAATTATGGTTGCGGTGTGACTGGATGTTCGTGTTGTAAGCACATCATTAAGGGGGATTTAATACGATCCTTCTCTAATGAAAAAATACATCAGATCAAATCCTTATTTAATTGCAACACACGGTATGTCATTTATGTTGTTACATGCAAGTCATGCAATGTGCAATACATCGGACATACCACTAGGAGACTCAGGGATAGATTTCAAAAACATTTGTACAGCATTGAAAAAAAAATATCCACAAATGTTACTAGACACTTCAACCAATACCATAATGGCAGCAGTACCTTTGCAGGTGTAAAGATTCTAGAAAAAGTGTTGACACCCACTAGAGGAGGAGATGTTTTCAAACTTCTCTACAAAAGGGAGGTTTTTTGGATTTTTTTATTTTAATACCAGAAAACCTTTTGGAATGAACCATGAATGGGACATCACACATTTTTATAATTAGATTAGTTTTTGTTCCATCCCGGTCTATATATACAAATGTAGTGTAAGCGATTAATTTCAGACATGCATGTATATATATATATGAATTCCACATCTTTTTCCATTATTTTGACACTGTTGCGATTTGCACATTCTGATGTTTATATTTTACACGGAATCCAATGCCTCCGGGCCCACCCACACGCCGCAGCAACATGGGCCTCCGGAATGGAGGGCCACGAGGTGGTACTCTTAACGCATACCTGTCGGCCAGGAGGGCCAGCAGGTGGCTGAAAACGAACCCCTAAACATGGCGTCTGTCCCACAAATACCCTCTCCCAGAATGCAACTCGGAGGACCACCTCCACCGAGTTGTCTCCAGGACAGAGGAGCACTCATACGCCCCAACGCGCTGCCTTTCCAACACCAGCCCATGGTGACAACGACACCCACTGGCACAGTGTGGAACCACACGCAACTCAGCCAAGCTGGAACAGAGGCAAATCCAACTTCCTCTAACAAGTAACCCACAAGATTTACCTATCAGCGGTAGATTAAAAATCTACCAGAGCTACATGTCTTTTTTCTAGGCTTTATTGTCCTTTTCTTTACTTTTCTCCTTTTTCATGATTTGCTTGTGATTTAATTTTGGGTAAATGATCACAAGCTTATATGTACATATTTTTATTATGACTGTTACTGTTTTTTTGTGTGCATTTGTTTAGACATATGTATGCATTTTAAACGTTGCAATGTTTTTAAAATGTTGGTTGAAACGCTGTTTTTATGTGGCACTATTAGAGCCAGGTGTGTTTTTGGGTGTATCCCAATTTGGGCCAGCTCCCTTAAAAGGCCTGCCTGTTTAGACCCCATTCACACAGGGAAGACTTGTCAGGCGACCTAGTCGCCTGACAAGTCGCCTCCCGTTCTGTGCTATGGAACCGTTCTAAGGGGAGCGACGCAAGTCGCTCCAACTTAGAAAAAGGTTCCTGTACGACTTCGGGGGCGACTTGGGGCGACTTGCATAGACTTCTATACAGAAGTCGTTTTGCAAGTCGCCCGGGCAGTCGTGTGCAGGTCGCCTCGGTGAGGCGACCTGCAAGTCGTGTTGCCCCTGTGTGAATGGGGACTCAGTGTTACATTGGTTGTGAACAAGCAAGCTATTGCTTGTGAAACGTCTACCATTGCCTGTATCTGTCTGACCCTTTTGATAATGAAGTTGACATCGAGATAATTTGGAGTTCCAGTGTGCGACCAATTCCTTGTCTTTAACAAGCTGAGATTAGGAGCACTCCCTTTAAGAGAGTGCTCCTAATCTCAGCTCATTACCTGTATAGAAGACACATGGGAGCCGGAAATCTTGCTGATTGATAGGGGATCAAATACTTATTTCACTTATTAAAGCGCAAATCAATTTATAACTTTTTGAAATGTGTTTTTCTGGATATTTTCGTTGGTATTATGTCTCTCACTGTTAAAATAAACCTACCATTAAAATTATAGACCAATCTGTTTGTCAGTGGGCAAACGTACAAGGCAGGCAATCAAATACTTTTTTCCCTCACTGTACAGGGGTAAAGGTTTCTTTGCAAAAGTGCCCCAATTGAACAGGTAACAAGAAGTTACCTTATTGTTCTTACAAGAGGTCCCCTTTAATAAAGTTCCAGCAAGCAGTAGCGCCCTCAAATGGGTATAAGCAACATTCAACACACAGGTGGGTGGCTGCTCACCATTTTGATCCAACAACTGTCCACCTGGATGCTTTCTGTCCTCTGATGGCATCTCCAGCAGGCCAGATAGGGACAGATAAGATTTCCCTTTAAAACTTCTCCAATCTGCTGGTCCTCCCAGCAGCTGTCCAGGCACAGGGGAGGCTGAGAAGGATTGGATGACTCTACTATTGGGATTTTCCTAGTGCCTTTACACGCATCTCACTCCTCTCCCTCCCTTGGTGCATCAGTGTCCTTCCATCTTCAGTAGGTATTCTCCAGTCTGATGATGCAACCAGCAAAATCCTACTGCTGATTGTAGCCTGGATGCTTGGGCTAAATGGAGGCAGCTAAGATGATGCCTGGGCTGTGCAGCTCCTACGTCTTTAAAGGGCCACCAGCCAGGGCTTCACAACATTTTCTGTGTCAAATCATCTCCATGCTGAAAGCTGATCTCACCTTTTGGTCAAAGATAAGAGTGGATTGCCACTAGTCATCAAAACACTTGACCATATAAAGAGCAAAAAAAAAATTATGCTCATAATGTGCTAAATAGAAACCCCAAATCATTTATTAATAAACAAACAAACCACAACACTTTTTATGTCAATTTATGGAGAAAGGCCAGAACTGCAGTATGTATTTGCTAAATTTTATGTTTATGACGATGAGTATTTTTTAACAAGTCAAACACTTTTTTTTCCTATTGTCCATTCAAAAAGTACAATTTTACAATTTTAGTATTGACTTTGGCAACAAGAATACTTTGCACTGTAAAAATGAAAACTACTATCTCCCCACTCTCCAAACTAAACAACCCACATACATTGTCCAAAAGTAGAATAAAAAAAAAGCAATTGCTTCACAAGTACTTTTGTAACTTAACAGTGGTGAAATTACCTTTCTATTTCAACCTGCAGAAAGTCATGATTTTCTATAACTCACATTTTTTTTTCTTCCTTGCAACTATGGCAACAGTCTTCAGCATATATTAAGATTTTTTTTTCCCACATATAGGTTGAAGGTACATTTGTGTTTTTTACTACAATTGGTCTGGTCATGTAAATAATTGTAACCCACCTGTTCCAAGCTAGTGTTAAAGCTGTATTAAGCCCAAAAGCAAACATTTATTGTATTACCGCTTAACAGTTCAAGCGGACTTTACGGCAGACTTTGCCCGGCGGACGGGATTTCGTCGGACAATTCGATCGTGTGTGGGCTCCAGCGGACTTTGTTTTCTCAAAAGTTGTACGGACTTAGATTTGAAACATGTTTTAAATCAATCCGTCGAAATCGAGTCCGATCGAAAAGTCCGCTCGTCTGTATGCTAGTTCGACGGAAATAAAGCCACGCTAGGGCAGCTATTGGCTACTGGCTATGAACTTCCTTGTTTTAGTCCAGTCGTACGTCATCACGTACGAATTCGACGGACTTTGGTGGATTGTGTGTAGGCAAGTCTGTTCATTCAGAAAGTCCGTCGTAAAGTCCGTCGTAAAGTCCGTCGAAAAGTCCGCCGGGCAAAGTCTGCCGTAAGGTCCGCTCGTGTGTACGCGGCATTAGATGTGATGGCTGCTTCCGTTTTATTTTTCAGACTTTCGTTCTTCTATTTTCATCTGGTGATCCAGCCAATAAGTCTGTTGTTTTTCAAAAGAACCAGTTCTCCAGCAGAATTTTTAGAGATACAGAGATATCTCATTTACAGAGATACAACAAACTGTTATCCCTGACAGGGGTGCTTACAATGATCAGCTTTTATTTATTCATGTAAAACCTTTATTCCAAAAGGTAAAAAAAAACCGTGTGCTGTAACTGCTTAAAAAGTGTGAGTTGGAGTTTTGCTTCAATATGTTAGCCAATATTTAAATCTGCTAGTACATCTAACATGCTCCTCCCCCCAGACTGACATTGCTGCTTTCCATAGATGCCCCCTGTGTTAATTCGGGTCACTTTAATACAGGAAGCTTGTTACTAGCTAGATCACTAGGAGAAAACAGAGGGAAAAAAGTCTATGAAAAGAAAACTGATGCAGCCACCACATTTAATGACTGGTAAGCTCCAATATAATACATTTTTGGTTTTGGGTTGAATTCTGCTTTACCTGCTGCAGCCCCGGAAGATTTTACCCCCTTCCTGACCAGAGCACTTTTTGCGATTCGGCACTTTAACTGACAATTGCGTGGTCGTGCGACGTTGCACCCAAACAAAATTGACCTCTTTTTTTCCCCCACAAATAGAACTTTCTTTTGGTGGTGTTTAATCACATCTGCGGTTTTTATTTTTTGCACTATAAACAAAAAAAGAGCGACAATTTTGAAAAAAAAGCAATATTTTTTACTTTTTGCTATAATAATTATCCCCCAAAAATATATTTTAAAAAAACTATTTTTTTTTCTCAGTTTAGGCTGATATATATTCTTCTACATATTTTTGGTAAAAAAAAAATCGTAATAAGCGTTTATTGATTTGAGCAAAAGTTATAACGTCTACAAAATAGGGGATAGTTTTATGGCATTTTTATTATATTTTTTTTTTTTTATTAGTAATGGCAGCGATCTGCGATTTTTATTGTGACTTCGACATTATGGCGGACACATTGGACACTTTTTACACTATTTTGGGACCATTGTCATTTATACAGCGACCAGTGTTATAAAAATGCATTGATTACTGTGTAAATGACACTGTCAGGGAAGGGGTTAAACACTAGGGGGCGATGAAGGGGTTAAGTGTGTCCTGGGGAGTGATTCTAACTGTGGGGGATGGGCTACAACTCACATGACATTGATCACTGCTCCCGATGACAGGGAGAAGTGGTCTCTGTCATGACACAAGGCAGAACGAGGAAATGCCTTGTTTACATAGGCACTTCCCCGTTCTGCAGCTCCGTGACACGATCGCCGGGATACCAGCGGACATCAAGTCTGCCGTTCCCACGGGCATGGTGCCCGCTAGCCCAATTGAAGGGGATGTACAGGTACGCCCATTTGCCCACCGCTGCCATTGTGCCGACATATATCGTTGTGCAAAGGTCAGCAAGTGGTTAAAGCTTTTGTTATTTATACTTGCTGTGTGCTCTTAAGCTTGGGTGTAGTCAACTACGTTGAAGAGTATTGAAGACTATTCCAGAAAATAATACATCTAGTTTGTCTGCGGCCAGTCAAAGCTGAACTTTAACTTCTGGGACTTTCCCAGTAGAGGAGAGACTTGTCAGACAGTCCGTTCCTTTGTCTTTTTCACAATGTTAGGCAAGGGGTGGAAAAAGTTAGACATACAGTGATAAATTTACTACGCTATAATCACTGTTATTTGCCAGAACAACCTTTATACTCAGTATCAGTAATGCCAACAAGAGCTGAAAATGCATGCATTCTAGTAGTAAATTGAACAAAGAGTTTAAGATCTGCACTGTGGGGTCCACATTTGTCTTAGTAATGCAGTGAGTCTGTATGTATTGCCTACCTGGGCTTAGGTATGGCAGTCCAGTGGAGAAGATGTCCACAGAGCAGAAATTTAGGAATCTTATGCTCATTGGCTAAGAGACAGCAGCCATTTGCTCCCACTGCTGTCAAGCACAGCCAGTGAGGAGAAAGTGGTGATAGGGCTGAACCGTGCTGTGTGTCTGTGGACACAGAGAACCACCTCAGGAGCAATCACCCACGAGTACCCCCATAACAAGCGGCTTGCTCTGGGGCCTTTGGTGGAGGGGAGGTGCCAGGAGCACCAGCGGGGGACTCCAGAAGAGGAGGATCGGGTCTGCTCTGTGCAAAATCATTGCACAGAGCAGGTAAGTATAACAATGTTTGTTATTTTAAAAAATGTATACAGTATATTTAATTCTTTACAATCACGTTACGTGTAGATACAGGACATCTCTACAATACATACACATGTCCCATGTCTGTCCCTTTAAAAAGTACTGGAAACTGCTTCCTGATCCTGACAGAAACCTTGCTTTGGATTTCACTGCAGCAGAAATATATATATATATATATATATATATATATATATATACAAGAATGGTATATTTTTGTCAGAAACCATGGAATCAGGCTGAGACAGAAGTACAGTTAAATCACACTTGTTTATTAATAAAAGTAAAAAGAACAAAAGTAGTCAAAACAGCCAAAGTTCAGTAACCGGAACGGATAGTCAGACAAGCCAGAAGTCAAGGATCAATGTAGTGGAACAGCAAGCAGGATCTGGCGCCAGAAGGGCTGTCAGGAAAGCAAGTCTTGAACAGAATCACAGGAGATAGTTTCTGTGATGTGACCAAGGGGAAGGCAGAGATCCTCTGGACTGGGCGGCTTAAGTAGGCAGGACTGATGAGCAGGATATCATCAACAGCTGAGTAACTGTGGAGAGAAATGAGTTGGCAATTAGCCAACAGCTGAGCGGCCAGATCAGAGAAGGAAGGGCTGAGCCCAGCCCTAACAATTTTGCCATTTACCAGTCCTTCGATGTGCTGGCTGCACTAGTTTTATTTTTTCAAGATGAATTTTCTTTACTTTTACCTGGTGATTTTGCCACTAATACATTTCCAGTCCTTGGATGACAATGCTCACTCACCCCTCTGTGTCAGGACAACAGAAACACGACAGAGCTCTGCTCTTCTCTGTTTCTCCATTGCATAGAGGGGTGTGGTTTTGTAGTCCCCATAGATATTTGTGAACAACAGCAATCAGCACAGATTGAGAGCACAGAAATGTATCAACTTACAAGATTTCTGGTAAGATCAACGGGTATGTTTTTAACACTTATCAAACAGATATAACAAAACACTTTTAATGGTATATTTTGCAGATCAAAGGAGACCAGATTAGGGAGGTTCATTGTGAGGGTGCAAATTTTAAATAAAAGCAAGCAGGGGCTGGCAATAAAGGTCCAACATGTAGCCCATTGGCACTTTTTGTGCAGCGCTTGAGGCCCCTGTAGATACTAATCTGTGCGTCCTGATTGCCCTATTATGCCCCGTACACACGGTCGGACATTGATCGGACATTCCGACAACAAAATCCTCGGATTTTTTCCTACGGATGTTGGCTCAAACTTGTTTTGCCTACACACGGTCGCACAAAGTTGTCGGAATTTCCGATCGCCAAGAACGCGGTGACGTCAAGCACGTACGACGAGACTAGAAAAGGCCGGTTCAGAACCAAGCGCGGCACCCTTTGGGCTCCTTTTGCTAATCTTGTGTTAGTAAAAGTTTGGTGAGAGACGATTCGCGCTTTTTCAGACTCGTGGCTTTCAGATCGTTTTCTGCCGTTCAGTTTGTGCTTGTGGGTTTGTATCTGCTCTTCAGTGCGTGCAGTCAGTTCGTATCGGAGTTTTCTGTGCGATCTTGTCCGCTCGTTGCTGTTTTTCAGGTCGCTCTTCACAGGCCTTGCTGTTCTTCAGTGCGTTCTGTTACTTGGTTCTGAGCAGCCGACCGTTTTCTAGCCATGTTTCGTATGCGTACTCCTCGTACAGTTCGTGCTGTGCGGGGGCTTGGTGTTGGGGTCCTGACCTTGACACAAGTCCAGTCCATGAACAGGGTGGGGAGGAGTTCATTGACCAAGAATTGGTTGCTTCAGCGTGACCAGTTCTGTCATATGCCTTTGCTCCGTGAGATCCGTGAGAATAATCCTGATGATTTCAGGAATTTTCTCAGGATGACGGACCCCGTGTTTCACCGTTTGTTGGCTTCGCTGACCCCCTATATCAGCAGGCAGGATACCTGCAGGAGGCAAGCCATCACTCCGGAGCAGAGGTTGGTTGCTACCTTGCGGTATTTGGCCACAGGGAGAAGCCTGCAGGACCTCAAGTTCTCGACAGGCATCTCCCCCCAGGCTCTTCTCTGTGGACATTTATACTGCTTGTGTTTGTTTGAGCTGACCCTGACAGAAATGTGTGGAGTCCAGAAAATGTCGTGATTGTGTAACCTTATACAAAGCACTGTTGGCTGTTATTTACTAAATGCAAAGACACTTTTCACTACAAGTGCACTTGCAACTGCACTGAAACTGCACTTGTAGTGCAAAGTGGATTTGCCCTTAGGAAATTACCCCCATTTTCTCATAAAACAACAATTACATCACCCCAAAAGTGTTGTAGCATTGAGACAATAATCCACACATTCTTGATGAACAATCTTTTTAATACCTGCACAATCACATGTGCATTTACCAAAGGTTTTTCTGACAAACCGACATGTTTATTGTATAACATATTTTGTGGTGTCATTATCCAAAATCAAAATGTGCATTTTATAGTAAACAGGCATGTGTAAAACCAACAATAAAGACACAAATCTTGATCTTACAAAGTTCACATTTGGTAGAACTGGAAGGCAATATCAGACATGAGTATTTAGGAACTGTGTTTGATATTGCGTTCAGATGGGGGGAAATCACCCCTGAAAAAGCCAAATTTGGAAGATGCACACAAATTTCACAATGTCAACATGTGCTATCTGCCATCAGGGGGGATCAAGGGACGTGTTTTGGGGGAGAAAGCCCTTCCTCTCAGCTACTTTATTATTGAGGAAGGGGTTGCACCCCCAAAACGCGTCCATTGATCTCCCGTGATGGCAGATAGCACATGTTGGCACACTGTGTGCATCCTCCAATTTTGGCTTTGGGAAAAATCACAAAAACATTTCGCACATTGTAGCACACAAAAGAAGAAAATGATTTGGAGGGGTTTTAAACTCGCCCCAAAACATCAATGATGTTTTTATATTTTGGAATAACATCATTGATGTTTTGCTTGATGTTTTCCAATTGTAAATTACACCCCATGATCTCCCCGATCAGGATCTGGGCACTTTCGGATGTGAAAGGATCTGGATCCACAACCTCACGATCACCTAAAAAGAGAGGAAACCCAAAATAAATTAGGTCTAAAAAAAATGCCGCCATCCATCTCTTATCTGAGCCTCTGGTCGCACCTGTTGTGGTGACTACTTCCACCACGTCTTCTTCCTCCTGCTTATCTTGTGTTGGGGGGATTTTCCCTTCTTCCAGAGGGGGGGGGCTCTGGGCTCCTCGGATGAGGGGTGTCCTCCGAGTCTTTTCTCCCCTATGTAAAACAAAAATGGTATAATTAGCACACAGATATTTGATGGCAGAACTATAAATAGGAAACATTGCTTGGAAGTGGGGTACAATGATCTATTTTAGCCGAGTTCCAAGATGTAGCTTTTTTAGTGTCCTTTGTCAAGCTGCAATACTTTACTTGTTTTGTACAAGCTTCACAGATGGAGACCCCCCTATAGTATACACTGGAGCACCTGTGTGGCCCCCCTAATAAAAATGGTGTTCTGGGGTCCCACACTAGTGCTCCAGTGTCCAGATGTGAAAACAGCTGCTCAGTGTCCTCTCCTTACACACAATCTAGTTTGCATTTCATTCTAGTAACAAAGCCATCTACACACCCCAATTCTTTGAAGACAAGTATAGGGCGTCAAAATGGTGGCCAAATGCATATGGGATAAACAATGGTATTTTATATTTGCAACGAAAAATGTGTGATCCGAACGAATAATGTGCCCATGAACATGAAAGTTGCCATTTTAAACTGTACAACAGTTCCTAAAAGCACATGGAGCAGCACGAACGTAATAAACACAAGAACAATAGGAACACAGCACAACTACTTACTTTTTTGCAGCACTCTCCGGATCTTTCTGTACTGCTCATGTTCTCGTAATTTCAGGTCCGACCACCGCTTCCTGAGCTGATCTTTCGATCGTCGTACCCCGAATTTCCGTTGCAGACTCCTGACCACATTCGCCATGATCTTGGCCTTTCGGACATTGTGGTTGGGGTAAGGCCCATACTTTCCATCATAGTCGGCCTTCTTCAGGATGTCCACCATTTCCAACATCTCCTTAAAGGACATATTTGAGTCCTTCAATCTCCATCTGGATCGGGACGTTTCAGGCTCCAGCCTTTCCTCCTCCTCCTCGTTGCTGTACTTAGCACTATCCTGCTGTCTCTCCGCCATGTGCTCTTCCTCCACTGCGCCGAACGAAAAGGGGCGGGGAATAGAATAGAAAGAACGTCAGGGGCGGGCGGAGTTATACACATGCGCAGTGTGTATAAATCGTAACGCGCGCGTCTTACGTAAGATCTGTGAGCGGAGGAAGGAGCATCGGAGACGCCGATCGTGCTTACGAAGGTAGGATCTAAACTTGGGCCTATACTGCTTCGAAATTGAAGCCTATATTGTAACAAGATTAGGGGAGTTTGGCCTGACCTTAGGGTTTGTCATGTGTTGTGTCTTGCAGAGAAAATGGATGGGTTCAACGACCACAATTTCCTGCCCCTGTTCATAGACAAGTACAGGGAGCTGCCCTGTCTGTGGCAAGTGAGACACCCCCACTATAACCATAAACAGAAGAGGCAGGCAGCGCTGGAGAAACTGCTGGAGTTGGAGAAGCCGGTGGTCCCCACAGCAACCATCCCTTATTTAAAAGCTAAAATTGGTGGCCTGAGGAGCACTTATCTTAGGGAGCGCAAGAAGGTCACAGATTCCCAGAGATCCGGAGCTGCAGCAGATGACGTTTATGTCCCCAGGCTGTGGTACTATGAGAGACTGCGGTTTCTGTCAGACCACACTGAAGTCAGGGAATCCCTCTCTACTCTTCCTTCCACGCTTCCTTCCATCCCAGCTGAGGCTTCCGATGTCCAACCTGGGCCTTCCAGCCAGGAAGAAGTGGAGGAGCCCAGCTGGAGTCAGGTATAGCATTCTTCTACTGATTTCTGGTCAATAAAGAAATGATGTTTACTAGATGTTATTATTGATCACTAATTGCTGATTAAAAAAAGTGTTTTACATATCAATAGACAGTAGTGGGCAAAAATAATTGGGACAAGAATGCAAAATGCTGGGCTCAGAAGGATAGTCTGTTATATTTGTTAACATTCAATTTGCAGCAGTCAGGAGGTGAAAATTGTGTGTGATTGATGAAAACAATACTAAAACTAAATGTCCCTTTTTCATACACAGGAAGACCTCAGCCAGGAGGAGGCTGTGGAATGTGGCAGTCAGGAGGAGGCGGGGATTAGTGGCAGCTAGGAGGAGGCGGGGATTAGTGGCAGCCAGGAGGAGGCGGGGCTAAGTGGCAGCCAAGAGAAGCCTGGGACAAGTCGCAGCCTGACTGAGTCTCAGGTCCCTCCCCTCCGCCTGCCATATAAAAGGGCCAGGAAGGCCACTCCCAGTCCTGTGCAGGATTCAGTGTACAGGCTGATCCAGGAGGCTTCGGCGTCCCTCAGAGCCTTCCACAGTCCTGCAGAGGCCTTTGCCTGCATGGCTGCCACCAAATTGCTGGGCATGCAGGAGGGCCAACGCAAGATCTCTGAGGACCTGATTTATAAAGTCCTTCGGAAGGGGGAGAGTGGGGAACTGACACACAAGACGGATGTCATGGAGAGGGACAATCCTCCTCCTCCTCCTCCTGCTGCCACAACTCCACCACCACAGCCAAAGGCTGGAAGGAAGCGTGGAAAGAAGACCTGAGAGTGATGACCTGGGTTCAGTCTGGTCTGACAGCAGATGCAGTCTCTCGTATGACCACAGCCTGGGGACACAGATGTCATCTGCTGCTTTCCGGATCTCTGGGACTTCTGGACCAGACTACACTCCCTTAGATATGGACTCCTCAGGCCACCAATTTTGCTTTTAAATAATTGATGTCTGCCCTGGGGGTCCAAGGCTTCGCACACTTCTGCGGTTTCTCCAGCGTTGCCTCCCTCTTTGTTTTTTTATAGATGTGACCCCTTAATAAAATATTTTTAGGTAAATTCTACTCTCCTGTGTGTGTTTTCATCCAAAAAGGACAGTTTGTTGGTGAGTATTCAGGTACATTTCTAAAGTACAATGTGAAATTAACAAGGGACAACAACACCAAACAATCTCCTCCTATAGATTAAATCGAACAACATATCAATGGTGTTGTGGGAACTTGTCACAAAAAACACACAAACATTTTCGGGAGTACAAATCAAAATCACCAAAAAAAAAAAAAAAGAGAAACACAAAAAAAGATTCTACATTAAAGTAAAAAAAAAAAATAAAACAAATATGTTGTCAGATGTGAGAAATCAAAATATATTGAGGGAATCCCGATAAATAGTAACGAAAGAAGTTTGTGAGAAGTGTGTGTGAATATGAGCATCAAAACGACTTAATTCTTGTCACATTATAAAGAAGAGAGTGCGCTGTATTAAACCGTTTTTTACATTGCAGCGTGACGAAAGTGCTTTATCCATTACGAACGCTAAGTTTACCAGAACGAGCTGTCCCGTGTCGGAATTTCTTCTGAGCATGCGTGGCACTTTGTGCGTCGGAACAGGCCACACACGGTCGGAATTGACGCGATCGGATTTTGTTGTCGGAAAATTTTATCTCCTGCTGTCCAACTTTGTGTGTCGGAAAATCCGATGGAAAATGTCCGATGGCGCCCACACACGGTCGGAATTTCCGACAACACGCTCCGATCGGACATTTTCCATCGGAAAATCCGACCGTGTGTACGGGGCATTATAGTTGTGATGTCTAGCAACTTCATGTTATATGTCATCACCAGCCAATGGTTGTCTCCAGAAGCAGGTCCCCAGTCTCCAATGGCTCCTATAGCATGTCCACAGTCTCTGACAGTCTCCTGTAGCATGTCTGCAGTCTCTAAACATCGCTTGTATTATGTACACAGTCTAATCGTCACTTGTATTGTGCCCATAGTCTTTGACTATATCCTGTTGCATGTCTGCTGTCCCTGATAATGAATATTATCAGAATTTTACATGTGGCCCTTTGGTGATGTTGACAGCTATACTCAAGGCCCCCCATTTTAAGAGAGATTTTATAGAGCTATGGGTATTTTAATCTCCACAAAACCTGTTTGATAGATGTCAGGCTCCCAGGAAGTTTTTTCATTTAGCGGGTAGCAAAGCTGAACATATCCGAGAAGTATCTAGGACAACCTTTCTCAACCTTCTTACCCCAGAGGAACCTTAAAATAAATATTCAGGTCCCAGGGAAACCTTGCTAAAACGAATTCATTGGGATTAGTGGACAAATGCTCCTTACATTGGTGGCCAGTGGGAAGAATGTCCCCTTACAAACAGCTAAAAAGACCCATGCAGTCTGTCATGCAGCTAGTTCTGCCATCAAATGAAAGATCAATTAGCCACAGCTCAAGTTACCTCTGAAGGAACGTAGGTTGAGAATGGCTGTTGTAGGAGATTGGGTTCAAAGGGCTTTAGGTGCAAAAGGGCTATGCTTTCTCTTTAATTCTTGACCAGTGTAGACCAGATGTCCCCAACTTCACCCAATGTCTGCTCGACCATCCTCATACTCCAACCCATCCCTTTCAGTTACTTATAATCAATGGAGACCACACAAGGAATGGACTACAAATGGCCATAGCAGCCTCTTTATTAACAAAATATTAACTTTAACATGAACGATAAAACAATCCTTATAACAGAAACATCAGAGAACAAACTATCAGTCACTAAGCCTGTTGGTCTTTGACGGCACCCCAAAAT
Organism: Lithobates clamitans; assembly: GCA_037952925.1. Lineage (NCBI taxonomy): Eukaryota > Metazoa > Chordata > Amphibia > Anura > Ranidae > Lithobates > Lithobates clamitans. The sequence continues at coordinate 8,682,380 of JBBGZY010000545.1, forward strand.
GATAGCATGTTCCAATTCTGCACTACGGGTCCTTTTACCATGATAGGCCTCCAGCCGCAACACACCGGCTCCGAGACGACACATTACCCGCAGTGCTACCATTACCATATTCCAGCTAAACCGCGTTAAAGCGGTGTTCCGTGCGAAATTATACTTTTTAGACAAAAATACCCCTATAAACTAAGGTCCGTTTTGTATTTTTGCAGCATTTTTTTTACTTTAAAAACTTGCAGCAGACCATGGCCATCTCCTGTGTGGGCATCTGAAGCCAGACTGTAACTATTCCTATCTCTTCCTGTATTCTGTTGCATGCTGGTTACCCAGCATGCCCCGCAGATCTTGCACATGCTCAGTGCAGCACAAGCAGTGTAATAGTTTGCAGTTTGCGCCCCTCACATTTTTGTAAATATTTTATTCTATCTTTTCAAGTGACAACACTGAAGAAATGACACTTTGCTACAATGTAAAGTAGTGAGTGTACAGCTTGTATAACAGTGTAAATTTGCTGTCCCCTCAAAATAACTCAACACACAGCCATTCATGTCTAAACCGCTGGCAACAAAAGTGAGTACACTCCTAAGTGAAAATGTCCAAATTGGGCCCAATTATCCATTTTCCTTCCCCGGTGTCATGTGACTCATTAGTGTTACAAGGTCTTAGGTGTGAAGGGGGAGCAGGTGTGTTAAATTTGGTGTTATCGCTCTCACTCTCTCATACTTCTCACTGGAAGTTCAACATGGCACCTCATGGCAAAGAACTCTCTGAGGATCTAAAAAAAGAATTGTTGCTCTACATAAAGATAGTCTAGGCTAAAAGGAGATTACCAAAAAGCTGGAACTGAGGTGCAGCATGGTGGCCAAGACCATACAGCGCTTTACCAGGACAGGTTCCACTCAGAACAGGCATCGTCATGGTTGACCAAAGGGGTTGAGTGCACGTGCTCAGCATCAAATCCAGAGGTTGTCTTTGGGAATTAGACACATGAGTGCTGCCAGCATTGCTGCAGATGTCAAAGGGGTGGGGGGTCAGCCTGTGAGTGCTCAGACCTTATGCTGCACGCTGCATCAAATTGGTCTGCATGGCTTTCGTCCCAGAAAGAAGCCTCTTCTAAAGATGGTACACAAGAGAGTCCGCAAACAGTTTGCTGAAGACAAGCAGACTAAGGACACAGATTACTGGAACTATGTCTTGTGGTCTGATGAGACCAAGATCTCCCGCAGCGGCTCTTACCTTGCTTGAAACAGGGGGACATGGGATGTGAACCTCCGAAGCCGGAGGATTCGTGCTTAATATGGCAAGCCCTCCAAACATACATGATCCCTCGTTACTGCCAGCAGAAACCCAGCTTCTTCATGGCCGGTTGTCCAGGGGCAGATGCACCACCACCCCCCCTGAAAAAAACTGGTTTGGGGCCTGCGCCGAGGCCATCAGTCGCATCCAGAGGTTAATGTCCTTGTGGTCCCAGCGCAAGGATGCCCAGATGGCCCTCCGCTGCCCGAACTGCTCATCATACCATAGCCACGCGGATCCTCCGTAGACCCTATGTGCCTTGCCAATGGCGTCCAAGTAACAAAAGAGCGCCAAACAATGTTTCGGATGCTTTTCCCCAATGACGCTTGCCATAATGGCAAATGCCTGCAGCCAGTTAGTGAAAGTATGCAGCATCAGTCTGTACCGCTGCTTCTCCTCATCCTCCTTCTTGCCCTCGTCGATCCTCATCCTCCTTCTATCCGCTATATAGCTTTGATCCGGTCTTGCCTCCTGACACTGAACTTTCAGACACTGAGGCCGGGGCCTGGCACCACCAACCCCGCTGAGGAAAGGGTGGAGACCATAACAGGGGGGCCCACCACCTCTCCGGACCCAGGGCCTAGGCCACCCCTCAGGCACTGAGCCTGATACTGGGGGGGGCAGCCGCTGTGCCCGTGACAACCTGTGGCGTGGCTCTAGCAGCCTGTAAACTGGTACCACCCCCTACTGCCAACAACCCACACAATGTATCACTCAAAGATATAGAAGACATAGAACACTCACCAGACTGACCAGGGGTGCCCCAACAGCTGCAGATCCTGACTCCACCGATGCCAGGCAGCTGTGCGACTTCTCATCCTCCAAGCAGGACAGCTCACCCTCTGATCGATCGACTGTAGCCTGCTGGTCCACCGCTGTAAGCATCCCAGGTGAAGAGGATCTGGACACTGAGAATTTGTGCCGCCGTTGGCCCCACCTCCTGGCACCAGATCCGCTCACCGATATCCTGGTCTGCTGGCCCGAGCACCCAGGGCTCTGGGCACCTGCCAAAGCTCGGTTGCTGCCACACCTCCATCCATTTTGCACTGCAGGGGGGAGTGCAGACCGATGGGAGCTGCCAGCAACGGCCGGTCAAGACTCGGTGGCTGTAGCAGACATTCTTCCTCGCCAAGACTCCTCCCTGGTAGACGGGGGATAGACACACCTGGGTGCGGGTGCCCCGTCCACCGAGCTCCACCGTTGGAGAGGATTCTGTCCAGGCACACCACCTGCAGAAGCTGATGGACGCTTTGCTGGCGGGCCTGATGGGTCCTGGTTCCTACCATGGCGCAAAGCTCTTGGGAGGATCACGGTGAGAAGCGCTCCTGAGGCCGAGACGTGGGAGCTCCTGCCCCCCCACCTCTGTACCAGAGACCTGGTCCCCCAGCAGGGAGGAGACCTGGCCTTGCAGCCATGCAGTGCCTCTAGCAGCAGCAGCCTACCGAAGCTGGGAAGGGAGTTGATCCACGTCCGCCATGAGTCATACGGCCCAGCAGCAGGGTACCTGTGAAGCTGCTTCCTGCATCCGTTTGACCTTCACTGGACACCAGGGGAGCTCCACCTCCCCTTAAATCACATAACCCCACCCCCACCATGAGATACCCCCTCAGTCAGGTAATAACACACGCTTCTCCCAAATCTTAACCGTTAACCCTTTCTGTTGCCTCCCCTTTCACACTGTCATGCATGCCCTGCGCTGTTTGTTTTTCTTCCTCTTCGCTCAGGGCCTCTCTTTTTCAGTAACTCTTTCTCAAAACTATTTTCCCATATACTCCTGTTCCAATTTTACTTAAAAGACATAAAATAAACCTAGACTATAACTAACAGTACTTTGCAAACTTTCCTATGCCTTTTGGCTTTGGCAAATCCTCAGAATTTTCTCCTCCTGCAGTGAAGGTGTGTGTGCCAGCTGTCTTCACTGCTAGTGCTTACACAAAGTCAGCTGTTCAAGCTGCCAGATTTATCAACTTCATAAAATTCTTCCCTGTAGGCAAGCTAAAGCCCAACGGGCAATTTTATTAGAGCAGCCACTGGGTACATTAGTCATGCTGGTAGCTGTGTTTTCTAGAGCAGAGGTTTTCAACCACTGGTATGAGTACTCCATAGGCTACTTCTCATAGGTTCGAAAGGTACTTCCGCTTGATAGAATAAATTGCTTTCACAAAGCATAAATCACATTTTAAAAATAAACTCATAAATACGTAGGCTGTCAAACACATTAGGGGATTTAAAAAAAATATTTAGACAGAATTTTGGGTTACGAACAGTATCAGTATTTGGGATAAGTAGAATAACACTAGAGAGTACTTAATAAATGTTGATTTATATGACAAAGTTCATAGTTTTAATATACTGATAAATAATTTTCTACAATATATATTTAGCTAATCAATTTGTATAAATAGCAAAGCCTTTGGCAGTCAACTGTATGTGGTCTTGAAATGTATCTAAACTAAAGAGAATATTGCAGCTTAGTGGTCCATAGATGTGGTAGCTGTATTTTCTTTTTTTCAGACCTTTTTCTTTTCTTTTCATTTCACTCCCTCTATGTTTCTCTAAACATAGAGGAAGAGATTCTGTAGTTGGTAGAGGTGAACTGAAAAAGAGCCTGAAAGGACAGCTTGGAATAAAACTACAAAGTGCACAGGACAGTGCTGGATTTCTGGTGGGATCAGAGTTTTTTTTTTTTTTTTTTCTTTTTGCACAGACACATATAACAAAATGTTTTTTTAACAATTGTATTTTTATTAAAGTTTACAACAATACAAGTTTACAAAAGTTATGCATCGTAAAGGCAAAAAGAAAACAATAGGATCTCAAAAAACATAAAGAATTACAAATCCTGAGAGACTTGAACGTAATCCTCATACAAAGTATTTACATACACAACAAATGAGCATAACAACATAAAGAGCAGTTGTCAGACCACAAACAGGAGAGCAGTAATGAAAAAAAAAAAAAACATACATACATACACCAGGGGTTAGGATATGGAAAGCTAATACATCAAAGGAGAGGTGGGCCGTAGTGGCACACAATACCCAAACCCAATCTCAATCATGATGTGGGAGGGGAACCATATACAGATCTATCCCAAACGTCCCATATCTTATTGAGCTGGGTCACACATGGAATAAATGATAGATAGATAGAGGAAATTAAATGTAATTGGTGTGGTCCCTGGGAGCAGATATATTCAAAGGCAGTTGGTTTGGGCAATGTAAAGGACAGGGAGAGAGTGGAGAGATAATGTTTAATTTGAAGGCAAGAATAGAGCATATTTTTGGGTATGAGATACTTGGCCTGAAGGTCGCCAAAGGTGCAAAACCTGCAGGTGACAGGGTGAACAAATTGGCTTAACTGAAACAGACCAGCTTGGACCCAGGGTGACATACGGGCATAGAATAAGCCATCAGGTATTAACTGCTTCAGATCTGCGCTATAGCGGAATGACGGCTACAGCACAGATCTGCTTGCCGGTAGAACGTCTATTGACGTCCTCCCCTTTGCAGGCTCGCCACGCCCCCCTGAAGGGTGCGCACGGCGTTTGCTGTGATCCCCTGAGTCAATGAAACTTGGGTGATCACAGATCCAAGTAAGGGGCCGATCCCAGCCCCTTACCATGTGATCAGCTGTCAGCCAATGACAGCTGATCACGTGATGTAAACAGAGGATTGGTAATCGTCTTTTTTTTTCTTCTCACGCTGACAACGTAAGGATTAAAAAAGCCCATCACCGGCTTCTGTTTGCAAGAACATCAGTCCCAAAGAGGAAGAGCCTCATGGGCCCACCAGTACTGGCTGCCAGTGCCACCTGACAGTGTCACAAATCAGTGCCCACCAATCTGTACCCATGGTGCCCACAGTACGTAAGTGCCAGCAATCAGTGCCACCTATCAGTGCCCATAAGTGCCACCTATCAATTAGAAAAAAAAAAGGGGGAAAAAACTGCGCATTGGTGAATTAAAACAATGTGAAATATAAAGCTGCAATTCCTCTATGTAACACAAACACAGTAGAGATCAAAAATGGAACGGAATCGCGCTAGAAGGGACTAGTAAACATGAATATGATCACCAATCCACAATATTAGTCAATATGTGAATAAACACAATGTGATGAAATAAAACACAAAAAAAAGGGAATAAGACAAATTGACAATTGATAGTCCATCAAAAGTGCATTACTGATTTGCAACAGTGAAAACAAAAGTTCATGTGTATATAGTTCTTGTAAAATCACCCCAGTGAAAACATCAGAATAATCTGGTATTCCTGCTGTATAAGGTAAACGTGCTTGATCCATAACTGGTTATCCCCCAGAGGAAGGCACGAAACCCCTGTGCCGAATACGCGTCGGGGAGGGGTAGGACGGAGCTGTCAGCAGAGAAGGAGGATTGCACATGCCATACCGCACGCCATACGATCAGCTGCTTATTATTTTACCTGTACAGTCTGGTGCACTCTAGCACCCATCCAATGTGAGTACCCTCTTGGAGGGCTTATTCTCTAATAAATGTCCTGGCTATATTGCACTATGGAGTCCCTCTGTTTGTTTTTTCTATGATTTTGGATCTTGGTTTTACTTGAGAGGAGTGTTTTTGCACCATTGTAACCTGAGTGAGCCTAGCAGTTTCACCTGGGAGGAGTATCTTTGCATCATTGTATCCTGAGTGAGCCTAGGAGTGGCCCCAATGCTTATTTTGACACCGTTTAATTACTGTGTCACAGGACTGAAGGTGAGCGCAAGCACATGTGGGGTGTCACGGGAGAGCACAGTTTTCACGTGTTGTGATTTATACACTCATCAGAAGAAGCATGATGTTTATTCATTTTATGGACAATATTTATTCACGTTTTTTTGTGATTTGTATTTATTAATTGGGATATACACTCATTTGTCACTGGAAAGTGTTTTGATATTTATATTTTAGCACGTTGCACTTTTATTAGTTACTACCACGATTGCACCTTTATATGCACTTGGTGGTTTATCATTTATAGTTATTTGCATTATATTTTACCTGTATGGTTTTATTTATCACATTACATGTGTTTTATATGTGAAAATATTTTTTATATATTATATATTTTATATGTGACACTATACTAGCGCGGGCACATTTACTATTTTTTATCTATCTACACGCAATGAAACGTGGTTCAGTGCTTGCAGCTTAAATAGTTTACTCCTTAGAGGCATTAGTCCATCTGTGGCTCGCAAGACACCTATATTTTGTTTCTAAAATGTCCGATAACATGAAAATATTATGCAGCTATGTTCACTTCAAATTACTTTTTGTTCAGTTATGGAGACATTTAGATGTATTTTTGTCTTTTTATGTGAAGAATGTTCAGTATTTTAGGTTTACAGAGCCTTTAATATTAATAACAAGTGACTTGGCCATAGGAATTAGCCCAATTCCCTATAATAACTCTTAAAAATAACAAAAGGCATTTTTTTAATCGTGGATAGAATGGAGAGGGATTAGAGCACCTGGCAGGTTTTCATTGCTGTCTGTGCCCCCATTAGGGAGGTTCATCCTCACTATTTCTTCTGTTTACCATTATCACCAAGAATGAAAGTGAAAGAAAATCTCCAATTTTTGGGTTGTCCCCACAACAGTAATAGAGGGAGGATCTTCCAATGGGGAAACCAGGGATTCCCTTACCAGGGAGGGCTACCAAGGATCCCCTTATTTTAGGAGGGATTTCCTCTTACTTCCTGTCTTGGCTATGGGACAGGAAGTGAGGGGAAATCTCTCCAATGGAACACAGATGGCTAAAAGGGGTCATAAACCTCACTTACTATGTCCCAGATGAAAAAAGGTTCTGCCTTTAATTTTATTTTAACACTTTACATACATCTACTATTTTTTTTTTCCTTTTCAGATAGAATTAAAAAAGAAAAGATATGCCAGGGATGGAAATATATAGCTTTTGATGAGAATGATGTGTAGGTGTTACAGTCTAAGGTATTATTTTTTAATTCAGTCTATAACAAAAAAAATGAAGCTGACCTCTAGAACAAAGGGACATGATATCAATTAGCAGGAGGAAAGTTAAAGAGCAACTTTTTAAATGTATTTGTTTACTGAATAAGTAGTGGATTGTAGTCTTGGATAGAGTAAGGAATGGTTAAAAGCCCTGTTAGGTTTTTATAGCCATTTATGTCCATTGCCTGTCCCATATACACAAGAGGATGTAAGAGGAGAACTCTCCAAAGACCCCATTGGCAGGGTTTTTTCCCTCTATTCTTGTTCCAATGACAACTTCAGAATTTGGATTTATCTTTGCTTTCAATCCTGCCAACTGTGGTCACCAGGACAAATGGAATGAATCTACCCAGTGGGGTCACAAACATCCATAAAAACCTGACAGAAGGTCCAACCTGTCACCACCCTATGAAAAATAAATAAACATGTTTGCTTTAGATATACTTTAAACATGCTAAGGATAAACATGGGTCTATCTTCAGGCAAAAATTATTAAAAAAAGCATGTTTAATGGATCAGTTAGTAATTTTCTGCATGTCATTTAAATAAAATAAAATAAGGATGAAGCTAAATTGCCTGCCCAATGCTTTATGTAAAGAAAAGTTTTTTTTTTATTCTGACTGCTGTTTACTGTTGAATCTTCATTTCTAATTAGTGGCTCTGGTCACTGCACTTTGCACATCAATAGCTACAGGTAAAATAAAAATCTTTATATCAACATGCTGCATAGCAAATAGCAAAAAAATAAAAAAACAAAAAATAAAAAAAAATATATATCTCTTGCTAGTGATGTTATCATTAAAACTTTCATTTTCTTTTTTTTTACAGAACATTATTTTGATATTTCTTATGTTTCAGCTAATGGTCCACTGGGATTTCAGATCCACTAACTTGCATTACAATTTTGTCCGCTGCCGAATGCTTGTTTGAAAGTGGAATCTATATTTGTTACAAAGATCTGAAGCCAGCTTCTGTTTTCTCAATCACGGTAGACCATTTTCAAGACATAGTGAAAAAAATCAAAGTTAGTGTTACGTTTCTTTGATATCCAAGCTTATGAGCGCTACCGTGATAAGGCAACTCGCTATGGTGCTGAAGTTGTAACAACGAAAGTCTGTCATATGTGACTCCATACAAATTATCATTCCTCTCAGGTTACAGACCCACTGCACCTCCAATCAACCTTAGCAAAACCATTAGGGGGAAAAAGAATGAGAGGAAGACACAGCATCCAGTCTGTTGGCGAAGGTGATGTTTAACCCTTTTGTAGGTCGTCATGAAAGAAAAAAACAGCAGTATTTTATTAAAAGCAAAGCAAGAGTGTGAAACGAGTCAAATGAAGGCAACTAATTGAAGCAGAAATGTGTATTTGTGCAATCGGAGGTGATAAGAAAATTGTGGTTGTGTTTATTTCGCTGTAATCCAACCAGTTCTGACACCTGTCATGATTAATCTCAGAAACACAAGTCAGTAAATGAGATTATGAGAAGGGAAATAGATGGGCTATAGTGGAGGAGGAACCTCAGTGGCATTTTACAGTCTGTTGGCTGCTGATTCTTTTAAATAAAATCATACCCAATTAAAGCAGAATTTGTTGCTTGAGATTTGCACAGTTCTCCCAGTCAAGAAGCAAATATATCTGTAATAATTTTAACTTTATAAACCTAAAGCATGTAGGATACAGACATATGCCTGTCTAGGTCACCTTTATTGTGTCATGCAATGACTGCAGTATATTATACATGTTCCTAAAGTTATCTATAAAAAGCACCCAAAAATACCATTCTTATTATATCTGTAAGTATCTTCAAGCCAAATACATATATGAAACATCAAGGCAATATTTTATTATTGGCCAAACATACTGTTTAGCTAATATAATCTACTGTAACTATAAACTAATATATCCTAATACACCAGTAAATACATTTTCATTGATTTAATTAGCGGTCACGTGACTGTTTATTTTGTTTTATTCTTTTCAAATGGTTGTCTGTATCTTGCAGCAAGAACATGGAAACAAAACCACAAGTATATTCATTTCCTTTTATAAACAAGAATAGTGTGTACTGTTAGAATTAGCTTTAAGTGGTATTAAAGTGGTTGTTAAGCCACTGTGTCTTCTTGCTACAATCTCCTCTGTTATAGTAAATGATGTGCCCCAGTTTATGTGTTTTTTAATAAATAAGCTGCTATATACCTTATATATAGCGTCACTCAGCGCTCACGTGACCGGCTGCCTCTCTCCTCTATTGATCTGACAACTACAGCGGGCGGGGCTGGGAATCCCCTTCTGATGTCAGCCAGGAGGAGGAGATGAGAGGAGGAGAGAGATGGCTGGTCACATAAAATAAGGTTTATAGTGGCTTATATTTTACAAAACACATAAACACATAAACTGAGGCACATCATTTATTATAACAGAGGAGATTGTAGCATGAACACGGAGTTAGTTATGATAACAGTGGGAAGGGAGGGCCGGGGAGTGGATCAGAGCTGACAGGCAGGGAGGGGAGGGGGGGGAGGACAGAGGGGAGCACAGAGGAGGTCAGAGGAGAGCTGCAGATGACGGAGGCACATAAACTGACCACGGTGTCAGGGCTTAGCAGACATGATAAACTGTGGTCAGTTTACAGAGCGGAGGGCAGAACCAGGCAGGATCAGCCAGGTATTTTAGGTGATACAAATGATACAGCACAAGCACTGTGCTGTATAACATGCTTTAAAGGAACAGTATCTATTTTTGTTTTCTTTTAGGATTACAGACGCTTTAAGAACATAGCCACATGCTGAATTCTTTTTTTTAAGGGTTTTCTTGTCTATTTTATTAAAAGAAAGTTTAAAAAACACAATTGATCAGTTTCTCTTGCAGGGGTTTTCAGCATTTATCTTTAATCCAAATAACGCAAAGCCTGCTGGATTTTAGTCTGGTCCCACAGACCATGACACAATAACATATGCCAGAAGCTTGATCCATACACTTGGCAGCCCCCCTCTGGCTCTCATCTGTATTCTGTCTGCCAGGGTTGAGCTCAGAGCCCTAGTCCAGATTCTTCTAAAACCCAGCACACACCTGCAAAGTCAGTGTGCCAGTTGCTCACAAAACCCAGTCCCAGGACTGGAGATTTCATCCCACCCAGATCACTACAAAATCTCTGGGCTCCAGGCCCCAAAATGGATTTTACTAAACAATGAGGAAACTGAAAAGCCATTTCCTCTGAATGGAAAAATCCCTCTGGAGCTCCCTATCTGGTTTGGATGAACATACCTGGGTCAACAGCTCCTTTTACACCCTGGCAGGGCACAGCCTGCCACAAAACAAAGTTGCCAACATTTTAATAAAGTTCACACAGTTGCTGTGTGTCCAGCAAGCCATTGTAGGCGGACGATGTACTTTAATTAGGGGTGGAGCATTCATCTAAAATGGGCATGGTTCTACAAGAAGCATATCATTCACCTATTAATTTATTTATTACAGGCATACATTAGCACCAACAATGTATGCAGTGCTTTACATACTGTATGTAACATTTTTTTTTTTTATACTGTGTATATAGAAAGTTTTCTCATAACAAGGACAGAAACACAGCTAAAAAGTTCTTGTTCAGGGGACAACAGGGCATAGTACAGGGGGGCAAGAGTGGAAAGTACAGGGAGGCACCAGGGCACAGTACTGGGGGGTCAGAAGGGCAAAGTACGGGGGGCAGAATGGCACAGTAATGGGGTGTCAGGAGTGCAAAGCACAGGGGCAACAGGGCACAGTACTAGAAGGTCAGGAGGGCAAAGTACAGGGGGGGACCAGGGAACAGTAATAGGGGGTCATGAGGGCAAATTACAGGGGGGGGGGCAGCAGGGCACAGTACTGGGGGATCCAGAGGGTCCAGTACAGGGGGCAGCAGGTCACAGTACTGGGGGGTCCAAAGGGTAAAGTACAGGGGGTCAGGAGGGAAAAGTATAGGGGAGCATATATACAGAAGTACTATAGTAAAGAAGTGGTCTGATTCACACCAGAATGCTAATAGACTGAGCCACTGTGATACTCTTGTGTGTCGGGGACCTGGAGAAGTGCTTGTGACCACACTAACATTCAAAGGACTGTGACATTGAGACCGGCAAGTGATTTGAACCCAATTTCTGTGTACTAGGAAGGGTCAGCTAACCATCCATGTTTATCGTAACACTGACACAGTTAGAGCAATAGAGACAGCTCCCTATTCAGCAGCCCACTAGCCATATACTGCATACTCTTAAAGGGACAGCTTTATGTGCACCACCTTCAGAAGGGCCCCAAAAAAGCTAGCCATTACTGACATTTAGGTGCCAGTACTTTATAGTCACCTCCAGGGGTACACCTTTATTAGAAACACATAAACCCACCTGCTATGGGGGCTGAATGCATAGTGTGCACATGAGGACTTTTATTTTCTTGGTTTAGTGGATGCCAATACTCTAACTCAGTTTGCACCAGTTATAATTTGGTTTAACATTGCTACAGTTACAGTTAAGTTACAGCGTTCATTAATCTATTACAGCATCTTTAAACCTGTTTGATTACCTGTTCATTGATTTCTGCATTTTTAATGGAGTTGATTTAATACATTTATTACCCTACCACCAGTTGCTTGGCCAGCTTTTGGCACACTGTCATAGAGTGGTAGCATACTAATGCTAGTTTACACAGGTGTGAGCAGCTCCAACCTACAACCAGGTGTGTCAGTGGGGACCGAGCAGTTTTAGGAGTCATGGGAGAACAGAGAATCCATCGTTGCCAGTGGCTCCTGTGGGAGTAAGAACTACACAAGCTTAAATGAACAGTTATCTAAGTCCATTCTGATTTTGACTTGATGGAAGGACAAGGTATTTGAGGCTTTTATAGCCACTGGTTTTCATGAGCACTATTGATCCACCAGGGTTGCCCCATAGGATACTGTCTCTGAGCATAAAGACCATGAGATACAACTGAGTGGATGACTTTGATCAGGTACCTGAGTGGGTGAACAGCTAGCCAATCATGATGCTGTCACTTGGCGGTTTTCTAAACCTGTTAATTTGCAACATAATGCACACAGGTAATAAACCCTCAAACCCTCCATACTGTATTTTCACTTTAGTAGTCCCATAAACCATCCTACATGGCTCCTCGTCAATTACTGCACTGCCAATCCAGCACCAGATGAGAATGAGGGGACAGTGCTGTAGTGTGAAGAGTAAGTAAAAGTAATGCTTTGCAATAATAAATTATTATAATAAATAGGCACTCTCCTCCACTGGCTTTAGAGGTGGAGTGAGGTAATGGGACTACTCTTCAGCCAATTTCTCTCAAAACCACAAGGAGGAATATCTGAACAATTAGGACACATGGACCATGGGTGCATTGACAGGAATTCTAATGAGCTGCCCAGAAATAATTCTTGAGGGAGTGTATTCCACATTTTCACAGCTCTTACTGTGAAGAAGCCTTTTTGTATGTGAAGGTAAATCTATTTTCCTCCAGACATATGGAGTGCCCCCTTGTCCTCTGTAATGACCTGAAAATGAGTAACTCTACACCAAGTTCACTATATGAACCACTTATGTATTATACATGTTGATCATATCCCCTCTTACTCTCCTCTTTAAAAAAGAATAAATTCACTTTAGCTAATCTTCCCTCATAACTGAGCTCCTCCATGCCTCTTATCACCTTGGTTGCCCTTCTCTGCACTTTCTCCAGTTCTCAGCTATGCTTTTTTGTGAACTGGTGCCCAAAACGGAACTGCATATTCCAAATGAGGTCTTACTTATGATTTGTACATTTGTGCAAAATTATGATTTTTGCTATTTTTAGAAACTACAGATTGGCAATGCATGCTATTAGATTATGATCTACCAGAACACCCAGAGTATTGCTGATGGAAACATATGACTAACTTACAGTGAATATAATAAGTACTGGATAGGAATGTCTTGATCAGGGGTCCACTGCAGGTTTTAAGTATAAATCTACTTTCACAAAGCCATCACTGACTACAAAGAAAACATTGATAGTCATCAACAGCACTATTCAACCTAAAAAAAGTGAAAAATGTCACAAGACCAACATAAGAAGTTAATTATCTGCTCTCACGTAGCTGGCAATAACGGGGCTGAGTATGTGAGTAGAACAATTTGTTAAAACAGCCTCAAGTGTATTCTCACTGCTGTTGACAACACTGTCTTTTTTATTGCGTTGAAGTATTAGTAACAGACCTCCACTGTAATTAAAAGGAATTGTACCTCAAGCCATAAAATCAAGCAAAATTTGACACACAATCACACAATGTCACATGGTCTATGATCTCATTGTCTACTATTCCCTAGGCAAGGTTTTCTAGTTTTGTTTGACCCATATAATGTGGACTTTATTTTAGTTCTGAATGCAAGACATTTTCTAAAAATTACTTTCTAATGAGACAGCAGTCAGGTAATGGCAACAGCATGGTCAAGGTATAGGCTAACCTTTAATATACAACACTTGTGTCTGATCAGCCAAATCATTTTTAAATTACTTACAGTATTGAAAGAAGGGTCAGGCTATACACATATGATATTTCAGTTATGGTAGGACACCAGTAACTTTAATCACCCCCCAATTTATTTTATCCCCAAGGTCTACAGCACAAGGGCATTTGAGATGCTTTTACTCCACATTTGTGAAACATTCAAATTCAGCAAATGAGCATAAAGGTGTAAAAAAAAAAAAAAAAAAAAGTATGTAAAAAGCAAAACTTTTTTTTTTCAGTAGTGGGACAGGGTTAGACACTTCATCAAAGTTCCTGTAGGGAAGATTTACCCTCTATTTGTACTAGTGACAACTGATTTTATTTTCAGAGGCCGAGGTGGACAAAAACAAAACACCAAAAGTGAACCAAAAAAGTGTTTGTGAACACACAGAAAAATATGCATTTGGAATGTGTCATATGGTCCCCACCTGAAGAGAAAGGAACCTTCGCTGCCCCCCCGGAGTATACGACTGACGGGGACAGAGCACACTCAGGTCCACATAGCAAAAAGGCCTGATAGACACCTCTCCTCATGATCGGTTGAAGCTGACCAACGAGCACTAGATGACGGGCTCTCCCAAAGAGAGAACCTCCAAGGCAGAGGAGGAAGGAACCTCTTCTTATGTGTTGTTTTGCTTCTGCGTTCACCTATAGGCGCCGCGTGCTATTCTGTGAGTTTATTTTTTCTTTTCCTTACATTACTTCCTGGCCCACCTCCCAGTTTGCTGGGAGGTGGGCCAGATTTCCATTCTTTCTGCCTTCCAGCAAGTGTTCCGTAAGACCTTTGATGTGTCAGGCAAGGTCTGATCTGCTGCTGGAACACTTCTTCAGCTTTCTCAAGGATTCATAACTGTTGGTCAATACACAGTTCGGTTTCACACCTTGGCCTCAGAACTAGCATTGAATAATAATGAGGCCATCGATTTGTCATACCTGTCTCGATTCACCCTGAACTCATATTAAGTATCTGCATATGTGGACTCTGGGGCAGTCGGGACCTTTATCGGACAATCCCTGGCCTCTGAATTGGACAATCCTCTCATTCCCTTCGTAATGCTTCTCTTGGTATCTGCAGTTGATAGCTCTATCTTGGCCTTAGGACCCCTACGGTTCCAAACTATCTCCATAACTATGCATGTCGATGTTCTTCATCATCAGGAAATTTCCTTCCTGATCCTTCTTAAGTCTCCTAGTCCCATCATTCTTGGACTGTGCACTACCTAGATTAAAACTCTTTTCAGGTGTTGTCTTGGGGTCGCAATGCTATCAGACTTGTCCCCCTAAGGTGTTCCCATCTCTCTCTGTACCCGTGGTTGAGGTCACCGATGCTCCCTTGACATCATCAGGCCTTCCAAGATGTTTTTTGTAAAAAAGCTGCTGACCATCTGCCTCCCCACCTTCCCTATGATTGGGCTACTGATCTCCCACCTGGAACTACACTGCCTCGGGGGCGAGTCTACCCTCTCTACATTCCTGATACTCAACCCATGTCTGAGTATGTCCAGTAAAATCTGCAGAAAAGATTTATCCAAAAGTCAAATTCTCCCACTGAGGCCGATGTCTTCTTTGTGGAGAAAAAGGATTCGGTACCTGCTATGGCTAAATTCTGAACGCTTTGATAGGCTTTGGGATGCTCGAATTTTCACAAAGTTGGAGCATGGGGCATACAATCTGATTAGAATCCAAGAGGATGATGAGTGGAAGATAGCTTTCCATAACCAGAGACAGGCATTATGAGTATCTTGTAATGCCTTTTGGCTTGTGTAACGCACCACTCATGGCCAGGCACACAAGGGAGGAGCTGGATGTGGGCACCGGGATAGAGTGGACGCCGAGCCCGTCCTGTGTCCGTGCTGCACAAGTCCTCCCGACATACTGCCGATCGGCGATGAGGCAGCATAGCCCCCCCACCCGCACCTCTGCAATCCCCTGCATGTGATCTCACACCCGGACCCCCCCGGCCGAGGAAGACGGCAGATGTCCAGGCAAGCAAACCAGAAAGCCGAGGAACGGCTCATATGAGAACACGACACCGCTGCAGGAAGGAGAGCAGAGCGGCAGAGTGGTAGCAAACAGGAAGAGAACAGCTGAGGGCAGCGGTGAATGCTTATCCCGGACCTCTGGAGATCTGCTGGAGGTAAAAGACATCTGGTTACCTTGATAGTTGGCAGGTTCTATCCGTTGATGAGGTGGTCAATCTGTCCCGTGTGAGTGTGGGTGCTTTTGTTTGAATAACGGGCATAACGCCCATAGGAATGCATTGTTGTAGTATAGGATACTGGGATATGCTGCACACAGAACATAAATACATTGTGAAATATATGGGGAATACAGTCGCATCAGAATGAGATTGGAAATATATTGTGGACTGTTTTGCAACTGAAAGGACCCCATGTCTTATTAACTCCCTCGCACAACACACCGCATTAACCGGTACCTTCTCACCTATGGTTAATTAAGTGGAGGCTGTATAGGAGGATAAATGGTGCTCCCCCAGTTGGGGATTTGAACTGTGTGTCCAGCAGGACTGTAACGTGTACATAACGGACGAACCTTATACCAGTATAAGCGAAGGAGAAGGTAGCGGATAATATATATATAGGTAGACAGCCCACGCAAGCAGGTTTCCTTTCCCCTCCTCAGAATAACCAACAGCTGATTAGTGGGGGTACGATTGGATGCGATAGATAGCGAACTGGGCTATAGGTATCTCAACAGTTAGGAGATAGGGGGAAATGAGGGGTAAAGCTGGGCGAGGGGCTCCAGGCAATCCTCCTAGAGTAAGCTCAAGCCCAGAAACCATTAAAAAATATATGACCCAAGAAGGAGTTAAAGAAAGCCCTGGGGTAACGTCAGGAACCAAAAACAAAGTAACTGAGAGCGCACAGAAGAACGGATTGAAGAAACAACTAGTAGTCTCAGACAACGCGGCAGGAGGAAGCGAGACGCCACTAGACGAATCCACAATGGATACTCAACAAAAAAAACAGCTACCAACCAAAGATGAAATGGCGGAAATGTTCGCGAAGCTGGAAGCGTCAATAAAAGGCGAAATCGCAACACTGCACGAAGGTATGAACCATTTATTGCATAGGGTGGAGGTCACGGAAAACAGTCTAGCCACACAGGGAGAGGAGATTAAAAAGCTTAAAGCACAGATGGCCGAGATGCAAAGGGACCAAAGAGATTTACAATATAAAATTGAGGACCAGGAAAATCGAAATCGAAGAAAAAATCTTCGGATCAGAGATCTACCGGAGACAAGAGGGGAAAATGATGAACTACAAGAAAAAATGAATAGTATATTCGGTCATATGTTAAATAAAACAGGAACTGACAATAAAATCAAATTCGAAAGAATCCACAGGGTGAGGAAGCCAGCTGAAATAACAGGAGAAGTCCCAAGAGACGTTATCGCTAGATTCCACAATTTCCAGGACAAAGAACAGATTAGGACATACCTGAAAACTAATCAATCTGCTAAATATGGAGAGACCCCCCTCCAGATTTTTCCTGACCTGGCAGCGGAGACCCTTGCTAGGAGAAGAACTTTAAAACCCCTGTTGGAACAGCTGAAGTCGCACAATATTCAATACTCATGGGGTTTCCCGGCGTGTCTAATAGGACGCAAAGAGGGAAAATCGGCAACTTTAAGGTTCCCAGAAGATACGCTTAAATTTTGTAATCATTTGGAGATCCCAATAATAGAGATCCCGGGATGGTGGAAAAAACGGGCAACCGGAGAAGGCGCAGATGAACAGCAGACGTGGCAACCAGTTAACCAACCTAGACGACGATAACTGTAATATTAAGATGTGAAATCAGAGGCCGAAGAAAATTAGGCCACTGTATGCTGATTGGCGGCCGGGGGTGGTGTGTGGGTGGGGTGGGGTTTGGCAGGGGGATGGGGGGACGGGGGGTCTCTGGCAGTGGCAGACACCGCCCTAAACTACAGAGGGGGGTGAATGGGCCTCGCTGAGTGTCAATATCTGAGCTCAACCTCGAAGGGGTTAACTGTATAGCCAGGAGGTGGGAGGAGGGCTGTGGCTTTGTTATCCATTAGAGGCTAGGGGGATCCTAGCCCACCCCAAGCGAGTGGGACGGGGGGTGGCGGGGGGGTTGGGGGGGTTTGTGTTGGGGGGAGGGTTTGGGTGGGAGAGGGTGGTGGGGGTGTGGGGGGGATGGGGGATAGGGAGGTGGAGGTGCACCTGAATAAGAATAGGAAGAGCTTCCGAGTTAATGGCTCCTGACCACTACAAGGTTTAGCTACCGAGAGCAAAAAAAAAGATGCCTAGGTTAAATATTATATCTTACACTGTAAGGGTCCTGAACTCCCCCATAAAATGAGCCAATATACTAAGTGAACTAAAATTCTTGAAAGCTGATGTCGCTATGCTCCAGGAGACACATCTATGTATAAGTAATTGCCAAAAAATTTACTCTAGAGACTTCCCAGTATGGTTTTATGGAGACTCCCTGATTAAGGGAGCAAAAGGAGTTGCCATTGGGTTTGCCAGAGGGGTAAGGTTTGAGCTGGAGGAGAGAAGGACCGACTCGGAAGGGCGATATATCTTTCTGAGAGGTAAAATAAATGGATCAGCCTGTACCCTGGCAAACATCTATGGCCCAAACAAGAACACAACCAAATATGTAATGGGAGTCTTGACGAAGTTTGAGGAGTTTAAGAGGGGGGGGCATAATAGATGGGGACTTTAACTTGTGTCTGGATCCAGTGAAGGATAGTATGTCCCGTGCACAGGGGTTGGGCGGAGCTTGGGTGAATAAGCTAAAAAAGAAGTTGCATCTACTCGAGCTCGTGGATGTATGGAGGATACAGCACAATAATCTTAGAGACTATATTTTCCACTCCCACGTGCACGGGACGTATTCACGAATGGATTTTTTCCTGGTCGAACATAGACTACTGGAGGCGGTCTCCGATTCGAGCATAGGCAGCATCACATTCTCAGACCATGCCCCGGTGAGTCTCCAATGGAAAATAGGGATACCCCAATCACAGGGTACTGGCTGGAGATTGAACGAGGAGCTCCTCCAAGACAAGGATGTAGAAAAGAGGATCAAAGAAGAACTAGACCTGTACTTTAAAATAAACGTACCAGGGGAGACATCTGAGGCCACAATCTGGGAGGCACATAAAGCCTACATCAGGGGTATATTCATGATGGTAGGATCAGAAAAAAAAAGGAGAAGGGCTAATGAGAAGAATGCCTTGTTAAAAATTATTCACGAGTTGGAGCAACAACACAAAACATCAGGAGACTGGGGGATATTGGCCAGATTATACAGGAGAAAGGGAAGAGTTGAGGGACTTAACAGAGCAGGAAACACGTAAGGCTTTTAACCTAGTGAAAAAAGATAGATATATTAATGGGAATAAAGCGGGGAAGTCATTAGCAAGGGCCCTAAAAAAAAAGAAAAATAATAACTATATCGAGAAAATCAGGACAAAGTCTGGGGAAATTAGACATAGAACATGTGATATAGCGAATATCTTCCAAGAATTCTATGGAGGGCTGTATGCTATTAATATAAAAAACGCACAAGAGATGAAAGGAAGTAAAAGTGAGAGAACTAAAAAGTTTCTAAGGGAAGCGAGGCTACCCAGGATAACAGAGAGCGACAAAACCATACTAGAGGCCCCTATTTCAGAGCTAGAGATTAAGAAAGCCATCCAGGAAATTCCAAATGGTAAAAGCCCCGGGCCCGACAGGCTGACTGCTCTATATTATAAAAAAATTTCAGGACCTATTGACCCCCAGGATGTGTACGTACATGAATGGTATCGGGGAGAAATGGGAGATGAGGAAAGAGGCCAGTATTGCCATAACCTGGAAAGAAGGAAAAGATAATACGCTATGCTCGAGCTATAGGCCCATATCACTCTTAAATGTCGATACAAAGTTATTCGCCAAAATCCTAGCTGACAGGATGAAACGGATAATCAATGGGATCATTCACCCAGACCAGGTGGGCTTTGTACCAGGTAGAGAGGAGAGGGATAATGCCATCAAAACACTACTGGTAGCCCAGAGGATTCAAGCTAGTGGAGCCTCAGGTCTTCTCCTGTCAATTGACGCTGAAAAAGCCTTTGACAGGGTAGACTGGGGCTTCATATGGGATACTTTAGAGGAGATTGGTCTGGGTGATAGATTGCTCAGATGGATAAAAGCTTTATATACACATCCTTCAGCACGAGTGAAGATAAATGGAACCCTATCGGAACCATTTAGAATGTACAATGGTACAAGACAGGGATGCCCGCTCTCCCCACTGTTGTTTGTGATTGCCTTGGAGCCTCTCTTGGCAAAGATAAGAATCTACCCAGACATCAGGGATGTAAAAATAGGTGAAGAAGAGTATAAACTAGCCGCCTTTGCGGACGATGTATTATTCTATATCACTCACCCGACGATTTCTCTCCCGAATTTAGTAGCGATTCTAAAAGAGTATGGCAGACTGTCCAACTTTCGTGTTAATCAGGCCAAGCCAGAAACGTTAGATATTATAAAAGGCAGTGCGACCGACATGGCATATGAATCGTCTTTTCCATTCAAATGGGGGGCAAAAGAGCTCAATTACTTAGGTATTAAAATAACTACCACCAAATAGTCATTATTCCAAGTAAATTTTATGCCACTTCTCAACTAAATCAAGACCGAACTTAACAGAATCTCACGCACTCAACTCTCATGGTGAGGAAGAATCAACCTATTCAAGATGTCAATTATGCCAAAAATCATTTATAAAATGCAAATGTTACCAATCCCAATTCCTCAGATCTATTTTAATAAGTTACGCACTATTTTTCTAAGGTTCATATGGAGAGGGAGAAAATCTAGATTAAATTTATCACAATTAATAAAGGATAAGAGGAGGGGGGGTGGGGGGGACCGGATATTAGAAAATATTATGTGGCGATAGCTCTAACATGTTTATTAGACTGGGTAAAAAATAATGAAGAAAAACAATGGGTGAAAATAGAGAAAAAAATTAGTGAAGCAGATTTGGGTAAGATGGTATGGATCCCACCACAGTATAGAAAATTGAGCACTGAAATAATGGACATCACAAAACATATACTTAAGATTTGGGATAACTTGCACAAAAAGGAGCACTGGGAGTTTAATTCACCGTTAATTCCTTTAAAAAACACAGATTATTTCACACCAGGGAAAGAAGATTTGTTTGGGAGGTGAATTTTGAAGGAGGATTTGCAACTAAAAGACGTCATGAAACAGGGAAAGATGTGTACAGTTGAAGAACTAAAAGCCAAAAACAAATGGTTGGTAATAGACTCCTGGCGATATGGTCAGTTGAAACATTTTGTCGACTCTCTCCCGTAGCCAATCAGGTCGATGGAGAACCTACTCCCCTTGGAGAAATTATGTATTGAGAAAAAAGGGAGGGGGGTATTTCTAAGACCTACAGAGTTCTCAACGAATTGGGAGGGGTGGGGGGCCCGAAATTTATTGAGAAGTGGGAGGAAGAGCTGGGTATCAAGATTAGTGGACAGGAGGTGGGGTCGATCCTGAAAAGGGTGAATGCCACCTCAGTTAGTTGTAAGCTCTCAGAAATGAATTATAAGATCCTCGCAAGAATGTATATTACCCCAGATGAAGCACACAGAATTCTGGAGGGAAGGTCGCAGTTCTGTTGGAGAGGCTGCGGAGGAGTTGGGACTATGGCGCATATATGGTGGCAGTGCCCGGTAATTGCAGAATTCTGGGGGGAGATTAGGCAAATCATTTGTGAGATTTTAAAGATAGATATCCCTGTGGACCCTTGGGTGTGTCTACATCATGGCAGTAAAATTCCCACGTAGGTATATTTGAAGTCGTTGCTACCTCACCTCTTAAATGCTGCCAAAAGTCTTATTCCTAGGTATTGGCAAGATAAAAGGAAACCTACGGTGCGGGAGTGGTTCGGCAAGATAAATGAAATTTATCGTCTTGAATACTTGAGGTATAGTGAAGGGACGGAGATGGAAATCTTCGAGGAGATATGGAAGGAATGGGCAAATTTCAGGTATTCACTTTGAGCGGCAGAGCTGTGGGGAACATAGAAAGCTGCCCTTACTGTAAATAGACAAACTAGACGAGCTACATCAACAGGTGTACAAGTGAAACATAGGGTCCGGACCAAAACTGGAGATATGGATGTAGGGGTAGGAGCTGGGAAGGAAAGTGTTACACGAGGGTTATAGTGGGGGGGAAGGGGGGTAGAGGGAGGGATGGCCTCGGTCAGCCTAGGTGGGTCACTTGGGTAAAAAAAAATTTTTAATGGGTCGTTTTTGCTTCCTTTTTGATATGTGTATAAATAGGTGTAAAGGACCTACAACTCCGTGGAAAAAAGCCGCAATGATGTGAAGGTCTATTGGGATGAGCTTGAACTGAAAAGTTGAAAACATGGCCCCTGAAAATACTTCGCTGAAGTGGCAAAAAGAAAGAAAAAAAAGAAAAAGAAAAAAACACACCACTCATTTTCCAGAACGTTGTTAATGACATTTTCCCTGATCTCTTGTACAGAAATCATTGTGTATCTGGACAACATACTCATTTTTTCTCCAGATTTAAATTCTCATTGTCAGCACACATGTACGGTTCTTCAAGGTCTTTGGGACCACCACTTGTACACAAAGCTGAAGAAGTGCCTCCAGGTTCCTTTTTTCGGTTACATAGTTACAGATAAAGGGCTGCTTATGGATGTAGCTCCTGGGGCAGTTAAGGCTTTTCACAAATTTAAAGCAGCCTTTCGCTTAGCCTCCTGGTACCGAGTCGGTCAGTGAAGATGAACCCATGCACTTGGGCTTCACGCGTCTCTCTGCGGATGAGAGAACCTTGAAGGAGGGAGAGATTGTGCCTTTATTTTGACCAGGCAGGTCACTTTTTGAAGTCTTGTCCTACCCGTCCAGGGAACGCCGAACCTTGAGGTCTTGTCACGGACAGACCTTAGGTGGCATTGTTTTGTCCCCAGTTATCCAGAAGGATGAGCCCCTGGTTTCAGTCACCCTTTCTTGGGCTGAGTCGTCCGTTGAGATACAGGCTCTAATCAACTCTAATCGGCTGCAGGCCTGTTCATTGATGCTGCCTTTGTATCGAAGCACTCGATTCCGCTGCAGCTGCGTGACACTCCGCTTGCCATTGAAGCTCTTGATGGGAGACCCCTACAGCCTGCCCATGTGACTCATGAGACCATTCCGTTGTTCATTACCGTAGGGGCTCTTCACCATGAGATAATCCAATTCCAAGTTATTTCCTCACCTAAGTTTCCGTTGGTTATTGGTTGTCCTTGGTTACAGAGGCACAACCCCTCTTTTGATTGGCTCCATGCTGAGGTTCTCTCCTGGTCGCCACAATGCAGTAAGACATGCTTCCAGAAGGTAGCCAAGGTCCTGTGCACCTCTTCACTCTCCAAGCCAGTAGTTTGCCTCCACAACGGCCGTATGATTGCGCAATTGACCTTCAACCTGGTGCCATACCCCCTCGTGGCCGGGTTTAACCTTTGTCGGTCTTGGAGGATAAGGCCATGGAGGAGTATATTGCAGACGCACTTTCTTGAGGTTTCATCCGCAAATCCTCGTCCCCTGCTGGTGGTGGTTTCTTCTTTGTGAAGAAGAAGAGTGGTGAACTGAGACCTTGTATTTATTATAGGGGTCTCAATCGTTTCACGATTAAGAATGCCTATCCGATTCCGTTGATTACAAAGTTATTTGACCGCTTCAAGGGAGCAACGGTTTTAACGAAGCTTGATTTGAGAGGGGCATACAATCTCGTGAGGATTAAGGAGGGCGATGAGTGGAAAACTGTGTAACACCCTGGCAGTTTTCCAGGAATTCATTAATGATGTCCTCCGAGATTTGTTGCAGTTATGTGTGGTGGTTTATCTTGATGATATCCTCATATTTTCCAAGTCACTGGAGAGCCACCACACAGATGTCTGTCGTGTGCTTCAGAAACTAAGAGAGAACAATCTCTATTGCAAATTGGAGAAGTGCGAGTTCCATCATGAACAGGTTCAATTCCTGGGTTATGTCATTTCGACTACTGGTTTTTCGATGGACCCAGAGAAACTTTCTGCGGTCCTACAGTGGCTCCCGTGGGTTAAAATCCTCTGGGCTTTGCCAACTATTATCGGAAGTTTAGTCACCCACAGAGTTGGTCTCCGGAGTCCATTAAAACCTTTGAGAGTCTCAAGGTTGCCTTTGTTTCTGCTCCTGTGTTGGCACATCCTGATGCTATGTTACCTTTTATCTTTGATGTTGATGCTTCTGAGACTGGAGTTGTTGCCCTTCTGTCTCAACGTCCTACCTCTGAGAGCGCTTTGCATCCTTGTGGCTACTTTTCCAAGAAATTGTAACCTGCTGAGTGCAATTACGAGATTGGTGACAGAGAGCTGCTGATCATTTTAGCCCTGAAAGAATGGAGACATCTCCTCGAAGGTACCACTGTGCCGGTTCTCATTCTTACTGACTATAAGAATCTCATGTTTTTGTCTGAGGCTAAACGCCTCTCTCCCAAGGGTGCGAAGGGTGTGATGGGCTCTTTTCTTGTCAATTTTCAATTACATTGTCTCATTCTTACACGGTACTAGGAATGTAAGGGCTGACACAACATTTTTCCTCCACAAGTTGGAGTCGGTTCCGGTTCCTATGATTTCTCCTGATCGTATTCTGGCTATGGTTCGTGCCAGTCTCACTTCTCCTTTGGGTGACAAAATTCATGCTGCTCAGGTCCATGCTCCCCCTGAGAAACCTTGTGACTGCTGCTTTGTCCCAGAGAGTCTCCATACTGCCGTGCTCCAGACTTACCATTCTCCCAAGGCTGCTGGTCACAGTGGGAAGAATCAACTCTTTTGGGCCATTTCCCAACAATTCTGGTGGCCTAGGTTACATGCTAATGTAACCACTTTCGTAGCTGCCTGTTCTGTGTGTGTGTGCTCAGAGTAAGACTTCACAACATCTTCCAGTGGGCCTCCTACAACCCATACCCAATCGAGAGAGGCCCTGAACCCACCTGTCTATGGATTTCATTGTGGAGTCACCCAACTCCCAGGGCAACACAGTTATCCTTATGGCGGTTGACCAGTTTTCAAAAATGTCTCATGGTATTCCACTTAAGTAGTTGCCCACTTCTAAGGAACTGGCTTCCATTTTTGCACGGGAGATCTTTCGCTTACATGGGTTACTCAAGGTGATTGTCTCGGACAGGGGTAGTCAGTTTGTTGTCCCGTTTCTGGTGAGCCTTTTGTGCACAGTTGGGAATTCAGCTTGCTTTTTCCTCTGCATATCACCCGCAGTCTAATGGGGCCACAGAACGAGCAAATCAGTCCCTGGAGCAATTCCTACATTGCTATATTTTTGATCATCATAACAACTGGTCAGACCTATTACCATGGGCAGAGTTTGCTCACAATGGTGCCTTGAATTCTGCTTCCCGATTGTCCCCGTTTATGGCGAACTATGGTTTCCAACCTTCCATGTCGCCTGACTATTTTTTCCGCAGAGTATTCCTGTGTTAGAGGAGCATCTCCATGGTCTTCGTTCCACTTGGGCACAAGTCCAGGAGGCTTTGCAACATGCTAATGATAGGTACAGACTCCATGCTGACCGCAGATGCCTGCCTGTGCCTTCCTACCAGGTTGGGGACAGGGTCTGGTTGTCATCTCACAACCTCCGACTTCGTGTTCCCTCACTGAAGTTCGCACCTCGGTTTATTGAGCCTTTCTGTATTCTTCGCAGGATTATCCCAGTGGCTTACGCATTAGACCTTCCTTCTAACTTGCGTATTTCGGATGTATTTCATGTCTCCTTATTAAAACCTTTGGTCTGCAACCGCTTTACCACCTCGGTGCCCCGTCCTCACCCTGTACAGGTTGAGAACCATGAGGAGTATGAAGTACAGTCCATTGTTGACTCCCATAGGTTCTGTGGGCACATACAGTAGCTGGTGCATTGGAAGGGGTACGGTCCGGAGGCACACTCTTGGGTCTCATCCTCGGACGTATATGCCCCTGTTCTCCTCCATGATTTCCATAGATGTTTTCCCCTCAAGCCTGGTGGTCCTCCGAGGGCAAGGGGTCATTGAGGAGGGCGTACAGTCAGGGCTGGGCTCAGCCCTTCCTTCTCTGAGCTGGCCGCTTTGCTGTCGGCTAATTGGCAACTCTTATCTCTCCACAGGTACTCAGCTGTTGATGATCCTGCTCGTCAGTCCTGCCTACTTAAGCCATCCAGCCCAGAGGATCTCTGCCTTTGCCTAAGTCAACATCACAGAGACGCTCTCTTGCATTCCTGTTAAAAGATTTGCTTGGCTGACATCCCTTCTGACTCCAGTTCCTACTTGCTGTTTTACTACGCTCATCTCCGGCTCCCTGATGTTTGGCTTGTCTGACTATCCATTCTGGTTCCTGAACTCTGGCTATGTTTTGACTACAATTGTTCTATTTATTTTTATTATTAAACAAGTGTGATTTAACTGTACTTATCTCTCGGTCTGATTTCATGGTTTCTGACAGACTCATTAAAATTAGAAGAATAGAGGTTTAACCTTAAACTGCGTAGAGGGTTCTTTACTGTAAGAGCGGCAAGGATGTGGAATTCCCTTCCACAGGCAGTGGTTTCAGCAGGGAGCATCGATAGTTTAAAGAAACTATTAGATAAGCACCTGAACGACCACAACATTTAGGGATATACAATGTAATACTGACATAAACAACACACATAGTTTGGACTTGATGGACTTGTGTCTTTTTTCAAACTCACCTACTATGTAACTATGTACTAACTATCTACTGGAGGAATCTCCACAGCATACTCTGATTTACAGTATACAGATCACAAGAACCTCCAGTACCTACAATCCGCCTAATGTTTAAATCCCAGACAAGCGCGGTGGGCTCTCTTTTTTGGCAGGTTAAACTTTTACTTTACCTTTCAGCTTGGTTCCAAAAATGGCCGCACTAATGCCTTGCCCAGATCATTTGACATTGCTAACTCCAAGTGTCATGTTGAACCGGAACTCATTGTTCCTGTCAATGGTATCCTGGCCACCACCCATCTTCAGTTTTCACGTATCGTGCCTGGAAAAACCTTTGTGGTGCCCGCCATTTGCTCCAAGATTCTAGAATGGGCACATGACTCAAAACTCTTGGGACATCCTGGAGTACAACATACCTGTGCCTTCCTGCAGCGTTATTACTGGTGGCCCTCCCTTCGGAAGGATTTTGAAGATTATGTTCAGGCTTGCTTCAGTTGTGTGCAGTCTAAGTCTTCCACGTCTGCTCCAGCAGGTCTCCTTTTACCTATACCTATTCCAGATGAACAGTGGCGTTGCATCTTCATGGACTTTATCTCTGAACTACCCCCTCAGCAGTCCCCACCATTATCTAAGTAGTTGTGGACAGGTTTTCTAAAATGTGTAACTTAACATCACATCCGGTACTACCTTTTGTTGTCACTCTGGCCTCCATCTTCATTAAGGAAATCTTTCATGTTCATGGTATGCCCTCACACATCGTCTCTGATAGAGGAGTTCAAATTACAGCTCGCTTCTGGAGTGCTCTGGTCACAGCCTTTGGAATCAAATTGGACCTGTCCAGCCTTTCAATCACACTCAAATAGGAAAACTGAAATGGTCAACCGCAATATTGAACGGTATCTTCATGTCTTCAGTTTTGCCCATCAGGATGATTGGGTAGACCTTCTACCCTGGGCAGAGTTTGCCCTCAATAACCACACAAATGCCAGCACCGGTGAGTCTCCCTTTTTCATGGTGTATGGTTGTCATCGTTCTGTACCATTTCTCATTCCCATCTGTTCTGCGGTGCCCATGGCTGCAGAGATGATGCAACAGTCCTTCAATTCTATCTGGGCAGATGTTTCCAAGAATTTACATCTGGCAGATTGTCATCGCCACGCGAGTCTCAAATTCCTACTTGGCGACAAGGTTTGGCTCTCTACTAAGAATATCTGTTTCCAAATACACTCTATGAAATCTGCACCTCATTTCATTGTTTTTTTTACTATCCTCTGCCATGATAATCCTGTCTCTTTCAAGCTCTGTCTCCCTTAACATTTAAGGATTACTAATATCTTCCATGTTTCCCTTCTGAGACTTTACATTATCAATAGGTTTTCCTATCCTTTTCATCATCTTTTTCCAACACTCCAACAGTCAATAGCACAGATTAGTATGAAATCAAGCAAATCTTGGATTCCAAATACAATACTCCAGGGGGAAGCTGTTATATCTAATAGGCTGAAGGGGATATGGTGCTGAGGAAAGGTGTTGGATTCCTTCTACTGATGTTTCTGCCCTCCGTTTGGTGACCCTTTTTTATCAGAAGTTTCCTCTCAAGCCTGGCACTAAACGAGTGGGGAGGCCTCCCAGTTTGCTTCCCTATATATACACATGCTCAGTGCAGCCCTCATTGCCTGAACAACTTCACAGCTCTTTGGGCTCCTGTTTCCTTACTATTAAGTGTATTCTGTGTCTGACTTCCAATGTACCAACTGTGGTTTCATCTACTGGAAGCATATTGGTTACTATGCACGTAGTGGCGGCTGAAGCTCATTTTTTTTTTTTGGGGGGGGGCGCAAACAAACTGAAAAATTCTGAAAAAAGAAACATCATTTGCAGCCTCGCTGTACCATCAATCACAGCCACTGTGCCATCAATCGCAGCCACTGTGCCCATTCATTGCCGCTACTGTGCAATCAAATGCAGCCACTGTGCCCATCAATTGCTGCCACTGTACCATCAAACGCAGCCATTGTGCCCATCAAATGCAGCCACTGTACCATCAAACGCAGCCACTGTGCCCATCAATTCCTGCCACTGTGCCATCAAACGCAGCCACTGTTCCCATCAATTGCCGCCACTGTGCCATCAAACGCAGCCACTGTGCCCATCAATTGTCGCCACTGTGCCATCAAACGCAGCCACTGTGCCATATCAAATGCTGCCACTGTGCAATCAATTACTGCCACTGTGCCATATCAAATGCTCCCACTGTGCCCCATCAAACGCAGCCACTGTGCCATATCAAATGCTCATTTAATGCTGCCAGTGTGCCCCCCGCTCGCTGTCTGCACTTACCCTGTCTCTGTGGCAGTGGGACAGCTCCTCGATGCTCCTCGATGTCTTCTCTCGTCCTCTCTTCCCGTCTTCTGCTATGATTGGACGCCTGGGCGTCGAATCACAGCGCTTGTCGTTTCAGCGTGACGGGTGACGGGTAACAGATCTGAGCACCTGATTGGCGGAGAGGCGGTTTAGTGTTAGGAAAGTGAATATTCATTCACTTTTCTAACACAGCTGAATGACCTGCTAGCGCCCAGCATGGCGCTCGCAGGTCATCTTTTTTGACACCTATTAGAGCCTATGGCTCTAAGCAGTTGCTTCAAACCCCCCCGAATAGGGGGTGGCAGCGGCGACCATAGATAGATAGATTCATGCAATGCATGAATCTATCTATTGGTGCTAGAGGGGGTGGCATGAGAGAGGGGTTGGCGCCTGTGCGCCCTTATGGACGCACAGCCACTGTATGCACGTCTTCTTCAAATTCTGTCTGCTTTAGTAAATTTGCCCCAATGACTTTTAGTAAGCCCTGTGGTAGAAAGTTTATGCCATTCATATACCAGCTGTGGGTGAGGCCTGGGAAAGTTTGGGTAAGATAACAGGACACGCCTGACCAGCATGATGTAGCTTTGTGCATTGAGGACAGAGACGGCCCTCTGCCAGGGTGACCAGAGACATATGGGGGACTTGGAGAAACCTTGCCACTTCTGACTTTCGTCTAGCAGGTCCTGTGGTTTGGTTTAGGATGGACTTGGGACCCAAGTGAGGAGAACCCTATCTGTGAGAAAAGAACACACCATATGTGAATTAGACATGTGCATTAGTTTTCGTCCGAATGCATTTTCGTCCGAATTTCAGGTATTTTCGAACGAAAGTGCAGAATCAGAAAAACGAAAGATCCGACATAAACAAATGCTTTATTTTCGTTTTCGTTGCTACAACAGTTTGATATAGATAGGAGATTCGACATGATGATGACAACAACAATCTGTGTCCATCGAACTTGTGGTCGAATGTGCCTAACCTTAACTCTATTAGTCCAAGATTATTCTACACAGAGAGAAAAGATTCGACATAGAGAGAAAAGATTCAACGTAGGGGAGAAAAGATTTGACGTAGGGGAGAAAAGATAAATAAAAAATAATGATGATAATTAATGTTATTGGCTGATTGTAACAAAAGAGGAGGAGCAGTAAAATAGCTAGAACTAAGTACACACGTACTTTGGCTTATGGTGTCTGTTGAAAGTTCTAAGAAGATTCGACGGAGCAGGTAAACTATACGGCGTCGTACAGTTTAGCTGCTCCGTCGAATCTTCTTTGAACATACGACAGACATCATAAGCCTTCAATGACAGATTCAACCTTAATTTGAATGCAATTTTTAACGAAAAACTAAATAAATAAAAACGAATTTCGGGAGTAACTAAATAAATTTATTTTTCGGACGAAAACG
Organism: Lithobates clamitans; assembly: GCA_037952925.1. Taxonomy (NCBI): domain Eukaryota; kingdom Metazoa; phylum Chordata; class Amphibia; order Anura; family Ranidae; genus Lithobates; species Lithobates clamitans. Next base: position 8,712,732 of record JBBGZY010000545.1, read on the forward strand.
AAATTCCGAAACAAAATATTTCAGTGTGCACATGTCTAATGTGAATCATCTGAGGGAAGTGTTTGATAACACCTGAGAAGATAGCTGCAACAATGCTATGACTAGCACTAAAAACTACTGTCCGGAAGTCATGTAAGGCCCGATTCACACTGACGCGAGTTCATGACGAATGCGATGCGTCAAAAACACTTTAAATTCGCATGTCATCCCTAAAGTCATTGTTTTCAATGACGGTCGTTCACATACATGCGTTGCGATTCCTCTACGAATGCGATGCGAATTTAGTCTCCATAGACATCAATGTAAATCATTCTTGAATCGCATTGATGGTTCACATATGTGCGAATTCCACCACACTACTCTCCACAAAAACCAGGAAGTACACAGGAAGTTAAGACCTTTTTTTTTTTTACATTGTGATTCCATTGGCTAGACTATCAATCGCAGCTATATCCAACTCCTGAAATTTGCGGTAAATTTGCAGTAAAATCGCTGTAAATTCGCACCTCAAAAAAGGACAAAAAACGGAACAAAATCACAACGCATCAGTGTGAACCGGGCCTAAAGGACTGTTGTTCTGTGAAGAAGGAGAAATGTCATTGTGCCAGTGTGATTGCCTAACAGTTTGCAGTAAAGCGATGAAAATGCTTTTGGACTGAACATTCTTTATTCCAGGCAACATGCCTCAGGCGGGAATATGTGAGGAGACAGGCCTCAGGCCCGAGTGCGATATGGTATTGAGACTCTTGGGCCCCCCCTATTCAAATTTTCTCAAAACCTCAACATTCCAAAAAACAATAACACACGTAAACGTATGTATTGAATTGTATTGTAACTGTACTATCTGCCCTCATGCGCTATATAGATCCTGTATAATAATAATGATGATGGGGGGGATAGAGGAGTCCAGAATGATGGGTGGGGGGGAATAGCAGAGTGCAGGATGATGGGCTGGTGGAGATAGAGAAGTCCAGGATGATGGGGGGGGGCAGGGGAGTCCAGGGTGATTGAGGGGGTGGGATATGGGGGAGTTCAAGAGTTCAAGATGATGCAGGGGGGGATAGGAGAGTCCAGGATGATGGGGGAAGAGGGAGATAAAGGAGTCCAGGATGACACACAGCAATTGGGAGTGTGTACTGTGAGGGGTTTGTATCATACAGGGCACAGAAAAAAGTCAGCACAATGGGCAGTACTTGCATATTCTCCCCCACCTCTGCACACCACTTTGCTTACCTCTGCGCCCTCATTCACAGCTCACCTCTGTACCCCTCCATCCACAGCTCACCTCTGTACCCCCTCCATCCACAGCTCACCTCTGTACCCCCCCCATTCACAGCTCACCTCTGTACCCCCTCCATCCACAGCTCACCTCTGTACCCCCTCCATCCACAGCTCACCTATGTATCCCTCTCCATCCACAGCTCACCTCTGTAGCCCCCTCCATCCACAGTTCACCTCTGTACCCCCCTCCATCCACCGTTCACCTCTGTACCCCCCTCCATCCACAGTTCACCTCTGTCCCCCCTCCATCTACAGCTCACCGCTGTACCCCCCTCCATCCACAGCTCACCTCTGTACCCGCCTCCATCCACAGTTCACCTCTGTACCCCCCTCTATCCACAGTTCACCTCTGTACCCCCCTCCATCCAAAGTCCACCTCTGTACCCCCCTCCAGTCACCGCTCACCTCTGTACCCCCCTCCATCCACAGTTCCCCTCTGTATTCCCCTTCATTCACAGCTCACCTCTGTACCCCCTCTATCCACAGCTCTCCTCTGTACAGCCCTCCATCCACAGCTCACCTCTGTACCGCCCTCCATCCACAGTTCACGTCCTTACCCCTCCGTCCACAGCTCACTTCTGTATCCCCTGTCTACCTTTGTACCACCCCCCCTCCACAGTTCACCTCTGTTTCCCCCCGTCCATGTTCACCTCTGTATCCCCCATCTACAGCTCACCTCTATACCCTTCTATCCACAGCTCACTTCTCTATCCCCCGTCCACCTCTGTACCCCCCATCCACATTCCCTTCTGTATCCCCTGTCCATCTCTGTACCCCCCCGTCCACCTCTGTATCCCCCCCATACATGTTCACCTCTGTATCCCCCCATCCACAGCTCACATCTGTACCCCTCTATCCACAGCTCACTTTTCTATCCCCCGTCCACCTCTGTACCCCCATCCACGTTCGCCTCTGTATCCTTCGGTCCACCTCTGTACCCCCCCTTCCACCTCTGTACCCCCCCATCCACGTTCACCTCTGTATCCCTTTTTCACCTCTGTACCCCCCCATCCATCTCTGTACCCCCACATCCACATTCACCTCTGTATCCTTCTCTGTATCATTCCATCCACCTCTGTACCCCCCGTCCAACTCTGTACCCTCTCATCCATGTTTACCTCTGTATCCTTCCGTCCACCTCTGTACCCCCCGTCCACTTCTGTATCCCCCCCATCCAAGCTCACCTCTTTATCTCCGTCCACCTCTGTACCCCTCCATGTCCACCTCTGTACCCCTCTCCCATCCACTTTCCCCCCCGTATCCTTCCGTCCACCTCTGTACCCCCCCTTCCACCTTTATACCCCCCATGTCCACCTTTGCACCCCCCATGTCCACCCCTGTATCCCCCATCTACATTCACCCCTGTACCCCCCATACACCTCTGTATCTATCTGTCCACCTCTGTACCCCCCCTCCTTCACCACCTCTGTCCCCATCCACGTTCACCTCTGTACCCCACTCCTCCACCACTCCTCTGTACCGCCCATCTACGTTCACCTCTGTACCCCCCTCCTCCACCCCACCTCTGTACCCCAATTCTCTGCATATGTGAATCCCCTTCCCCTTCTCTTTACGGTAATCTTTCTCACCTGATGACATGGCCTATTAGACCCATAGCACACAGCCAGAACACTTCACTCAGCTGTGTGCTACACAGATCTGTCAGGCGGGGGTTTGGGGCAGGAGGAACATGGAGCGCCGCTCTGTCATTACCTGTCACTCTGGCCTGCAGCTCCTGACAGAGGGAGAAGCGGGACGAGCGAGCTCAAGCACACGAAGCCCGCAGCTGCCCCACTCTCTTGTCATATTGTGTTCGCCGATTGGGACAGCAGGGGAGGGGGGATCGGCTTCACCCGCTACTCCGGGAAAACTGCAGGCAGCGCAGCGCTTAAGTGCCAGATGCTTTGGGCCCCATAGCGATGACAGTGCCCAGGGCAGCTGCCCCTGTTGCCCTGCATTTAAGATGGCCCTGGTGACTCCAAAACGACATGTAGGTAACTAATCCATCAAAGAAGAAGCAGGGTGGGTCCCCCGAGTCAACTTACCGAGAAATTTATGGTTGAAGACCTATGGCCGATACGGATATGAGCAATATAGACTTACCATAAGACCTACAACATGAAATGGACCTGAAGTGTGCCCTGGTCTGATGGATGGTATGCCAAAATAAGGGGGAATACCCAAGATTAGAAATGAATATTTTGTGAAGAGAAATGAATTTGAGAAATGCCCTGAAAAGGGGATGGGAGGGTGGGTATCGCGCACAGGAAACCGACAAAGACCACAGGCGAGCGTGCTGGTTAAATACCCCCGGGCTCCCTCCATAAATTCAGGCCACCATACTGGCTTTCTTACTTATGGTTGAAGCCCTATGGCTGATATGGATATGAGCAACATAGACTTACCATAAGACCTACAATATGAAATGGACCTGAAGTGTGCCCTGGTCTGATGGACAGTATGCCAAAATAAAGGGGCCAAAACATTCAGGTAGGGGTGTAGTTTTATTAGTTTTAGCTTTATTTATTGAGCAAGTTTGGTGAATGCTTGTGCCATTTCCACTTGAGGATTGGGGTTGTACCGGGCGAGGTAGGCAGAGTTCCACCTGCTTAGTCTCTTAATGACGTGATCTGAGACCCCATGCCGGGATGCTGCCGAGGCTGCTCCAATACAAAAGAGTGACCGGAGTACTGACTGGGGTCGAGGAATAGGCTGCGTAGAAGAACCCCCACGTGTTTGAAAAACTGGCAGGCACTCAAGGGTTTGATCGGAAAAGGTAGTAGGGGACTAGAGTTTGAGTATTCCGGTAGGAGTGACAGTAGGCGGTCGAGCATGGTTACTGGACACCGGACATTGTTTGTTTTATAGGGATGGATGTCTTTTCCAGAGCCTGATTGCTGGGTTTTAGACACTGCAAGGTGGAGGATGAAATTGTCTTGGTAGAGAGCCAAGTGACGTCTACTCAGAACTTGGCCTGCGGGGTTGCTGCAGGTGAACTCGCTAGGCTGCCAGAACCCATAGTAGGCTAAGTAAATGGCTGCTTGTATGAGCAGGCTGGGGAGAAGGCCAAATGGCAAACTAGCAAGGATAGTAGACATGTCCCGGAAGATGGCACTTGTTATAGGCAGACTTTTAGCATTGATCATGGATTGTCATTTTTGGATGCCGTGTAAGACAGCTCGGATCTCATTGGGATGCGAATAAAGTTGGTTTTGGGGGATCCCGTAAGGCCAGAAAGTGCTGGACGCTGGCTAAGTATAGTCGGATAGTGTTATGGGATAGGGCCAACTGATTATGGCAATATGAGATAAAAGCCAGTATGTGCTTGGTGTCTGTAGCTGTTTCCGAGGAGCAGGACGTTAGGAATTTGCTGAACACGTTCCAAGCTGTGTGGTAGGCTCTGAGCGTGTTGTGGGACAGAGACTGGTTGATGAGCTGGGTCGCTTCGCGCAGATTCTGTACTAGTCCAGAGTCAGCTGAGACCAAGGAGGGCTATGGACTGGTACTAGGTCAGCTCCGGGTTTCTGCTGAAAAGGGAAGTGTAATTAAAGCTGGACAGTGCATCTGCTGCGAGGTTGCACTAGCCCGGAATGAACGTACAGTACCTGACCTCGAGATTGTGTTTCCAGCGAGATCCCATCACGCTGGTTCTTGGCGACAGGGTACTGTGCATGTCGCGCTGGCTCGCTGATTGGGAAAGGAAAACTTTTTTTTTCCTTTCGCGATGAGTGACGGGCAGTGCTGACAGGTGTCTGGTATGAATCATGAGGGGGAACGCCGCGCCAAATTTTAAATGAAAAGACCGGTGTGGGTTCCCCCCCAGGGGCATACCAGGCTCTTAGGTCTGGTATGGATTTTAAGGGGAACCCCCTACACTGAAAAATCAGTATGGGGTCCCCCCCAAAATCCATACCAGACCCTTATTCGAGCACGCAGACCCGGCCGGTCAGGAAAGGGGGTGGGGACGAGCGAGCGCCCCTCCTGAGCCGTACCAGGCCGCATATCCTTAACATGGCGAGGTGGGCGCTTTGTGGCAGAGGGGCTCCCTGTGGGCCCCCGACCCCAAAGCACCTTGTCCCCATGTTGTCGGGGTCTGCGGGCGGAGGGCTTATCGGAATCTGGGAGCCCCCTTTAATAAGGGGGCCCCTAGATCCCGGCCCCCACCCTATGTGAATGAGTATGGGGTACATGGTACCCCTACCCATTCACCTGGGGAAAAAGTGTCAATAAAAAAAACACACTACACAGGTATTAAAAGTAATTTATTAGGCAGCTCCGGGGGTCTTCTTCCGACTTCGGGGGGTCTTCTTCTGATATCTCCACTCTCTCCGGCCTCTTCTCCCAGTGTTCGGCCTCTTCTCCCAGTGTTCGGCCTCTTCTCCCGGTGTTCAGCCTCTTCTCCCGGGCCCCTCCGCTATCTTCTTCCAGCTCGTCATGTCAACATCAGAAGAAGAGAACAAGAGAAGAGGGGAAGAGGGGACAAGATGGGACAAGACAGCGCAGAAGACCGGCCCACCGCTAGCAAAAGAGCTGGAAGAAGATAGCGGGGGAGTCCGGCAGAAGATACCAGAGAAGAACCAGACAGCGGCAGAAGACCGGGCCCCCGCTAGCAAAAAAGCTGGAAGAAGATAGAGGAGGGGCCCGGGAGAAGAGGCTGAACACCGGGAGAAATGGCCGAATACAGGGAGAAGAGGCCGAACAACGAAGAAGAGGCCGGGGAGAGCGTAGAAGTCGGAAGAAGACCCCCAAGTCGGAAGAAGACCCCCGGAGCTGCCTAATAAATTACTTTTAAAACCTGTGTAGTGTGTTTTTTTATTGACACTTTTTCACATAGGGTGGGGGCAGGGATCCGGATTCCGATAAGCCCTCCGCCCGCAGACCCCAACAACCAACAGCCAGGGTTGTCGGGAAGAGGCCCTTGTCCTCATCAACATGGGGACAAGGTGCTTTGGGATGGGGGGGCCCGCAGTGCGCCCCCTGCCCCAAAGCGCCCACCCCCCATGTTGAGGGCATGCGGCCTCGTACGGCTCAGGAGGAGGGGGGCGCTTGCTCGTCCCCACCCCCTTTCCTGACCGGCCGGGTCTGCGTGCTCAGATAAGAGTCTGGTATGGATTTTGTGGGGGACCCCCATGCCGATTTTTCGGCGTAGGGGGTTCCCCTTAAAGTTCATACCAGACCTAAGAGCCTGGTATGCCCCTGGGGGGGAACCCACACCATTTTTTTCATTTAAAATTTGGCGCGGCGTTCCCCCTCATGATTCATACCAGACACCTTTCAGCACTGCCTGTCGCTCATCACAAAAGGAAAAAAAAGTTTTCCTTTTCCGATCAACAAGCCAGCTCGGTGCTGGCTCCCACGACGGGGCTCGTAGGTGTTAAATCTCGCCGATAACAGCGGCGTGATTGACACAATCACTTACTGTACAGTGGACAGTAAACTGGTGCTGTAGAGATAATTGTACCAGCCTGTGTAGGAAGGACATGATAGAGAGCAACTTGGGCCTGACTTTATTAACAAGATCGGCCGTGGCCTGGTTATCGGTGGTGAAAGCCACGGTTTGTCCTGTCCAGATATGACCCCAGAGTTGAGTGGCTGCCACGACTGGGTATAGCTCGAAGAGGGAGGAAGTCAAGGTAAACCCGGGGTTTAGGAGTATCTCTGGAGGCCATGGTCCTGTAAACCAATGGTGGCCAAAAATTGCAGCGAGGCCTGTGGAGGCTGCGGCATCTGTCACTACCAGGGGTAATAGGGATGATAGGGGCGATATTGATGGTATAAACATTGATAAACAGTTCCACGTAGTATGGAACCCTCCCACATTGATAGTTCCGCTACTGCCGCAGTGTCTAAATTAAGGATCTGATCAGGGTCCTGTGTCAGGGAGAGGAAGACCGGGAGGCGTGGCACAAAAGATCCACCCTGAGGAATGATCTGTATTGCAAAATTGAGCATTCCCAAGAGGGACTGAAGCTGCTTCTTAGCACACCCCCGTGTATGGGTGAAGTCTTGGAGAACTGCCTGGAAATCTTGTCAAGGGGGAGGCTTGCCTGCATGGAGTTGTTAGTTTGAAAGAAGTTAATGTAGACCTCGAGTCCGGATTGTTGAGTTTTGGAGACCGCAAGCTGAAGGATGTAATGGTTTTAAAAGCGAGTGAGGTGTCTATATAGTACCTGGCTGCCAGTGCCACTAAAGGTGAATTCGCTAGGCCGTAGAAAACCGTAGAGGGCCAGGTAGATAGCCGCTTGGATGACTAGACTGGGGAACATGCGAGGATTTTTGACGTGTCCCTAAAGATGGCACTTGTGATGGGCAAGCATTTGCCGTTGGCTATGGGCTGATGCTTCTGGATGCCACGTAGAAGGGATCTTACTGTATGGGCTGTAAACACAGACGGCTCTCCAGGGTCCTGTAAGGACAGGAAATGCTGGATGCTGGCTAGGTATAGCCTGATAGTGTTACGAGAAAGAGCCAGCTGCGTGTGGCAATATGATACCTGGTGCAGGATGGAACCTGAACTCAACTGACCTAAGGGAGAAATGACAGACAGAAAACGGTGGTATGAAAATGCCACTGGAGATAAGTGGGCAATTAAGTGTCACTAAAAAATGATCTGTGACTGATTGTGTGCCACTGGGAATGTGCTTGCAACGATTGCAAGAAATTATGCTAAGATGCATGCCTTGCAACAATCACAAGTGATGTGCTTAAATGTATGCTTGCTGCGATTGCAAGGGAGTTTATGTCACTGGAGATGTGTTTGTAGTGACTGTGAGAAGTTCGTATTACTGCATGTGCTTGCAAAGACTGCCAGAGTTGTGCTTGAATGTGTGCTTGCAACGATTGCAAGGAGTTATGCTTGGATGCGTGCTTGCAAAGACTGCAAGAAGTTATGATTGGATGCGTGCTTGCAACGATTGCAAGAAGTTGTGCTTGGATGTGTGCTTGCAACGATTGCAAGAAGTTATGCTTGGATGCGTGCTTGCAATGATTGCAAGGATTTATGCTTGGATGCGTGCTTGCAATGATTGCAAGAAGTTGTGATTGGATGTGTGCTTGCAACGATTGTAAGGGAGTCCAAGTCACTTCAGATGTGTTTGTAGTGACTGTGAGAATTATGTGTTACTGCATGTGCTTGTAACGATTGCAAGATGTTTGTGCTGCTGGAGGTGTGCTTGCAACGATTGCAAGAAAGTAACCTACTGATAGGCAAAAACAAGGATAGCAGAAAAATTGAATGTGTATGAATGAACTGTGACTCTAATACCGTGTACACATGAGCAGACTTTTCGACCGGACTGGTCCGACGGTCTATCCGATGGACTTTCGGCGGACTTCCGACAGACTTTCCGAACAAACCGACTTGCCTACACACAATCACACCAAAGTCCGACGGATTCGTACGTGATGACGTACGACCGGACTAAAATAAGGAAGTTGATAGCCAGTAGCCAATAGTTGCCCTAGCGTCGGTTTTCGTCCGTCAGACTAGCATACAGATGAGTGGACTTTTTTTGATAGGAACTGGGTCCGGCGGAGTTCTGACGTAAAGATTTGAAACATGTTCCAAATCTAAAGTCTGTCAGTCAGTCTGTCTGTCCGCTGCAGGTCCGATGAAGCCCACACACGGTCGAATTGTCCGCCAGACTCAGTCCGTCGGACCAGTCCAGTCGAAAAGTCATCTCGCGTGTACACAGCATAACCAGTTGTACCTGTGCTCAAGAGTGTAAGAAAATAAATTCAATACGAATCATTGTGCCGCTGGCGCGACTGGATTCTAATCAGACTGTGATGGGTATGAAATGGATCCGAGACGAATTGTTGTAGAGTGTATGAAATTAATCCGATACGAATCGGTTGTCAAGTGTATGAAATAAATCCGATACGAATCGGTTGTATGAAATGAATCTGATACGAACCAGTTGTAGAGTGTATGAAGTTAATCCAATATAAATCGGACTGTAGAGAGTATGAAATGGATCCGAAACGAATCGCTGTGCCACCGACGCGACCAGATCCAAATCGGGCCGTATCTTGTATGAAATGAAACCGATACGAACGACTCGTAAATTGCATGCAATTAATCCTGACACGAATCGGTTGTAAAGTGCATGAAATGAAAGCAACACGAATCGGACTGTGCGACTATAAGGGGAAGTAGCAGTGAGGGGAAGGTTTTAACGAATGAATCGAGACTGTGACTGAACTTCGAAGGAAGACGGGGTGTGTTGTTGGTTTTTTTTATTTGTGTCGTAGAGGCGTCAGAGGTCGAACATCTATGAAGCCGTGTTTAAAAAAATAGAGAATGCACGAAGGATTCGATATGAAGTGACTGCCGGACCTAAGGGGAATGATAGGCAACATGCAAACGATACCTGTAAGGCTGAAATTATGGGTGCAAATCGATGCATTGTTGGTTTGAGTGGATTCGACTCAAATTTACAGGTGTGTTAAATGAAATGAGTGAAATGTTTTGCCATGATATAGGCATAAATCGGTATGCCGCAACTGCGACAAACAATGAGTCGGACTGTGGAGCACAGAATAAAATGAGCGCAAGACAACTGGGGCGCGCCGGGACGAATCGTGCATATCGGATGCTACTGGATCTGATCGGAGCATGGTACATGACAGTGAAATGAGTGAAATGATTTCCCATGACAGAGGCACGAGTCAGTTGTGCCGCGGCTGCGACTGACAACAAACCGGACTCTGGAGCATGTACTGAAATGAGGCCAAACAACTGGGGCATGCCGGAACGAATTGGTGCATCATGGATGCGACTGGATTCGAATCGGAGCGCGGTACGTGACAGTGAAATGAATTAATGATTTGCCATGACAGAGGCACGAAATGAGGCCAAAAAATACCTGGGGCACGCCGGAACGAATCGGTGCATCATGGATGCGACTGGATTCGAATCAGAACGTGATACGTGACAGTGAAATGATTTGTCATGACAGATCCACAAATCGGTGAGCCGCAAACTGCGACTGACAACAAACCAGACTCTGGAGCATGTACTGAAATTAAACTGAAAAATACCTGGGGCATGCCGGAGCGAATCGGTGCATCACGGATGTGACTAGATTCGAATCGGAGTGTGGTATGTGACAGTGAAATGAGTGAAATGATTGAAATGATTAGCCATGACAGAGGCATGAATCGGTATGCCGCGATTGCGACTGACAACGAACCGTGGTATGAACATGAGGCAAAAAACAACTGAGACACGCCTGAACGAACCGGTGCCATGCGGATGCGACTGGATTTGAATTAGAGTGAGGTACGTAAAATGAGTGAAATGTTTAGGCATGATAGAGGCACAAATCGGTGGCTAAGTACTATGGCTACGTGCAGGGTTTCTTAAATGAATGACTCGCAAGTTCCATATCGGGGTTTGGGCAACACCAGATGTCTAGCAAATGATGATGCATGAAATGAAATGTTATACGAAACCCTACCTGCAACAGCCGAGCCAGACACGTCATACGAAAAACCGCGACCTAGAACCGAAAGCCTCGGAAAGTTTCGAACATGCAACTCACGAATGCCAACGAGTTGGAAGAGTCGGCCGAGTGACGTAACGTATCGCACACAGGAAACCAACAAAGACCACAGGCGAGTGGGCTGGTTAAATACCCCCGGGCTCCTCCCATAAATTCAGGCCACCATACTGGCCTTTATATATATATATATATATATATATATATATATATATATATATATATATATATATATATATATATATATGCAACAAAAGCCTTAATCATTTGCACACAATATATTTTACAAAACTTGCGATACAGATTTTTCTGACATTATTCAGATATTTATTATTTCCCCCAGCCCATCACAGTTGAATTAATATTACATATATGGTAGCATTTACCTGTATATTACAATGATAATTTATGTTAGCTGTTGCAGTATATGCAGCTGTGGTGTTTTATTAAAGGTAAAAATAAACCATCAGTGGTCATCATTAAAAAATACAAGTGGTGCTCAAAGCCTTTTCTCTGCAAATACATAATCTAGAGGGATTTAAGTAGAGCAGGTGGAACATGTCTGGCAGGAGTTTTAGTAAATCACACATTTGAGTCCATGGAATCCCTAAAGAGCTCTGTTCTCAATAACAAGTAGGCACAGAATATCTCTGTGCAAAACAAGATTCACATCGCACCTTTGAAAAAGGAAGGAGAGGACAAAATGTAGTTTTATTTAAAACTATCCTGTACTTTGTCTGAAATATGAAAAAAAAGTTCTATAAACAGTATGAACTGTACACTTAGACCAGCACTATACTGGCACTAAAATCTCTTTTACTATTTGTTGACAGTTATTTTCATAGAATTGTAGCGCCCTGTGGTTTAATCAGGGAGCCCCTCACCAAATTCCTTGTCAGGAGTAGCTACTCTAAATAGTTGTTAGAGATCCATTGATTTCTCCCTAAGTTTAGCCTGGTTGTACTTTTCTCTTCTGCCACTAGGTGGCTGGGCACTTGGTGGCATTAGATGTGAGAAGGACATTTCAAGCTCCATGGGTATATGTAATATCCATAGTTGCCAACACTGTAAAAAAAATTATACTGACACTTTTTTGGCTGTAGAATGAGTCTTGTTATAAATAGGGGGCGGGGCATGCATTTGTAGGTGTGACATAGCAAAAAAGAAACATTTGGTGCGTGCTGGAAAATGGGTGTGGTTTATGTGAAATAGTGGGTGTGGCTTATATTGGCATGGTTCATATGGGGGTGTGGTTAGAGTTTGAGATGAATCAGAGATGGAGAAAGAAAGGGGAAAAGAGGGAGGGAGGGAGAGAGAAAGAAGGAAAGAAGGAGGGAAGGAGAGAGAAGGAAGGAAAGAGGGATGGAGGGACAGCAGACGCAGATCCTACACCACAATAGAAATGTGTATTCCAGAGTTTAACAAATCAGCAGATAAAGATACGTCAAACACCTGGTGTTAGCGCTTCAATCATCCCGGCACCATGGTTGTTATGGTGTCAGAATGATTGAAGCGCATTGTTTCTCTTATTACACTAAAATATAAAATGAAATAGTTCAACTCACCATAATACAGAATCAGTGTTAGCCCTGAGCGTATCACTTGCCACGTCGCCTGCCACCAGATGCCATCAGGTGCCCCAGCGGAGTCCCTCCTCACATCTGGTGTTCCCAGGCAGCAGAGCCCCTTCTTACATCTGGTGTCCCCAGGCAGCAGAGCCCTCCTCACATCTGTGGCGTCCCCAGGCAGCGGAATCCCTACATCTGGTGTCCCCAGGCAGAAAAGCCCTCCTTACATTTGGTGTCCCCAGGCAGCGGAGCCCTCCTCACATCTGTGGTGTCCCCAGGCAGCAGAGCCCTCCTTACATCTGTGGTGTCCCCAGGCAGCAGAGCCCTCCTCACATCTGTGGTGTCCCCAGGCAGCAGAGCCCTCCTCATATGGAGGAGAGGGGCGGGGCCGTGCAGCCAATAGGCTTCAGTGTACAAGAGAATTGTCCACTGTACACTGAAGAGAGCAGCCAATTGGGTGCCTCTCCCCTTTCCACTGAACACAAGGGGAAATGCTGCGGCCATCTTTTTGTAGCCCGCCGGCCGTTTTTTGCCTAAAACATTCCCAAAAGCAAAATCCTGGGAAATTAATTGGGATGAGCTCCGATGGGGATGAGGGTCCCGAAATCGGGATTGTCCCAGGAAAATCGGGACTGTTGGCAAGTATGGATATCTCAGCCAATGAGCATAGGTTTTCTTGGATCCCTTGGCCTGCTAGGAGAACCTATATATTTGGGTGGAGTCAGGTGATCTATGTTCTGTGCCACCTGGACTGCTGTCTGGGTGGACGTGTGTCCTCTGCCCCGGGCTGCTAGGCCGGAGATTGGGCCTATCCCGGGGGCGTCAGACTGCCAGGCTGTGTGAGGGCCTATACAGAAGCAGGAGGGCAGGTCAAGGTTGGGGCTGCGACTTGCAGACCAACCAAAAGTGACAGTTCTGCCAGCCAGAGAACCTGTTGTGGTCGGAGGTAGAAGGGAAGCTGTCAACACTAAGGGACCAACCACCTTTACCAGGGACCACAGTGAGTAACTGAAGCAAGTACCGGGCACCGTGGAGAATCAGGAAACTTCAGGCGGTGATCAAGTCAGGGACCCAACCAGCGGAGGTGACGCTTGCAGAGCAGCCTTGTGTCTCAAGCCAGGTACCGAGCAGGTTAGCAGGGGTGAAGCTTGAGGAGTATCTGGAGTGCCAAGATAGGGACCCAGCAAGGGAGCGTGGGTGACGCTGGAGGGAGATATCACTGCAAAAGCCTTGAGGAGCTCATGGGATTCAGAGTCAGTGTATCAGAGATAGGGATGAGCTTCCAGTTCGAGTCGAACTCATGTTCGACTCAAACATCGGCTGTTCGCAAGTTCGCAGAACAGCGAACAATTTGCCCCCCGCCCGCAGACCCCCACAACCACCAGCCAGGGTTGTGGGGATGAGGCTCTTGTCCTCATCAACATGGGAACAAGGTGTTTTGGGGGGCTACCCCAAAGCACCCTCCCAATGTTAAGGGGATGTGGCCCTCTTTTCCTGCGGCCTGCCAGGTTGCGTGCTCAGATAAGGGTCTGGTATGGATTTTTGGGGGGACCCCACGCCGTTTATTTTTTTAATTTTGGCGCGGGGTTCCCCTTAAAATCCATACCAGACCTGAAGGGTCTGGTATGGAATTTAGGGGGACCCCCACGTCATTTTTTTTTTTTTTTGGGCCGGGGTTCCCCTTAATATCCATACCAGACCTGAAGGGCCTGGTATGGAATTTAGGGTGACCCCCACGTCATTTTTCTAAAAATTTTGGTTCAGGTTTTCCCTGTGGGGAATTCCCATGCCATTTTTATCAATGAACTTTTATGTGTATTGTCGGACCGGCAATTCATTAATAGCCGCGAATAGTTTAAATGACTTTTTTTCCTTTGAAATGTAATTTTGCTGTCAAACTGTTCTAAACACGGGAAACATGCGCCCCTTTACAGGCATACTATAGACACCCCCCAGCTATGAAATTTAAAGGAATATTACATTTTTATTGTTTGACTTTAAGCATTATTAAAATCACTGCTCCTGAAAAAACGGCCGTTTTTAAAACTCTTTTTTGCATTGATCCATGTCCCCTGGGGCAGGACCCAGGTCCCCAAACACTTTTTATGACAATAACTTGCATATAAGCCTTTAAAATTAGCACTTTTGATTATTCATGTTCGTGTGCCATAGACTTTAACGGTGTTCGTGTGTTCGAACAAACTTTTTTCCTGTTTGCATGTTCTGGTGCGAACCGAACAGGGGGGTGTTCGGCTCATCCCTAGAGATTCCAGTGAGAGACTAGAAGCTCAAGGGGCTGAAGAACTATAAGTAGAAGTTGTAGTGAAGCTGAGAAAACTGTTGAACTTTGCATTAGGAACTGTTAAATACTATTGCCATAGGAGACAGCAAACCTGCATGTGCAGAAGTGGCACCTTGCTGGGGCCTTTCCCTGTACGTCTGTCTTCCTATTGAAGTCTCGGTGTCTGCCTATTGAAACTGCAACTGCTTAAGGGTGTCCTGGCCCTAACCCTCTTTCACTTCAAAATATAAAAAGGACTGTCAAAGAAATAAAACCTCTTTTGCAACAAAGAAGTGTCTGGCGCCCAATGACTTCCACCATCTTTGCACCCACTATGCCTTACAACCCACTACATACTGAAGGATGTCAGATGTCTTTGGCCTTGAAGGTCCTCATTAGGCTTGAAGAGGTTAAAGACTTTGCTACAGAATCATATTGATTTTACTGTGCTGAAATGAGATTACTGTCAACTGTACTGATTACTGTCAAGTGGCTACATTTCTGCTGTTGTGAACTAGATGAATTTCTCCACAATGCCTCTTACTACAGTGGTGAATGAAGGCTTTCCAGATTTTAGGATGCAATAATTTAGAACAGTAGGACCCAGGGGTGTTGGTAGGATTGTGAAACACCTAGGCGGGCATTCTTGGGCACACTGAAGAGTGAAGAGCTATACTGCTGCCATAGTGACAGGTGCACATGACCACATCATACAGCACAGTTTATGTGGCTTTACAGGTACTGGTTAATGACCACGTATCATGACTACAATCCTTCCAGGTAGTCAATGATGTATGGAATAAATCATAGAAATTAAATAGTCAAAATAAGCTCACAATTGCAAAGGCAGGGACCAGGGTTTTTTCCGCCAGAACTCTGTTCCGACACCTCCGGCAGCCCTTTACTCTCAAGCTTGTCACTTAACACAGAAGCCAGTAGAGGAAGTTTTCTGCATGGCTCACTTCCTCTACCGGCTTTTATGTACTAATGCTGGACACCCAGGGATCATGCTCTACATTTGTCTACATTTGTTGGTGCTTCCATCCTTGCCTGCCGCCGCTACTCAGGCATTGTAGCACAGAGCCGATTAAAGAGCTCTGAAACTCCTCCTTGGCTCTAGGCTATAGTTCTGATAGGCAGAGCTCTCCGATCACAGACTGATTAAAAAAAAAGAAACCCTGCACATAGCATATAGAGTGGTGCCGACTTTCCTAAAAAGGTGAGGGAGCTGTTGTTGGAATGGGGAGGGGAGGGAAAGAGAGGCAGTTATTCAGAGAAGAAGCCGTGGGAAGGTTGTGAGCTTATTACGGGGCTGAGAGCTGGGTGGGGGTTAGAGTGAATTTGTGCAGAGAGGAGAACTGGTAAAATGTGTGTGCGTGGGGGGGGGGGTTGTGCAAATAGGAGAGCTGGGGCAAGTTTGTGCACAGAGGAGAACTGGAAAAGTGTGTGTGGGGGGTATTTGTGCAGAGAGGAGAACTGGTAAAATGTGTGTGTGTGTGTGTGGGGGGGGGGGGGGGCTTTGTGCACATAGGAGAGCTGGGGCAAGTTTGTGCACAGAGGAGAACTGGAAAAGTGCGTGAGGGGGGTATTTGTGCAGAGAGGAGACTTGGGAAGGTGGGGGGAGGGAATTAGTGCAGAGAGGAACGCTGAGTGTGGGGGGAATTTTAGCAGAAAGGAGAGCAGGGGGAGTTTTGTGCAGAGAAGATAATTAGAAAGGGGGGCAATTGTGTAGCGAGGAGACCTGGGGGGGGATTTGTGCAGAGAAGAGAACTGGGTAAGGGGGGTATTTGTATAGCGAGGCAACCCGGGGGGATTGGTGCAGAGAGAAAAACTGGGAAAATGGGAAAAAGGAATTTGTTCAGAGAGCGGAACTGGGAAAAGTGTGTGTGTGTGTGTGGGGGGGGGGGGGTGTAGAGAGGAGAGCTGGGGGGAGTTTGCGCAGAGAGGAGACCTGGAAAGTATGAGGGGGGTGGAGGTTATGCGGAGTGGAGAGCTGTGTAGGGGTAATTTTAGCAGAGAGGAGAGCGGAGGGGGATTTGTACAGAAAAGAGAACTGGAGGGGGGAGGGATTTCTGTAGCAAAAAGAGCTGGAGGGGATTTGTGTAGAGAGGCAAACCGGGAAAGGGTGTAGAGGGGATTTATGTAGAGGGGAAGGGATTTGTGCTGAGAGGAGACCTGGGAAAGTTGGCAGGGGGGATTTGTGCAAAGAGGAGAACTGGGAAAGTGTGTATATGTGTGTGTGAGGGGGGGTTATGTAAAGAAGAGGGCCAAAAGGAGAGCTGGGTGGGGGAAATTTTTGAAGAGTCCCTCTACTTAGCTGCTCTCTAATAGTCCAAATTCTGCGAGGAGTCACTTGCTGGTGCCAGCATCTTCTCCTAATGCCGCGTACACACGGTCGGACTTTTCAGCTACAAAAGTCCGACAGCCTGTCCAACAGACTTCCGGAAGACTTTTGGCAGACTTGCGGCGGACTTGTGGCAGACTTTCTAACGAACGGACTTGCCTACACACGACCACACAAAAGTCCGACGGATTCGTACGTGATGACGTACACCAGACTAAAATAAGGAAGTTGATAGCCAGTAGCCAATAGCTGCCCTAGCGTGGGTTTTTGTCCGTTGGACTAGCACACAGACGAGCGGATTTCGGGGTCCGTCGTAGTTACGACGTAAAGATTTGAAGCATGTTTCAAATCTAAAGTACGTCGGATTTGAGGCTAAAAAAGTACGTTGAAAGTCCAGAGAAGCCCACACACGATCGGATTACCAGCCAGCTTTAGTCCGTCAGCGTCCGTTGGACTTTTGTAGACGAAAAGTCCGACCGTGTGTACGCGGCATAAGCCTCGTACATACGATCAGATTTTCCGACGGAAAATGTGTGATGACAGGCTGTTGGCAGAAAATCTGACCGTTTGTACATTCAATCAGACAATTGTTGTCGGATTTTCCGTGGACAAATGTGTGTTGTCGGATTTTCCGAGCGTGTATACAGAAGTCCGTTGGACAAAAGTCCAAAGTACAAACACGCATGCTCGGAAGCAAGGACGAGCTGGAAGTGGTCGGTCTTGTAAACTAGCGTTCGTAATGGAGAATTAACATTCGTGACGTGGCAAATTATGAAATCTCGAAATGCAGCGCACAATTCTCTTCTTTAATGGAATAATAATGAAGCTGCTTTTCTGGTGATACTGATGGAGTTATTACAAACGAATCTTCAAAGGCTTTTTTTTTCTAGTGATATTAAGAATAAGAATATTATGCTTTTTTTTTTTTTTTTATTTGTTGCAAAGTTACCACAACACCATTATCCCGTAGTTTTTAAGATCAAAGATACAACTATGTTGGTGTCTCTTGTCAATTTTACATTGTATTTTTTAAAATGTAACTGCCTACTCCCAAACTGTCATTTGAAGTAAAACACATAGCCAAGTATTATTCTCCACAATTTTTTTATTATGCATTAAAAAAAGAAAACAAATAAAATTAGGCATGCTACCTGCCAATAGAACTTAACCAAAAAGTGCATTCTATGCCTCCAAAAATACTTGGAGGTGCGACAATCACTATCATCAAAGCTGGGCCAAATAACACAAAATTTACTCAAGGATCTCTGATTTTGCTGCTACAGACAGATACATTTTTGAAATTATGGGATAGCAAAACCACCTTTGCCTACTTAAAGCAGACAATCTAATTGATAAAATCTGTGATCATTTGCATCCCAAAGTCACTTATCTTATTCCTGCCTTTGCAAAGGATTTAAATAAGAGAAAATACTTAAATTGTTATATTGCTGTTAAGAACATAAAAATTCATCCTGACAGAGAATAAATTAAAGCTGCTGCAATAATGAATTTTTGTAAAGGCAAATTAAGTTAGGTGAAAGCACATTAAGTAAAAATTTGCTCTGACTTATTGCAATAATATGTGCATATATACATATGTAAATAGACTGGAGGTTAACCATTTGGTTCCAGCAGCAGTCTGGGCTCCAATTCAAAACATTACAAAAAAAATGTAAAGTGATTCGGTTTGGCAGCTACTTACTAAAGCTGTTTACTGGATATTTCTATCCACAATGAGCAAAATTATAAAAGCAACACTTTTGCATTTGCCCCTATTTATCATGAGCTGAACTCAAAGATCTACGACTTTTTCTATGTACACAAAGGGCCTATTTCTCTCAAATATTGTTCACAAAGCTGTCTAAATCAGTGTTAGTGAGCACTTCTCCTTTGCCGAGATAATTCATCCACCTCACAAGTGTGGCATATCAAGATGCTGATTAGACAGCATGATTATTGCTCTGGTGTACCTTAGACTGGTCGCACTAAAAAAAACACTTTAAATGTGCAGTTTTCTCACACAGCACAATGCCACAGATGTTGCAAGTTTTGAGGGAGCGTGCAATTGGTATGCTGACTGCAGGAATGTCCACCAAAGCTGTTGCCCTTGAATTGAATGTACATTTGTCTACCATAAGCCATCTCCAAAGGCATTTCAAAGAATTTGGCAGTACATCCAAAGGGCCTCACAACCACGGACCACGTGTAACCACACCAGCCCAGGACCTTCACATCCAGCATCTCCAAGATTGTCTGAGACCAGCCACCTGGACAGCTGCTGCAACAATCGGTTTGCATAACCAAAGAATTTCTGGACAAGCTGTCAGAAACCATCTCAGGGAAGCTCATCTGCATGCTCGTCATCCTCATCGGGGTCTCGACCTGAATGCAGTTCGTCATCGTAACCGACTTGAGTGGGCAAATGCTCACATTCAATGGCATCTGGCACTTTGGAGATGTGTTCTCCTTACGGATGAATCCCAGTTTTCACTGTACAGGGCAGATGGCAGACAGCGTGTATGGCGTTGTGTGGGTGAGCGGTTTGCTGATGTCAACGTTGTGGATCGAGTGGCCCATGGTGGCGGTGGGGTTATGGTATGGGCAGGTATATGCTATGGACAACGAACACAGGTGCATTTTATTGATGGCATTTTGAATGCACAGAGATAACGTAACGAGATCCTGAGGCCCATTGTTGTGCCATTCATCCATGACCATCACCTCATGTTGCAGCATGATAATGCACGGTCTGTACACAATTCCTGGAAGCTGAAAACATCCCAGTTCTTGCATGGCCAGCATACTCACTGGACATGTCACCCATTGAGCATGTTTGGGATGCTCTGGATTGGCGTATACGACAGCGTGTTCCAGTTCCTGCCAATATCCAGCAACTTCACACAGCCATTGAAGAGGAATGGACCAACATTCCACAGGCCACAATCAACTAGCTGATTAACTCTATGTGAAGGAGATGTGCTGCACTGTGTGAGGCAAATGGTGGTCACACCAGATATTGATTGGTTTTCAGACCCCCCCCCCCCCCAATACAGTAAAACTGCACATTTTAGAGTGGCCTTTTATTGTGGCCAGCCTAGGGCACACCTGTGCAATAATCATGCTGTCTAATCAGCATCTTGATATACCACACCTGTGAGGTGGATAGATTATCTCGGCAAAGGAGAAGTGCTCACTAACACAGATTTAGACAGATTTGTGAAAAATATTTGAGAGAAATAGGGCTTTTGTGTACAGAGTTCAGCTCATAATAAATAGGGGCAAACACAAAAGTGTTGCGTTTATCATTTTGCTCAGTGTATGCACAATAGGATTAGGGCACATAAGATCAATGTCAGGGCAAGTGTTATGCTGTACCCCAGGCACAGGGCTAAAGTCAAAGCTGAAAGACATGTATAGAAGCACTTTTATCTGTCAAAGTATTTCTTTTTCTGTCCAGACTTTCAAAAAATTTACAAAGCTCTGCACAGTCATGCATGTTACCTGAAATTTCTCTGCTGTAGTTAGAGCATAACTAAGGGCTAGTTTACACTAACGGTATCTCTTTGAGGAGTGACCTGCAGTGGATTGATCTTCAGAGGGTGTTTGACAGGCGGTGAGGAGGAGTTATTTAACCTGCCCTTTACCATTACCACCAAAAGTGAAACCTGAATAGCGCAATTCTGAACCCTGCACTCTGTATGTATAACATTTTTGAATACTGCACTCTGTACACTGCACCCTTGAACTCTGCACTCTGTATGTAACACACTTCTGAACCCTGCACTCCGTACATAGCACACTCCTGAACCCTGCACTCTTTACATAGCGCACTCCTAAACTCTTCACTCTATACATAGCATACTCCTGAACTCTGCACTCTGTACATAGCACACTTCTGAACCCATGCAACGTACATAGTGCACTCCAGAACTCTGCACTCTGTATGTAACTCACACCTGAACTCTGCACTCTATACATAGCAAACTCCTTACCAAACTCTGTACCTTATGCACTTCTGCACTCAATTTCTGTATGTAGTGCACTCCTAAACTCTGCCCTATGTATGTAGCTCACGCCTAAACACTGTACTCTGCACATAGCGCTATCTTAAACCCTGCACTCTGTGCATAGCACACTCCTGAACCCTGCACTCTGTACATAGTGCACTCCTCGACTCTGCATTCTGTATGTAGCGCACTCCTGAACCCTGCACTCTGTACATAGCACACTCTTGAACTCTCCACTCCGTACATAGCACAATCCTGAACCCTGCACTCTGTACATAGCATACTCCTGAACTCTGCACTATGTACATAGCATGCTTCTGAACCCATGCAACGTACATAGTGCACTCCTGAACTCTGCACTCTGTATGTAACTCACACCTGAACTCTGCACTCTGTACATAGGAAACTCCTTACCAAACTCTGTACCTAGTGCACTTTTGCACTCAATTTCTGTACGTAGTGCACTCCTGAACTCTGCCCTATGTATGTAGCTCACTCCTAAATACTGTACTCTGCACATAATGCCATTTTAAACCCTGCACTCTGTGCATAGCACACTCCTGAACCCTGCACTCTGTACATAGTGCATGCCTCGACTCTGCACTCTGTACGTAGCGCACTCCTGCACAATGCACTGTGTGCCTACTGCACTTCTGAACTCTGCACATTGTACGTAGTACACTCCTGAACTCTGCACACCATATGTAGTGCACTCCTGAACCTTGCACTCTATACATAGCACACTCCTTTTTTCTGCACTCTGTACATAGTGCACTTCTGAACCCACACTCTGTCCGTAGTGCACTCCTGAGCTCTGCACTCTGTATGTAGCTCACTCCTGAACTCTGCATTCTGTATGTAGAGCATTCCTGAACTCTGTACGTACTGCACTCCTGAATTCTATATGTAGTGTACTCTCGAAACTCTGCACTCTGTACATAGCGCACTCCTGGACCCTGCACTCTGTATGTAGCATACTACTGAACTCTACACCCTTTACTTAACACAGTCCCTATGCATTAAAATATGTTTAATGTATTTAACAATGTCCCTTTAAGACCATCCCACTGTGCAATGTGTGTTCCCCCCCCCCCCCCCCCAGTAGGGGAAGAGGGCATAGTTAAGTTCATATCACTGGATAAGATCATATAACATTAGGTCTCTTCCCTGTCTTATAACATGTATACATCTAAAAAAAAAAACTAACAAAGAACAATAGTTCTCTTTACAGGAGATCTTTGGTCACATACATTTTCATTTTATAACATCAGTAACTGTAAAAACAATACAAACAATAGTTATTGCTGACAATCCAATATAAGGTTACTTGAAAAATCTCTTTTTTGTTGTGAGTTCTGCCTGTCTGCTGGCCGTCTCTTTTCACAATTTCCTGGATTCCCTGCATGCTTTGAAACATCTCCTCTGCCGTTTTCTTTCAATTTCTAAGGACTCCATAGCTCATGGTACCTTGCTACCTGCAGCAGTGATTCCTTTACTGATTCAGCCTTCTGAAACTCCTCCTCTTAGCACCTGTAGTTCAGAAGGCAGGCTCTGTGAAATGTATGTGTGACACAGAAGTACCTACCACACACCACAAAGTGAATGCACATAGCTGTCCCTCATTCCTCCTCATTTGTCTCTCATTTCAGTCTGATCCATATAGTTGTATATAAAATGCCCTTTTTTATCTTTCAAAAAGTGCTTCCCAGTGTTAAACCTTTCATCGAATTTCTAAATTGCATTTCTAAATTTCAAAAGGCAGTATAAAGGTATATAGTAGTGGTAAAAAAAAGCACTTGTGGGCTTAAAGAGTTTGTAAACCTCCCTTTAATGTTTGTACCTATGGGTAAGCCTAGAATAAGGGTTACCTATAGGTACTGTAAATATCTCCTAAACATGCGCCGTTTAGGTGATATTTACTGTATATGCAGCCAATGATGTCATCGGCACATGTGCTCTGAAGGAACGGCCGCCCATGCTGTTTCTTCAGGAGCGTGTGCCGTGACCGGCGGCTCCCGCATGCATGAGTGGGAGTGACGTCACGCGGCTCCGGCCAGTCACACAGCCGGAGTTCGCGGCCCCGGAAGGAAGACTACCGAAGATGGATTTGGCCTGCAGCGGGGACAGCGCAGGCTTCATTTGCAGGTAAGTGCCACATTATGCCTTTACATTGCAGGGAGGGGTAAATAATTTCTTTTTCAGAGTTTACTTCCTCTTTTATTGATCATTTTTTGTATAATTCTCTTTTAAGGGGGCGTAGCAGGGGCTGTGTCCTATGCCTACATACTTTTGCTAATAGGTGTCCCTTGTTACCATCTCAAAAAGTTGGGAGGTATGAATACTTGGGACTGAATTTATGGTAAGTAAATGTGTGGGGATCTTCACAAAGTAATGTAGCGTTGGTATTTTTGCCTCCTAATACCATGTAATGCTAAACAGTGACAATGTTATAAATTAATATTTGGCTCTCTCTACTGTTATACTCAGGAATAGACTTGTTAATCTTTCACATAAGCCCACACAGGAAGTGACTTAATGTTTACCTTGTGAAAGGTTTCACCCACCCACAATGCTCACTGACCTACCCATGAACACTGAGTAACTGAACTGCATGCTGGGTAGGAAATAAAAGGCTCTGCGCGGCCATCTTCTCTCTCTTCTGTACGCATGGCCTGCCTGTGAGGACCTGTGAGGAAGTGATCCAGAGAGCTGCGGCCTACATCTGCGGAGCGGAACAACCAGCAACTCTGCCTTGCACCTGTGTGCTAGAGAAACAGTGCAACCGGATCGGAAACGATCCAGAGACACCCGACGGAGCCATTTGAAGGTCCCGGTCATCTTGTGGAGTGTGGCAGAGCTGACTGACGACAGGACTGAGACCAGCGGAATGGAGACATCCATTCATCCAGACCTGGTGTGGTGAGAGGGCAGACGCCTACAGTTCTTTAACGCACTTTACACACTTAGACTCTTACCACAGTGTTTGCTGAGACCTGTAGTTCTGCATAGGGGTCTCATTCAGCAGACTGAGTTTAGGCAGGCCTCAAGCCTATGTTTCGCTGGGAACTGATACTGTGCGGTTCACAGACAACTGTACTGGAGACAGCTACAAGTGTGTTATACAGCAGGAACAGTTTCAATTATTATTCTGCACTATTGTTTCACTTGTTAGACCCTTGGATTACAATCACTGAAGTATAATAGCTAGCAGAAGACAGAAGATCAAAGACTACATATTGCATTGTAGGGCCCTGTGTTCAAACACAGTGACAAAGGACTGCATCATAAAGCAGGAGGAGCTCATCTGCAATTGTATTTTCTTTCTGTGAGTATAACTTTGTATTACTGTGTTGGTACAGCATGCTGGAAGTGGGAAGGTGCCCAGCGTAAAGGCATTGTTCACTCTCAGCACTAGTTCCACTTGGAGACACATCTACAGGGGATTATTCAAGAAATCTTTATATCCTTATAAGTTGTAAAAGTTTAATGTATTGCCACATTACGTTTGTGTGCCAGT
Organism: Lithobates clamitans; assembly: GCA_037952925.1. NCBI lineage: Eukaryota > Metazoa > Chordata > Amphibia > Anura > Ranidae > Lithobates > Lithobates clamitans. The sequence continues at coordinate 8,737,233 of JBBGZY010000545.1, forward strand.
GCCGTTATTGTATTTGCTGTTCATACCAGTTTCAGTAAAATAACATTCTGGGGTAATTTCAATGTGTAGATGTGTTGTTCATTACTCTGCAGGTGAAGCTACGGATACCCAGGTAATGATAAAAGGTACATTATTGTGTATTACATAGTGTGGGAGTGTTATTAAGTGTTAAGCTTCACACCAACATTGCACCACAGCTGTGTCAAGTGGGTTGAGCAAATTCATAGGGGGTAAGGATAGCAGAGTACAGGCCCAATCAAACATCAGCAGCTCCTTTGGGGGTCAGTGCTACAGTAAGTTTACAGTCTTCAAGATAATTAAAACAGGAGTAGGCTAGAAATAATAGGAATGCAATGTGAAAATGAATAAAGAATTTTACATGTTTACCATAGATACACTTTAACTAATTCTCTGTATTCACTTACACCCTTTAGACAGGCAGCCTCCAGGGACCCATGTATGGAACATTCTTCAATCGTCTATCTGTCAGACTTGCTCCTACCTGTTTATTTTCGGACGCTCTTGTAGGTATTTTTATTTCCTTAAACTGTCCCTTTTTCCAGAGGTGTCTCATTTGCTGTGTATCAGTGCAGAGCAACAATCCCTGAGGACTCAAAACCAGAAATTGAGGTATTTGTAGGAACAAATGTTTGCTGTTTACTGTGCTATTATTGGGCCAATCTGTGCCCCAACTAGACATAAACCTAATATATTACCATCTTACAAAGGTCGAGCATGTTTCACATGGATGTTTAGCTGACACTGTTCACACACATCTATTATGACAACCAGGCTAAATGGGTGAGTTTTTAACCACTTGCCAACCACTGCACGCTGATATACTTTGGCACAATGGCAAGAGGCAGGGATAGCAGGAGCGCAAGCGCCGCTTACAGCGAGACCGTACCCGCGGAACCGGCGGACTCGATGTCTACTGGTCTCCCGGCGATCATGTCACAGAGCCACAGAACGGGGAAGTGCCTATGTAAACAAGGCATTTCCCCATTCTGCCTTGTGTCATGACAGAGATCACTGCTCCCTATCATCAGGAGCAGTGATCGCTGTCATGTGAGTTGAAGCCCACCCCCCCACAGTTAGAATCACTCCCTAGGACACACTTAACCCCTTGATCGCCCCCTAGTGGTTAACCCCTTCACTGCCATTGCCATGTACACAGTAATCAGTGCATTTTTATAGCACTGATCGCTGTATAAATGATAATGGTCCCAAAATAGTGTCAAAAGTGTCCGATGTGTCCGCCATAATGTCGCAGTACTGATAAAAATTGCAGATCGCCACCATTACTAATAAAAAAAAAAAAATAATAATAAAATTGCCATAAAACTATCCCCTATTTTGTAATTTTGTAGATGCTATAACGTTTGCGCAAACAAATCAATATACTCTTATTGCGATTTTTTTTTACCAAAAAGATGTAGAAGAATACATATCGGCCTAAACTGAGGGAAAAAATAGGTTTTTTTTTATAGTTTTGGGGGATATTTATTATAGCAAAAAATAAAAAATATTGCATTTTTTTTCAAAATTGTCGCTCTTTTTTTGTTGATAGTGCAAAAAATAAAAACCGCAGAGGTGATCAAATGCTACCAAAAGAAAGCTCTATTTGTGGGAAAAAAAGGACATCAATTTTGTTTGGGTGAAACCTCGCATGACCGCGCAATTGTCAATTAAAGCGACACAGTGCCGAATCGCAAAAAGTGCTCTGGTCAGGAAGGGGGTAAATTCTTCCGGGGCTGAAGCAGTTAAATGTCCTAGCACAGTAATGGCGCACCTTTTTGAGCCCCAGTGCCCAAACTGCAACAGGTGTACAGAGCGACGTGTCAGAGGTTATGTGACGGCCTCCAGAGGTCAGGTGCGTGTAGAACAGTCATCACTCCTCCTGATATATGGGGGGTGGGGGATAATAAATGTCACTAAAGGTTACTTCTACAATGGAAGAAAGCAACCTAATCTCCAGGAATCACTACAACCAGACATACCATAATATACACTGATTGGAATCCCAAAGTTAATGCAATCATTAGGAAAACTAAGAAGGCCGGAGGACAGAGCTCCTTTCACCCCAACATATGTCAAATTCCCGGGAGGAGAACACACACAGTCCGCTACAGTAATGGCCTCTCTTGGAGTCCCCTCCCTCCCCTCTCACCTGTGCTCCCCATCCTGAACATAGACTCTGGAACATGATGTGGCTTTGAGTAGCAGCGTCAGGCAATATGACGTCACTGGACAAGTCGTGACTCGTTTCCGAGCATGCATACTGGCAATGGCCGGTCAGTGTGCACTCCTTTCCAAGGTTTGGCAGCTAGGCTGTAGTGATCCGGCGACTTAGCTCGGCGTGCCCACAGAGAGGGCTGTGTGTGCCAGCTGTGGCACGCTGACCATAGGTCCGCCATCGCTGTCCTAGTATATCGCTCTTGGTGCAGGAGATTATTGGGCGATTGTTAGGTTATAGTGTTAGTGCAGCCTAATTTAAGGGGGGAGGTTAAGAGAAATGGCCCTCCCCAAGCAGGACACCGTGCTAAACCTGCAGGTAAATAAGAGAACCAGAATGTTCGCCATGTGAAAAAGTGGATCCGATAACAAAGTTGGAAGTGCCTCTACCCAGGACAAGGCTTCTGTGAACGGAGTTATCTAAACAAAGTAATTGGAAGCAGAAGAACTACTGAAACCAGCATATAACATTAACCATAAGTATACAGATACACACCAGTATAAAAATAATACAAGCTTTATTTTTTAAAAAGATTAATAACAGTACATACATTTAATGTACAAATAGAGGCAAATTGGGCACAAACACCCAGGTACACAGTCATCCACAGAGATACTGTACCTCTAGATGAATGCTACAGCAAAATCCCATTGCAGGGACCCTGAAGACACAGCTCTCAACTGTCCCTAAATTCAAGGGACTGTCCCTGATTTGACACAAAGTCCCTCTGTCCCTCTTTCCTTCTCATTTGTCCCCCCTGATCTATATAGTTGTATATAAAATGCACTTGTTATCTTTCAAAAAGTTTCCCAGTGCTAAACCTTTAATCCAATTTCTAAACTGCTGCATATGTAAATTTCAAAAGCCAATATAAAGCACTTGTGGGTTTAACTAATCATTTTTTGTACAATTCTCCTTTAAGGGGGCGTGGCATGGGGTGAGTTCTATGCCTACATACTTTTGCTAATAGGTGTCTCTCATTCCCATCTCAAAAAATTGGGAGGTATGTCTGTGGGTGATGCAGTGTCTGTCTTTGTGTTGGAGACCTAAAAACAAGATCTGAGTAGATGAGGAGACTCTCCAGCCATTGCCCAACCAGTCTGGAGTGCAGTCCTAGTTATCTGGCAAAAACCGTCTCTGACTCTTGACTCTACACAGTGCACACACTGCCCCCCTCCTGTCACTCTGCCCCCTCATGTCACATTGACCCCTCCTATCACATTGCCCCCTCCTGTAACTCTGCCCCCCTCCTATCACTCAGCTTCCTCCTGCCACTCTGCCCCCTCCTGGCACTCTGCCTCCTTCCTGTCACTCTGTCCCCCTCCTGTCACATTGCCCCCCTCCTGTCATACTGCCCCCCCCTCCTGTCATACTGCCCCCCCCCCCCTCCTGTCACATTGCACTCCTCCTGTCACACTGCCCCCTCTTGTCACCCTGCCCTTTTCCTGTCACTTTGCCCTCAGCCTGTCACACTGCCCCTCTCCTGTCACACTGCCCCCTCCTGTCACCCTGCCCTTCTCCTGTCACTTTGCCCTCATCCTGCCATACTGCTCCCCTCCTGTCACTCTGCCCCCCTCCTGCCACATTGCCCCCCTCCTGTCATACTGCCCCCCTCCTGCCACTCTGCCTCCCTCCTGTCACACTGCCCCCGCCTGTCATCCTGCCCTTCTCCTGTCACTCTGCCCTCATCCTGTCACACTGCCTCCCTCCTGCCACACTGCCCACTCCTGTCACTCTGCCCCCTCCTGCCACACTGCCCCTTTGCCCCCTCCTGCCACACTGCCCCCCTCCTGTCACTCTGCCCCCTCCTGCCACCTTTCAGACAGGATTGTAATATAATTTTATGCATGACAGACTCCCTTGTCATAGGCAGGTAGCTTTATGCAAGCTATCTACGCCTGCTGTCACAAGATAAGACAGTAGCAGCAGCATGCTTTTTGTATCGCCTGTCATGATGGGGTTAAAAAACAAAAATGAGCTCCTTATAGTACAACAAAAACAGCAGATAATCACTACTATAAGGGGTTAATTTATAATATATATATATATATATATATATATAATATTTATATATATACACATATACACACAGTATATACACTCACCAGCCACTTTATTAGGTACACCTTGGTAACACAAATTGTTAATCAGCCGATCACATGGCAGAAACTTAATGTATTTAGGCATCTAGATGTGATGAAGATGACTTGTTGAAGCTCAAACCGAGCATCTGAATAGGGAAGAAAGGGGTTTTAAGTGACTTTGAACATGACATGGTTGTTGGTGCCAGACGGGCTGGTGTGAGTATTTCAAAAACTGCTGATCTACTGGGATTTTTCAGAACCATCTCTAGGGTTTACGGAGAATGATCTGAAAAAGAAAAAATATCCAGTGAGCGGCAGTTGTCCGAAAGAAAATGCCTTGTTGATGTCAGAGGTCAGAGGAGAATGGGTAGACTGGTTTGAGATAATAGAAAAACAACGGTAACTCAAATAACCACTTGTTACAACCAAGGTATGCAGAATATCATCTCTGAATGCATAACACATCGGACCTTGAAGTAGATGGGTTACAGCAGCAGAAGACCACACCGGGTGCCACTCCTGTCAGCTAAGAACAGGAGAACCAAGGCTACATTTCGCACAGGCTCAGAAGATTTAAAAAACATTGCCTGGTCTGATGAGTCTCGATTTCAGCTGCAACATTCAGATGGTAGGGTCAGAATTTGGCATAAACAACATGAAAGCATGGGTCCATCCTGCCTTGTAACAATGGTTCCGGATGGTGGTGTAATTGCCTGGGGGATATTTTCTTGGCACACTTTGGGCCCCTTAGTACCAATTGAGCATTGTTTAAATGCCATGGCCTACCTGAGTATTGTTGCTGATCATATTCATCCCTTTATGAATACCCATCTTCTGATGACTACTTCCAGCAGGATAATGCTCCATGTCACAAAGCTCAATTCATCTCAAACTGGTTTCTTGAACATGACAATGAGATCACTGTACTCCAATGGCCTCCACAGTCACCAGCTCTCAATCCAATAGAGCACCTTTGGGATATGGTAGAATGGGAGATTTGCATCATGGATGTGCACCCGACAAATCTGCAGCAACTGCGTGAGGCTATCATGTCTCTATGGACCAAAATCTCTGAGGAATATTTCCAACACCTTGTTGAATCTACGCCACATAGAATTAAGGCAGTTCTGAGGGAAAAAGGGGGTCCAACCCGGTACTAGCAAGGTGTACCTAATAAAGTGGCCGGTGAGTGTATATCTCCTCTCTGTTATTCTCAGAGTGAATTAGATGTTTTGCTCCTTAACCATATAGCTATGTATTTATATTTACCACTGCATAGAGATATTTAAAGAGGAAGTAAAATTCCCTCTAATGTTTGTACCTATAGGTAAGCCTATAATAATATTATTTTACTGTATACTGTGCCGATGACATAATCGGCGCATACGCTCTGAAGGATCGGCCGCCAATGCCGTTTCTTCAGAGCCCTGTGCCGTGAAGAAACGGCCAGTCACGCAGCCAGAGTCAGCAGACCCGGAAGGAAGATAGGCGAAGATGGATGCGGCCACCAGCAGGGACGACGAGAGCTTTGTTTGCAGGTACCGTATATACTCGAGTATAGGCCGACCCAAATATAAGCTGAGACACCTAATTTTACCACAAAAAACTGGGAAAATGTATTGACTCGAGTATAAGCGTAGGGTGGGGAATGCAGCAGCTACTGGTAAACAATGCCCATCTGCAGCCTCACTGTGCCCATATGCAGCCTCACTGTGCCCATCTGTATCATTAGTGCCCATCTGTAGCCATTTGCAGCCTTGCTGTACCCATCTGCAGCCTCACTGTGCCCATTTGCAGCCTCACTGTGCCCATCTGTATCATCAGTGCCCATCTGTAGCCTTACTGTGCCCATCTGCAGCCTCATTGTGCCCATTTGCAGCCTCACTGTGCCCATCTGCAGCCTCACTGTGCCCATCTGCAGCCTCACTGTGCCCATCTGCAGACTCACTGTGCCCACTTGCAGCCTCACTGTGCCCATCTGCAGCCTCACTGTGCCCATTTGCAGCCTCACTGTGCACATCTGCAGCCTTACTGTGCCCACTTGTATCTTTGATTACAAACAGCGGGTGTCTCCCGCTGTGTCATGCAACTGCAGTCTTAACTGTTTGGTGGCCGTCCACTGTAACAAAGCCCACCTCCTCCATGATAGACGGAACACTGATTCAGTTTCCTAGCATTGTAGCAGTGTTCAGTGTTCCGTCTATCACAGACGAGGAGGCGGGGCCTTGTTGCAGTGGACGGCCGCTGAACAGTTAAGACTGCATGATACAACGGGAGACCCTCACTCGAATATAAGCCGAAGGGGGCTTTTTCAACATAAAAAATGTGCTGTGCATAAAGTCGGCTTATACTCAATTATATAAAAGCTAAAGGGAAATTGGGACTTTAAACGAAGCAATTGCATAGTGAAGGTATTTATAAAATATAGAAATTTTATTGAATATTTTTAAAACACATAGTTTATCTCATATATGTACATGGAGCATGCACAAGGCCTAAACATGATGTATGGAAGAGTACATGCATAACGACATATGATCAAAGTAGTAGACGTATAAATATCAATGGCAGTAAGCCCGATGTTGGCACGTGTCCACATGGTATATGTGCATCCACCAAATGAATATAGTTAACAAAATAGAGTAAAAGGGTTGTAAACAAATAAATAACGTCAGTCCGTATAGGATGTAGTGGCATCAAATATAGCTTGACGCTTTTCGTGGCTTATCCCACTCGTCAGGAGCAGATGCAATAGACATACCTAAGGAGTATATGTAGAGATGTAATAAACCGTACTCTAGAAAAAATTATCAAAATTAATTTTTGTATAAAAATAGTAAACCAGCCACACTCACCCACTCAGACCCTAAATGCAGTGCGGGCAGCGGGCGCAGGGTTGGCCGAGCACATAACCCCACCACGGGAGCTGAGGCGGCATAATGCAGGGATGCAACATTAGGCAATGTGAAAGCATGTAGGGTATGACTGGAGTCTCCATATAACAAAAAATGGTGTATGTTTCATGAAACAGGAATATCTGGGAACAAAATAATAAATATGTGTATAATTATAACAGTATATGTTATGAATAATGATAGTATACCTAAGTAGTGAACCCAGTGTAGTTCCATAAGAAGTCATGGCAGAGGTATAGAGGTGCCACAATTTATTAAAAAAATCTGTCTGGAAGTGATGGACAATTACATAAGCGTCAGGAAGTGTAGACAACTTGCAAAAGTGCCAAGTGGAAAAAAAGGCAAAGAATTGAGATAAAAACCTGCACCACCAAAAGAAGGGGAAGGAAAAAAGAGACGTTTATTCGTTTACAACCCTTTTACTCTATTTTGTTAACTATATTCATTTGGTGGATGCACATATACCATGTGGACACATGTGCCAACATCGGGCCTACTGCCATTGATATTTATACGTCTACTACTTTAATTATACAGTCAGGTCCATAAATATTGGGACATCGACACAATTCTAATCTTTTTGGCTCTATACACCACCACAATGGATTTGAAATGAAACAAACAAGATGTGCTTTAACTGCAGACTTTCAGCTTTAATTTGAGGGTATTTACATCAAAATCAGGTGAACGGTGTAGGAATTACAACAGTTTGTATATGTGCCTCCCACTCTTTAAGGGACCAAAAGTAATGGGACACTTGGCTGCTCAGCTGTTCCATGGCCAGGTGTGTGTTATTCCCTCATTATCCCATTTACAAGGAGCAGATAAAAGGTTCAGAGTTCATTTCACGTGTGCTATGTGCATTTGGAATCTGTTGCTGTCAACTCTCAATATGAGACCAAAGAGCTGTCACTATCAGTGAAGCAAGCAAGTCTGATCTATATAGTTGTATATAAAATGCACTTTTTATCTATCAAAAAGTGTTTCCCAGTGCTAAACCTTTCATCCAATTTTTAAATTTGTCAATTCCAAAAGCTAATATAAAGGAATAGTAGTGGTAAAAAAAAGCACTTGTGGGTTTAACCAATCTTGTTTTTTTGTACAATTCTCCTTTAAGGGGGCGTGGCAAGGGGTGTGTCCTATGCCTGCATACTTTTGCTGATAGGTGTCCCTCATTCCCATCTCAAAAAGTTGGGAGGTATGGATTCCTGTGACGTCATCAGAGGGCGGACTTCAGCCCTGGAAAAAGGTCACAGGAGTGCAAAACGAATTGCACTCCTGTGATCCATAGGAGAAGCCCAGCCAAACAAGTTTAGGCTGGACTTCTCCTTTAAGCTTACTTGAATAATCTCCTTTCAAGGTGTGAGAGCAGCCTGTCTGCTTACCATCTCTTTCCTCAACTTCCTGAATTCCCTGCATGCTATGCAACTCCTCCTTTGCTATTTACTTTCAAGTTTCTAAAGACTACATATCCCATGGTGCCTTGCTGTCTGCATGCAGTGATTCCTGTACTGATCTCTTGAAGCTCCTCCTCTGTAGTTCAGAAGACAGGCTCTGTGAAATCTGTGATACAGCAGAGCCTACTCACAGGGCATAGTCAATATGTATTACAGAATTCAAGGAAGTAAATGTGCAGGGATCGTCACAAAGTAAGTTTACAAATTTCTAGATCATTCAGATTGATAGGAGTAGGCTACAAATACATGAAATACAATGTGGAAATGAATATATGAGTTTATATTTTGACCATAGATATGCTGTATTACTGCTTTATTTCCTGCTGTGTAGGTGATTGCAGCAGGCTGATACCAAGTGGAATTCAGGTAACTACACGAGCTGTATTTGGAAAATATATGGGCAAAAACAGTGAGTTATGGTTTCTGTAATGCATTTCTATAGACAAAAATATGTTGCAGCTGTGGCTCCAGGGTTGCTAATAGAGGGGTAAAGTGGGCCCTCCTCTACTGGGCCCAGGCCCCATCAGTTCAGCAGGGGGCCAGTAATCCCACGGGACGTGGCTCCTAGGGATTAACCACTTAAAGACCGGGCCTTTTTCTGACATTTGTTGTTTACAAGTAAAAATCTGTATTTTTTTGCTTGAAAATTACTTAGAACCCCCAAACATTATATATATAGTTTTAGCAGAGGCCATAGAGAATAAAATACCAGTCATTGCAATATTTTATGTCACACTGTTTTTGCACAGTGGTCTTTCAAATGCATTTAAAAAGCAAAAAACAAAAATTTAATGAATAAAAAAATACTAAACAGTAAAGTTAGCCCATTTTTCTATAATGTGAATGATGATGTTATGTCTAATAAACAGACACCTAACATGTCACCTAACATGTCAGGTTTTAAAATTTTTTGGCGAAAAAACTACGGTACTTAAAGCGGGGGTTCACCCACAATGCCAAAAAAAATAAATATTAAAAGCCAGCAGCTACACATACTGCAGCTGCTGACTTTTAATACATGGCCACTTACCTGTCCCAGGGTCCAGCGATGTCGGCAGGGGACGCTGAGAACCTGCTCAGTTCTCGGCAGCTGCCGCCGCTATCCTAGGTGAGGGAATCAGGAAGTGAAGCGTTGCGGCTTCACTTCCCGGTTCCCTACTGCGCATGCGCGAGTCGCGCTGCGCGTCCCAAATGGTCCCCACTCTCTCCTGGGAGCTGTGTGTTCCCAGGAGACAGCGCGGTGGGGACGGGAAGAGGCGTAGACTTCCATGGGAGTCTATGCCGGAAGTGGGTGCAAATACCTGTCTTAGACAGGTATCTGCACCCCCCTCCCCCCCTAAAAGGTGCCAAATGTGACACCGGAGGGGGGGAGGGTTCCGAAAAGCGGAACTCCACTTTAAATATCTCCATAGGCGACGCTTTAAACATTTTTACAGGTTACCTAATTAGAGTTACAGAGGAAGTCTAGTGCTAGAATTATTGCTCTCGCTCTAATGATCGCAGCAATACCTCATATGTGTGGTTAGAACACCGCTTACATATGTGGGCACGACTTACGTAGGAGAGACAGGGCGCTTTATAATTATTTTTTTTCCTAATACATTTTTTTTATCACTTTTATTCTTATTACAAGGAATGCAAACATCCCTCGTAATAGAAATAAGCATAACAGGTGCTCTTTATTGAGAGATCTGGGGTCAAAAAGACCTCAGGTCTCTCATTTACCTTTAGAAGCAAAAAGCAAAAAAAAAAAATTACATTTTGTCTTTAAGAGGGGAAAAAAAAACCCTTTAAAGAGGAACTGTGGTCTGCTCACATAATTTGTAATAAAAACATATTTGCCATTCTAAGATTCCCTCCAACCACTTTGCATATTATTTTATATATACTGTGATTCTGTACTTGCCAAATATGCTGCAGAAATCTGAAACAGACACACAGAGGCACACCTCCATCTCTGCAGCCTTGTAGCTCTCATTGGTCCTCTTATGACTCATCACCCCTCCCTTCCTGGCAAACTCTTACGAGAGTAAGAGAGAGCTGTGCATGATGTCATACGCCTAGGCTTTTTACCAGACAAGAAACAGGAAGTGAGCTGTATAAGGTATTTACTGGCAGAAAAAAATGTTTTACTATCCAAAGTTAAAACAGCAAGGGCAGAAGATTTATTAGATAGTAAGGTGAAAAAATGACTGAAGTTCTGCTTTAAGGCTAAGAGGCAGAAGTGACATCAGACGTTGCTCCGGTCCTCCAAGGGCATAGAGCCGAGTGGTCAGCTTCCTGCCTGAGGATCGGCCGCACCGGATGGTTTCCCGGGTTACCGCTGGGTCCAGTAAGCTCTGGAAACACCGGGAAGCGCCAGGAGGGGCACCTCTCCCGTTGCACTATAAAAGTGATCTTGCGGGGGCGTGGCTTAGTGAAGACGTGTCTCTTGAGTGCTCCTGGCTTCCCCCTGCTTACCTCAACAAACTGACGGAATTTAGCCCTTGTTAGAGCGGCATGATATCGACCAAACAATATAGGACCAGATCGCCAGCTCGCGGGAATTGGTCCCTCACTCCCTGAAGTGGAATCCAGCAATACTTCCAGGATCCACAATGGACCTCGCCGGGCACCTTCGTAGCAGGTCCATGTGCACACTGCATGGAGGACGACACCACACCAGCCCTGCCTGTGTCTCCTACTCCATCCACAGACCCGGACCTCTTCCCAGGGACACCGGCTGCCTTCCGCCCGGACATGGCGGGGTCTTCACAACACTCGGGCAGCCTGACTGAGGACCATTCTGGAGGCCCTCCCTAATAAATCAGACATTGAGGCCCTCCGCATAGAGGAAGCTCATAGCCGGGACATGCAGGAAGTGAAAGCGGACATGCACTCACTTTCTGACCGAGTGGACTCCGGTGAGGCCTCGCTCTCCTCCTTGGAACACCGGATGTCAGCCTTGGAGCGCTCTCAGACATCCCATGCAGCCACGCCCGTGGACATGCAGCTCCACCTGGAGGATTTGGAGGACCGCAGTCACCGCAACAACTTGCGGCTGCGAGGTCTCCCAGAGGCTACCGGAGCTGAGGACTTAGCGGCGACGGTTACCGCCATCTTCCAGAAAGTACTGGGAGCCCCACCACCATCACCAGCACTTACCAATGGGGATATCCACTGAATTCATATTCCGCAAAGCATTGGCATCCTTTACCCTATGCACTCCAGCAGATCTGCCTGCTTTCTTTACATTCCTGGAGGTAGACCCCATGCAGGCGCCAAATTGGCTCCAGATCATCCCTCTCCCGTCGGGTTGCTCGGGACTCTCCGCGAACCAGAAAAACCAGCCAGCCCACCCGCAGAGGTCCAGAAGGAGATCCCGGGCTCCTTCCACAGAAGGGTCACGTGAGTCCTAAATGTCCTACCTTGTAACTGATCCACTTTACCATACCATACAGGTTGATCATTTATCCCCCCTGTTGCTGGTTCTGGTTGTCCCCCCTCACCAATATGCAGTGGATAATGAGTGCCTCTCCCACTGGGCTGTATACTGACATTGCATTGAGCCCTCTTAGCCTGCTAAACAGAAGTATCCACTTCCTTACTGAACGCTGTGGTTCTCCCTGCAAGTCTGGGTAATTGAATAGCCTAAACAGCTCACCTACAGATGCCTGGGGGGACTTTACTCCCTAATTTGTTTTTTTTTTCTTTTCCTGTACGCCAAAACAGGGGACCTTATTTGTGTTTTCAAATGACCGGGAACTCTTTGTTGCTCCTCTTGCAAGACATATCTACGGAAGATTTTCTTATTGTACGGTCATATGAACCTAACCACAATGATAACAGTACTCTACCTTTTGTTTACAGGGTTACTGTATGATATTTGCCTCTAATTAGTGGTTATCTAGTTTGGGTAATCCCCGTATGCGATCACTGTGTTTTATGCATACTCAGGGACTTGGTGCCTTAATGTTTTTTGATGTTGCTGCTGACTCACTATGCTTGAACTACACATGTCCGATGACCTTTGAGCCTGATGCGCCTCTGGAGTACACCGGGGGTGCTTCTGGAGTACACATGGAGGGGCTGAGTGAGTCTCGGCTCTCCTGTGTGCTGCGGCGGTATCTCCTAATTTTTTCAAGGACTTTGCACCTTAATGTTTTCAGGCACTGCATCCTGCAGTGCTTTAGGAAATGCAGGATGAAGGGTGCACTTCTACTTGGGTGTCAGCTGCTGATGCCACCACAGCACGTCTCAAGGGGTTCCCCCCTGTGGAAAGCACCATATTTGGATGCGGACGGTCTCTGCCGGGGGGAGGGGGGGGGCGGAGGGGTATATATCTTCCTCCACCCCGGTGGGGGGAGGATTAATCCCCAGGTGAGGGCGGACCTTCTTGACCCGGTGGTTTCTGTACCCTCCGCACTTAGACATCCCTCGGTGGAGAGTAACTTTAAATCAGGATCTCAAGTGCGTCAATATATGAGTTTATATTTTGACTATAGATATGCTGTAATACTGCTTTATTTCCTGCTGTGTAGGTGATTGCAGCAGGCTGATGCCAAGTGGAATTCAGGTAACTACACTAGCTGCATTAGGAAAATATTTGGGCAAAACAGTGAGTTATGGTTTCTGTAATGCATTTCTATAGACAAAAATATGTTGCAGCTGTGGCTCCAGGGTTGCTAATAGAGGGGTAAAGTCGGCCCTCCTGTACTGGGCCCAGGCCCCATCAGTTCAGCAGGGGGCCAGTAATCCCACAGGACGTGGCTCCTAGGGATTAACCACTTAAAGACCGGGCCTTTTTCTGACATTTGTTGTTTACAAGTAAAAATCTGTATTTTTTTGCTTGAAAATTACTTAGAACCCCCAAACATTATATATATATAGTTTTAGCAGAGGCCATAGAGAATAAAATACCAGTCATTGCAATATTTTATGTCACACTGTTTTTGCACAGTGGTCTTTCAAATGCATTTAAAAAGCAAAAAACAAAAATTTAATGAATAAAAAAATACTAAACAGTAAAGTTAGCCCATTTTTCTATAATGTGAATGATGATGTTATGTCTAATAAACAGACACCTAACATGTCAGGTTTTAAAATTGCGTATGCTCGTGGAATGGCGAAAAAACTACGGTACTTAAAGCGGGGGTTCACCCACAATGCCAAAAAAAATAAATATTAAAAGCCAGCAGCTACACATACTGCAGCTGCTGACTTTTAATACATGGCCACTTACCTGTCCCAGGGTCCAGCGATGTCGGCAGGGGAGGCCGAGAACCCGCTCAGTTCTCGGCAGCTGCCGCCGCTATCCTAGGTGAGGGAATCAGGAAGTGAAGCATTGCGGCTTCACTTCCCGGTTCCCTACTGCGCATGCGCGAGTCGCGCTGCGCGTCCCAAATGGTCCCCGCTCTCTCCTGGGAGCTGTGTGTTCCCAGGAGACAGCGCGGTGGGGACGGGAAGAGGCGTAGACTTCCATGGGAGTCTATGCCGGAAGTGGGTGCAAATACCTGTCTTAGACAGGTATCTGCACCCCCCTCCCCCCCTAAAAGGTGCCAAATGTGACACCGGAGGGGGGGAGGGTTCCGAAAAGCGGAAGTTCCATTTTTGTGTGGAACTCCACTTTAAATATCTCCATAGGCGACGCTTTAAACATTTTTACAGGTTACCTAATTAGAGTTACAGAGGAAGTCTAGTGCTAGAATTATTGCTCTCGCTCTAATGATCGCAGCAATACCTCATATGTGTGGTTAGAACACCGCTTACATATGTGGGCACGACTTACGTAGGAGAGACAGGGCGCTTTATAATTATTTTTTTTCCTTATACATTTTTTTATCACTTTTATTCCTATTACAAGGAATGCAAACATCCCTCGTAATAGAAATAAGCATGACAGGTGCTCTTTATTGAGAGATCTGGGGTCAAAAAGACCTCAGGTCTCTCATTTACCTTTAGAAGCAAAAAGCAAAAAAAAAAATTACATTTTGTCTTTAAGAGGGGAAAAAAAAACCCTTTAAAGAGGAACTGTGGTCTGCTCACATAATTTGTAAAAAAAACATATTTGCCATTCTAAGATTCCCTCCAACCACTTTGCATATTATTTTATATATACTGTGATTCTGTACTTGCCAAATATGCTGCAGAAATCTGAAACAGACACACAGAGGCACACCTCCAGCTCTGCAGCCCTGTAGCTCTCATTGGTCCTCTTATGACTCATCACACCTCCCTTCCTGGCAAACTCTTACGAGAGTAAGAGAGAGCTGTGCATGATGTCATACGCCTAGGCTTTTTACCAGACAAGAAACAGGAAGTGAGCTGTATAAGGTATTTACTGGCAGAAAAAAAATGTTTTACTATCCAAAGTTAAAACAGCAAGGGCAGAAGATTTATTAGATAGTAAGGTGAAAAAATGACTGAAGTTCTGCTTTAAGGCTAAGAGGCAGAAGTGACATCAGACGTTGCTCCGGTCCTCCAAGGGCATAGAGCCGAGTGGTCAGCTTCCTGCCTGAGGATCGGCCGCACCGGATGGTTTCCCGGGTTACCGCTGGGTCCGGTAAGCTCTGGAAACACCGGGAAGCGCCAGGAGGGGCACCTCTCCCGTGGCACTATGAAAGTGATCTCGCGGGGGCGTGGCTTAGTGAAGACGTGTCTCTTGAGTGCTCCTGGCTTCCCCCTGCTTACCTCAACAAACTGACGGAATTTAGCCCTTGTTAGAGCGGCATGATATCGACCAAACGATATAGGACCAGATCGCCAGCTCGCGGGAATTGGTCCCTCACTCCCTGAAGTGGAATCCAGCAATACTTCCAGGATCCACAATGGACCTCGCCAGGCACCATCGTAGCAGCTCCACGTGCACACTGCATGGAGGACGACACCACACCAGCCCTGCCTGTGTCTCCTACTCCATCCACAGACCCAGGCCTCTTCCCAGGGACACCGGCTGCCTTCCGCCCGGACATGGCAGGGTCTTCACAACACTCGGGCAGCCTGACTGAGGACCATTCTGGAGGCCCTCCCTATTAAATCAGACATTGAGGCCCTCCGCATAGAGGAAGCTCATAGCTGGGACATGCAGGAAGTGAAAGCGGACATGCACTCACTTTCTGACCAAGTGGACTCCGGTGAGGCCTCGCTCTCCTCCTTGGAACACCGGATGTCAGCCTTGGAGCGCTCTCAGACATCCCATGCAGCCACGCCCGTGGACATGCAGCTCCACCTGGAGGATTTGGAGGACCGCAGTCACCGCAACAACTTGCGGCTGCGAGGTCTCCCAGAGGCTACCGGAGCTGAGGACTTAGCGGCGACGGTTACCGCCATCTTCCAGAAAGTACTGGGAGCCCCACCACCAACACCAGCACTTACCAATGGGGATATCCACTGAATTCATATTCCGCAAAGCATTGGCATCCTTTACCCTATGCACCCCAGCAGATCTGCCTGCTTTCTTTACATTCCTGGAGGTAGACCCCATGCAGGCGCCAAATTGGCTCCAGATCATCCCTCTCCCGTCGGGTTGCTCGGGACTCTCCGCGAACCAGAACAACCAGCCAGCCCACCCGCAGAGGTCCAGAAGGAGATCCCGGGCTCCTTCCACAGAAGGGTCACGTGAGTCCTAAATGTCCTACCTTGTAACTGATCCACTTTACCATACCATACAGGTTGACCATTTATCCCCCCTGTTGCTGGTTCTGGTTGTCCCCCCTCACCAATATGCAGTGGATGATGAGTGCCTCTCCCACTGGGCTGTATACTGACATTGCATTGAGCCCTCTTAGCCTGCTAAACAGAAGTATCCACTTCCTTACTGAACGCTGTGGTTCTCCCTGCAAATCTGGGTAATTGAATAGCCTAAACAGCTCACCTACAGATGCCTGGGGGGACTTTACTCCCTAATTTGTTTTTTTTTTCTTTTCCTGTACGCCAAAACAGGGGACCTTATTTGTGTTTTCAAATGACCGGGAACTCTTTGTTGCTCCTCTTGCAAGACATATCTACGGAAAATTTTCTTATTGTACGGTCATATGAACCTAACCACAATGATAACAGTACTCTACCTTTTGTTTACAGGGTTACTGTATGATATTTGCCTCTAATTAGTGGTTATCTAGTTTGGGTAATCCCCGTATGCGATCACTGTGTTTTATGCATACTCAGGGACTTGGTGCCTTAATGTTTTTTGATGTTGCTGCTGACTCACTATGCTTGAACTACACATGTCCGATGACCTTTGAACCTGATGCGCCTCTGGAGTACACCGGGGGTGCTTCTGGAGTACACATGGAGGGGCTGAGTGAGTCTCGGCTCTCCTGTGTGCTGCGGCGGTATCTCCTAATTTTTTCAAGGACCTTGCACCTTAATGTTTTCAGGCACTGCATCCTGCAGTGCTTTAGGAAATGCAGGATGAAGGGCGCACTTCTACTTGGGTGTCAGCTGCTGATGCCACCACAGCACGTCTCAAGGGGTTCCCCCCTGTGGAGAGCACCATATTTGGATGCGGACGGTCTCTGCCGGGGGGAGGGGGGGGGCGGAGGGGTATATCTCTTTCTCCACCCCGGTGGGGGGAGGATTAATCCCCAGGTGAGGGCGGACCTTCTTGACCCGGTGGTTTCTGTACCCTCCGCACTTAGACATCCCTCGGTGGAGAGTAACTTTAAATCAGGATCTCGAGTGCGGGGCCGGGGACCAATGTTATATATAATCAGAATTGAAAGAGGGGATTTCCCATTTACTACTGTTAATGTTTGTTTCAACCCGTGTCCCATATAACATTTGTTTTTTACTCATACATACCTGTTTTTATTACACCTACCATTTCATTAATCATTTAAGTCGGGGTGGTCAGGAGTAGGGATGAGCTTCGAGTTCGAGTCGAACTCATGTTCTACTCGAACATTGGCTGTTCGCAAGTTCGCCGAACAGCGAACAATTTGGGGTGTTCGCGGCAAATTCGAATGCCGCGGAACACCCTTTAAAAGTCTATGGGAGAAATCAAAAGTGCTAATTTTAAAGGCTTATATGCAAGTTATTGTCATAAAAAGTGTTTGGGGACCCGGGTCCTGCCCCAGGGGACATGGATCAATGCAAA